>OW285238.1:63008307-64214557 GCA_935421215.2 Melolontha melolontha
GTCATTGGCCTTCAGCCTCAGTATCGCAGCCATTGCCTCCGCCTTTATAAATAGTTCCAGCGGAGGGAGACCCACGATGGCCTTAATGGAAGCGGTTCCCGTGCTGTTCATAGCTCCCGTGATTCCCAACAGGGCCTGTCGCTGGAGAGTCGTGAGGAGCCCCACCGACGATGTCCGCTCCGTCCTCCTCCACCAGACAACTGCCCCATAGGTAATCGTTGGTCTTATTACTGCTGTGTACAACCAGTATATCACATTTGGTCTTAGTCCCCAGGTCTTGCCAACAGCTCTTCTGCATCTCCAGAAGAGCTGCGCCGCCCTGTCTGCCACTTTGGCTAGGTGTCTGCTCCAATTCAGTTTCGCATCAAGTGTTATGCCTAGATACTTCACTTCATTGGTTAGTTCTAACTCTTGTCCAAACAGCTTTATGCTGCCCAGATCATTTAGTTTTCTCATGTTGGTAAAGGCTACCAACTTGTTTTTTTGGGGATTGACAGTTAATCCCTCCTCAAGGCACCATCTTTCTACAATTCGCAGAGCATTTCGCATGATGCTCGCCACTGTCCCCGGGGATTTCCCCTGGGACACTATGACAATGTCATCGGTGAACCCTTACGTCCATATTCCCTGGTCATTTAATGTCCTGAGGAGATTATCCACTACTAGACTCCATAGTAGTGGTGACAATACGCCTCCTTGAGGACACCTTTTGTTGTCCTCATGGAGATCGTTTTGTTTTGCATTTGGGCATGAACTACTCTGCTATGCAGCATGTTATGAACCCAGTTGCATGTGGTGTTTTTTATTTTTCGATCTCTTAAAGATCGAATAATAGAAGACATCGAGGTGTTATCGAAGGTTCCCTCTATGTCTAAGAAGACTGCAAGTGCAATTTCCTTGTAGTGTAGGCTCCTTTCGAGCCCTCTCACCAGGCTATGCAGGGCACCCTCACCTGGTTTTCCCATCTGGTATGCCCATTGCAGTGGGTGTAGAGGAGATCTATCCAGAGCCCTTTCTTTAATATTTAAATATATAATTTGTTCCATAGTCTTCAACATAAAAGAGGTAAGACTAATTGGTCTAAATGATTTAGGGTGGGTATATGTTGCTTTTCCGGGCTTCGGAATAAACACTACCCTAGTTTCTTTCCATGCCTTAGGGATATAACCCATAGCATGGCTAGACCTGAATATCTCCAATAGAGGACCCATAATTTCACCAATTCCCTCTTGAAGGAGATTGGGAAAAACTCCGTCGGCCCCTCTTATAATAATAATAATCTTTATTATCCAACAACAAGCCATTTACAGGATAATAATTAACGATAATTATGAACGGTTGCTGTCTACAATAGTACATATATACATAAATTAGAAAAAGCTTTAAAAATGAAAAACGAAGAATTAGCGATATCATAAAACAATAGGAAATTCATTAATACAAAATATGTTTATATACAAATTGAAAGTTATGTTATGAAAACAGCTTTAACAAAGAAAGGTAAGAGTAAAAGAAAACAATGCTAAATGCAGAACGGATCCAAATCTAAGGTGTTACAATTCCACATCATGTGTACCAGAGGCGCTTTCTTTAAAACGTTAGATCTGGCCGTTGGCAATAGATACGGCACACGAACGCGTACGGTAAGCCGGCACAAGAAAATCAACCTGAGACAGCAGACCAGATGCTACCATGGTGTTGTTGACCAGTTTCAAAAGAAAGGTGGCACTTGCTTCTTCCCTTCTGCTAGTTAGAGAGCGAACACCATGTCTATTGACCAAAGCGTTATAGTCCGTCTCACGCATTGGATAAATTCCATTGCACTTGAAGATGAGGTATTTAAGGAAACGCTTCTGGATTCTCTCCAAAGCGATCTGTTGGTAGACGTAGTATGGATACTACACAACTGCACCATACTGCAACACACTCCGCACATAAGCAAAGAACAGACACTTCCAAGTCGACGAATTACTGGAGTCAGGACAGGTACGTATCAGGAAGCCCAAAGACCTTGAATCAGCGTTACAAACAGAAAAGATATGGGCGGTAAATTGAAGCGACACATCAAACATCCCCAAGTCTTTAACTTCAGATCTACGAGATATCACCATTTGGTCTACACTGTATTGAAAGTTATATGAATTCGCAATTCTTGAATAAGTCACAATAGCACATTTGTCAATATTTAAAGAGATGTGGTTTTTATTACACCAATTGCGCACAAACTTCAAGTTTCTGCAATCCAGTGAACAGAGTGAATCAGAATAATTGAAAAATACATGAGTAGGTAAACCCCACCAGTTTTGTATAATACAAAGGTATTTTTAATAATATAAAATATTACTAAAAATCTGGTGTGAAGAACACAAATGCAGGTTCACTATTAATATTTTCTGTGAACGTGTCCGAACACGTTCACAGAAAGGGGGGCGAGGACACGTTCACAGAAAATATTAATAGTGAACCTGCATTTGTTTTCTTCACACCAGATTTTTAGTAACAGAGTGAATCATTAAGAAATATATTAAAAAGTAAAGGCCCCAAATTAGAGCCTTGCGGTACACCTGATGTTGGATGGAAACGTAGAGAGTGGAAACCATTAACATTGACATAACACTACCGAGAAGCTAAGTAAGAAGAAATGAGATTCAATAACAAAGGAGAGAAACAAAACACATCTAATTTAGATATTGAGGTATATTGAGATATACGTATTGAGTGATCGATGGAATTGAAAGCTTTGGCGAAATCCGTATATATATTACATCGACCTGAAGGCGATAGCTTCGCTAATAAATTGCGTTATTTCTACCAAATTAGTGGTGGTAGAACGCCCAGCAACAAAACCATGTTGGTAAGGAGACAGCAGATGACGTGCCTAAGACACTATTTGTTCATATATTAAAGATTCGAAAACTTCTGAGGTGATGCGTAATAACACTCTCCTGCTACTGTATTACTTGTCTTCAAGTAATCAATTGGCAAGATTATCTGATAGTCTAAAAACGTGGTTGTCTCATTTTTCTCCAGAAAAAGTGGCTTCTTACAATGGCTGAAGCCCTGTATCAACCTTTGATTCAACCATTAACTTCTTTTACATCATTTATAATTAAAATTTGATTCGTTTCCACAAAGCACCAATAATTATTCACATGCTGCCACACAAACAGGCACTTGGGCGAGCAAAAGTATGAATGACAAGTTAATGCAAGGTGGGTCCCACGAATGCTATTTTAAAGTACATCTGTAAAATTCCGAAAACCGAGGTTTCTGAAACTCACAATTGGTAATTGCAATTTCTTCAATCTTTCCAAACACTTGTTTCTTTTGCAGCATTTCTTTTATTCTAAGGTACTCATGTCATATTTTGAAAACTGTGGTTTCGTAAACTCTCGGTAAAGATTCTAATTGCTGCTTCTACAATCTTGGATCCTGCACTACCAAACATATGTTTTCTTAATAAAACCTAAAGCAATCACTTCGTTCTTGGCCATGTTTAAGTACTTTGGACCATTTTAAAAGATGTAGTTCACTTCGAAGAACAATTGCTTTCATGTACAACCAACACTTCTTCAAAAATAACCTAAAGCACTTCGTTATTGGCCACGTTTAAATACTTTGGACCATTTTAAAAGATGTAGTTCACTTCGAAGAACCACTGCTTTCATGTACAACCAACACTTCTTCAAAAATAATTTTTGGGTATCTTTCTTTCGCAACACAACGTGACAGTTAATTAATTTAATAGTGTTACAACTGTTTTATAAATTACCAGATTCTCAGGGCATATGTGATTTAAAGAAAACATGTAGTGGAATATAAATTCTCATTGAAAACTATCCAATCCGTGAATATAGAAGTGCCTCTCGTAAGGAAGAAAAACAACATTAATATATATTCTTATATAGATTAAATTGATAATAATAATAATAATATTTTTTATTTAAATCCTTTTAACTACGGAACAACAAAATTTATAATATTAAAAAATATATAACAGTGGTAGTTATTCCTATATATAAGGAGTGTCAAGATCCATATGGCTATTAATTAATCCAAAGTATCATTTAAAAACCCAAACATAACTAAACATAATACGTCGATATTCAATTAAAAAATATGAGGGCGAATCAAATATAAACCCGAATTCCTTTTTTAAACTTTATTGGGACATGATAAAAATACAAAGGCTTAAAATTATTTTTCTACGTAATATCCTTATATAGTGACATATTTTTCCCAACAGATGGATAATTTTGTTATCCCGTTTTCGTAAAACGATGATGGTTGCGCCATAATCCAATTACGCACGAAATCTTCAACTGCAACATCGTCATGAAAACTTTGTCTCCAAGAGCTTCTTCCATCGGTCCAAACAGGTGGTAGTCGCAGGGTGATAAGTCCGGACTGTAGCGGTTCAAATGCCTATCGTACACTTCCATACAACGCCACTTATGATTTTCGATAAGAAGACGAGGTACCCACCTTACGGACACTTTCCGAAATCCGAAGTCGTCAAGAATGATGGTCCCAAAGTTGATTCCCGCCTCGGAAGCTATTTCAGCTATTGTTAATCGTCGGCGAATAGTACGAATGTTCTCCTCTGTCACGCTGGTTCTTGGTCGACGTTGATGGCATTCATTTTCAACTGCTTCTCGCCCTTCTAAAAATTGTTTGCACCATGAATACACTTGTGTCTTTTTAAATGTATTATCCCCGAACTGTGCCTGAAGTCTTCTCAAAATTTCTGATGGTTTTACTCCTTCTTTCGTAAGAAATTTAACTATTATACGTTGCGCAACAAACGACGGTAGTTCTCGCTCAGACATCGCGGTAGTTACTGAACACATGGTATTGTGGCATTCTATAGCGGTGCAAAGTCCTCTAGGCATCCTCACCTGTGAACTTTAGACGTCATCTCCCTCTTTGTTCATACGAAAAAAATTCCGGTATATATTTTATTCACCCTCGTATATAGAGAAATCGGACGTTTTTTAATTCAGAAGTAAGAAAAAAATCATTGATGAAGATTTATTATACTAAAATAAAGGCAATATGTTGCCATTTTACATAATTAAACAAACATTTAATTTTTGAAAATAATATTTGACAAATGGTGACCATTTCGTCTCAGACATTCTTGCAGTCGCGCCGTGAAATTTCGCATGACACTTTGCAGCAAGTCGTTGTCGATCGCGGCAATTTCTCTGCGAATTAAATTCTTCAATTCCACTAGTGTGCGAGGCTGAGTAAGGTACACTTTTCCCTTTAGATATCCCCACAGAAAACAATCGCAAACGTTAAGGTCTGGAGATCGCGGCGGCCAAGCAACATCTCCAAAGTGAGATATATCGTGTTGAGGGAACATCCGACGAACCATTTCTATTGTCACAGCTGCTGTATGAGGTGGCGCTCTGTCCTGTGAGGGAACATCCGGCGAACCATTTCTATTGTCACAGCTGCTGTATGAGGTGGCGCTCTGTCCTGTTGGAAGCACATACGCCGCATGTTGACTCGCTTACTGTGAAGTACAGGTTGCAAGGAATCATTCAACATGGTGATGTAGCGCTTGGCATTGATTGTAATGGTGTGCCCCTCCATTTCAAAAAAATAAGGTCCGATAACACCTCTTTCGCACACTCCACACCAAGCTGTCACTTTAGGACGTTCGTGGATCTCTCGTGGTGTACCTACAGTCCAGTAGCTCTGTAGAATGGCGTCTAGCAGAGCATCGTGGACTCGTAGTAACAGCCACTCTCACTCTTTCCACTTTTTCTGGAGTACGCATATTGCGTGGCAGACCAGGAGGTTTCTGTTTCATTACAGAGCCAGTTGTACGGAATGCATGGACCCACTTTAACATTGTATCTCCTCCATGACGATCAGTGTTGAAGTGCCGACGAAAAAGCCTTTGCGCCTTGTGTCAGAATCGTAATTTCTAAATCACTGTTCTACTGCAAATATACTGCAAATAATTTTTTAATAACATAAGAATGTTATTATTAAATAAATGTGTATTAAAAATCGCTTGGGGAGAACCTAATACAAGTACATATTTATGTGAAAATTGTTATAATCTGCTATAGACTCGTCGGTGCATAATGCTGGAATAGAGAAACACCCTTACTAAGACAGCATGGTAGAAAACTCAGCGCCGTGCTTTGCCTGTCAATATCACGAACGTCAAAACCAACTTCATGACAAGTGTAAGACTTTATAAGTAGTTGGGATGAAATGATCACAATACACGATATTAATTAATATTTTTATATGATTAAACATGTTTTTGTTTTATACAAATTGTTGGAGTTTTACCCACTCAAATATTTTTCAAATTGGTTTTGCTAATTTTATACTTTTCACGTTATTGAGTTATTATATTATTCATTTTAATACTTTTGTAATAAAAAAATTAAATAGTATACCGTTAAATCATGTACTTTGCGGTCATTAATTTGAAGCAGTTAGAAGGTATGCTCTACACAATTGTTTTGACAAAACACGTTCATTTATCATTTTTAAGGACATTATCTTTACTGTCAATAAATTTTTGTTTCGGTGAAATAAATTTTCAACACTTTCTCCAATCTTTCCCCGTTATGTTGTTTATTTCGTTGTTAAGTACGTCATCTTCTTTGGCCGGTGTAAAATGGAAACCCCGTAATTTATTTTTTATACATGGAAACAAAAAACAAATTATTAGGTGCTTATAGAGCGAATGACCTATTATTTTTATATTTTGGGTATGCAAATTCTCGATAGTTCGAGTACCAGTGTTAGTACAAGCATTATCGTGATATAAGATGATTCTTCTTTTTGGACAATTTGAGGACATTTTGGAGAACTGGAGGCAATTGAAGTGCAGTGTACCGTTTCGCACTAGCAGTATAATGGTACAATGGAAACACGTCCATTAGTCCCAAAAAAGTGCCGTGACTTCTTTTGGTTTCGGCTTTTTCTCGTTTGTTCGAGCCAAATACTTTCGAAAATCCAAACTGACAATTTTTTTGGAATCATAGTAGTATATCCAACTTTCATCACCTATAATGACGTTATACAATTAATGAGATCATCAATTGGCAAAGCGATGATCTTATGTCATCTCACGCCGGCTTCTTTTTGAACAGGAGTCGAATTATAGAGAGATATATTGTCCAGCCATACGTGACAACACGTTCGAGATCCGTCTGGAAAAATACCAGAGTCCGTATACGATGTTCTAGACGCGCCAGCAGGACCTACATATACCGCTCGGAAGAGATTATAATTCATTCAACGAGTAATCGCCGTCGTATTTATATTGTTATATAAATGTGAAATAAATATTGAAATAAATACTGTTATTATTAGTTTTTGGTTATTAAATGTTATTTAGTGTGTTTTATTATTAAAATAATGTGTTTTAAATTACAGTTAGTTTTATTTAAACAAACCTGAAAGACACGTATTTTACAATATGTACTTTCAAATGTTTGTATAAGATGATGTTAATTGCTTTCATATAAATCTTTAGGGTTGCTCGAATATTCCTTAGAGTAACACGCTAGTCCTCTTCACTCATGTCACGAACAAGACCAATATTATTTTCGGTAACAGCCGGTTTTGCCTTAGGAACTCTAAACGTGTATTTAAGGAAAGTGAACCACAATTAAATTCACTGTATCACCTCTTTAAGGAGGATGATGTACGTTTCGTTACGAAATACCCGATTAGTTTCTTCAAATATTTCTTAAGTCATGATTGAAATTGAAAAAAATCTAGTTTGACAATACTCTTTGCAGAATTCTTGGATTTTTTGTATTGCATGGAATCTCTATACGGCTATATGCGGTGCATGCATTTCGTAACATGGTAAATTACTAACTTTACAAATCGATAAAGATCCTTATAATTACTTCAAACGTCTTCGCCTGTTGGGTTTTGAAATATGTTTGGAAAATAAGTCTTGATTAACAAAAAAAAAATGGAAGAAAATGAAATCTCCAAAATGAAATCCTCGAAAGCTTTAAACGCGATTACAATTAAAGCAGAATTCACAGCAAGCCATTGACAAAAACAGCAAACGATATCTCTACAAATAATTTTCTAAAATATTTTCGTTATTTTGTAATTTTCTGTTTATTAATGATTCATTAATTTCATTATATTACTTAATAGTATTCCTTCATCGTAAAACACACACCAAAAATTAATTTCCAAATTAATATTCTGAAAAATTAGGGTTAGACTATGCTTTTGTTATAGATTGTACATGCTACAACACAAAATCAGAAGATACGCATCTCTAGCGTACATGAGTACCCACGTAGTCTGAAGTCTAAAGTATATAGTTAGTGCTTGTATGATATTTAATTTCGTTTTATAGTAAATCAAGACTTATCAGTGACAGGTTAGATCATAATCACGGTAATTAAACAAACTTTTCGAGCCGATTATAAACAATGGAACACGCTGTACGTGATCATTACGAATTAAGTTTTATTACTACTAGTACAACCACAACCATAACCGCGGATAGGCTCATCGATTGGATGACCGGTAATAGATCGGACATGTAAGATTTGTAGTTTATCGTGATTGTTGTCGATATCCTAATTAATTTGTTTTGCCCACTCAGCCGTGTACACACAATATACAATTTGGATCATATTTTAAAAACTATATGTCCACATGTACATAGAAGTAATTGCCAGTTATTTTAGTTAATAGATAAAACAATACCATGGATAGATTTATACTCGAGTAAAATAGAAGAAATATTTCCTTAGCGAAGTTCTTAAACGTGAAAATAAATTGTTAAATAAGATAATGTTATTCTTGAAATGTATTTAGCAAATTAGTCATTCAGATTAGTAAGTAATTGAATTCTAAATAACTAATATATCGAGTGTATTTTTTAACTTGAAACTTTCAAATATCTGGAAAAATAAGCAGTTCACGAGAAAATGTCCAGATTTAAAATTTAATAATTCAATGGAGGAAATATATTAGTGCTAGAATTAGTCCCTCTCTCTTCCTCCATGTAGGTACGACGAGAGTAACTTTGAAATATTAAGTAGGAACCGTTATATTTTATTACAGATTCGAATTTTACTAAAAAAAAAGTACGTAGGATTTGTCTGAAACATTTTTTTCAATTCATGATAGATGGTGCTGTAATCTATGAAATTATTTTTTCTCTCGCACTGAGAACCTATTCATACTATTCTGCAATACGTGTGCAATAAAAAATACGTTTTCTTTGTAAATAATCAAAATTAGTATAAAAAAAAGTTTATCCATTTTACAAATTTCGAATAACAGGGAAAATGTCATCTGCAGAAATGTAAATTGCTGGTGAATAAATTATTTTTAGCGTAATCCAACAACAACGACGTGTACGTAATATCACCTTGAAGTGCTTGATTAACCTGAATCTCCGCGCCTCTCACGTATCAGGGTGCTTCATTTATGTAAGTCCCTTCGCCTCTCACTTATCAGAGTGCTAGGTTTCTCTTGATTGTATTTTTTGCATTTGAGATAACCTCATAAAGGAAATCTGGGGAAGTAAGACTTGGTGATCTAGCAGGCAAATTTAGTGAACCAATTCTATCGATACAGAGACCACTTAAATTACAATCAAATACTACACATCACCATCGAGAACGAATCTTGCGTTTATCATTACGACCTCTAAAACAAGAGGTAATCAATGAAATATCTTCGTCCTGCTTCTCCACGTGTACGAAAATTCAAAAGAGTTCCATCAGCGCAGAAAGTCATGCTCACTATTTTCTGGGATGCCAAGGGAGTCTTTCATACCGAATATTTACCGAAGGGATCAACGATGAATTCAATAAGGTGCTGCAAAACTTTACTGTCACTAAAGAATCGTAGTAAAGTAGCAAAGTAAGGTCCGAAGAGCGAAGTACAACAACGCTGGACCACATTGCAGCAATGAATTGATGGCGACAGTGACGAGCCTGAAATTCACAATTGTTTCAATTTCATGTTAAACTTAAAAAGTTTTGATTTTTTCTTAATGTAATTAAACAGATCTATTTAATTAAAATGTATAAAACGTATGTTTTTAAACCATGAAATAATTATTGACGGTTTCACTATAGTATCCGAGGTACCTTTTTGCTTGAATGAGAGCCCTTCTTCCTGTAAATTTTTTTAAAGACAGGAATTCGTGGATTCAAGAAAACGTTTATGGACTTCTAAAATTTTTAGAAAATAGGATATAGAGTTTCTTACATTCTTACACTCAGATAATGCAAAATTTTAGGATATGTGTATAGGAATTGATTAAGGTTTTTCCTTTTGAATGTCGTGTATAAGTTTGGGTAAGTAAATAAACATTTAATATAATAAATTTAAAATATTTTAAATTTCTTTGCTTTAAGATAACTTTCAAGAACTACATCAAAGACGCGTTTTAAGTTTTTTGACAACCCACGCTATTCGTAAATTGTTCGTTTTCTTTAAAGCCTTGTGAGTATAAATTTCTTAATTTCATAATTTACATTAATTTTTTTTTGTTTTAATAAACAAGTTTTTATATATTCTTTTGTTAAATTTTGAATTAATAATTCTTATAATTATTTTTAAAATACGTGATTATAACCCGTTTGTAAAAAGTTTCTAGAAGCAAATAACTACAGAAGTTAAATTGAAATAACAGTAAGGTATATTACTTGATACAACATAACCACCAAGATAACAGAGTATAGATCATTAAGCCATAAATATGTAAATGATATGCTTCCTCTAAATAATAAATTGGTTATTAATTTATCTAATGATCTTTCGATAAATCTTACATCGAAATTCCTGTACATTCCAGTATACTAATTAGTTTATTAAATATAAAAAAAAACAAATCAATCTACTGTTTAAGATCGTTATAAAAAAAATGAAACAATGCAATTATGATAGTAAAATTAACAAGGTTACAATTAACACTTAAGCTTTAGAAAGTTTTTGTAAGGTAACGAATACTAATTGACAAACCAAAATAGGGCATAACCCTAGCACATTAACTTTGATTACCCAGTCTATGCAAAATTAAGGATATCGATTACTTAAATTTTACTAAATGAAATATATACAAACAAAAATTAATGACTCTAATTTACAATAGTCTTGATGAAACTCGACAGCAAAAGAGAGGGCCAGAATTCCATAACTCGATTCTTATATACGAAAAGGTACGTAGTTCTTACAAAATTAACCGATAGGGAAAGCTACTGTAGACAAGAAATTAATTAATTAACTTAAATGCTAAAGAATATTAATTAATTAGTACTTAATTAAGAAATATTAATCAAAAACTATACAGAAGAACCAACACGAGATACTCTGATACACTAACCAAACAGATCTTAAATGAAAATACTAAGGATAAATCTAATGGAATTCGCTACAGACAAAGCCGTAAAATATTCGAATTAATTTTCATATAAAGATTCGCATAAAACCTGATATAATTTAATCCAATTAAAAAATTAACTGTCCAGGATATACCAATTCTAACATTTTTATCGACAACTCTAACGCCATCTATACGCGTACCATATAAACTATATTAAACCAAAACTATAATAAAAACAAAGTTGCCTACTTCAACGTGAAATATATTGGAAATTTTAATTAAATTCAAATCTACGTAGAAAAGTACTACGATAAAATTTCTAATTTTAACCAACACTAGGATAAATATCCGCAAAAGAAAATATTATGCCAATTTTAAATGTCGAAATTACAAGTTATATACGAAAATCTTACCATATACAGGTCAACTCAAAAATTAATGAATAAACGTTTACAAATGAACAAAGTACGATTTCAGTCCGTTACAGAAGATAGAAATCGCAATTGACACTATGCCATAATCAAATAAAGGAACCTGTTCTTACTTTTGATCAATGTGTAGGTATATGGGTGTCCTTCAAAGAAAAATGGAAAGATGCAATTCTGTGCAATATGAATCCAAAAAATTATGAATCAATTACGACGCGAATCCCAAAATTAGAAACCCCCTGAAAATTGTTATTATGTGCCACCTATGAATTTAGAATGTCTGTAAATAATAGATACCTCTCTTGAACTTACACACACACATATACACATACACACTACACCATATGTGTGTGTGTGTGTTACATACATAGCAGCTGCCGATGTTATAAAAACTACAACACTAAAACGACATTCTTGTATGCTAAGGTTCAATAACTTCCATATATTTACGTACGAAATTAGCTGTTTATATTTTTATTTTGTATTCAATTGCTGTGCGCAACTGATGTACGCTCTTCTGGGCATTTCATGTTTTTTCAGCTATACTATTACTTTCGCGACATTATTTTATTATATTGTTCAGTTTTACTGTTTTTGTTTTTGCTCTAAATATATACTATATTATACAAACTTAGCATTAATTTACAAACCCATTTTAAAAATAATACTAAAAATAATTTGTGGACGAAGGCTTTTAGAACTGACTTAAATTAGCTTCATTTCATACGTATTACGTGAACGTTTTTTTGTTACGAGAAGTAACAAATATAAAATATTGAGATCGTGTTAGTCCGCAGCCTTGGTAATTTGGTAACAATCTACCTGTTTCCCTTAATCGGAATACGTTAATAATAATGTAAATCATATCGAACGTACACATGTACACATGTAACGATCGAAACTGAATCGGGAAATAATTTAACGCTACCCCTATTCTTTATAGTCGGTCGCACTTCTTCAAACACGGAGGCTGAAAAAATACTTTGTAAATATTCTTGTAATTTTTTCTCGCGATTGCGCGGGAATTTAGGGAAAATATTTTGGATTCATATTATATATAATTACATCTTTCCATTTTTCATAATAATATCTTACGCCTTTGATTGTGTTTTATAGTATGCTTGAACGTTTTCACGTACAATGGCATACAATTGAGTTGCAGCTTGAGGATTTACAGCACCAAATGAACTAATTGGTTGGGAATAAGGGATATTGTAAGGGGGTGGCATGTATACGATGAGCCGTCGCTCTCTGATCTTGCGTATATCCGCTATGACTTATGTACAGATTTAACGGAACCCAGACTATACAGGGATCCAAAGAGTACAGACTTGGGCTCCTACAAGGAAGACTTGTTAACTGCTGCCCGAAATATTCCTGTTAGAATAGGGAATGTGGAAGAGCTGACCATTCTTTCCTGCTATGAAAATAACTGTCCCCTTAGGGAGCGCCGTATAGCTAAGCTGGCTGCCTGGTGGAATGCAGAGTTAACCAATTTAAGGAAAGAAACTCGCCGGTCATTTAATAGGGCGATGAAAACAGGTAATTGGGAAGCTTACAAGGCTCTCCTCGATAAAAACAATTATAAAATCAAAGACAGCAAAAGGAAGGCCTGGAGAAATTTCTGTGAGGACATCGAAGGTGTTCCTAACATGGCCAGAATTAACAGAATTCTCAAAAAGGATCCTTCCAACACAATTAGATCTATACAAAAATCGGACGGGATGTGTACCAGTACCGTGGAAGAGACTTTAGAGTATCTTCTGGGCGTACACTTTCCAGGTTCGGAGTGTATGGATGATTGTGATACCAATCAAGTTGTCACCTCTTGGAGGGCGACTAGGAATGATTGGAAGATATCAAACGATATCTTCAAACCCCATGGATGGGCGATAGGATCGTTTGAATCATATAAATCCGCAGGACCAGACGGAGTGTTTCCCAAGCTCCTTCAAGAGGGAATTGGGGAAATTATGGGTCCTCTATTGGAGATATTCAGGTCCAGCCATGCTATGGGTTATATCCCTAGGGCATGGAGAGAAACTAGGGTAGTGTTTATTCCGAAGCCCGGAAAAGGAACACATACTCACCCTAAATCATTTAGACCAATTAGTCTTACCTCTTTTATGTTGAAGACTATGGAAAAAATTATATATTTAAATATTAAAAAAGGTTCTCTGGATAGATCTCCTCTACACCCACTGCAATGGGCATAACAGATGGGAAAATCAAGTGAGAGTGCCCTGCATAGCCGGGTGAGAGTGCTCGAAAGGAACATACACTACAAGGAAATTGCACTTGCAGTCTTCTTAGACATAGAGGGAGCTTTCGATAACACCTCGACGTCTTCAATTATTCGATCTTTAAGAGATCGAAAAATAAAAAGCACCACATGCAACTGGGTTCATAACCTGCTGCGTAGCAGAGTAGTTCATGCCCAAATACAAAACAAAAAGATCTCCATGAGGACAACAAAAGGGTGTCCTCAAGGATTCGTATTGTCACCGCTATTATGGAGTCTAGTAGTGGATAACCTCCTCAGGACATTAAATGACCAGGGAATATAGACGTAAGGGTTCGCCGATGACATTGTCATAGTGTCTCAGGGTAAATTCCCGGGGACAGTGGCCAGGATCATGCGAAATGCTCTGCGAATTGTTGAAAGATGGTGCCTTGAGGAGGGATAAACTGTCAATCCTCAAAAAAACAAGTTGGTAGCCTTTACCAACATGAGAAAACTAAATGGTATGGGTAGAGTAAGGCTGTTTGGACAAGAATTAGAACTAACCAATGAAGTAAAGTATCTAGGCATAACACTTGATGCGAAACTGAATTGGAGCAGACACCTAGTCAAAGTGGCTGACAGGGCGGCGCAGCTCTTTTGGAGATGCAGAAGAGCTGTTGGCAAGACCCGGGGACTAAAACCAAATTTGGTACACTGGTTGTACACAGTAGTAATAAGACCAACGATTACCTATGGAGCAGTTGTCTGGTGGAGGAGGACGGAGCAGACATCGTCGGTGGGTCTCCTCACGATTCTCCAGCGACAGGCTCTGTTGGGAATCACGGGAGCTATGAACAGCACGGGAACCGCCTCCATGGAGGCCATCGTGGGTCTCCCTCCGCTGGATCTATTTGTGAAGGTGGAGGAATTATAAAGGCTGAAGTAAAATGACGTATGGTGTCCTAATAAGGTTGTAGGGAGCCATACAGATATCGTAACAACTATACTGGAAGAGTCGATATTTCAAATGCCGGCGGACAGTATGGCACCTGAGATTATGTTTACAGCTAAGCTAAACATATTTATACCGACCAGGGAATAGGCAAAAAGTCGCTCGATCGATTATGGTGCCGGCACCTGGTACACTGATGGATCACAATATAGTCAGGGGGCAGGTGCAAGTATATGCGGAATATGCCCTAGAAGGAAGATATCAATATGTCTGGGGAAACATACTACGGTTTTCCGGGCCGAATTGATTGCAATCGCAGCATAATGACTGGTAGTCAGGCGGCTATTAAAGCCATTATGAACCCATCTACCAGGTCAAAGCTGGTGAAATATTGTAAACAGGCCCTCAATAAACTGGCGCAAGACAATACAGTGTCGGTGATATGGGTGCCAGGACATGAGGGATTAAAGGCAATGGGACAACCGGCCGACAAACTGGCCAAAGAATGTACGAATAGGAACTTCATAAGGCCAGAACCTGTATTTGGAATCACTAAGGATTCCGCTAAAAGCGAGATCTGGTTATGGCTAGGAAAAGAACATAAAAATAAATGGAGGTTAACGGAAGGTCAACTCCATACCAAAACACTACTAAGGGAGCTGGACGGAAAGTTTTCAGCCAACCTAATTCGTAGTAACAAAAAAGAAATAATTACTGGGTTAATAACCGGATATTGTCTTTAAGGAAGCATTTGTACAGCATGGGCTTGGTTAGGGAGTCCTGATGTAGGAGATGTGAAAAACAGAAGGAAATTAGCCTTCATGTAATATGCACGTGTGAGGAACTGTAGGAACTCAGACAGAAATATTTCGGGAGAGATCTATTGGATCCTTCGAATGTACTCAAACTTCCCCTGAGGAGGATATCGGCTTTTATCGAGGACACAAGACTAACAGACTGGAACTGAGAGATCTATTGGGGATAGTACAAAGAGCAGTGTGCTCAAGTGCCTGGACGTGCTGGCGTCCAACCAAAAACAGAAGAAGAAGAAGAAACTAATTAAAAGTATCTTTATTTAAATGATAATAAAATTAATATTTTGTGCAGTAATTGTAGGTCAAACGTAAACTATTTTTGCATAGAATTATCATAAAGTAAAATTTGGCTTGTTAGATCTTTAATTATGTTTATAAGCCTCTTTTAATTCCCTTTTCATAAAAATGTATAAAATAACAAATTGTGTCGTGCAATCAAACAGTAAATAAACAGCTAGTTTAGAGTTAAATTATTAGAATGACCAACTCATCCATCCAACCATGTTTGGGCGCCTTGCCTGAAGCTGATCCTTTAAGGATTTACGGTTAAAATGAATTTCATTATATCGACTTTTTACTGTGACTAATGGTTATGATTAATTATTAAACTTCATTAATTTATTGAAATATTCTGGCCGACTTAATTCATACTTGAAGTTGTAGAAAATTACGCGTCGAAAACGTTTGTTGTAAAACTGTGCAGAGTTATCGAATTCAAGCGACTCTAACTGCAAAATGCTAGAAATAAAAATGCAAACAGGATGTTGGAAATAATAAATAAGTGGCTACTGGTCAAATTTAATTGTTAAAAAATCCCTTGCACTGTTATTGCTACCGATATATATTCAGTTTCGTCTTTTCTTATCTTTTCTAAACGTCATAATGAACGAAGCTATCGACAGATTACGAACGCATTGACTTTACAAGCTTTACCCAAATTTTTCCAACAAAATATTACAATTCTATTTACAGAATATTACGATAGCGGGTTGATATACAGTGTGACAAAAATTTGGAGCTTTATTTTTAACTGCAAATAGTACACACAAAATAATGAAAGACAAATGAAAAAAAAACACAGGAACCTGATTTGTTCGGCAATTTTGTATGTTCATTATATCGACTTGTAGCTGAAGGCAATCACTCGTGTTGGTGATTCGAAGCAATAACTTTATGTAATCGACAAAGAAAAGATGGTTAATCTAGATATGATCTGAAATATCATTAATGAAAATAATAAAAATAAGTGGTCCAAAGCAGGAGCCTTGCGGAACTCCAGTTATACATTTGTTAGTCCAAAGAGTGTTTCTATATTTGAAGAGAAAATTTAAAGAACTAAATCACGTTAGGAATATTTTCATAAACAATAACTCTTCTAAATAACATTTGCACCTCAAACGAAGTTTATCAATTATGTATATTTATAAAATCCTTATAAAATCAAACACCGTCTACGTCATGCCGAAGATCCTAATCATCTAGAAATGTCCGTATGACATTGGAAGGCATAATGCTAAATCAAATTTTATTTTCTCAACCTTTTGTATTTAAAATTTCGTAACTATATTGTACATATCAGAAATAATCTTCAAATGATATCGTTTAAACAACAGAATGAAGTATTTTATAATAGGTACAGTAATTCTACTATAATCTTTCCTCGAGCAAACTAAAACATGTAAATTGTATAAACTTCCCCTGTTTAGGTGATTGTTAATTTCAGTGGGAAAGGTGGTTTCAATCCGTAATCTCAGAAGAAATTAAGATAGACAAGCACATAATATACATTGTAAATTTTCAAATTAATAAGTATAATTGAAAAAAAAATGAATAAAATTATAATTCTCCCTCTACATAATTTTTAATTTTGTTACTAATAGCAAATTGTTTTAAATTTTAAATAATTAATTTTGGAAGCACGCACATATTTATTCAGTTGGCAATTATTAAGAGGTAACAAATTATTATTCATATTTTAAGGAATGAAGTGTTTATAAATATTTGTACATGTATTTATGTCAAGTTTCGATGTATCAGATACCATCACACTTAATAGAATACCACTAACCTGAATAATTTTGCCAAAATGCGGCTCCTGTATTTATAAGGTCAATGCCTGAATAGCCCCAAGGTTTAGTGTCCGGCGGCGGTTGTTCTCGGACACTTTGACTGTAGCTTCCCGGAGGACTTTCAACTCTTTCTCTGTCTGGACGTTCGGGTCTTTCTACGCGTTCTGTTGACATATGTTGTCCTGCTGGTGGTGAATTGTTATTATTCTTTTGGTTGTTTTGACGTTGTTGATCGTTTATTGATAAGTTTTCTGTAAATGAAAAGAAAAAATCAAATCATCAACAGTTACTAATATGATAATAAATCTTATAATAAAAAAAAATATTAACTGCATTAGACCTTTTACTGATTATGAAAAAGAAATATTCATTTTTTAAGTACAGGAGAAACCACAATTATTCGAACTGAGCTTTTGTCGGAGAATTGAATAACACATAAGTTACGATTTCTTAGTACCTGATTTGGATAAAGACGTATGTAAAGATTATTATATTAGTACATTTTTAACATGCATGAAAGTTCAAATTCCTATATACTGCTGTGATTCTTTTCAAAGTAAGGTGAATCAAATAAATGAAATAGAACATAAACTAACAAGTGTTCATTTGAAAAGTCAATCTAGTAGCATGTGATTTACTGAGAACATTTTGTAGTATGTCGTAAATTAAAATTTACTACTTAACCTACGAAGTCGTATATTTTGACAGTTTCATACATACAAATAAATAACAAATAATAGGTATTTATTTAAAACTATAACAAATGTTGAAAATGTTGTCCTTCAAGATCAATGCACTTTAAAATCCCCCGTTCAAAATTTCTGATGATATTCTGCAACATTACTGGATTGTTATTAATTTCCATGCATTTCTGTTCGATTCTCTGTAGCATATCATTCAAATTCAATATAGGTGTTCGAAATATGTTATTTTTTAGATAAGGCCACAAAAGGAAGTCGCAAGGTGTTAAATTGCATGAACGTGCAGGCCAGGCAATTTCAGTATTTCGACTTTATTATATTATTATACGAGCGAATTATACGCTCTTCAAAAAATTCTCTTAAATAATCCAAAGATTCTGCAGTACAGTGACAAGGTGCTCCGTCTTGTTGGAAATATGCATTTTGTAGTTCATCATCATGCAACTGATTGACAAATGGTTGTAAAATTTCCGTACTGTACCTTTGAGCAGTTAACATTCACTGAAAAATATTGGTCCAATGATTCGCCCTTGGCTTATCGCTGCCCAAACACCAATTTTCTCTGGATGTAGCGATTCTTCATTAATTACATGTGAATTTTCACTACTCCAAATTCTTGTATTTTGTGAATTTAGGTATCCCGTTTTATAAAACCATGCTTCATCAGTAAAGATGACTCTTTGCGAAAGTTCTTCATTAATGTTCATATTTACAAACCAATTACAAAACTGTAGTCTGCGTGGGTAATCAATTTCTAACAATTATTGTACTGCTGTGACACTGTATGGATAAAGTTGCATATCTTTTTTTAATAACTTGTGAGTTATACCAATAGAAAGGTTTATTTGTTGACTCAAATGTCGAACAGATGTTTGTGGTTCATTTTCCATTATTTCTTCAACACGATTGACAACTTGAGGTGTACGTTTCTTAACTGCTCCGCTGCCTGATTTTCTTAAGAGACTACCAGTTTCAGAAAAAAGTTTTAATGTTCTATCCAAAGTATTCTTAAATTGTATATAATCTATTACAAAATGTGGAAACTAAACTTGAAATTCTACAATGCAATCTTGAACTGAATAAACCCATAAACCATCAATTTTATTACCACTTCGAAAATAAGCCTGGACTAAAAAAAATTTATGTTCTAAAGTGAAAGCCATTTTAAAACTGAGAAGCAATTTATTTAAACCAGAATCGACGCACGATTATTTTATGCACTAACTGATATTTGTGATTGACATTATCAAATGTCATTTGGATTTACGTTTACGGAACAACAAACACATATTAATATATTTGCGTCTTATTCTATCAAAATTTCAAAGTAACCTAGATTGAGTTTTCAAATGAACACTTGTTACAACTAAACGTACTAGAAACGGGCTGTATTTTAAATGTAGCCTGTAGAATTATCGATAGGATAAAATTAACGCCATTATGTAAAGAAATTTTTAATTATACTTTTGTAATAGCCATAAACGTAATTTAACAGATTGTGTTTTTACAAATGCATCTGTGTGTTACGTGCCAGATTTTGTTTTTAATATTCAATGTCAATAGGTTATTGCTTATGTTACGATTTAGCAATATAAACAGTTTAAATTTAGAAAATACATGCTTAAGTACCAAAATTAATTTGAAAAGGTGTATCAAAAACCATTTACGGTTACATAAATTCATATCTAATGTACATCTAGTAAGTTTTTCTTTATAAAAGGTATCCACTGTTTATTATAGTTCGAATAATACGATTAATCATCTAAATGGTAAAAATTTTTATTCGAAATTAAATGGAAACAATGTATGAGCATACATAAAAAATCCAATGTTTATTACCAAAAATGTAGTAACCTGAAAGGAAATAAACGCCTAGAGCTATGCAAATATTGTTTGAAATGTGCTTTGATAACATTTGTATGCACTTATGTTTATGAGTGTCAAACATTGTATCTAACGTTCATAATTGGGAAAAACAGATACAATAAGTCTTCGGAAATAGATCGGTAATACTGACAAAGTTTAAATTAGTTATTTACGAACCAAGTGCGTGAAATCATATTTCGCGAATGAGTGACCAGTTTAAAGCGCGAGCCGCAGGCGAGCGCTTCATGGACATGAATTCGCGAAATGTTTCACGCACGAAGTTTGTACAATATTTTTTTTACGAAAACTAGAAACAATAATAATATTTATATAAAATATAAATATAATTTCAAAATTTTTATATTTATAAGTATTTTTAACAATATTACTAAAATCTTTCAGGATGGTCGAGCAGTCTAAGGCGCCAGACTCAAGGTTTACCTTGCCCGTTATACGGGTTCTCGAGCGTTCTGGTCCTCTCTGAGTGTGTGGGTTCGAATCCCACTTCTGACAATTTTTTTTAGTTTTCTATAAATTTAAAAAATAATATTTGTTGCTGTTCTGACATTGAATTACATACCTTCCAAATATAACAATTTCTATTTCATTTCTTTTTATTTTCATAGAAAAACAACGAACTGGGTAGCATATTATTAAGGTTAGGGATTTATGATTTTAAAATGTCACTAAATTAATCAAGTTCCAGGAAGTACCAACTTTACTTTTACGCACTCGTGTTTAAAGTGACTTTTTACGCACGCAAATTGAATCGTGAAATGACAGGTTTTGATAAGCGAGTACAAAAAATTCTTTATATGGAAATTTGATATCTATAAAAAAATATGTGTATTTAAGTTATATTTAAAGGTAATGTATCATTAATATATACAGTCTGGTAAAAAGTGAAATAGGATATGCATAAAATAAGGCGTTGGAGTGAAAATATCGTTTAACCTATTTTCAAATGCGAGTCCAGAGTTTTTTAAAAATGTGTTAAACACATAAAGAAGACATACAATACTGTTACGAAGACGAGGAAGAAAAAGTATGATAAAAATACAAGATTTTTATGCTTAATATACGAGATATGAAAGCCAATGAAAATATCCACATCATAATTTATCACCGATGACAAAATTTAATTGGTCACAAAATTTATAAAACAATTTGAATTTAATATAAGAACACAACTTTTTAGAATGATGTTGTACAGGTGAAAAAGGACGTTTTAAAAGATTTTTATACACTTGAAAAAGTCTTGCGTTACCGAGATTAAAAAAGCAAAAGTCTGGAGGTTTTGTACTTTGTTAAATAACTTGTATATCATTAGTACACAAGTATTGAATCATTTTTGAGCTTCATTAAGAACATATGATTTAATTTTCTGTATTTTCTAGATAAAATTTTTGGTTTCACATTATTGATTTACTTATTATAAATATTAAAAGATGAAGACAATGTATCATGAAGAAATTGATCATGTGTATGAGGAAGAAATATCTGTATGAAACACGTAGAGATTTTTGTCTTACAAAGAATCTAATGGTATCTGTGTTTTATTTGCAATAAAGATTCATGTACTATTATAAATCATATTTAAAATTAGATAGTGTGGAAACAAATATTTCGTGCGGTAGGGATTATTTTCCACTAAATGAACATTGAGTAACTAATTGCGTTTTCGCGAAGTACTGTAATTGTAAATATTCTTTCTACACTTTACGACGCTATTTTATTCGAATTTTTTCATAGAAAAAATTCGCCCTCAAGTAGGAATCGAACCCACGACCTCTGGCTTGCCGGACCAGCTCGAGCACTGAGCTATTGAGGCGTGAATTAGAAACTTTTATGGGGATGCTTTGAGTTACATCAAGGAAACAGATGAATATACTTGCTCGTAGTACGGCAGCTTGCAAATTAATTGCGTTTTCGCGAAGTAAGTACATTCTAATACATAAAATCCTAAGTTTTAATTAAGTTGTACATCAAAGTATTCGATGAGTACATTTACAACATTTCTTGCTTCTTGATGACTTCTTCTGATGTCACAGTCAGTTTCATCATCATCATCATCACTATTTTTGGCAAAAGTCTGGTTATTTAGATAATCATCGTTATTTATAGCCTGAACATCGTCCTTATTCTTCTGTGATTCTTAATGTCAATATTTTATAAAATGCTTTTAATATGAGTTTCCTTCACAACATTCCAGAACTGCTGTATCAAAAGTATCTTCAAAATTCAAAGATCTCCAAAACCTCATAAAATCATCTTCTCCTAATGATTGAAACATAAGATCTTTCCTATAAAGTCTCTCTATGGTCTCTGTAACACTTCAGTTCGTTGGTTAGTTTGTAGATGTAATATTTGGAGGAAAACATACCATGAATATGTTCGCTTCTTCACTTCTGACATTAGTGTCTCTGTATAATGATGTGCTAGCGTTATCCAGTAGCAGTACCGCTTTTATTGGAAGATTAGCTTCTTGTAAATAGTTCTTAACCTGTGGTCTAAATTTTTCATAAAACTACTTTTTAAGCAGGATTAATTAAAGCAACCTTATGATTATATTAGTCAGCGAGAAAATTTTTGGAATTTACAGTTTTTATAACTCCAAAATATTTGGATTTTTCAACTAACTAATTTATGGTCTTTTGCAGCACAAATAGGTCTTGGCATTGGAATCTCTTACGCCTTTTCCTGTAGAAACCACTTTATCATGCTGTCGCAGTTCTTTTCTTTGGATATTTTCGCAAAGGAAATGCCTTAAATATTCGAATTAATAAATTCACGAATCTAACAGATAGCATTTGTTATAGATTTTGGTTTCTATAATTGTGTTTTCGTTTTATGTAGTTAACTTTTATTCCTGAGACCTCTATAAATCCATAAAATTTGGTCAGAATTTAAATTTACTTCTTTTTTGTTTACTTTTTTCTTGAAAAAATGTATTTTTTTGATTGCAGCAAATTATATTCAAACTAAAATAAAATTGTTTAGAAAATAGCACTAGCCGAAATCAGCTCTTGTTATCCGTAGAGCTTCTAGTGCATAATAAATTTGGAAATAAAATATTCCGTGTATTGAAACCGTAAGTTGCAAAGCCTGCTTTCGAAATGATATTATTAATCTTTGCCCTAGTAATAATTGTGTAAGCGATCGAAGTGTGTTTTAGACGGGTAGAGAAACGGAACCGTCAATCAAAGGTGTATCGTAGAAGGTCTCTACCGAACCCCTGCCTCTGGCACCCCACTGTTAGCTAACTTCGAATTGATCTTTGCAGATTACAAGACATTCGCCTTCTACTATAACAGCCATTAAGAAAGTTTTCAACATTTCAACGTGGCGATAGACAGTTTTGATTGTGCGGACCATAACTGCGAACTAAAATTTAATTTTTCAGAATGAAATTGGTTTTAGATATATTGCGATGTCAGTTATGTGGTGGTGGGAAAATCCACTCTATACTATTAATTTAACGTTTTTGAATACACAATATTTAATAAACAACGCAAGCTTATTTTTCCCTTAATTATGGGTCTAATTAAGCACGTAGTCACTCGGTAACTATATGTATAAGATGTGGAAGATTGCATTATTGTTTTCAATCTTCCTATTTTCTAAAGGTGACTCTTTAAATAAATAAGTAAAGTTTAAAGAAATTTGCTCAATGTGCTCTCGATGTGAAATTTGGATTTTAATGTTTGTAGAGATGTATTATAAATTCAGTGCAAAGTGATGATTATCGGTTTCTTAAATATATCCCTCATACGGCAAAAGATAAGGGTTTAAATGTAAAAGTTTTACCATTTTGAAATATTTTTCAAACTATGTAAATATGATTAATTCGTAATCCCATAAGTATAACTTTAATGGCAGGATTATTTATAATACATGACTATCGAAAATAAAAGAACACCCAGTAAACGTTGATGAATTTTAGTGAAATTTTCAGGAAATATGAATAGTGTTCGTACTGATAAACATTGAAAATTTCAGCAAAATACATTCGATCAGTCATAGTAGCATTGGCAATTAACTACAAAATATGTTAGTTTTTGTGTTGACATTTTTAGTGTTACTATAGCATATAATTATAGCTTTATTTAGTTCTAGTGGGGTTTAGGAGAATGCCTTCGATTCTACAACTCGCCTATGTTCGTTAAATTAGCTTGAATGTGGTAAGTAGGGATAGTATTACCGATGTACCGGTTTATCGATAAATTGCCTAACTCTTCTTGAATCTATCGTACTGTCTAAAACTGAAAACTTGTCAAGACTCTAGGGCCGCTTAGAACGTGTATGGTCTGTGTAAATTCTTCCATGGCTTTGCTTCTACACCTCCTGGCCGTAAGGGTAGAAATGTTGAATTTTACTTTCACTTTTTTAATATTTAAGGATAACAAAAGAGGTGTCAGGGACTCTCACTCCTGTTGTTCAACGCTTTTACCACTTGCACCGTTCAGCCATTATGAATAATAATAATAATAATAATAATAATAATAATAATAATAATAATAATAATAATAATAATAATAAGCATGCCATATGGAGGAGAGCTGCATAGTTAGGTTACGGAAAAATACCTGGAAATAAGAAATAATAAACAATAATAATAATAATATTATGATAGTTATGCCAGCCATCTTGTTCTCACGAACCGATGGATTAACACACTGGCAACCAAGGACAAATTGAATGTTCTTGTGAATGGAGGAAATAATAATAATAATAATAATAATAATAATAATAATAATAATAATAATAATAATAATAATAATAATAATAATAATAATAATAATAATAATAATAATAATAATAATAATAATAATAATAATAAATGCAGATATGCGTAGAAATTATAGAGTATATATAATAGGATGACGCAAATTGTTGAGTAGAACAGACTATACTGACAGACAAAATACAGAACAATATTTACCATTGGGACGGTAGCAAACAACGGATTAGATATCATTTTCGAAAAACTACGAAAACCTCGGCCCAATAAGTTAGTGACTTAAAACTGCGCTACCAGACAGTTTTTGTAGTTTCAATAATTATTTAGCAGCACTAAAAAATGCTATTCTCTTTCAGAAAGCTTAATTGGTATACACAGGTGACATTAATAAAGTTTTGGCAGAATATTCTAAGGCACACTAATTTCATCATTATGAAAAGTTACCATAGCAAGTTCTCACTCAATGACACAATTATATTATACTTATATGTACGCGTACCTACGAATATGTAATCGTTACAATAATAATGATAAATGCAGATGTGTGTAGGAAATGTCCAGCAGTTCAGAGCATATAAAAGAACAGTGCAGAAGTACTTGCAGATAAACACCAATTAGAACGAATATGTTGTCCATATTAGATTTCTATCCTGCGCTATGTAAAACCCTTTACAGATTACATTTTTTCATCAAATGATCATGAAAAAATCTGAAAAAAACGTAAATTAGTTTCACCACAAATAAAATTATTTGCAGTGTTAGTTAAAATTTGCTGTATTTAGCTCTCAGTATAGTCTGCTCCAGCCAACAGTTTACAGGACGTAACTTGTTGTCAATCTGTCTTGATTTCAAGATCCTTTGAAGATACTTAAATAGAAAAATGTGATATATAGGTGTCTCAGAATAACTATTCCGAATTTTCCGAATGATGGAAGGCACTTAAATAAAGAAAAAATAATACTGCATCAAACTTTATAAAAATTATTCGAATTTACGACCACCATTTTCGGTACACAAGTTGTAACGATGTGCAATCGACTGTCGAATTCTTCGAAATAGCTGCGGACGTTCACGAATATCATCAAACACTAGAATAATTCGAGGCACTAACTCTTCTTCTGTATTAACAGGTGTCTCATAAACCAGTGATTTAATATAACCTCAATACAAAAATCAACAGGAGTCATGTCTGGTGAACATGCACGCCAAGAAATCTGCCTTTCTCTTTCGATCCATGCAATTGGAAATTGTGCATTTAGATAATTTAGGCAATTTAATCCAAAGTGTGCTGGTGCACCATCATAATGAAAAACCATAATTTTTCGAATATTAAGTGGGACATTGTCAACCAATTCTGCTAAAGTATGTTCCAGAAAAATCCTATACACATGACCATCTAACCGTGTAGGCAGGCAGTAAATATGGTCTCACTACATAATAGTAAACAATCCCATCCCAAATATTAACAGAAAACTTCCATTGGTGATGTAACCAGTGAACGGCGTGAGAATTTTCTTCGTTTCAATTGTGACTATTGTATATATTATAATAGCCTTCACCTGTAAAATATATCTCGTCTGCCTATAATATACTCCTAGAAAATCTTGGTTTGTCGTTAATTTTATTCAAGTACTATTCGGCAAATTGGACTCTGTTGGGATAATCTAGTGCAATTCACTTTTGCACTTTTTAATTGTGAAACGGATGCTTCTGGTATTTCTTCAATACCCTCCATACAGATGTGTGACTTGTATGCATCGCATGATACGAGTGCTTGTTTTCGGGTTATTTTCAAACTGTTGCAGAACCTGGTCTTCAAAGTTAACATTTCGGACAATGCGATTGGCTCCCAAATCTATTTTATTTACTTGGAATTCACTAGTATCTTGAATCCGCTGATCCAATCTTGAAAATGATGTATGACAGGGAATGTGACGCTGAGGATGCTGCTCGCATAAATTCGGCTTGCTTCGTTAGCATTACCGTAAGCTGCTCCGTAGGCAAGATGCGTCTCTGCTAATTCAATATTTGTAAAATGATGCATTTTTAATCAAACACTAATTTATCTAATAAAGATTAATTTGTGACACGTACAATGACAATTAAACATACTTCTCTAATAAGGAATAATTTGTGGCAGACGTAAAATGACCTCCGAAAGCTTTGATAGAAATATTTGTTATAATTTTTTTTTGTATATCGTTACAATTAATTATACTAAAGAAGAGTTAGACGAGGAGTCACAGTCAATGCAAAATTATTTCAAAGCGTTTTTTAAGAACGGAAAAAATATCTAGTAGTTTAGGAAGAGCATAAAGTTTGTTTAAATCATAATGCAATGTACAATGTTACATGCACGAAAATTAATAAAATAAAAAATTAACAACAAAACAATTCACGAAACTTTGGTAACATTCCTTCCGTATATAGAATCTTATTTTGTATTTACGATGCTTTCTCTTAAATCTTTGAAGATAGTTATAAAACTTACCGTTTATAATCCTAATTTGTTCAGCGCCGCCAGCAGCTTTCAAAGCATCTTCGAGCTGCACTCTCCTTTTCACTTCGAGTTCCAACTGTTCTTGTAGACGTCGTCGTGCCCGCCTTTCACGCCTTAATCGTTTTTGTACAAGCGCTGAAAACAAAATTATATAAGATAAAAATATACACTTAACATAGATATCTATCGTTTTGTGTTCATAAAACATTTTATTTTATATTATATCATTTCTTTGTAATAAATGTTTTATATGAGATTATACAAAAGAGATCGAAGCTTGTCTTGAAAAATATCAGTTAGTGCATGATTCTATATGCGAAAGCTCAAAAAGTACAGAGATGTGTATTATAGAATATTAGCATCTAATAGTATCTTACTTTATAAAATATGTTGAACGATATTTGAAATTAATAAAATATATATATATATATATATATATATATGGCAATATGGGCAATGATCCCGAATGCCAAAAAAATATATATATATATATATATATATATATATATATGGCAATATGGGCAATGATCCCGAATGCCAAAAAAAAAAATATATATATTTATATACAGAACGATTAAAAAAAATAGTGTTGAGCATATAAAATGTAAGACCAAAATAGACAATTAAAATAATAATTCTCCAGTTATTTAATATGCATGAGTTTGTGTATTTGTGTATGCTTACTTATACAAAACCTTTTTGTGTAGGTATTTTGCAAATTAGATATTGGTTTATTGACGGTTTCAAAATCAGTTAAGAATCTTCATTAAATTCATTTTTTAGCTGGGTATTACGATAATAATTACTATGATGTTCAGTAACGAACATTTCAATACAATGCAAGATATTTTAGTATTACTTACAATAGATAAATTTGAAAAAGGACTTGTATTTGTGTTCTTAACGCCAGATTTTTAATAATATTTTATATTATTAAAAATACTTTTGTATTATACTGAGCTGGTGGGGTTTTACCTACTCATGTATGTTTAAATTATTCTGTTACATTACACATGCGGTTATTCCGTAAGTATGAGTGAAGACGCAAACAAAATACAGTTTCTAGAGATAAGACAGTGACATCTGTAGAAACACTTCGTTAGTTCTGCATTGGTTATCTAGACAAAGCGTGTACTTCGGCCATCTAACAATATGCAGCGCAAACTGTACTTCTACGCTCGGTCTTAATAATTTCTGTGAGATAGCGAAGTCGTTCTTTTTTGTGAATGTGTCTGAAGATATCCTTTCTCCATCAGGGGCGTACTGATGAATCTGCAGAAAGATGAAATACGTATCTGCGTCTCTGGGGCGAGGCATCTTCGGACACGTTCCCAAAAAATATTAATATTGCTTGTATTTGTGTTCTTCACACCAGATTTTTAATAATATTTGATATTATTAAAAATACTTTTGTATTAGATAAATATTCACTCTATTTACTGATCCAGGTAGATACTTAGTTATAACTTATATGAGGTGCCATCCAGAAATTCCCGGAATGTAAAAAAAACAATAAATTGTTAATAGAATGTATTTACTGATATGTCCTTCAAAGTACGCTCCTTCCGCATGAATGCACCGATCCCAGCGACTTGTCCATGGCTGAAAGTAGGGCTGGAAGTCTTTGCGTGTTAACGTGTTCAACGCTGCCTGCGATTTGGTCTGGATCTCCTCAATCGTCTCAAAACGGCGCCCCTTGAACTTCAGTTTCAACTTCAGAAACAGGAAGAAGTTACAAAGAATAAGATCTGAGGAGTAGAAAGGGTGACGTAGTACTTTCGTCTTCGTTGAGGCTAGAAATTGACGCACAATAAGTGGCGTGTGGGTTGGTGTATTGTCGTGGCGTAGGATTCATGAATTGTTGCACCACTTGGCAGGTTGCTTGCGTCGAATATTTTCTCTTAATCGCCGAAGAACATCGCACTAAAATCGTCCATTAACGTTCACCAGGAGGGATTTCCCCCCAGGTGAAATAGTTAATATGTACAGTTTGTGTACGATGCCATTAGCGTCAAAGAAACAAATCAAAATAGGCTGGACGTTACTTCGAACTTGCCGTGCTTTCTTCGGTGGTGGTGACTATGGCGTCTTCCACTGCTACTTCGTTTTGGGATCATACCTGTACACACTTGATTCTTCGCCAGTAATGATTCTGGTACAGAAGTTCGCATCTCTTTCGGCGGTTTCTTTCAGCTCTGTGCGCACATGAACACGGTGAGGTTTTTATTCAATGCTCACAAACTTCGCAACAATAGCTGGATGTTGAGTTTTCCGGACAAACGCCGTACGACAAGCCGATAATGTTACAAATGTCATTCTCTTTCGATCTAGCATAACGCATTTTTGCCCCATTTTGAGGCATGTTTTCCGTCGATGTACGACCAGAAAAGTTTGCGTCTAGCCTAAAGTATCTTCACCAAATGCTTGTTTTAGTATTTTCAGCCATTAAAGAAATTGAAGGAAAGTTACATAAATAATATGATGAATGTGCTCCTTCCCATGAATGATATGTAAGTGGTTCACTGCTTTAAAAAGCGGTCATATGTTCACAGAAGATGCTAAATGTTCGGGGTCTCCATTATATCAGCCCCTCTAGAAATTATTAATAAAGTTCATACTGTAATGTGAGTCATGCGATGACGTCACCCGCCGTAAGCGTCAACACATTCGAGGCCCTTCTCGAATAAACATTAGTCGCCCGGAGGGTTCTAGAAGCGGAGATGCGGAATATTTTCGAATGTATATAGGCGGGAGATTATGCATTCTAGCAGTGTGCGCGACCAAGTTGATAGTTATAAATGTGAAATAAATGTTGTGAAATAAATACTGTTATTAGTTAAGTGTTTGTAGTGTATTTTTATTATTAATACAGTATGTTTTTAATTACCGTTAGTTTTATTTAAACGAACCCAAAAAGTCGACAAGAAAGAAGTACTTCACACTACCATTGTATTCTTTAAACATTCCAACCGAACAAGTACTTTATATTTTTCAATAATATTAGATATTATTATTACATATTATTATTATTGAATATGAAAAGCTAACCGCAAAATGGGTTGAACAATTGTCAAATCGCGTTACAATTCCAAATGACTATAGCTAATTTCAAACCAAATCCAAGTAATTTTTTTCGTTGATATGACCGTAGATGAAATCTGGGTGGATTATTATACTCCAGAGACGAAAACACAATCAAAACAATGGATTTGTTTTGATAAACATGCTATGAAGGAGACAAAATTCGGCCAATAACATTATGGTCACGATTTTTTGGGATTTCGATAGCGCAATTTTTATTGAGTACTTACAGAATGGAGGTAAAATAGCTGGCCAATATTATGTACTGACATATTTTTTTTCAGGACAGCGCACCCTTTCATTCTTCTGCTATGGCAACTGTTAAATTTGTCAATTTAAGATACAAATTGCTGTCCGATCCAGTATATTCACTAAACATGGTTCCGAGTGATTTTTTTTTGTCCCGAAAAAATGGTTTGGGAAAAGATGAAAAGCGAAGTGGTGATAGTCACAGCAAATGCATTTCGACGAGTTTCCGTTAACAACTTAAAAAAATCGGAAAGTCACTGGCGTAAATGTCTAGAATTGAAGGAGAATTATGTTAAAAAATAAAATATATTTTTTTTATCCTAAATAAATGTTTCATTGAAAAGTCACCCTCTCGTCAAATTACTGAATATCATTTCATTTTCCTAAGCATTTTCTCGTAAGTGAAAGTATATCTTATACGCTTGAACTCAAATTTTCTATGATACATAAATAAAGAAAGCGACACCACCGCCATAATATCACTATACGAGGGTCACTTTAATCCAAACTACCTTTCATGTAAGCAACCACGAACATATACTCGTAATCAGTACACCCCGCTTTATTTATATTTCTTTTGGAAAATTTAAAATAAGAAATATCATTGAATTATTTTCATTATTTACGCAAATCTTTTAAATATCTAACACGATATATTTTCAAGACAATTCCCTGAAACTAGCGATGAAAGCATTCTTAGAACTCCAACTCCAGTAAATACGCATAGTTTATAAGAAAGTAAAATAAATAAAAGTTATTTAGTTGTATTTTTATGTTATGCAGTTAAGTATAACATATGCTTTTGAAATTTATCGTCGTGAGAGTGTCGAAATGGGAAGACAAAAGTTGTAAAAAAGCATGAATTTTAAGGATAAAATCTACCAAAGTGCAATGCTTGTGCTTCATACATGTCAAGAAAGATACTATTTATTATAATTAAGTATTACATTTTAAAACAGTCGCGAGAAGATACTCCAATGTACAGGTATCCTAGAAAGAAAAAGACAGTGTAAAGATGAAATTATATAGAATATGGATTAAAAAAATTGTGAGTCAATTGCAACACGAATCCCAAAATTAAAAACTCGCCTATGCAATCAGAATGCCTATAAATAATACTTTTATTGAACTTACACACACATAGGTTACAGCGTATGAGTGTGTGTTACATACGTAACAGCTGTAGATGTTATACTACCAGATAACATTGTTGTATGCTAAGGGTTGAATAACCTCAATATATTTACATACGAAAATGCCAGCTGTTAAAAATTTATACTTTTATTTTGTGTGCAAGTGAATTATTAAAAGATGTGTGCTCTACTGGGTATTTCACATCTGAAACTTTCGTAATTTGCTAAGAATCTATCTGTTTCCTGTTTGGAACACGAAGAATTTAATCAAAAATACACTCTATCGATAATAAAATCATGGATGTGTAAAATAATGATTGACCTGCTTATTATAACGAGGGATGGACTTCATACATCGCATACATCGTAAATGGCATTTGCGGGTAAAACGTAAACATCTTCAGACCTTTGCTGAAATGTAATAGCTTATAGGAGTTTCAAGATGATAACGATTCCAAGCTTTCTGCAATGTAAATGGCTTTTGCAAAAAGGTGTGCATTGAGAACATGTGTCAGTTTGTGAAAACGGAAAAAAACGGCTAAAACTAACATAAAAAAAATACAAACGGTTTATTTAAGTTTATCGAGCATGGAATACTAGCAGTGGATGCAGAACTATCAGCCATTAGTGGAGACGATGCCAAGATGTGCAGTGGTTACTAAAGCTAAAAGGTACCTTAGTAAATATTAACCTGTATTATGTACGACTTATAAATAACTAGTTAATGAATTAATTTTTAATTGGATTCATTCCTAATTTCCTTCGACTAAGTCGATTTTTGTTAAATAAAAAGCAGAAATGCAAATTTATTAACATTTATAATTGTAAAGGATATGTTGATAATCTGTTACTTATTTTGTATGTAATTCAGGCCTACCTTTTTAATCAAAAAATAATTTTTTATCTAAAAAAAGTTTCAATAAAGTAATGAGAGAAAATTTCTGTTTGATTTTTGAACACAAGACACCATAACATACAGGATCCGCCAGTGAAGCGGGTAATTTTGATAGACCAATCTTTCATTTTTTTCCCACAAGGGGGCGTGGACGTGTTAAATTATTGTTTGACATTTAATGCCATTTGTTAAACCTGGAGCAGTTGTCCGACGTACACCGTGCTTTCTGAATAAAATCGTTTTATAAAAATGGTGACTGTTGTGACTTCTTTACAACGATTGCTTTGCAATCATTTCAATATTCCCACGATATGGAGAAGTGCCGTCCGCTTTTTGTTTGAAGAAACTGGTTCCACATTAAAATTAAAGCATGTAAAAACAGAGGAAACCATTGAAAGAGTTTGCAATAGAACATGCATCCGCGCTGAACATTAGTGATACATCGATAGGCTGAATTTTGCATAAAGACTTATCTTTTCAAACTCACAAAATTCAAGCAGTCCAAGACTTGAAAGATGGCAACATGCTGGCTCGCGGGATTTTCAACGAAGAAATATTGCGACGTGTAAATAGCGATGAAACCTTTCTTCACCGCATGTTTATGTCAGGTGAAGCATATTTTCAATTGAATGGATATGTAAACAAACAAAATAGTCGATATTGGAATGATGAAAACCCAGGTGAGTTGCATGAAAAGCCATTACATAATCCTAAATTTACGGCATGGTGTATACTTTCATCATCTGTCATTATTGGGCCATATTTTTCCAAGACGGTAGAGGAAACGCTACAACTGTTAATGCAGACCGCTACGCAACAACATTTAAGAACAATTTTCCAGGTTTCCGAAAATTATTTTTTTTCCAGCAGGATGGGGTCACATGTCATACTGCTCGTGTCTTCATTGTTGCTTTAAGAGAACGGACGGACTCATATCCAAACATGGCTATATTTTGTGGCCTGTCAAATCGCCAGATCTGTCCGCATGCGACTTTTTCCTTTGGGGATTTCTGAAGAGATGAATTAAAAACGAATATCAGACAAGAAATTGTACGGATTCAACCTGACCTGTTTCTTCGAGTGATGGATAATTTTTGGTCAAGATTATAAGAATGTTTACACAGAAATGACTCTCGCTTGGGCGGCGTTATTTTTAAGAAGTAAAATGGCATACTTTACTCAACTAAAAAAAAAATGGGTATTTTTAATTTTTCCGCTTCACTGGCGGACTCTGTATATGTCTTGTTCTTTCAATTAAAACAAAGTTAGGTGATAAGAAATATCTCCAATTAGTTAATAGTACTACATATGCAGGTCTTAGAAAAGAAGCATTAGCTTAAAGACATTATCTTTATTTGATTTAACCCTCCCCAAATTATGTTGTCATAACAGTAAATTAAATTTAATATTTAAGTTATTAAACATTACAGACATCTGATGCTTTGAAATGAGTAATAGTTGTTTTAAATGGTATAGGTATATTATATTAATTTGATAATATAAATCTAATATAATGTATAACATTTAGAGCAAAGATTACTCCATTTAAAAGAAACATATTTCTATAATGTTTAATTCAACTTAATTTGAAGATAATTGCCGTGCTAACGACAATAATAGATAACAACGATACCAGCAACACAAACGGAAAATAAGTGAGGTAGCAAATTGTAGAAACGGTTGTTCTTTTCACATTGTTATGCGTTTTACAAATAAGCGAAGCGAAGCGTGTGCAACGGACCACCAGCGGATGGCGCCATAGTCAAGGCCTTTGAGAGGTACCGAAGCGCGCGGCCACTTTATTACCTACTCTTTTGTATAACTGTCATATCTAGCAATCATTTTTACTTGATTAATATTATTCCGGCACATTTCTCCACGGCAAACTAATTAAATATTTTTTTTCACAAACGAATAGTAGAGCAGGAGAATATAAAAATTAACGAAAAAGATTGCTTTCCAAATAACTTCTTTTCAAAATCGAACAGACACGAAAGAAATAATGAATCATTATTCTCGAGAAGATGCTATAAACTTTTATTGATTATTAATCATCACAGAAAGTTACAATTACTTCAACTGTTAATAGATTATAATTTGGAAGCAAATCTGATGACGGTAAATCACTGAAATTTACCGTCATCAGGTAAATTCCAGGGAATTCATTTGACTTATGAAAAAATTTATTTTACAAGGAAATTTAATAAATTAAATTGCATACTGTTGTTTTTTATTGAACATTGAACAATTGAACATTAAAGACGACTTTGAAGCACATATGATATTTCAGGAAGAAGACACCAAATAAGTTTTAAGACACGACCAGTATAATATGACATCCAAAAATGTCAGCCAAAAGGACTGAAACAGTTGGTAGCATTAAGTTTAGTGATAAAGTTGATATGACAACTTGTATATAAAATTAAAACGTTGAACACAACAATTAATGAAAACACCCAAATCAATTCATAAATGTATTTGCTTATTTTGCAAAAAGAAATCGTGAAAGGTTCAAATTGCGTTATGTTCTATGCAAAAATAAATTCTTCGTTTCATATTTTTACTCATATGGCAGAGGGTATAAACATTGTTGTTCAAGAAGTTAATTTCATTTTTAATGGGGTTTTCTAATTCTTCTAAAGCATGTAGACGATTGCGGTATATTTTATGTATTAAATACCTAAATAATTAGTCAGCGTAACTGGTAAGGGTTTCGTTAATAATTTAAGGGCCACCTTATTTGGGCAAACGTAACCAAGGAATTAACACTAGACGGAAATTATATTTAAGTTTATTTACAATTCCTAATAATATTGACAAATGGAGTGAAGAGCTACCCTTAAATTATGATTGTAGCTATACGTTTGAATATAAATGTGAGCAATATATATATAAGAGTTTTGCAAAAATGCGACTGATAGTCTCCGGTAAACGAAACGGTTCGATATCTACTTATATGCATTGAAAGTTCCATATCAAGAAGTTGATGGTCATATAATTTTGAAGGAAAGAGCTGAGCAATTACCGGGGAATTGGGCGGATATATTGGATGCGTACGAAAGTATGGTAATTATTATGAAATTATAAGTTACCAAAGTTTCTCAACTGTCGTATTAGTAATGAGTTGATTTCGCACTGGGAAAATAAAAAGGTAGTTCTTTGCCAAAAATCTATCAGTCATTCTTGAGAAACAAGTTTTTTCATATTGCCCGGCACGTAAGAGTTTTTGTCATCCGAATGAACAAATACCACTTTTATATATTTTAGTAATTAGGAATAATAATGGCTCAGATATTTTCCGAAAAGATACTAATGTTAACAAGTTTAAAACCACGGATTCAAATCATAGTTTTCAACAAAAGATGGCATCTTTTAATTTTATTATCCAGTTGTTAAGTTTTCCAATTGCAAAAGACAGATATGAAAAAGAACTTAGTTTAATGTCAAAGGCCCCCCAAACTTTTTTTTGTCTAATAGACCACTTGCCATGTTTTATAGTGCTACTCACTTTGAAAGATTTAAATTTGTAACTATGGTGTGAAAAACATAAAAAAACTCATTTTAAGTTTTATACAATCGACCCGATAAAGACCACTTTGGGAATCTATGGTTTAATCAAAGACAGCGCAGTATACAATGGTTTCTACTCTTCTTCTTTCTCTTTCCTTAAGACTTAGTCTTGTTTCTTCTACTATTTTCAATTTTGTTCAGCCTCTTGGGAAGCAGATGTCCAGCTCTCGCACCATCTCTTGGGAGGTCGGCCTGGAGGTCTCCTTGAGTTCGCTTTTTCGTTCTTTGACCATTTTGCCCATCGATCCCCCGTCATTCGGTCGACGTGGTCTCGCCAGTATCTTCGTCTATTTCTCGTGAATTGCACCACGTCTTGAATTTTAAGGTCTGTTCGTATATCCCTGCTTCTTACATGATCTCTCAAGCTTACTCCTCTGATATTCCTTAAGGTCCTCATGTCCGTTGCTCTCATCATGCTCTTCGTTTTTGTTGTGTCCGCTCGGGTTTCCACTGCGTATGTAATCACCGGTCTTACGGCTGTTTTATATATGCGGACTTTACTTTCGGTGGACATGTATTTATTCCTCCATATGAGGTCCCTCCGCCTGCAGCACCCTGGGGTGGATTGAGTAGCTCTAAGGGTACTGTTGCCGGTCCCAAGCCCGGACAAAGGAGGAGGGTTGATGGGCAAGGTTAGCAGCCTACCCACCGCAAAAACACCTACCGCTCAAAGAACTACTGGCGCAGCCTCGGACAAAGCCGGACAGATTTTACGGTTTCTACTCGAAAATAGTAACTAACCCAATTAAGAAACCTAAGCTTAAAAAACTAATTCATGATACTACTAGATTATTGCCTCAAAAAGATCAAGGTGATTTACCGTATCGCTTAGCTTCTAGAAATTTCAATGCTATCTTTAAAAACCATTGCCTTCAAATCGCGTTTAAATCATCCAACTCATTCAAATCACTTTTAAGTAATCCCAATGATAAAATTGAAGCAGGGCAAAAGTCTGGTATCTATGAGATAAACTGTAACGACTCTAACCAAAAATATAGAGGACAAACTAAACGTTAAATTTCATCTCCTCACAAGGAAGGTATTTTCCATTTTAGATTTAATAGACCCGAAAAATCTAGCGTTGCCTGACACTCTTGGGACACAGGCCACTCTATGCCTCCAAATAATCTTAGATTAATTAAAACGGTAGAATATAAAGTGAATATTGTTATTATTGTTAGTTATAAAGCGTTATTATTTAATGTATTTTTTATTAATATAATTCGTTTTAAATTACAGTTAGTTTTATTTAAATAAAACCAAGAGAAGCTCTATTACAATATAAACTAATCCTTAACAAGAAATTTTAGAATTATGGTTTAATTCTGTAGGTGTTTTTTACATATATTCATAACAAGCTCTCGAATACTAAAGAAAACGACAAGAGAAGTTTATTATGTTACTCTTTAAGTAAATAACAAGACTGCGAAATGTAACGATACACTTATCTCAGATAACGATATTGGTAATTAAATTCTCATATACTCCGATAGGCACCAAACTTAATACAGATTCATACGTGTATACGCGTATATGTAGACTGGATGGGAAGATCACTAATCATATCTCGAGAAGAAAGGAGTAGTGTGACAGAACGCAGGCTTCACATTGGCACATGTCGTTTTCTCAGATATATCACCCACAAAGGGCGATATAATGGTTTTCAATATGAGTCGGGCGTCCCGCAGAGGTCCCGGCATTAAGCCGCCCCACGCTCCGGGGTTTCGCGACCCGCGACTTTCCTAGTCACACCACACCGCCCGGTTGTAACTAATTATAACACTCATTACCAAAGTTTATTAATCAATGTTCAATAGCAATCATAGCCATTGGGCCTTGTGTATTATGTGTGGCAGTATTATATGTGAGACCGCCTCGCTGCTGAGTAAAGTTATAGGTATAGGTATACAGTGAGGCAGGTATTATATGCACCTCTGTTTAGAACTAATATTTAATACATTAACCTATAACTTCTAGGTATGTCTAAACTTACCGAATTATCTGCGTTATACAATGAAATGGAGGTTAGTGATATTAGTTCATTATTATTTCTAATTAAAGGAAATCATTACAAAGCGCCGTTCGTTTAAATTTTAAAAATAATCAAGAAATAGAATAAGTTTTGATGTTTATTAATAAAATACCTAATCTCTATACATCTAGAAGTATTTTGTCACGTTAGTTGATATAAATGAATTATCAAATGTTCATACTATGCCTATAGTCAGATGTGAAACTAATTTTAGGAATTACTATTTTTATTACTAAGAAAATCATTTGTGGCGCTTATAGCAAATACCATATTTTTTTTTATAAGCTCTTAAGCTGCGTCGTCTTAACCCGTTAGTTTCTACAATTCAGCATTAAAACTTTTGAAGTAGTTTTTAAACATCTAATTACAAATACTTGTATCTGAAGTTATAATGTTATTAGAAGCGACACGTTATTACTCAGTTTGACGAAAAGACTTCTTGCTTCTGCAATTTTAGCAATAAAGTTCTCATTTTCGCCTTCGACTTTTTACGGTTGCATCGAAAATTCCACTTGATTATTATGCTCTTTGTACCGCCCTCAATAAGCTTCTTACTTTAATTCGATCAGTGCCGTTGTTTTTATGAAAGCCAGGATCAGTTTGAGTATTACCATATAATCAAGTAGATTCTGACTAAAGTACGTCAGTACGAGTGTTTAGTGTCTAACAAGTGTAGATTACATGCAAACTAGTTTTCTCCTCTGATATACATCTTCTACATTTATTGCAAACAGTTTAGTTAGGAAAACCTTCGTGCGTTATTCCAGGCTCAGCGATACTTTTCTTTTAGAGCCTAGTCACTAATACCAGTTTCATTATTACCGCGATTAGATTGCGATTCGTATGTACTGTATTCGAACAATTCGGATGCAATCACCTGGTGATGGCAACGAATTGCTCGAATGATTTTCTGCCTGATCCCTGGTCAGTATCGAAATATTCAATTTCTCTGTAAAAATAATTACCGATGTTATATTGTCTGGCGATTTGTAATAAATGCTAATCGAATACAGTTTCAGTGGAATATGTGTATCCTCCAGTTATATTATTGTGGTCTCATAAACAGTTAAGTCTTCAACATTAGGATCGCGGCGATGGCCCCTAATTTCATAAATAGTTTCAACAGAGAGAGGCTCACTGTGCCCAGCCTGTTGCTATTATTTAGTAATAATGGTAATAATAATAATAATAGTAATAATAATAATAATAAAATAGTAATAATAATAATAATTCATGTCTTAGCCCCCCCTCCCCAACAGTTTAACTTCTCCCTCCCCATCTGCGGTTTCCATAATTTCATCTGTGATACTAGATATTATGTATTTGTTTTGCAACAGCCTGTTATATATAATAATAATTCATATACAGGATGTAAATGAAATATTCCGTAATTAAAATCAACAAAAAATTTTATTCTATCCAAACTTTTGCGGAAATTTAGGTACATAAACTTCTCAAATACGGTCCTGTATTCAGATTGAATCTAAATAAATAGAAATTATATTTATATGTTGTCGATTCAACAAATAAATAGGCATGTATTTGTTTAAGTTCACCAAAAAATCCCCTTGACAGTAATGTAATGTGGGTCTTTGTGTGAAAGTTTATAAACATGTATTCGCTCACTTCCTAGATATAAATTTTCTTATGAATCAGCTGTTCTGCTGTTATTTATAAGTAGAGCTGAGGATGTTTGCGGTACGGCAGGACCGTATGTAGTGCATCCCCACATTTAACTATTTATCTAAATATTCTCTGAAATGATTTGCCGGATCTCATAAATTAATAAAGTGATATTTTAGTATGCACTGGATATTGTTATTATACAAAATCATAATAGCCATTTGTATTTATGGATCATAAATAATAATACGCATGTATTTGTATTTGGTTGTGAATTCAATTTAAACTTAAAACGAATCGTAATATTTTAACGACAAGCCGCCCTTACAATACATGCATTCGAGACAAAGTGTGCAACTCTACGAATAACTTCCATAATTGATCGAAAATGGACATTTTGGAGCTGAAGTAAAGCCCCTATTCTTAGAAAATTTTATTACTGTCGTTAAGAACTATTATTATAAATAAAGACGGCAGACTATGTGCCCGAACACTAAGTAAACTAACTGCCTCGGTATATGTATTTATATGATCGTCTCTTTGTTCTTTTCTGCGTTTTTTTTTATATTTAACAATCAATAAAAACATCCATACATATATGTATGTTTATTTAGGTTGTCTAACGTAAACGAATTTCAAACGCATGATGTTATTGTTATATATATGAATGCATTAATAAATGCTTTATATTTTCAAAATATTGTATTTATAAAATTGTATTTATTAAAATGTTTTGAATTTTTTATTGGCGTTGGCAAAATAAAAAAAAAACGCAGAAAAGAACAAAGAGACGATCATATAAATACGTATACCGAGGCAGTTAGTTTACTTAGTGTTCGGGCACATAGTCTGCCGTCTTTAATTATAAACAACAAAGGCCTTTTATTAGTGTTGAAGTTTTAGTTTCATTGAATTTCCATGTTGTAAGTAGTCAATTGTAAAGTGTTCATTTACAATATTCTAAAACAAGGTGTAAATTTAACTAAAATCCAGAAAAACACATTCTGATAATATATTACTAGATTAGAAGCTGTGTTTATTACTATTTATTATATTATTTTTATAACCAAATGCAATAAAAGCTACGAAAACAAAAGAAACCTCGATTTATTAAAATCTTGACACACAGCCTTTCAAAGCCTGGCAGCACATATTTTGCATATATTTTATATATACTACCTACTTGAACTAGGTGAATGAAGTTAGAAGTTATAACTTATAACTTCTAACTTCATTCACCTTGTTCAAGTAGGTAGTATATATAAAATATATGCAAAATATGTGCTGCCAGGCTTTGAAAGGCTGTGTGACAAGATTTTAATAAATCGAGGTTTCTTTTGTTTTCGTAGCTTTTATTGCATTTGGTTATAAAAATAATATAATAAATAGTAATAAACACAGCTTCTAATATAGTAATATATTATCGGAATGTGTTTTTCTGGATTTTAGTTAAATTTACACCTTGTTTTAGAATATTGTGAATGAACACTTTACAATTGACTACTTACAACATGGAAATTCAATGAAACTAAAACTTCAACACTAATAAAAGGCCTTTGTTGTTTATAATAATAGTTCTTAACGACAGTAATAAAATTTTCTAAGAATAGATGCTTTACTTCAGCTCGAAAATGTCCATTTTCGATCAATTATGGAAGTTATTCGTAGAGTTGCACACTTTGTCTCGAATGCATGTATTGTAAGGACGGCTTGTCGTTAAAATATTACGATTCGTTTTAAGTTTAAATTGAATTCACAACCAAATACAAAAACATGCGTATTATTATTTATGATTCATAAATACAAATGGCTATTATGATTTTGTATAATAACAATATCCAGTGCATACTAAAATATCACTCTATTAATTTATGAGATCCGGCAAATCATTTCAGAGAATATTTAGATAAATAATTAAATGTGGGGATGCCCTACATACGGTCCTGCCGTACCGCAAAGATCCTCAGCTCTATTTATAAGTAGCTCAATGGCCTGGCCTACTTATAGATATAAATATCTCGAAAAAATGCAATATCGAGTTTCTTTAAAAACTTTAAACGGTATATCGGTTTTGTGGTGATATATAATTCATAATTTAGTTCTCTTAATATTAAATTCACGTCTAGAAATAATAAATTACATTTGTAATTTTAATTGAATGTTCATACTTTTTCTGTTTACTTCTTCTTTAATGAAAATTTCTTTGCCCTAAAAAGGGCAGATTTGTTGGAACAGGTGGAATGTTTGTAAAATTAAATCATTTGATGGACATCTTCGGTTCGGAAACCGCCCTTCATAAATACGAAACATTTCCACCTGTTTAAGCGTATAGTAAGACGATATCCGTTAATTCCTGGTCTGAATAAGCCATACTTCACGGAAGTTGATAGACTGACTTCTGACTTACAGTATGTATAATTGCATCTACTACTCAAATCATTACGCTTCAGTAGGGTAGCGCTGCAGTTATACCGGAATACTATATTTACCAGAGTTGGGTCGAGCCGCGCGAATTTATTAAATATTTTTTTTCTTTGATCTCGTTCAAGATAACTAGCATTTTATGCTCAATATTATTACAGCTATTACATATTAAAGTATGCCCTGTATTTAGTTTACACCCTGTATATGAAGTGTCGGGCGCCATGCGTATTTCTTTGGATATGTATACAGGCTCTTGGACAGACTGTTGTTTGTAATAATGTCGCAGTTAGTAGTTCGACAAAACGACTATTGTCAGATGCAGTGAGTAAGCTTATTATAAACAGGAAGATAAATTTAATGTTCGGTCCCATTTTATAAATTTACAACTAATTATTTCTTTTATATACGTACTATAAAGTGCACGCCTATGACACACACTTTAATTTGGCTTCTCTAACGCTGGTTTAAAAATCTATACTGCATCGAATTAGCATTATATGCTTGCAAAGTAGTAAAATGTCAATGTTAGTATTCTTGCAGCTTTAGGTTGTGTTCTAGACCATTTATTATATTTTTTTAAATAAACCCTTTCGTTTACTTTATGTCAAAATCAATGTAAAAGAAAGTGCGCACACCAATGTAGTTTATGATGGAATAGTATATCAAAGCATTTTGATTAGGGGCAATCTATTAAGTAATTGTAGTTTTTCTTAAATGCCCATGATTCCTTAATGACGCATACACCACCGGGTCATGAGGCAATTTAGGCTAAGTTGATTGTTTTTGCAATATAAACTCTTCGTATTAAGTGCCTCCATTAATACTTCCTCAAATGCTTCATAAGAGGATTGCTAAGGTGCTACTCTTAATTCGCCATCATAAGCGATCTATGTATGTTAAATACACTGCATTTAATTATTACTACTGTTGTTACTAACAATTATTAATAACTTTGAATGCACAAAAATTATTTTGGAGATAAGCAAGCTTTAGTATATATAAGAATACGATAGAGAACAGGAAATGTAAAAATTAAATATTCAATTTATGTAAAAGTATCTTGACATGGTCTCCAATGCATACCAATTTGCGTTGGAGACTTCTACGTACGGACAGGTGTTTTGGACATTTGTTCGTTCTCATCAGCATAAGGGCTGATTTTAACATATATGTATTATCGTATTTATATACTTGAAGTTAGTAAAACATCTATTGTTACAGTATTTTATCGATTAGTCACAGTATAATATATCAGTTAAAGTTGGTTAACTTACGACGCTTGTTTTTAGAACTTAAGAAAACTCTCTCTTGGTAAGTTACGCTTTTTGTATTTCTGTTAACACACTTGGGTGCACTATTTATCGCTAAGATACGTGGTATCTTTTCATGTAGGGTGTCCAGATTATCCCTAACTAATTAGATTGTAAAACTCTACGAGGCCACGCTGATAAGAGTAGATTAATCTTCCGACATCTTGACCAGTTGTCCGAGACCGTAGGGTTGTGCCAGACGGCATCAGGTAACTAGATGAGACCTATCGTTTCAGGTATGAACTCACCGACTTATTTGATTTCCAAATGGTTAGTGAATGAATTTAAAAATTTACCCGTAAAACCAGAAAGTTTGTCAGTTAATAATTCCTTAGAATTTGTTCAATTAATTAATGATTGTAAACTGGAAGCCGGGGAAATTTTAGTATCATTCGATGTAACGTCATTATTCCCTTCGGTACCTATTCCAGAGACTATGAAATATTTAGAAGACTTGCTTCGGCTGTCTGACAATTTCTGTGATATGGCGATGTGGTTCCTTTTTGTGAATGTGTCTGAAGATATCCTTTCTCCAGAAGGGGGGTACCGATGAGCCTGTAGAAAGGCGAAATACGTACCTGCGTCTTTGGGGAAGGATATGTTCGGACACGTTCACAAAAATATTAATAGTGAACCTGTATTTGTGTTCTTCACACCAGATTTTTAATAATATTTTACATGATTAAAAATACCTTTTTATTATACAAAACTGGTGGGGTTTTACCAACTCATGTATGTTTCAATTATTCTAATAAATTAATTAGAAAAACTAAATTAAAAAGGACAATCCGCGAATCCACAAGTTTGGTATCTCAAAGTAACCAGGAGAAACAGTAAATGTGTTTACCATACCATCCTATCACGAAAAACATTAATAGAGTTGTTAACGAACGAGGTCACCAAGTTGCCTTTCGGTCCGAAAATACCATCAAAAGTTTCCTAGGGAGTACCAAAGATAAAGATAATTTGAATTTGAAATCAGGTATATACGAAATTAATAGCAATGATTGTAATTTGAAATATATAGCCCAAACGAAACGATCAATAATAACTAGGTTTAACGAACACATATCACATATTAAATTCAATATTCCAGATAAATCTAACGTTTCCAATCATTCTTTAAATACACAACACAATATGTCGATTAAAGGGTTAAAACTTGTCAAAGCCATTAATAATCCTCGAAATCTTGACACTTATAAAAGCATTCATATCGTTAAAAATAAAGGAAACATCATTAATGTAGATAAGGGTCCGATTCCTTATAGTTGTTTCTTTTCATTCTTAGAAAAGAGGTAGAAAGGTTGAAGACGCGCAGAGAGAGAATAAACACATGGGGTTGCCGTTTCCTTAAGAGAGGTAATTTTGTCGTAATTTTTAGTCGATATATTTTTATTTTTAGGTCAGTGTATACGTGGACACCGTGTAAAGTTGTTGCGTGATCAGATGTTCTAGCTTTACTGTGCCCCAGGTGCGACACTTTGATTATTAGTATTACCTACTGATGATGAAAACTGAGTTGTCGAAATACGTATTTAGGATACGATTAGTAATTGTGGTAAGGGGGTTACATACCTTTTTTAAGTTGATACCGTATGTTATTTTAGTTAACGCCAATTAGATAAATTTGTTTAATAGATATAAGGGGGAAACGGAAGAGATCCTTGAAGTTTATTTTTCTCTGCAAAATATTTATTTTCTTTTTCTTATTTTGTTTATTCGACACTGTTTATTAAAATCATAAACGTTTTGTTTATTAAATTGTCATAGTTTATTAGTTATTTTCTCTGTTGTTTTGGCTTATGAAAGCAACCACAATAAATTTAGTAGCCTGTTGGGTTTCTAATATCCTCCACGATCTCTGTGTGGCGTAGACCACAGCATACAAACCAACAAAGTTATAAAATACACAGTGGCGCCCTTTTTCTCAATTTTGAGCTGGATAATGTTTGACAACTTTTCGAAAGGAACCGCACGATCGTTTTCATTCAACGCTAGCTTGGGTCTGGCTCGTTGATTCTCTATTTGGCTACAACATCACTCTCACCAAGGTAAGTCCCCGGAGAGCTACTGAGTTTTGCAAAAATTAAGAGCGTGTTTCGTGTTAGTCATTTATTGTTACGAGAATTGGAAGCGCGATATACTATTTTTGACATAGTATAGTGAAATATATATAACGCGTGTTCATTTGAAAAGTCAATCTAGTAGCATGTGATTTACTGAGAACATTTTGAAGTATGTCGTAAATTAAAATTTACTACTTAACCTACGAAGTCGTATATTTTGACAGTTTCATACATACGAATAAATAACAAATGTGATTGACATTATCAAATGTCATTTGGATTTACGTTTATAGAACAACAAACACAAAATAATATATATGCTTCTTATTCTATCAAAATTTCAAAGTAACCTAGATTGACTTTTCAAATGAACACATGTTATAATACTTTATTTTATTTATATCGTATTATTTATGTAGTTAATTAGAGTAATTAATTCGAATTCATTCTTAGACAAAACTGGATATTATGTTACGTGTTCGTTATTATGATAGTTAAAATCAACCAGTACAATAATTACGAAACAGAATAATAGGATTCGGATGTAGAGTTACATGTTTCATTATTAAGTAGTGTTATCCAAACCCGCTATCTATTCAATATTCTCTTCAACTAAAGTAAATTATTAAATTCTGTAACATTGTTTCAGTAGTGAGCTCGTAGTAAACTAGAATGTTGATTAGATAATCATATCCATTACAATATCTAACATGTATATATGTATGTACGCGTAAGAGCTTGTTCAGTGTTGAGTTCAGCCACATAGAAATTTGCAAATCCAAATTAAAAGAAGTACATATTTCTAATATACGTGTTATATACTTAAAAAGTATAGTTAGTATAGCTTAAAAGCTTCCTCAATTAGTGAAGTTAGAATTTCAAAAAAGGAAAAGGAATAGATTGATTGCTTTCCTACTCTGCTAGAAACAAAACAAAAATTATATTTCTATAATAATAATATACTACATAATCAACAAATCAACACTCGTTACTAAGTATAAGTATCTCTCAGTTATATTACAGTAGCGTATACGTTGGAATTAAGTAAGAAATTTCTCAGATAAGAAATTAAGATATCGGAAGTGTTTATTCGACAGGTTATGGATATGGAAGTTTAAGCAAGGAAAAAGGCTGCAAAAGATCTAAGAAAATATACAGTATTTATGGCGAAGGAGTTTTAATTGACAGTCAACTACAGAATTGGTTTTGCCAAACTTCATTCGAGAGTTAGCTCGTTGAAAGGTGAATTATGACCAGAGGGCTTATTAAATTTTGATGACGAAAGAAGCCTTAAAATCTTGATTAAATGCAATACATGGCAAAGTAATCTGGAATTATCAAAGAAGTTAAACGCATCACAGTATATCAAATGCCGAAATATAAAAAAAATAGGAACCGGTTACCTTCCACGACAGAAAGATAACCAGTTTATTAAACATAACACAACAGGTTATGAACGAGAAATCATGAGGTTGCCTTCGATCAGGTCGATCCTTTGAAAATATTGCCTTGGTGACCGTAAGTGTTGGTGAAAATTCAGTCACATCGATTTGTCGCCGTTTGCAGAGAATTGTAAAGAATTGTAACGAAAGATCTTCATTTGCGTCCTCACAAAATTCAATTGACTCAAGAACTTCAGCTAGGTAATAACGCACAATGCCGAACCTTTGTTAACTTGGTGTTGAAAAACACCAAGGAATGGACGCTGACTTTACCGGCAAAATCGCCTTTAGAGATGAAGCGCACTTTTGAAAGGGTACGTTAGCACACAAAACAACCGGGTTTCAGTAGCAAAAAATGCATATGTTGTTCATGAGAAAGCAATGTATCCACAACGAGTTACTGTATGCTGAGAATTTTGGGCTGGTGGGGTGGTTGGACCTTACCGTTCGACCGCGAGGGCGATGACAATGACGAGGCAGTGGACAGTGAATGTTGAACGTCATCGCAATATGATAAGCGAGTTTTTGTGGCCTGCATTCTTAGATGTGGATTAAGAGAGATGTAGTATCAGCAGGACGAAGAAATCTGCCACACTGGGTGAGAGATAAAGCAGTTGTTGCATGAGAAATTCTTCTGCCGCGAAATCTCACACGCCGACGACCAGAATTGGGTATCTAGATCGCGCAATCGGCTGCCGTGTTACTTTTTTCTATGGAGTTTTGCCTATGCCAACCAACTTGCTACAATTCCTGAACTGAAGGAAGAAATCTGATGTGATATTGGCAATACTGAAGGGCAAATATGCGAAAATGTAACCAACATCGTCTCTAAAAGAGTGTGCAAGTAGAGCCACGGTGGCTGGATGTTCCATTCCACACATAGTCGTCATATGGATGCTTAATATTAAAATTAAAATATATTTAGGATTTATAGTAAATGATGAACTTCGAAACACTCTGTAATAATGTTTTTTTTGGAAACGAAAGAAAGATATGGCTTCAGCAAATAGTATTGGAAGCTTCTACACAATAGAAATTCCATATAGATGAATTTGACAGAAAAAGCTGTCCTTGGCTGAATGGAATAATGTTATGCAAAGGTTTTACAGAAGTTACCAGAAATAATGCTTAGGTTTATAAAAGCTTTTTAAAGGTAAAATGTTTCTTTTGTGGAACAAATATTCGATTAATATATATTTTTAATGTATAATTGTTTTAACTAACGTGACATAGTTAAGTGTTAACTAACATTAAACTCAATCTGGAATTTCTTTTTTTTGTGTGTGTAAAATGCATATACATGTTTATTTTAATGATAAAATGAAAAAACTCGTTATTTTCTTCTTGTACGAGGCTGGATAAATAAATACCCGTGTTAGGAAAGAAGACGCAAGTTTTTCACAAATTTTGTATTTATTTTTCAACGTAATCACCTTTTAGTACAATATACTTTTCCCAACGTTTCTGCCATTTCTTTAACCCCTCCAAAAATACGATTTGCCAAACTCTGCAAAATACGCTTCTGTCTCGACGATAACCTCCTCGTTTGAGCTGAATCTTTTTTCCCGGAGCCACGTTTTCATGTTGGGGAACAGAAAGAAGTCGTAGGGAGCCAAGTCAGGCGAGTACGGTGGGTGCGGCAGCAATTCGTAGTGCAGTTCATGCAACTTTGCCGCGACAATTCTGGATGAAATGCTGGTGCATTATAGTGGTGAAACAGCACTATTTTTCTTAGCCAAATGGGGCCGTGTCTTCTTCAATTTTATATCGAATCGGTCCAATAATTCACTGTAGTACTGCCCCGTGACCGTTCTTCCTTTCTGCAAAAAGTCCATGAGGATTATTCCGTTGGAATCCCAAAAAATCGTGGCCATGACCTTTCAGGCCGATGGGACCGTCTTTGCCTTCTTCGGAGCAGATTCACCCCGGAAAATCCATTGTTTTGACTGTCGCTTGGACTCTGGCGTATAATAATGGATCCAGGTTTCATCAACGGTGACGACTCGACGCAAAAACTCCTGCGAATTTCTCTTAAAGAGGTCCAAACACTGCTTCGACATTGACAACCGTATCCGCTTGTTGTCCACCGTAAGCAATCGCGGCACCCATCGGGCCGACACCTTTCTCACCGATAACTTATCATGTAAAATATTAATTGCCGTTCCGTACGACACGCCTACGGCCTCTGCTACTGCGCGCACTTTCGTTCGGCGATCAGCGAGAATCATGTCGTGGACCTTTTCAACGATTTCCTCGGTAACCACGTCTGCCGGGCGGCCTGGGCGCTCCTCATCAAAAACAGATGTACGACCACGTTTAAATTCGTTGAACCAATATCTTACGGTTGTCATAGATGGTGAAGGGTCCCCATAGACAGCATCCAACTTCGCTTTTATTTCTTCGCATGTTTTTCCATCCAAAAATAAAAAGCGAATTACGGATCGATATTGCTCTTTTTCCATTTTATCGAGAAACACGAAACACGTGTGATACAACTGGCTGCCAAATAAAAACTAACCTATGAATCAGTCTGAAATTTATTATGGTGTTGTCTGACAGTCGGTAGTACACGACGGTAATGCCAACTTCCCTCAGCAGCGCCACCTGTCTTCAAACACGGGTACTTACTGATCTTCCCTCGTAAGTTTCTGAAATAATTAATTGATATTTAAATGCTTCTAAATGTTTGATACTCCTTGAATTTGAATGCTATTTGAAAGTTAATTAAAATAACCGTTACCACAATCACAATATAACGTAAATTCTGGACACCTATTTAAATAGTTAAGTTGCTATCAACAGGAGCAGAAGAACTCCTACTGACATATTAATACTCTGTATACAAAGTGTCATTGAAAGAAAGAAACTACGTATTAAAATAGAAAGATGTAATTATTCAGAATATGAATCCTAAAAATTGTTCAAATATTTCTTCTCATACGCGAGAAAAAAAATGACAAAAATATTTATAAATATTTATCCCGCCATTGTGCGACCGACTATAAATATAAAGAGTAGGTATACCCCTGCTCTTTATGTTCCAGTCAGTTGGCTTTAAGTATCGAAACAATTGTGCCTCCGTTTCAGTCAGTTGTCGATCGTTACATGGATACATGTGTACGTTCGATATGATTTACATTTACGTATTCGATTAAAAGTAGTTTGTTACCAAATTTGAGGTGAAACGCCACGTAGACCATACATCTTACATCTTCTCTTAATAATTCACATGCAAGTGTACATTTTTAACAGTTGCCTTTTCGTGCGAGGCCACCAAACCTTAGCATACAAAGCTGTTTAAAGAATGTTATCATAACATCAACAGCTGTTACGTATGTAACACACACGAACACATAAGCTATAGCGTGTGTGTGTAAGTTTAATAGATAAAACTCTGAATTCATAGGCTGCCCATACTTCAATTTTCAGGGTTTTTTATATTGGAGTTCGCGTCGTAATTGACAATTTTTTGGATATATATTCTATATAATTGCATCTTTCCATTTTTCATACATTTCGTTTTTCTTTCAAAGCCAGCCTGTATACTGTATAGTATTAATACGAGAACATCCATGGAACAGTGATATGCTTTGGTTGTATAAAGTGTGAGCTAGAACTCCGACTGCATTTCCTTTTTTTATTGTCGATAAAGACAACTAGGTTGAAATGCCTATCTAGGATTAACGCGATATTGCAATAATTCGTTATGAATCGTGGATTTTATCGCTGATAAATCTATCAAATTTAAAATTTTGTTGTGCCAGTTTTAATATTTTCTGAAATATTTTCTGGCCCGCCTCCAAATTATCTACTCCGCACAATGAAACATAATAATTTAATACACATTTTCTTCGGTGCTTTTAATAATACGAATACAGATCTGTAGTGAATTGGTTTTAGTTTGTTTTGGAACATGAAGAAGGTGGATTATAGATCAATGATTAACTTCTTATTTTTAAAGAGAGAAGCAAACTACTGAATTATGTAATTGGACACATTACGCCCATCTTATTTCAAAGCAGTTATATCCATTTGTAAAATTTTAAAGAATATTAAAATTAATTTATTTAAACTAAAAGAAGTCACATTGTATAAATTTTAATACTTTTCCCGCCATTAAATATTATTGCAGAACATTTCGCAATAATATTACACACGTATTTCGATCAGTTCCTTCTATGCTAAATCATCATTTTGTATAGATAAGTGTGTATAGTTAGCCATACATAAACTCTATTACAATAATCCAGTGTCACATATACGAATCGTTAGAATCACTGTATTGCAGCGTCTACGAAACCAGTATGATCAAGAACTTTATAAGAAAGCCGGGGAATCACCAAGAGAAAACCGAAGCTCGGACGCATCAAGGAAAGCGAAAGGAAACACTCGACTAAAGGCAGTCAAACGAGTCAAACGTGATACCCCTTAACGTGATAATAAAGTGAGGGAATACTGCAATAAAAGGACTTGGCTCAAGGAAGTCAAACGTGCTACCCTTAACGTGATAACAAAGTAAGGGAATACTGCAATAAAAGGACTCGACTCAAGTCAGTAAAAACGAGTCAAACGTGCGACCCTATAAGCAAGCGTAAGAAAGGGTTAACCGCATTTTGTGTACTTAAGTACAATAAGTACACATTGTAGTAAAAGTACCACTTGCATAAAAGTGCAGTCATTAGTTAAAAGTAAATCCCACGCTTAATTACATCAGGGCTCTTGTCTGGAATACCCGGCACCCTGAAGCGTGAAGAAACAGTGTTAATACAGTGAACAAGTGCATCACTCCGGAAGCACTGAGTCAACGATAAAGTGAAATGGTCATTAGTGCTGCGATGAAAGGTTAGTCTTTATAAATACTGTTTATAAATCTGATCAGACTAAACAGTTTAAATCTGTTCTAAATTTACTGTATCTCGCCCCATATGTATATTAGTATTTAGTAAACTTTTCAGAATAACCCTAGATAAATTTGTAATTAATCATATGTAAATTAACAAGCTTTATTTATCAATATAAGTACATTTAGTAATCATTTGTTCTTTTATTTCAATTCATGTAACCTAAGCTTTACTGGAAAAGCATATTAAATAAAAGAAATTGATCGAAACAATTATTAAGTAGAAAAAGAGGGATTCATTATTTTTTCACCTTAGTTTTCAAACACGCTTTGAGAGAGAAAGGCGTAAGTCGCATTTCGACTTACCCGTTTTATTTAGAGTTTTTTCTATATCTCTCCGCTATTTTTAGCTAACCGGCAATTATAAAAGTACAATTATACCTTAGAGGGGGTAACCCTCTTGTCGCCCGACAAAAAACAGTAATTGAAAAGTCAATTACTTAATATTAAACTTTAATCTATATCTCAATATTTAGGATAACTGCGGCAATTACGTAGTTTAACGACAAAGTTATCGTTTGGACAGCACTCTCGAGTCCCTCGAAGCCCAGGACATTATTAATATAACGAACTAATGTTAAGGGTAATGAGAACTGTTAGAATTAAAACTGAAGTCTGTTTGCCGAGACCAATCTCCATCTCTTGCATGGTTAGCTGAGGTTAAACATAATAATATATAGGTGCATATCTGGAGTACGTATATATGCTACGTACTCCAGATATGCACCCAGATATTATCTTCAAAGAGAGAAGCAAACTATTAAAGCGAAGCTGAACTGGAATCTATTTACGGGGACCAATCTCCATCTATTGCAAGCATGGATAGCTGAGTTTATACGTGGAACTAGTGTTTTTGATGAAGAGTGAATATCTGGGTGTATATCTGGAGTACATATTGCAGTGGATTTTTCCCTGCAGAAGAAACAAAAGAAGATATGAAAATTATTGTATTTATGTATATTTTATTCCAGAGAAATAACTTTAAAAATTTAATGTTTTATATAACAATTTGTTATAATGTGTATTTTTGTCCACGACTGTAGATGCTGGGGCCAATGAGATGTTTGGAGTCCGCGCCAAGCAGGAAGTTATAATAATATAGATATATATATATTATTGTTATGTTGATTTATATTTTATTTAGGAAGGGATGTCTTGCTGTTTCCTGTGGCTTCATCATGTTTTAGAGATTTCATAATCCTTTAACAGATAGGAAGTGTTTTTTTTTGGTAATATTGAACAGAACTTAATTTCGTTCAATGTATTTTGGATAATTTCGTTTCGTATTTTGAGGTGTTTTGATGTTATTAAAATTCAATTACGGGTTATTACAGGTCTTTTAAACTTGTAATTTAAATTATTTGGCCTATCTGGAATCTCTCTTATAATAGTTTTTGTGACGTGACGTACACAAAATGAAAGTATGTATATTTTAATATTATATTTATATGTGTAGCTATAATTCTATTGAAATCAGAAGCTTCTTAAATCTATAATTTTAGTTTGTAATATTTTGTAATCAGACAAAAGAATATTCAGGAAAATTATCAGATGTTTTTTTTTTGTTTTGGTTAAATAAAATGTTCTAAGACGATAGAAGGTGGGGATTAGTTTTTTGCTTTATGTTAGTTGTTGCATGAATGTAGTGTTTGATGCGTGCGAAAATAGATAAGTTCTATTTCTAACGTTTGATTTGAGGGAGTAAAGTAATTGTTGACAGCTGATAAATTTTGATTATATTTACATTTAAATCTTTGTTCGGGATTCATTTAAGAGGTTTTTTATCTGGCATACAAGTCATAATTTACACCAGTTTTCCTCTAAGTTTGCGGCGTATTAAAGTCACAAGCCTGCCTTATACTTGATAGGTGGAATTTTCTTTTTTTTTTTGTATTATATGTATGTGGCGTTAATGTTAGTTTTATTTCTTAAATTAATCCTTATTATTTTCTCCATACCACATATTCGAGAGAATAAACCCTGAAGATTAAGAAGCTCAAGGAAGGTGCCCACCCAACTGAGTCTAGTCCGGCAAAACTACTGTGGATTGTGAACATAAGTCAATAAGCAATTAAAAATCACAATTCATAGCAATATGTACGCTACGTACTCCAGATATGATTAAAGAAATACATGATATAGTGCCAGATGACCATCGAATAAAGGCTCTACACATCCCATCTGGATCAGTGCACTCGATTTTTAATAATAGATTTAGTATATCTAAATTATATGTTAGATATGCAATTGTTGGCAGTGCACCACAAATGCGAACGAAAACGCATTTCAGCCATCAATCTAGAAGTTAAGGCATGATCCGAGACTTTTGATGCCGAATAATAACAGTTGATAAAATCTGAATACATCTTTATTCAGTTGAAATGAAGTAACAATCGAAATAATAGATTGCGGTCGCACAAATGCTCCGTAGAAGGCAAAGACCTTCCACTTCGTTGGATAGGTTATGGCTTTTGTCTTTTGGGACTGCAGTGGGTTCTTTCTTATCGATTATTATTTTCAAAAATGTAAAACGATAACAAGTCAATACTATGCATCTTTATTCGTCTTATTCACTAGATTTCAAATAAATATCAAAATTGCAAATATGGTGCATCGATAATAGTCTTGATTTAAATATATCCAAATGTTGTGTAATTTTTTTAATGCGAAATACAACTATCATTAAATATAATATTAATAAAACTGAATTAAACCGATGTGATACTAATAAAGATATTGGTGTCACGTTCGATAGTAAATTTACTTTTACAAATCATGTGAAGAATGTTGTTTCTTCTTGAATAAAGTCATTGGGATTAACTATTCGTAGTACCAAACAATTTTTGTGTTTACATTCAATCACTAGTCTCTACTTTGCGTACATGCATTCTAAGCTGGAGTACTGTTCTCTGATATGGTCTTCATTTTATAATATTCACTCAGAAGCACTTGAAAAAGTTTAGCGCCGTTTTCTAAAGTATATTTATTATAAGAGGCATGAAGTATATCCGAAGCGTGGATTTGATTATGATCTTCCTGTTGTAATACCGTTCACTAGGGCTGGGCGATACCGACGTTTTCGGTATCGGGTACCGATACCAATCGAGGTATCGATACTTACCGATGTATGGGGTCTGTGCACGGTATCGATTCTGAGTACCGGAATCGGTAAAGTATCGATAGGTATCGATGCTTTTGTAATAAAAGTAGGGCCTTATGCCCTAAGGTAGGCAGAGATCGCCAGGTAATAAAAGGTAGGGCCTTATGCCCTAAGGTAGAATCGCCGTGTAACGTGGGCAGGATGGATCGTCCATGTAAACTCTATGTGCCTGGAGTATCGGCATGTAATGTGGGCCGTTTGGGCGGTCACATCGCGTTGCTGGTTCGAGGCGGAATAAAGTACTAAATGATACACACTCGAAGTTCGGATAACATTCTATAATTAACTCAACGCTTACAAACTGAATAACAATATATTTACAAGATGTACATGTTATACTAGGTTCAACTCAGACAGGGCAGAACGTGGTTATTAAGATTTAACACAGTTCGCACCACTGACTGGTTGTAACTATCGTTGTAACTCTGACTATCCCTATGACTTAAACTATCGTCTATATATACTAGAGAAGATCCTTGTCTTACTTATCATTTGTTTCTAGAACAAATGTATAACCCTGATGCGTTGCTCTTGTGTATGCAACAAACCCGAGGTAAGGTCGTGTTTAGATAACACGTTAATGGTTTGTATTAAAAGCGAGGCTTCGCCTTGGCAAAGTGTTACGCATACACATGACTACGTATCGAGTTATTACACTTTGGAATCGATACCTTGGAATCGATACCTTGGAATCGATACCTTGGAACCGATACCTTGGAATCGATACTTGGAATCGATACCTTGGAATCGATACTTTGGAATCGATACCGAGAAATCAATATTCATAACCCGTTTTCTAGGTGTTGATTGTTTGATATCGGTTTCAAGAGATATAAAATTAATTTACCGATTCTACCATAACTACGGTATGAAATTTGCAATATTGTGAGATTTTTTTTTGTAATAATTATAGTTATGTCATAATAAGGATATTTGCTACACACAATAATAACATCCTTTTAAATATATATTATATAATATATATAATGCATATATACTTAAAAATTTTTTACTTAAAAAGTTATTGCATCCTTTATGTACATTTAAAAAAATGCACGAAGGTAAGCTATCCGATACATGGCTACCCGATACATCACTACCCGATACATCGCTAACCCGATACATCGATACTTAGCGAGTACTGGAATCGGTAAGGTATCGATGCTTTGGAATCGATACCTTGAATCGATACCTTGGAATCGATACTTTGGAATCGATACCCTGAAATCGATACCTTGATTCGATACCTAGGAATCAGTATTCATAACCCGTTTTCTAGGTATAGTTTGTTTGATATCGGTTTCAAGAGATATAAAATTAATTTATCGATTCTACCATATCTACGGTATGAAATTTGCAATATTGTGATATTTTTTTTTGTAATAATTATAGTTATTATGTTTATGTTATAATATGGATATTTGCTACGCATAATATAAAATTCAACAACATCCTTTGAAATATATACTATATAATATATATAATGCTATATATACTTAAAAATTCTTTATTTAGTTATTGCATCTTTTATGTACATTTAAAAAAATGCATAAAGGTAAGCTACCCGATACATAGCTACCCGATACATGGCTACCCGATACATCGCTACCCGATACATCGATACTTAGCGAGTACTGGAATCGGTAAAGTATTGATAGGTATCGATGCTTTGGAATCGATACCTCGCACCCGAAGCATCGCTACCCGGTACATCGATACTTAGCGGGTAGTGGAATCGGTAAAGTATCGATATATCGATGCTTTGGAATCGATACCTTAGAATCGATACCTTCGTTATATGAGGTATCGGGTCCCCGATACCAGTTATGGTATCGGGTATTGGACGATGTATCGATACTTCGCCCAGCCCTCCCTTTCACTGTGTAATGCTGAATGCGCCACTGCAAAATCTGAACCTCCTTTAACATTAATTTTAGTCCTTCTGTGTATATTCACTGTATTACGTTACCATCATTTTAAAATTTGATAATAAGTTGGTCACTTTATTATCTTTTTCATGGTTAACATTTTATTCAGAATAATTGAGACATACATGAGTATGTAAACCCCACCAGTTTTGTATAATACAAAGGTATTTTTAATAATATAAAATATTATTAAAAATCTGGTGCGAAGAACACAAATACAGGTTCACTATTAATATTTTTGTGAACGTGTCCGAACATATCCCTCCCCAGAGACGTAGATACGTATTTCGCCTTTCTACAGGCTCATCGGTACGCCCCTGCTGAAGAAAGGATATTCTCAGATGGCGATGTGGTTCTTTTTTGTGAATGTGTCTGAGAATATCCTTTCTCCAGCAGGGGCGTACCGATGAGCCTGTAGAAAGGCAAAATACGTATCTACGTCTCTGGGGAGGGATATGTTCAGACACGTTCATAAAAATATTAATAGTGAACCTGTATTTGTGTTCTTCACACCAGATTTTTAATAATATTTTATATTATTAAAAATACGTTTGTATTAACATTTTATTATCATTTATAATTTGTGATAATTTTTTTATTGTTGTTATTTATATTATTCATTTCCTTTGATTTGTTTATTGTATATTACAAAATCTGCTTAGTTTAACGAATCACATTTGTTAGCTTGGTTAGTTTTTAGTTAAGTTGCTTTGGTTTCAGTTAAGCTGTTGTTTAGGTATATTTTTTTTTGTTTGTCCCATAGTTGGATATAGTTATCTGTTGGACAATAAATATTATCATTATTATTACTATTGATATTGGTATTATTATTAGATTTGGTTATCTCAGACTTTTTTCTTTGTTTTGGAAAACTTGGCTTAGTGGAAAGCGATTGGGATCGAATATGGAGGTAATCACTGAGACATATTTCAAACAATTTGATAGTAGACATAGAAATGTTATAAAATTATGAAAGTTCCATTTTATAGAATGTATGTAAAATAATGTAATTTTAATTTTAAATAAACACGAAATGCTAAAAATAGTAAATATTTATTAATAAATCAATTTCAAAGAATGAAGTTAAAAAATCAAAGTTTATTTTATGGCATACGTTCCTTTGACGACGAGTAAAAAAAGAATTCGAAAATAAACACACGCGCTTTTATGTTGTTTATGCTATATTGTTACTAAAAATTTAATCCTTTAGGATATTTTAGGCATATACTCAAATTTAAAAACAATTTAATTAAAGTTAATATGTTATAAATTCTCTGTATTTCAGAGTACTCTAAAAATTTAACGATAGTAATTTTCATTTTAAAATTTCACCAACTGTAATATACTTTGTTTACTATTTGCAACATAGTTATAATTTCATGTGTGAGATTAAGTTCAAGTTATCTTCTTCTTAGTGGTTTACAAAACGTCTATATGAGCGACACTTCACGATCCTTCCTAAAATTAAATTCTCATATCTCGTATGTCTTTGAAAAGTAAACATGACGCGTCGAAAGCCGATGTGTTATTGGGACAGATTTAAACATCATAGAAATTAAGGGGAAGTTGTGTAAGTGCGTTTAGTGGTTATATTTATTATTATACGGATTAAATTAAGATGGTTGACATGTAGAAATCTGCTAGAGCGCCATAGTATAAATGGGGCAATATGAAAATCTCGCCTGTCTAAGCGACCGTTAAAAGTAGATGTTTGTGCATTGAAAAAAATATATAGTATAGCTTACAATTGTAATATGCAATACTACAAACCGATAGTTACTATAGTGACAGCTGTCAAGGGGTAATAAAAAATACAACATTATTGCAATTTCTTAAAGTAATTATTTGTACAATGCAATTTTGGTGAAATAGTATAATAAACTGTGGTAAGAAAGATATTATACGGCGTAGGAATTCTTAGAGTTGATGTTTCTTTATTTTGTCATCCTCCTATAACCTTTTGGTATTCATTTGCCGGTGATCCATCTAGTAACTGACCATGGTAAAGTCCATTCGACTATCTCAATTACAGAGAATTTCCTCAATTACAATTGCAAATGTCTACTGTCAGTTTCATAATATTATTATATATATATATACCATGGTTCAAGCTATTTAGAAATGCATTATAAAGTATAGCAAGCGCGAATTAAGTTGGCGCGAGGAGTGTGTGCGCAGAAGCCGTTTTTAAAAACGTCCACCCCCACTACACAAGAAATTGTCAGAATACATTTGTCATTGACGTTTGATGGAACATAATATCTTTGCTAGGGAATCATAAAGTGATACACGCTCAGAGGTTAGAATTATCTGACATTCGATGTAAAACCAAATACAAATCTCCCCACTACTTTTAATACTGCGCGAACTTACCCCTCCTCGCGCCAACTTAATTGGCGTTTGCTATAACAGTGTTAATGAATCAGATGTCATTTATTGAATGTAGATGTCATGTTGAAAGCAGAAGTCAGTTTTGAAAGCTGATGTCGGTTTTGATAGCAGATGTCAGTTATTGAAAGCAAATGCCAGTTATTGAAAGCAGATGTCTGTTTCGAAAGCAGATGTCTGTTATGAAAGCAAACGTCAGATCTGAAAGCAGATGCCTGTTTTGAAAGCAGATGTCAGTTATTGAAAGCAGATGTCAGTATTTTGAGAGCAGATGTCAGTTTTGAATGTTTGAAATTGCTAATTATTACTCCACAGCTATATGAGTGTTTAGGTAATTTCTTAGCCGTTTATTAAATATAACAATTGATAAACTGTAGACTTGGGTTCAAGTCCCAACGTAGACAATATTTTTCAATTAAAAATTTCATATGATTTGCTTTGTAATTTGTAGACAGCAATGTTTACATCCCCACTTACTTTGCAACTACATACATACTAATTTGATATTTGTAAATATTTCATATAAAAGCCGAAAAACTCCAATAATTTATCAATTGTCAGTGGTAGCGGTAAAATGTTTGGAATTATATCCATTATATTGTACATAAGCCGATAGATTCAGGAAGTAGGTTTTGAAAAGGATACAGTTTTCGGTGTTTGTAATTTCGACAACAGTAGAGAGTGGTCAATTGTATCGAACGCTTTACTTAAATCGGTATAGATAACATCCACTTGTTGTCGAGTATCTAATGCTTCACCTATAGGTATGCTGCGTAAGGCCCACCAAATTAGTAACAGTAGATCTGTCTCTAACAAAATCATGTTGATTAACTGAGAGAAAATATTTATTGTAGCCGTATAACTTCTCATAGAGTAGGTACGTATTCAAACACTTTTGGAAAATTGCAAATAATATGAATAGGTTTGTAGTTATTAATTGGTTTGTAGGGAAATGCTAGAAAATGGAAAAGTTTTGGACATAGAACTATAGGCGCCCTCTCTCGACTTTCCAAGGACTTATCCTCCCTATAATCTTCTAGCACGAATCTCGCATGCCTCACACAGTATATTTCGGAGTGTCTGGATAGACGTGGTCAAACAGACGTGGTTTGCAAAGCCTTTGATCAGATTGACAACCATGTTCTTCTGAGAAAACTGCAACATATGGGATTCTCGCCAGGGCTGATAATGCCTCTTTCATCTTACCTATTTGGAAGAAGACAGTATGTTGAGTATCGTAATATTAAATTTACCGAATTTAGCCCAATATCTGGTGTTCCGAAGGTTCAAATCTAGGTCCACTGCTGTTTTTGACTTTTATTAACGATATATCAACCGTTGTCTCCTGTGGGCATCTACTATTTGCTAATGATCTGAAGCTATTTTATGAGACTAATAGCACGGAGGATTGTCTTAAACTACAGAAAGATGTTCATAACATTTACATTATTACTATTAATTGTGTTTGACTACACAATTAATAGTCAAATATTGGACCGCCGTGCCAAGATTAGGGACCTAGGCGCGACCTTTGACAGCAAACTGTACTTCATCGGGCATATCAATCAAACAATAGCTTCTGCCTACAAGAGTCAAGGATACATATACAGAAATTGTATGGATTTCCGCATTGCTGATTGCCTCAAAGCGTTGTATTGCGCTTTTGTCAGGTCTAAATTAGAATACGCATCCCTAATCTGGTATCCGATCTACATATACATATTAAGAATGTCGAGTCAATTCAGAGACGTTTTTTAAAATATATGATTTTTGTCGAGGACGGAGTTTATCCCGCCAGAGGCATTGACTCTACGCTAATGCTGAACAAGTTCCATTGAACGCTCTTGGAACTTAGACGAAATATAAGCAGTGTAAATTTTTTTTACAAAATCTTGCATAACGACATTGACTGCCCTGCTTTGTTGCATAAAATCAATTTTATTGTGCCTGATTCAGCAACCGCCAAAGCAACTTTTTTATTGTTCCTCAAGTAAAACCAATATAATGGTAAAATCACCCATTTCACTTATTTGTAAGAACTATAATTGTATTTCTCACCTGTGTGATATTAATTTTGATACAATTCATACGATCTCGAATGTTATTTTAAGTCTATGATATGTAAATTTCCTGTCCTTGGGGTTTCCCATTGGAAATAAAGATTATTATAATTATTATTATTATTTAAAGCACTGATATTTTAGGTGGTGCAGTGTGTTTCTATCGATTATATTAAAAACACTAATACTACTGGTTCTCGTCTGATTATTTCCTAATCCTGATTATAGCATATAGGTACTGGATTTATAATAATAATATATATTTAAAACTTGTAACATACATACATGATAGGTACAAAAATATTAATAAATCAATAACAATAATTAATAATTTATTTAGCCCTTTCTTAAAACTTTATATTGTGAGGTCTTTTAATTTTCTGATAATTATGAAACTTGATTCTATTATAATAAGGATTCTTTCAGTTAGTACTAATCGATGTATTGTGTGTAATTAAGATGAGGTGATAAGGAATAAGGTAATTATCTTGACGATGCATATCAAATTCATGTTTCCATTGAAAACTAAAGATGACACACAAACACACGGACGTATTAAATGTTATTGTTTGTACCTATATATTTAAATACTCCTCGACGAGTTTAATGATAATTAATTTTATTTATTATTCGTACTACTGTTCTTTGGTGAATGATAAATATACTTTGTATATTAAAGTGACGACTCCAAAAAATTATGCTATATTCAAGCATAGAACCAGAGTTGGTTGATATTCATATTTAGAGTACATACATCCTAATTTTAATTGCTATTCTCAGATTGTAGAAAATTTTGTTTAATAAATTAAGATATTCAGTATAGAGTAGCCGATTTTATTTAATATCATACCAGGAACCTTAGCATTTTTCATTACCGTAATTAAGGTGCTCAATGTGATTTGTTCTGGAACTTCTAAGTTACTCTGTCTTGAGCTAAATAATATTTCCGAGTTTTCATAGTGCTAAGTAACAGGTTTTTAAATGAAAACCAATTAAAAATTTTGGTAGTGCTGTAAGCGTTTTTCTCAAAAACATCAATTATCCTGTGTATATGATAGAAAATAGTCTTGACTAGACATTTATTTATGATATATTTACAATGTCGTTGAGGAAAATAGTATTAGTAGTAGGTAAGTTAGTATTATTAAATTTGACAAAATTATCGTAATTTATCTCTTCCTTAAAAATGCTACTGGTATAAGCACCAGGCTTAATTTACGGTATGTTTTATAATCATTTATAAATCGAAAAAGTAATATATCGTGCTTAACAAAAAGTTAATGTAATGAATGGTGTATAAAAACTAGAATACTTCGAAACACACTTTACTTATGCTGTTGGAAATCTTTCAATAAAATGTTTCCTCAAAGTTTAGCTAGGGAGATTGATTCGTTTGAATACACGTACCCCCGTAAGTTATTTCTATCCTTTTCATATACCTACCTACACATTCAGACACATACACACATATATCAAACACAATGTGCCAATGTATCGATCACATATATTGGCCGCCTTCCATCTTGAGAATAACGAAACGAGTGAGACAGTTGTATCGGTGGCGGACGGGTCTCCGATAGAGTCAGACTTATGTATGCACATTATGCATTATAACCTGGTATTACCTTTCAAACGTGATTGGCTGGCACGACAATCATTGTACCAAGACTCAAACCACTCCCATTTCTCATTTTTTTTTGTAGAGTCGGACAGACGAAAAAACAGGTGTATAGGACCCGGAAAGTAGTCACATATATACATATGTGCTACTACATTGTCCTGTCTTTACTATTGAACACATATGTACGTACGTGAATACCTATGCGTATGTAATAATGACCTATTGATGTAAGAACAAGCACGCAATTCTTATATACTCCTTGTACTTTGCTACAGTTGTGTCTTTAAACGAAGTGCAGAATTTTAAATTAATTGCGCTAAAATCTGCATGTGTTTGGTTGTTTTACAGATAGGTTTATAGTGGCGAAATGTGCAATTAATTGCGTTTGATGTATCGATGTCAAAAGCTTGTCAAATTTCTTTTCTTTTGTTCTTTTCAGTTCTATTGCTCTTTAAAACATAAATAAACCTGTTTCTTTTAGAATTTACGAAGCGTTTAATTGTTCTTGATATCAGTACTGTACCAAGTTCAGCATAATTTTTGTCTCAGAAAAAACGCAAACGATTAGATTTAGGGCATTTATCGGTTGTTGAAAAGCAGCATACTTCTGAATGTATATAAACAGCTGCGAATTGGCGAACCGGATTTTGAAAAAACTGTTGTCATTTCTAAAATTAGTAACACCGTGGGTAAGTTATGACGGATTGAATAATGTAACAAATTTTATAATTTTCTTCTTTTAGGCGTTATAAAATTGACAGTATATTGGATCATAAAGGAGCAAAATGAGTAGAGTGGGCCACTTTTGTCTGCACGCCAGGACAGTACTAAGTTTTATATATGTATACTTATTATTAGGGACCGGACACGAGAGGCCATGACTCATCACCCAAGGGCGTACTATTGGAAATTTGTATTTTGAAAGAGTTTTTAATTTTATTTATATAATTGGAAAAGAAGCTGGTGGTGATCTATAAAATACGAAATACATTTTTTTTTGTTCATTTTGTAGTTTAAGTTGAGGAAAGGAGTATTAATATTAACTAGCAATACTTTCTCAAGGTTCTCCTCTGTAAAATTTATTCTCTTTGAATAAAATATGGAAAACGGCCTTTCTACATCGCAACTGGTTATAGATGCATTTTGAGACATTGTCCTCATACACAATTGCCGTAATGATATTAAATCTCGATTTCTATTAAAAACTGCGTCTAACTCTTGCCTAAGGCTACATCCGAGGTCACTTGGAATATTTCTCAAATTATTAATACCCGCACATAATGTGGTTAATCCTTTATGTAATTTAAGATTTTGCTTTTCAAAATATCTGATTAGCTTTGTAAAATTTCTAAAGTGTTCCTGAAGAAAGTACAACTGATTTTTTTAATTTGGAATTTGTATTAGTTCCTTGCACTCAGAAATACTTCGAGCATCGTCATTTAAACATATAACGAAATTTTGTAAACTATCGAAATTCTCTGCATAAGAACTAGTAGCTTCCAACCATGTTCCCCATCTAGTTATTACTGGAGCGGGAGGCAGTGACAAAGATGCAAAGTTTTTCCCTGTAAAGAGCTACTCCCAATGGTGCTTTTCTGAAAACTTGAACAGTGCTATTCGATAACTGCGTGTTTTACTTAGCGATGTTATAGACTATTTATATGGTCCATCTTAATTTTGGCCTCTCATGTCCGGTCCTTAATTATGAGTCAGTAGGATGACAAACGCATCCATTATAATTTATTTCCAAAAAAACGGAAATTATTACCAATTTTGGTGGTTTCTCATTATTATTTTCTTCCAAAAATGACCAAGTGCATTCAGCCTGTGCTTCAATGCTTAATAATAACATAATAAGTATAATTTTTGTAATGTTTTTAGCAGACTAGGAAAGCTATCAATCTATTTTTTTCTTTATACTGAAATTCTAAGCTCACTAATATAGGAAGCTTTTAAGCTATGCTAACTATACTTACACGTTTATTAGAAATTTGTGCTTATTTATATGGTCCATCGTAATTTCGGTCTGATGCTTCCGGTCTCTACTTATTATATTACTATATTATTCATTAGGGTTTAACGAAAGTTACTAGGTGTCCTTGAAATAAAAGACATCGTATGAAATCTTGAAAGATCTCTCATAAGCGAGAGAAAAAAACTACAAAAATATTTCAAAAAATTGTGATACGCTACTGAATAGGTATATCTAAATACTATCGCACGTGAAACTTAAACGTGACCCACAATAGCAAAATGAACAGTTTTGTTATTGTATATTTCGTTTCAATTTCGTTCTGTTGTTCAATATATCAGCTTTAAGAATTTATAAGTATAAATTTATATAAATAAGCTGCCGACTCAGGTTATGGAACCCTTACCATAAGAAAACTTATGACTTGTGTTTATAAACATTACTGCCTTTGAATACAATGGGATATTCTGATTCCGACATTCCTATTTAAAATCCTCTAACAAAAAAAGACATTCTCGTAATACACATGAAATTTTAGCATGGTTTTAAAAATGGGTATGTAGATAAATCCAATATTTAATTACATATTTACTTGAATGTATTAAAAATCTGATTTTGTACGAGGTACTGACTTTAGCATACAGATTATTATACCTTTTATAACATCGACAGCTGCTAGTATGTAAACATACGGTGTGTGTGCGTGTAACTTCAATAGAGTTATACATTTACATTCTGAAGATTTTGAATTCATTGACGGCACATATAAGAATTTTCAGTTTTTAATTTTGGGGTTCGTGGCTCGCAATATTTTGGACTCATATTCTATTTAAGTACATCTTTCCAATTTTCATACGTTGTCTTTTTATTTCAAGGACTGTATATCGGGCAAGAGTAATGTTAGTTTATTTATTTAATTATAAATTTCATATATAACTCACTTGTTTTGTTTACGTAGCACAATATGAATAATTTTTTTTTTTAATATCAAGGGATGCTTGCGTATATAGCGTTACGTGCTGTGATAAGTAATGAATTCAGTCCTGATATGCAGACACGACGGCCAACTCTAATAATGAGACTGGCACATTTACTGCATCTAAACACAGAGGTGGACGAGTGTTGTTACATATGATGATGTAGTTAAACACTATCTGTGGCAAATAGTGCATGTTTTCTTTTACAAGAACAAATTACCTGCTTTGGATAAAAGTTTGACAGAAACAAAGAAACGTACAGATTTATCACAAATGTCCCGTTCATCACTTTACAAATTTAGGAAGCAAATTAAATTCAAGTACATGAAAACAAAACGTAAAAGTATTGTTATCGAACGGGATGATATCATAACATGGAGACGATAATAATTAACTAAAATTAAGGAGTTTGAAGGGAAGGTAGACCAATTTATTATTTGAACGCAACTTGGATTAATGAAGGTAATGCAAATCAAAAAATATAGATAGGCAACAGTATAAAAAATCGACATCAAACATTCATTGAAGGGCTACAGGACTAAACAACTCATCCGGAAAGGGGAAGAGGCTTATTGTTTTGCACATTAGAACTAAACATAAGTTTGTTGATGGAGGGTTGTTGCTTTTTGAAAGTAAGAGAGAGATGAACGCAACAGTTTTTGAGACATGGTAATTTGTTACCAAAATTACCTGACAATGCTGTTGTCTTATCATGGCCGTAAATTGGAAAAACAATCCTGCAATAGGATCTAAGAAAAAATATATTTCTAGCTAAGCAGATTGAATTCAGAGAAGATATGGAACGTAACAATAAAATTGAATTAAGATTACCACCTTAACATTGTGAACTCAATCCAAAAACAATACACTTCGGGCCGGTTTATTCACCTTCCAGTAAAGTATCGAGTAACGCTACTTGTAAGATAAAGCCTTACTTGCCAGATTAAGTGTTTATTCACCGTCAAGTAAAATTTAACCGCCCAGTAAAATTACTTACTTGGTAGAAAATTTACCTGCTGCTCATCTACCCTATAAAGTGTCAAGTAAGACTAATATCATGCTGTTTGTGACTGTCATGTAGAAAATTAAGTTATTGACAAGTAAAATGGATTTATTTGAAGACATTGACGATATTTTAGACATCGATTTTGTCAATATTAATAATTTAGTGAATCGATATCGAATAGAAGACAATTTTAATAAATTTGTGATGACGAATTTGTTCGATTATATTGTTTATTACATACTGTGTGTGTGGTAAATAAAGTATTAATGTTCTAAACAAAAATTTCATCTTTATTTCACATGTAGTCATAGTAAATTATAATATGATGATAGACATAAAAGATATATTTAAAAAAAACTCTGTACAAAATAAATATAATAATAAAACAACCAATATTAATACAGAATATATATACATATATTTATTTACTTGTATTGAAAATAGAAAAAGGGGTTGAATAACAATTTTTTTGATACTTCTGACCACGCATCCTCCTTTTGTTTCCATGTTGTACTGTTAGTCTTTTTGCATTTGATGACATTCTTGTACTTTAAAACTAGGTCAACTAAAATTCTTGATTCCTCGATAGAGAAATTTGCCGATCTATCCCGTTTCTTATTTTCCATTTTCTATGAAATTAAACAAGTTTTGACAATAAAATGCGAACTGTAGCCTGGGATTAGGTCATAATTTAGGTAATAATATAACATACCTTTTTATATTAAAATATGTATTTTATATTAATAATGTTTATGAAAAAAGTAAAAATGGATAACACGTGATAACACACAACAAACGCTTGAGATTTAGGGTTATATTAGATGTACTCATTTGTCATGCCGGCAACTAGAATTTAAAATTACCGAAAGCTGTACATCCTTCTCTATACCATGTGTTAGTGGTATGTTACATCTTTCTCTATTTTCCCCTAACCATACTACTGTTGTAAAAACATCTAGTTCTTTCCAGTAACTAACCGACCTTTAAAATTATATGAATAAACCCAAAAATAGTAAATGTGCCAAGTAAATTTAATTGTCAAGTAACTAACAGGTACTTTACTGGAAGGTGAATAAACCGGGCCTCAAACACTTAAAGGAAAATGTTCAAATGTTAATTGGAAAAGTTGTTTTGAGCATATAATTCAAGAAGGAATAAAAAATGTTCGTATTATATGGAATCGTTGAACCGTTTATAATTTCTAATGTGGCTGATAGTGACAGTTATATATTTCAAATAGTTCAGATTTAGAGTAAAGATTATTTAGTTTACTTTATGTAAGTATAAAGAAGTTAAAAGGGCCTTTTGATTTTTTTATTTTTTTTATTCATGTGTAATGTAATTGCAAGAATTTTTATAATATTTATATAATAATAATTTATAATTTTTAGATAATAAAAAAAACTAATAAATACTATATAATATAATAAAAAATTAAAAGATCATTCAATATGGCGTGATTGATATAGTAACTTTTACAGTGTAAAAGTGGCTTTTCCATTTACTCCTCCTATTATAAAAATAAGGTATATTTAGTGACTTCATTATTAGTGACGTGAAATTTGTACCACTAACAATCGCAATAAACCATGTTTTGCATTGAAATTTTAGTTATTTTAATTGGCGCAAATTACTATAATTTACTAGGGTGCTGCACACTAAATTTGCACACATTGTCTTCATCCTGTTAGCATTAGAAATACCTTCATATTCTTCTTTTTTTTTTAATTAAAATGCTGTTTGCAATATTTTCGTTTAACCAAACATTAATGTATTGAACACGGTTATTTATTGATTTTATTGTAATAAGTTAATAACATTAAAAATAAGAATAATACAATATTATAAAACGATAAAGCCAGTACATTTTCAATGTTTGTTCATATATTTCTGGCTATATGTGTTGTATTCGAGTGAGCGTCTCTTCCGCTATGGGTGTATTATGAGGGGTGACAACTTAATTTAATTCCCAGATCTCACAGCATCACCCTTTGATGTAGTTGGAACTGAATCACATGAGTTGTGTTTCAACATGTTCGAACAAATGCGTGCGTGAATTAGACATTGATAGAGCTATTTGTTGAGGGCCAGAGGTATCTATTGAGAAGGTAATAGATTTTTACGTGTGTATTTTCGTGTAAAATAGGCGATTGATATTTAAAACAGGGTTATTAAATTTTAGGTGAAAATCGCCAATTGTGTTACAGAAACGCTACGCTGCTACCGCTTCAAGCGATGTAGTGAAAATGATATGAAAAAGTGGAATGTGTTTGAGAACATAATAAGAGATTTCAAAATGGGAGAATGGGTGTAAAGGCTAAACTCAGTAGTGATCAGTCTGTAACAATGATGTATATTAATATTAAAAGAGTGGTGTGAGATTAGTAGTTGAAGAATTTCAAATAAATTGATTGCGGACTAAAAGACCGACTTGTGGTCCGACAAGTAGCTTACTTACTATGACAGTGCACTAAATCATAATGTCTACAAGGCAAAGTTCGTAACCTAAAAATTAAAAAAAAATTGAAACTTTGTATATGAGTAGTTCTCCCTAGGACATGCTCAGAACTATTTCTTTGTGTCGATAAATATTTTAAGGGGATGAGAAAGTTGAATATATAAATAAATGTTGAAATATTGAATTTTATAAATACCGAACTCTCTACAATCTCAAATTATTATTATACGATGGTGGATTCCTTTATTACACCTTTGACCCACTCACAATAAAAAATTGGCAAATATCTTACTTGTATTGTCCAACATAGTCTCCATTAAGGTTAACACATTTTCCCATCAATGTTCTAGTATTACTAATGCTTCTCAAAAAAAGAGATCAACCTCTGCAAACCACCGATTAATCGGACATACCATGTCATTATCTAATGGAAATTATTTACCACGCAAGTATTCTTTAAGTTTTGGAAACAGTCGGTAAACACTGGGGGTAAAATCTGGTGAATATGGTGGATGCTCAACTAATTCAAAGCCTGCTTGAGCGATTGTAGCTGTTTCAGTGGCGGACCTGTGATTGGGTGCCTTATCCTGATGCAAGAGAACACCTTTGTGCAACTTTCCCCAAAGTTTTTCTTTTAGCAAGTTACATAATTTGGGAATTAAATTGGCATAATAAGCACCTGCAACTGTGCCCCCCCCCCATCGCAGGAAATCTACAAAAATTATGTCTTCAGCATCCCAAAAGACAGATAACATGACCTTCCTTGCTGAAGGTTGCACCTTGGATTTTTTCAGCGGTGGTGAACCCCGTTGTGTCCACTCCTTACTCTGTATTTTGGTTTCTATATCAAAATGATTGATCCAGGACTCATCCATTTGTCACTAATCTTTTGCAAGATGTTCTTTGTCGTGTCTATTACCGCGTTAAAAGACGTCTGCAAATGTCTTTTCGAGTTTGCTTATGTGCATCTGTTAACATTCGTGTAGATAGTTTTTTCATATTCAATTCGGCTGCAATTATATTATATTCCACATGGTATGAGAGACCAATATCACCATTTGTCTAATAGTCATACGTCGATCTTGTAGAATTGGACCTTTTTAACAATTTCTAGGGTAGAGACGGTTGTGGGCGCTTCACCTGCATGTTCGTCTGTACACGACTGTCTACTACATTTAAACTCACGACACCACCATTTAACTATGTCATATGATACTGCAGATTCTCCTAATGTATCCCCCAAATCTTGATGAATTTGAGTTGGGGGTCATCTCTTTTAAACATAAGTATTTAACCACCGCTCGTTGCTCGACACGATCCATTTTGATACTGATATGTGACTCTCTCGATCTCGGGCGTCTACTTTAACAGGTTCAGAATTGTAAGTTTTTAGCGTTAGTCTCGTACATTAAGTTGCCTACCTATTTAACTGAAATAATAATTATATCAGCGTTCAAAACAATTTAAATAAGTGGTATTTATCAAGACTAAAGTTTTTAAATAGTAGCGATGAAAACAATCATTTGGATCTTGCGTTATTATTTATTAAATATATGTTATTACAACTGTTTTCTTAAATCATAAAAATATATTGATTGCAGTGGAGAATATTTTTAAAAATGTGCTAAAGTTTTCATAATAAAATATTGTATTTCACTCTATAAGATTCAATAAGAAGGAAACATCCCATGTATAATTGATTGGTTATTATATCAATAACCAATCAATTATACAAGGGATGTTTACTTCTTATTGAATCTTATAGAGTGAAATACAATATTTTATTATGAAAACTTTAGCACATTTTTAAAAATATTCTCCACTGCAATCAATATATTTTTATGATTTAAGAAAACAGTTGTAATAACATTCTTTTTAATTTTTTTAAAAACACCTCATTTACCTCTCTTGAAAACGTCGACTTCATTAACGAAAAATTGAGCTGAAGAAAAGCGCATTACCCGATACTTATCTAATCTAATCAATATCTGACATGTTGGATTAAAACAATTGCTGGGAGATAGGTAGGACTTAAACCAAGATAAGACCAATGCTCATGCTGAACATCTGGAGCAGGACTTTCTAGGCAGTACCGGCGCTGCTGATGATATCACTGGGATCTAGTGGAAGAGTTAGGCTTTCATCTTTCTGAGCTGCCTGGAATGAGCATTTCGCTCGCCTCCATGACCGAAATAAGGAATATAATAGCGGTGAGAAACCGTCTCAAATCGGTTTCGAATATCTCGACCAGAGTTGTTAATGCTGTGCTCCCGTTCTCTCACTTTCTTTAATCTGGAAGAGTGCTTTGGTGGTCATTTATTATAAGTCAACCAAATAGTCTCCTATCGTACTATTCCATGATGATTCTATCTGTAATTGGGATTAAACTGTTGAAAAATGTAAAGAAAGGCATTGCTATTTTAAAAAAATTAGAATAAGCCCTGTTATATGGGAACGCGTATTGCTTTGTTAAAAAATCAGATCCTCCGATCTCTGAAGATAAGGCAGAAGATGAGTAGTAAGTACCTCTAATGAACACTAAAGGGAACATACTCCAATGTATGTTGACTTCCCTTAACAGCAATTTGGTGAACGGATTTTGCAAGAGGAAGTTTAAGATGAAGCCTTTTTCAACATTTCCAACTATCTGACAACCGTCATTCATACAAAAACAGAATACAGATTTGTCATTAGAGATAATATTCTATTGGAATCTTTCTTTGCACTAGTTTCTAGTTTAAATATATTTTTGTGTCCACCAATGAAGAATAACATAAGATGCGCTTAGTAAGGCTTAAGTCCAAAATATCTTATCTTGCTGGAGACTTTGTGGGGTTACTGGTACGCCTTCATCACTAAATCAAACATTTTCGATTGAGTTGGTTGTTCAAAACCAATTTTTTAAAGTCGACAGTCTTAAACGATAAATAAACAAGTGATTGTTTTTCTTAGGGCTTCACTACTTTTTCCTAAACATTTCTGATAATTGTCGTAGCAATTTCAGATAACGATGAAGATGCTCCTCTAGGGCCAATAATTTAGCCTCTCTAATATTCATTTAATTAAAGATAGGGTACGTGAACTTTAGGTATACAACAATAATATCAAAGAAATCATTCAAATTAAAACAAAGGTAAATACAGTAGTACCCCGTTATCCGCTGCCTCCGTATCCGCGGTTTCAGTCATCCGCGATTTACCTATGATGAGCAGAAAACGCGTTATATCAATAAATATAAAAGTTATAGGAGCATTTGTCGATATATCGTCGTATATATGAGTCATCCCTTGAATTTGGCGCTCTCTTATGATAAGTTAAACAAGTTGGAACGCGCTTAAGGTGCCACTCGCTTTTACTTGTACATATAAACGCTCCTGTTAACTATGAGTTTAGTACTATTCGAATTGTCGGACAAGACAGTGCTTGCAATAGTTTTTAAATAAAGCAAGTAAATTTGAAAATCATTTTAAAATGGCTTCTAAACCAAAAAGAAAACGTGGAATGCTCACTATTAGTGAAAAAATAAAAATCATTAATATGATTGAAATAGAAAAAAAATCTATTGCAACTGTTGCTAAAATATACAATAAAAACGAATCTTCGATACGAGAAGTGTTAAAAAACAAAGATAAGATTCGAGCTAGTTTTTCTAGTGCACCCCAAACTGCAAAAGTTGCAACCACAATACGTAATAAAGTTTACTTAAGGTAGAAAATGCCATAAATTTATGGGTGGAAGATATGACAAGAAAACATATTCCTATCGATGGCAAAGTGCTACAACAAAAGGCGTTGGTTTTATATGAAGATATGCAGACCCAAGATTATACTGAAGAGGAAGGAAAATCATTCACAGCAAGTAGATTTAAAACTCGGTTTAATCTAAAAAATATAAAAATGACAGGGGAATCTGCGTCGGCTGATCATGTAGCTGGTGCCCTGTTTCCAGAAAAATTTAAACAAATTATTGCAGAAAAGAATTATCATTCTAAGCAAGTTTTTAACTGCGATGAGACTGGTCTTATGTGGAAATAAATGCCTCAACGGACTTATATTCATAAGACTGCAAAGAGTGCACCAGGCTTTAAAGCAATTAAGGATAGACTTACCTTGATATTTTGTACAAATGCAGCTGGTCATATGATTAAACCCGGACTTGTTTACCGTTCACAGAATCTACGTGCTCTTAAATACAAAGATAAAGCTCGCCTGCCTGTGTTTTGGCAATCAAATCGAAAGGCGTGGGTTACGGCTGTTCTATTTACACAATGGTTTCATCAATGCTTTATTGCGGAAGTGAAAAGATATTTGGAAAAGGAAGAATTACCATTTAAAGTGCTGCTGATACTAGACAATGCTCCTGGGCATCCTGTGTCACTAGGCACAGAAGATAAAAATGTTGAAGTGCTTTTTTTACCACCTAACACGACCTCATTGCTTCAGCCCCTTGATCAAGGTGTCATTAGATGCTTTAAAGCCATATATATTCGACAGGTTTTCGAAATGCTGTATACAATGGCTAACGAATGCTCTGATATCGGGCTCATGGAATACTGGAAGTCATTTACAATTGCTGACGCAATTCTATTTATCAAAGGAGCGATGGAGAAATTAAAGTCAGAAACGATAATAGCATGTTGGAAAATCTGTGGAATGACAGCGTTCTTAGTTCTGAAGACGCACATGATATTAATTCACATCTAACAACGATATTTAACATAACGCAGAAAATAGATGGAGAAGGATTTAACGATATAACCCAAGAGGAACTCAGTGATTACATAAACGAAGAGGATCAAGTATTCATCAACGAGGAATTGGAAGACCTTATGAAATCTTCTCCAGAAGCGAGTGACGATGAGGAAGAGGGTCAACAAGAACCGCCAGCATGGACGCTTGAAAAATTTTCAGCGATATTTCGAACTGCTCAAACATTAAAAGAACAGATAGTAGAATATGATCCAATAATGAAACGCAGTATAAAAATTACTCGTACTATAACAGAAGCCTTGAAACCTTTGGAGGATTTGTTTATTGAAATGAAAAGACAAAAACGACAACTACCAATAACAATTTTCTTTGAAAAAGTCGACAAAACTATCGATAATGCACAGCCATCAACATCGTTTGCTTCGGATCTAAGTAAACAATCGACTGCTAACTTGGAGTTGGAGGAAGATGAATGAATATGTGGCTCACGATTATAAAGTTTTTCTTGTTGTATATTTTCTTGTTGTGTATGTAAATATGTACTATATGTACATATGTATGAACTTATATATTTATTAAACTTAAATTCTATTTGTGCCACAGCACAAGAATATTTATTTATATTGTTTATTTATTTTAAATAAATATTATATAACTTATTTTTTCTTGTTTCATTGTTTTAACTTTGCTTCATATTTCATATTGTACTCGAAAATAAAGCGTTCCCTACTATCCGCGGTTTTCAGTATCCGCGGAAGACCACAGAACCAAACCCCCGCGGATATGGGGGTACTACTGTAGTTTAAGTAATTAGATAGTTAAAACTGTATTGCAACGTTTATGCTACTGAGCATAATTATTATTGCATTGATTCCCACTGTTAATTTAGCTATACTTTTCTTTTAGTGGACTGAACACGCCCAGTGTAAATTCTAAAACCACTTGTTCAGAAAGCTATTATGAAGTAAATAGTAGACCGTAACACGTAACTCTCTATATTCAGGTAAGCAATCGAAAATTATTATCATGTGTTTGTCAATATTTGGAAAAAACAATATTCTTAGTACTAGTGCTTTTATGTATACATCGATATTTACACGTTGTGCTCACAAATGAACACAATGCAAGAGACAATATCATAAAGAAATGTTCGTCATTCGTCCTCTAAATACTGATTGGATACCGAACATCAAATGTTTTATTTTCGGAGATAATATTGGACCATATACAGTTTTGGATTATTTTGTGACCAGAAATACGAGTAATATTGGATAGGGTCGATTGGAAGGCAATATAAAAACTATCAGTCACACACGCGAGAAAACAACGCGTCTGCAAACGCATACTACATATATCTTTGGCTTTTCGGCCAATAAAACTCGATTTCCAGATTCTCGTCAAATCATCGTATTTATGACGTTGCTGACTTCAGGAGATAACGGTTCTGTTTCTATTCGCTTCTTTTTTCTGGCAACTTCTTTTATTTTCTTTTCGTGACGGCACACAAAAAGAGGTGTATATATATGAATAGGTGAGATGTACTTTTAGATTTAGCAACTTTCTTCCACATAGAGTATTATCTGTCTTAAAAAATTAATTAGTAATAATAGGTAATACTATAGCTTTGATTAATGGTAAAGTTTAATAAAATTTTTCAAAACAAATTGACTTAGCAATATTTTATTTTCACTTTCCGGTGAATTACTGTTTAAGTTCAGTACACACTGTTATGATGGAAACCAACATCAACATAAAAAAAAAACAGCACCTGAGAACAACTAAATTTATTTTATAATATCATTAGCAAAATGATTATTATTTAATCTAGCTTGTAAACTTCTGCGTTTGTTGTCCTTGATTTCTTCTTGTATTCGGCTCTTGACACTGCTTTTTTCTTTAGTGGTATTTCATTTACTCTTGCAAGTGACATTCATCTAGAAACCTATGGTGTTTACAGAATTCTATACCCGCGTAGCAGTGTCTACATCAGTGAAACAAAGCGTTCGGTAAGCACTCGTGTTGTTGAGCGCGAGCATTATATTAGAACGCAAAACGTAATAGGATCTACACTCGCGCACATAGGTTTAGAATTGGACACCAAACTCATTTTAAGTCTGACCAGATTTTACCCTTCAAACCCTATTACTTTAACCACAAAATCCGTGAATCCATACAAATCCTAAAGCATACCAGTAATCTCAACTTTGATGACCGATATCCCCAACACCTGGGGTTCCCTAAGCGTACGCCGCGGCGCTTCGGGTGCCGTAGAGAATAAAGACGCCCCAAGGTACTATTAGAATATTCTAAAATGAACATTTCGAGACGGCTTCGAGGCTAATGGAAGTTTGTAAAACATCCACGCTATTTCGTTCTCGTAGCCTGTAGAACTTTCTAGAAAGATATGGAACATTCTCAAAGCACATAGATTCGAGTAGAGTATGGAACTTTAGTGAAGTTTTTAGACTTTTCTAGCAGACTTATACTGGCTATCCTTGAAATAAAAAGACAACGTATGAAAAATGAAAAGGTTAAATTATATAGAATATATACCCAAAGTACTTTCACAAAATTCCCTCTCATAAGCGAGAAAAAAAGACAAAGATATTTTTAAAAATGTTTGTCACCCTACTGTGCGATACACTACATTATAAAAGACGATATCTTAAAGTTGAACGATAATAACAAACAGAATAATTTTGTTATTGCCTATCTTGCTTTGAGCTTCGTTCAGTTGTCGATCGTTACGTACGTTTGATACAATTTTTCGATTAAAGATAGATGTTACCAAATGGAATGTTAAATACCCGTAGAGCATACATCTTAGACTTTCTTTTAATACAACTATAGCAAACGCCAATTAAGTTGGCGCGAGGAGGGGGTGCGCAGAAAACGTTTTTAAAAACGTCCACCCCAACTACTCAAGTAATTGTCAGAATACATTTGTCATTGACTTTTGACGGAACATAATGTATTTGCTACGCTCAGAGGTTAGAATTATCTGACATTTGATGTAAAACCAAATACAAATCTCCCCACTACTTCTAATCCTGCGCGAACTTACCCCTCCTCGCGCCAACTTAATTGGCGTTAGCTATACTTAAAAAAATTCACTGGTAAGGATAAATTTTTAACGCTGACTTTGCGTATCAGGTTGTCTAACCCTTACCATACTTATACGCAATGGTATCTTATAAAGTTTTTATAAACCTAAACATTGGTGTGTGTTTACAATAGCGGCCTTTTTATATCCATACTTCTATTTTATATTTGCTACGTCTCGTGACAAAGAAAAACATTCACAATACACATTTTTTTTATTTTAAATAATTTACTAGATTGTAGTAACAGCCAATTTTGGTTGAAGTTATTGACCTTAGCCTACAATAATGTAATGGTTTTTATAATATCGACAGCTGTTACCTATGTAAACATACGCTGTGGTGTATGCTGTGTGTAACTTAAATAGAGGCATTTAAATTCTGAATCTTTTGAGTACATAGGCGCCACGTAATACAATTTTCAAGGGGATTTTAATTTTGGGATTCACGTGGTAATTGACTCGTAATATTTTGGATTTGTATTCTATACAATTACATCTTTCCATTTTCAAACGTTATCTTTTTATTTTAAGAACAACCTGTATAACATGCTATCGGACATTGTCAAAATTTCCCGACATTTCTAGGTAGGTGGGGCGGCCAGTATAAATGCTTCGGAGAACCAGTTGAGTTCCAAAATAACAATCAAAGAATAATCTTCTGAGAAGAAAAGAGCAATTTTAAGATGCCCGCTGCCGTAGGAGTGCCTGCTTTGTTTCAGTGTGTCGCTTTGTGGTTTTGTAAAGTTGTAGGAAAATGGAAGATTTTTATTAGATAAGTAAGTCGGCAGTTCAAGTGAAAGTGATTAAACATCGACAAGTAGTGGGGAAGCAAAGAAATGGAAATATCGTAAATACCATGATAACTATTTGAAATTTGGCTTTACTTCAGTAGAAGAAAACAACGACGAAAGACCGCAGTGTGTGGCCTGCTTACAAGTTCTAGCGTCGGAATGTATGCTCCCAAGGAAGCTAAAGCTACATTTCGAGATCAATCACTCTAACATGGTTGAAAAATATTACGAAATCTTTAGTAGGAAATTGCAAGACATACAAAAGCAAAAAAGTGTTTACTAAACAAGCCTCAGAACAGAGCCATGCACTGCTAGCATCTTTTAAGGTTGCATACAGAGTGGCAAAGTGTAAAAAACCAACGCAGAAGAGCTTATTCTACCGATTGCTCTTGACAAGGTCAATATTATACTGGGAGAATCGGTGGGAAAATTAATTTCAAAGATATTTCTGTCAAACATCACTTTTAGTCAAAGACTCAGTGATAAATTAATAGAGGAAACGAAAGGTACGGACTTTTGTCTGCAACTTGATGGGGCTACTGACAGTAACAACGACGCACACCTTATTTGTTATGTACGCTTCCTGGTTAATAATATTATCGTTGAAAATCTTCTGCTCTGCAAAAGCACCATTGGAGGCGCAAAGGCTCAAGACTTACTTGAGATGCTTGACAAGTTTATAACCGAAAATAACTTGAATTGGGAAAAGTGCATTGGTATGTGTCCCGATTAAGTCGATTAATGTCTGGCCGCTATGGAGGATTGCAGGCGTTTATTTGAAGCAAGGAACGGTATGCGATGTGGATCCATTACATCATTCATGGGGAAGCACTTGCATCAAAGTCGATGAGCTCTCAATTGAATTTGATATTAAAACTTGTCGTTGACGTAATAAACTAGATAAAAGCTAGGCCACTAAAAGACATGTTTTTCAAAAATCTATGCATGGACATTGGAGCTAAACACACGGCGTTGCTATACTACTGCAGTTCATGATGCCTTTCACGTGGTAACGTATTATCCCGTGCATTCGAGCTACGTCCAGAAATTCACATTTTTCTATAAGAGGAAGGTACTCCAGGTACTTTGCCAAACCCGACTTCATGATGAAACTAGCGTATGTGTGCGATATATTTGACAAGCTGAATGCTGTTAATTTGTCTCTGCAAGGAAATAACATGCACACTTTGAAACTTTTAGAGACGGCATTTAGGAAAAAAGTGCAGTTATGAAGAAGAAAAATTAGTGAGGATGGCGATCACCATTGTTTCCATTAATTGCACAAATACGTAGCCTGTAATAAGCCGTTGTTTCACAAGATTTGTTGTCCCTTTTCAAGGAACACCTATCAAAGCCCATCGACTGGTTTGCAAAATACTTTGAAGAAGACAATGTCGAGAAATATGCGTGATCCAAGATCCTTTCTGTGCTCAAACTCCACCAGAATTCACTTAGCAGGAAGAAGAAAGTTTAATTGAACTCTCTTGCGACAACAGTCTGAAAACAAGTCTCCTTCCTTCGCTCCTTCCGATTCAGTGGAGCTTTGTATATCAATTGAAAATGAATATCCAACTCTAGGTTCAAAAGCTGAAAGTTTCTTATTCCCTTTCCGACAACCTATCTTTGTTAAGCCGGATTTTCAGGTGTAGCTCTAATAAAAAGCAAATATTGCTCAAAAATCGATATGGAGCGAGAAATGAGAATGGCAGTGTCAAACCTTAGTCTGTGTTATAAAAAAAAATGTGTGGCAAACAACAAGCTCGCCGTCACATTAATTTACTTGTCGTTTAATGTTTTCGCCATTTATTTCATATGATATTTTAGTTTGATGGTTCTTGTGATTTAATTTTAACAAATGTGAGCTTCACATAGTGAGGTTTATCTTAAGAGTTGTTTTCATTTCTGTGCGATTTATATCATATATATTTTGACAAGGGCGCAGGGACAAAATATTAAACCAGTAAGCAGGCCGCCGACTGATAAGGTTTGGAGACCCCTGCTCTACACTATACCTGACAAACACTTCTGCCTAAATAACTAAACTGTAGCCACTCCAGTGACCCATAGCAACTCCCAAAATGTTACAATGCAGCAACGCCAACAGTAGTAGCAACATTTAGCAGATGTCCTTCGTAAGAGTGGACGAAACGTCGAAAGGTAGAAGCAGCACCAAGAACACGGTTTCAGTCTGAAGTCCGAGACGAAATCAGAGATTATAATTTAATTTTAATCTGAATGAAAATATCCAGAGTACTCAACAACGATAGTACTAACAACCTGAATTTGGGTTTGAATTGGTCAGATTAGTGATTGCATATAATTTTTCGGAACCGCCGTTTGTTGTTTTATTTTAATAAAATAAAAATAGATTAATATAATGGCGAGTGTAACATCTTGCATGACATCTTCCTTAACCTAACATGTTGATGTTCACACTTTGGCGGACATATGATTCTAATAGTGTGATAATTTAAGCTTAGCAATCGATTTTATTTACGTTAACACCTGGAGTGCCTTTTCTGGAATCTTTTGTGCAAGAAATTAATTTTTCCTCGTTTGTATTCTTGAGATTTAGATCTGTTGTTTAGATGTCAGTTTCCTCTGGGACGCGAGTTCTGAGATACTCTCTATATACAGGGTGGGGCATAGGAATCAAGTGTTTTTGAAATGATAATAAAATTATTAGTTTTTACTCTAAAAAAAATTTATTGGTAGTACAACATAGCTAATAATAAAGCATTTTGAAATATTCAAGCACGGAAAATTACATCTGGCATATGATGTCCGTTTTCATTGATACACTGTTGCAGCCGTTGACGAAAATCCACTCTTTCCAGCATGTCTCTGTCGATTAGGGAGATTTCATAACGAATCGATTCCTTTAATGCGTCTAACGTACGGGGTTTGGCCTCGTAAACACGTGACTTGAGGTACCCCCATAGATAAAAATCACTAATCGATAAGTCGGGAGACCGAGGAGGCCACAAAACGTCACCAAATCTCGAAATTGGACGATTTGGAAACAGGTGGCGAAGAACAGCCATAGATGCTCTGGCGGTGTGTGCCGTGGCCCCATCTTGCTGTAACCACAAATCTTGAATATCCACACCTCTTCTTAACAATTCAGGTATGAAAAAGTTATTCACCATATGAATGTAACGCGCAGATGTTACTGTAGCGGTTACCCCATTTTCTTCAAAAAAATATGGGCCAATGATGCCAAATTTTCCCACCGCACACCAAACTGTTACCTTAGGACTATGCAATGGCATCTCATGTAACTGTCGTGGATTCTCGTCAGCCCAGTACCGGCAATTTTGTTTATTGACGGCTCTCGTAAGATGGAAATGAGCTTCATCACTCATGAGTAACAACATGTTTTCATTCTCCTGAACAAGTTCAAGCATTTGTTGTGCGAAACTCAAGCGTTGGGCGTAATCTCTTGCATTTAATTGTTGGGCAACCAGTATTTTGTATGGGTGAAAATGTAAGTCACCATGCAAAATCCGCCGTACAGTGCGATTGCTGATTTGAAGTGCAGCTGAATGTCGATGTGCAGAGCGGCGTGAACTTCGCAGTAATGCTTGTCTCCCTTTCAATATTCTCAGGAGTACGCACAGTACGTTGACGACCGGGCGGCTTTCTTTTCATTATTGAACCTACTGTTCGAAGGTTATTGACCCAGCGTAAGATGGTGTCTCGGGCAGGAACAGAGTCATTACGATGGATATTAAATCTTCTGCTAAATTCACGCTGTACTGCAGTCACCGACTCGCCACTTCGAACAAAACAATCATACGCGAACACGCGTTGCTCTAGCGTCCACCTCTCCATGATGGCAAGTGGCAACTGAGAAAGTGAAATGTTTTGATTCGAGGAATGGATTGTAATAAACCGCGCACCCCTCCCTTTTCTAATGGCCGAGTACTACCCAAACCAAAAACACTTGGTTCCTATGCCCCACCCTGTATAATAAATTCAAGGATTTCTGTACCTTCATCTACTGCGAAATAGAATTAGTACAAAATTTGTAATTTTTTATTTAATCATTAAGAGCTAAGAAAAATAATATGTGCTTATTATCAGGATAAAATAAAACAAATTTTAATGAATTTCACTTTTTAATTTACACCGTAACGATCGTTTCGCTCCAACCTGAGCTTCATCAGACATATAACTGTTATATGTCTGATGAAGCTCAGGTTGGAGCGAAACGATCGTTACGGTGTAAATTAAATTCATTAAAATTTGTTTTATGTTATCCTGATAATAGTTATAATGGAATTTCATCAAGTAAAGGCTGAAACAATCATATAATATGTGCTTATTAATTTGTGCGACACCCATTACTCACTACTTGTTTATATTCTCATTTGCTTTTTCTAAATTTTTTCCTTTATTTTTATCAATATGACGGTACGTAAACAACGCTCCTTTTTTCAGTACATTTGCCGATAAAAAGCAAAGTAGAAAAAATACTGTGGTCCCGCGAGACTCCTCTTATTGATATCGTATTTATAGGTATTATAGATTTTTTCGGCTGATTGAATGTTTATGTACTTGAAGGGGGGTCGGATGTCGGCGCCGACCCCTAAAAGTCATACATATCATGGTGATATTCTGAATCAATGTCACATTTTTTATGGATACAGAAATATGCTTTGAAGGGCAATGGGAATTTGGCAATAAAATCCTAAAATAAATTATAGGGCGGGGAAAGAATAATAACCTATTCTTAAATATTATTTAAATTTTCAGAACATTTGATAAAATTTTCTTAAATCATTGATAATTGATTTACTAAAATTTTGTGACAGACTAATCCACTATATGACATTATGCTAGAAAAATTTACTGGTACGTGTAATTATCAGTTCAGCCATAAAAAAGCTGATTCGAGATTACAATTTTAACTAAATAAAGTAAATTAAGTTTTGAGACTGATTTGGAATACAAGAAACTTATAGGCGTAGGTTTTATAGTCTTACTGTTGCCTATGATACGATAACGTCGCTTTAAAAAAAAGTGTAATTCTTTCTCAAGGTAGCATTCTAGACACCACATTGTTTAGCATCTATGTTAATGATTAATTGGATTAGAAGCACTCAAAATTTTCGTTAATGTTGGCAGATTTGTAATTGTAAATTAGGAATACTTTCGATAGAAACAGTTGACAGAAAGAGTTTATAATGCAAAAATAAACGATTTAAAACTGCCTGGTCCTTGAGTGGAAAACATTTTCTTACTTATTTTAGTAATTTTAGATATTCTTTAAAAAATAGTATTTTTCTGACAAAAATCAATAATGGTAATCTATCGATTCTTTTGTTTCGATTGAACATCGAAACAAAAGAATATTAGCAATAATAGTAAGTTAATTGTCAAATTAATATGCGAAAGTTAATTCTTACCGGAAGTTTGATGTAAAATTGTTTGACGTTTTGTGATTTTAAATTAAACAGTTGGATTACTTACTTGAGCAATCTGTTCAAGAAAAGAACGGTTGTGGATTCAATTACTTATTTATTTAAATTTTCAATGGAATAGCATACAAAAAGGTAAAAGAAATCTAATTAAACGGATAAAATAGAGAAACACTTGAAATAAGTAACATTGTTGAAGGCAGGTTGAAGTCATTTCAAAATTCATAATTCTTTGGGCTAAGGTAGGGCTAACCTATGCGGGAAGCTATCCAAAAAATAATTATTGGGGCACCTAGAGGACCTTCAGTGAAGCAAATTATCCTAATAAAGTGATTTGGGAAGAGGCACCATTAAGCTACAAAAAACTAAAATAAGTTCAAAATAACCACTAACCTCAAACGTTACGGTTAAGTCCAAATACACACAAAACATCTATTTTCTTGCCATTATATAGTATTATTCATTTACAGCAATCCCATTTTCGCTTATATTTTCTTAGTATTCATTCAAGTAGGCGTATATAAGAGTGTATTTTGCACTAAGGTAAATTTTACTGTCTAAATGAAAAAGTTGCGTGTAACAAATATAAATATTATGTTCAGATATATTCTATTCTTTTTTCTCAACGTCATTTTTACAAAGAAACATATATTTTATTTCTTGAGTTGGTTTTAAACAATTATTAGAACCACTACATTTTTTTGGTTAAGTTAGGTTAGCTTGTGTTGGTTTAAAAAAAAAATGAATCCATTGAATTTTAACCGAACTTCAAGCAATCAATTTATACTTATTAATTGCGAACTATATAAATTTCTAATGTATAGAATCCACGGTTGGCTCTTGGTGAAACATAATGAATAATTTACTAAAGAAAACACTCGGTATGTTTGTTTCACAAAATATAAATTTCTGTTAAAAATGATGGTAACGAAAACATTATTGGAATATATATGAAGAGTAATATTTTGTTATTCAAAGGTTGATAGTTCTGGAGCAACTTCTTGTTGACGTTTTCGTTCCTTTTTAATAATAAAACTTACCTTAGCGTTTATTTGCGAAAAATGCTTTTGTAAACGCTTATTAGATTGGATATACAGAAAATATAAGCGAAAATGGTATTAATATAAATGAAGAATACTATACAATGGCAAGAAAATAGATGTTTTATGTGTATTTGGATGTAAACTTAACGTTTGAGGTTAGTAATTGTTGGTTTGGTAGCTTAACGGTGCCTCTCCCCAAATAACTTTATTTGGAATACGTTGAGCGTCAGTCTACGGACGGCTATCCCAAAAATAAGAATTGGGGAGTTTAGAGGACCCTTAGGAAATCAATTTATCCTAATAAAGTTTTTGGCGCTGAGTCAACGATATTCTAAAAAAATAAAATACTTTCAAAATGAACACTAACCTCTAACAACAATACCTCTAACAAACTCTAGAAAATATATTAAATCCTTAGCGTATGTTAGAAATTTTGGATTGTATCCAAGAGCACAGTGATATCATTAGTAAAGTAATAAATAATAAGGGTCCTAGAGTTGATTCCTGAGGAACGCTTGACGGTGAAGTATATTGCCGGTATTGAAAACCATTGGAGCAGAAGTAACTAGATCGGTGGCTTATATAAAAAGAGATTATTTGACTTAAACGATTCGAGAAACCGAAAGCATTATACTTGCTTAATAGTATAGAATGATTAATGAAATCAAATCGTTCGGTATAAAATTGGTATAAATTATATCTACTTGTACTCGAACACCGCTTTACTAATATATATATATGGGCTATTTTGTACAAATTTGAAATGGTGGATCTACATATAACCGAACCGTGTTGTAGTTAATAGTACGTTTTCAAAAATATTCGCAAAATTTCTAATAATATTCACAGGGTGATAATTAAAAATGCAAGATCCGATATCCTTTTTACAAACTGGAATGGCTCTGATGACCTTCCACAAGTTAGGAAACGAAGCTGTCTTAATTATCAAATTTAAAATAACGGGCTAAAATGGCATTCCTGCACAATCCTTGACAAAAAAGTTTCTCGAAATAATGTTTAATGCCAGATTCTTCATGCACTTGAATAATTCACTTAATGAAAATGGTTGAGCGGATGAACATATTGAATGGTTATGAATAGAGGTGGTATTAGTGGAATGCGATAAAGAATGAAAACATTAGTAAAAGTATGAAAACTTTTATTTGAAAGATTATCATCCTTAATCAATATAGAACCAGGTAGATAAATTTTTGAAATGTCCTCGGATCTCAGTATTTCAGCCTCCATACTCGATTAATAAGTTTTACAGTGCTCACTGCTCAACGTTTTACATGGAACGTAATCTGCTAAATTTAAATCGATGAGATTTAAATGTAGTTTTCTTCCACTTCCGGAAGTAATATTTTTTCTGTTTTATTAATTTCCTAATATCAATATTTGTACCAGTAAGGAAATATATGTTTAGGAGGTCTTAGAACAACTACAGAATACAATTTATCGTAAACAGTAGATATGGCAATATGTGCTTCTGAAAATTATATTTCAAGTTGCTTGATGGAATATTTCAACAGAATATAGCATATTATTGTTACCGTAAATAGCAGAAATGGAATATGTGCATCAGTAAATGAAGATTAAAAAACTTCAATCAACATAAAACATAACATAGAATTTTCTGAAATACAGAACGCGAACAATCCAGAAAACCGGATGACTATATAAACACTCAAGGGAAGGATGATTCATTCGGCTAGTGATCGCCGTGAACTAAATATCGCGTACATAATTATACATATAACTACTGTTATTCGTAGTTACTTACTTTTGGTGTTACTTATTCTTTTTATTAATACAGTTATAATACAAAGCTATATTTAATAATATAAAATATTATTAAAAATCTGGCGTGAAGAACACAAATACAGGTTCACTATTAATACATTTTGTGAACGTGTCCGAATATATCCTATCCCCAGAGACGTAGATACGTATTTCACCTTTCTACAGGCTCGTCGGTACGCCCCTGCTGGAGAAAGGATATTCCCAGACACATTCACAAAAAAGAACCACATCGCCCTATCACCGTAATTATCCAGACCGGGCGCAGAAGTAAATTCGGCGCTGCCTGTTGTCAGACAGCCGAAGTACCTCGCCCCGTCCACATAACCAATGTGAAGTAACGACGCCCTTCCAAAGGTGGCACAGCCAATCTCTCTAGAAAACTGCATTTTGTTTGTGTCTTCACTCATACTACGGCTAACCGCATGTTTAATGTATCAGAATAATTGAAACATACATGAGTAGGTAAACCCCACCAGTTTTGTATAATACAAAGTTATTTTTAATAATATAAAATATTATTAAAAATCTTGTATGAAGAACACAAATACAGGTTCACTATTAATATTTTTTGTGAACGTGTCCGAATATATCCGATGAGCCTGTAGAAAGGTGAAATACGTATCTACGTCTCTGGGGATAGGATATATTCGGACATGTTCACAAAAAATATTAATAGTGAACCTGTATTTGTGTTCTTCATACCAGATTTTTAATAACATTTTATATTATTAAAAATACCTTTGCATTATACAAAACTGGTGGGGTTTACCTACTCATGTATGTTTCAATTATTCTGATACATTACACATGCGGTTAGCCGTAGTATGAGTGAAGACACGAACAAAATGCAGTTTTCTAGAGAGATTGGCTGTGCCACCTTTGGAAGGGCGTCGTTACTTCACATTGGTTATGTGGACGGGGCGAGGTACTTCGGCTGTCTGACAACAGGCAGCGCCGAATTTACTTCTGCGCCCGGTCTGGATAATTATGGTGATAGGGCGATGTGGTTCTTTTTTGTGAATGTGCCTGGGAATATCCTTTCTCCAGCAGGGGCGTACCGATGAGCCTGTAGAAAGGTGAAATACGTATCTACGTCTCTGGGGATAGGATATATTCGGACACATTCACAAAAAATATTAATAGTGAACCTGTGTTTGTGTTCTTCACACCAGATTTTTAATAATATTTTATATTATTAAAAATACCTTTGTATTATACAAAACTGGTGGGGTTTACCTACTCATGTATGTTTCAATTATTCTGATATAATACAGTTATTCTTAATTACCGTGTGTTTTAGTAATCTAACCCGAACAGAAGATTTATCACAATATGATTTAAATTATGTTGTAATTTGGGTTACGAAACTGCGAGAGTAATCTAAATTGTCAAATTGAAGTACATCGTATATATTTAAACACGAAAAAGAATATGAAATGAAAAACCCTCAAATAAAGTCCATTGTGCGTTCACAATAAAAGAAGGAAAAGAATAGCTTTTTCGGAATAAAAAGGGATATGAAATTTGATTTACATTTCTAATATATGTATGTATAAAGGAAATGCGGTTCTTGTTTAAAAATAGAAAAGATGGAAATCAGCCTGTACCAAAAAAAAAGATCATATTTATATCGTTATATAAATTTTGAAGAATCCACTTAAAAATGTTAAAATAAATTTAATTCTTAAATAGTAAGGAGTAAGAGTAATGTCTCTAATGTAAAATCAAACGGCTTTTGTTTTAGAAACATTCAAAGCAACTATGAATGGACACATGCTTGATCAAATACAGTGGCGGCTCCTGGTCAAATATACAGGGAAGTCATATGGAATTTGAGGTTTAATAGAATTTATTTTTGATTAAAAAAATTGGAATGTCTTAATAAATATATTGTAATTTCTGATTAAATATTTTAAGCAGATTTAACTTGATATCAATTCTTCGTTATTTAGTATTTGCAATATGATTTATCATGAATATATTAAAATTACGAGGTGCTACTCAGATATTCCCGGAATGTGAAAAAAATATCACAATAAATTGCTTTTACAATTTATTCGCTACCATCACTTTCAAAGTACTCTCCTTCCGCATGAATACACCGATCCCAGCGACCTGTCCATGACGGGATGCTGGAAGCCTTCGGCTGTTAACGTGTTCAACACTGATGTGATTCGGTCTGGATCTCCTCAATCGTCTCAAAACGGCGCCCCTTTAGCTTCAGTTTCAACTTCGGAAAAAGGAAGAAGTCGCAAGGGGCAAGATTTTGGGGAGTAGTGAGGGTGGGGTAATACTGCCGCCTTCGTTGAGGCCAGAAGCTGACAAGCAACAAATGATAAGTGGATTGGTGCATTGTCATGATGCAGGATCTACGAATTGTTGCGCCACTTGGCAGGCCGCTTGCTTCGAATGTTTTCTCTTAGTCACAGAATACCGCAATAAAATCGTCCATTAACTGTTTCACTTTGTGGAAGAAATTCTTTGTGCACTATACCATCAGTGTTAAAAAAGCATGTCAACATCGGCTTAACGTTACTTCGTACTTGGCGTGTTTTCTTCAATCATGGTGACAATGACGTTTTCCACAGCAATGACTGGTGCTTTGTTTCGAGATTATACCCGTACGTCCATGATTTGTCGTCAGTAACGATTCTGGTACTGAAGAACACGTCACTTTCAGTAATTTCTTTCAGCTCTGTGCACACACGAAAACGCTGCCGTTTTTGTGAAATGCTGAGTAACCTTGGCATGAACTCGCAGCAATACGCTACATGTTACAAAGTGGGTTGTTTCCTTCGGTCTTACAGGATAATATCACGCGCGTGTTTTCCGTCGATGGGCGACTGGAACGCTCATCATCATCAACGGACACACGTCCATATTTAAAACGGTCGTACCATTCATAAGTTTGCGTTTTGTGTAAAGCATCCTCACCAAACGCTTGTCAAAGTCTGTTTTACAGTATGAAGCCGAATTTGATGCACGTTCTTTGATCTTTTCCTTCACACAGTTTAGTGTCGCAGAATAACTCAAACACAAATATAAACACAAAAATTGTTTGCCACCACCTAACAAGGTACCGTTCGACATATAGATGTTATTACAAACTTGTTATTACAAGCTTGTGCTGGATATCGGGATGTGTATGTGCCGTGCTAATAATAATGAAATTATTCTAAGATAAATAAAATAATTAGTGGTGCTGGTGAAGTTTCTTCAAAGGTCCAGGACGTGCGTGATGATTGTTAATTAAAATATATATATATATAACTTTCTCACTAAATAAATAAAACACATAAGCGTTGTCCTTAAAGTTTGTATTTATATCTACATAAGAGAAATTGAAATTGATATATTTAAAAGTAATTAAAACAAAAGTAATATATACACGAGGAGCGGCAATTAAGTAACTGAAAATTAACACAAAAATACTCTGAAAACGAACGTTTAATTGAGCAGTAAATTAAGGGTTAATTGAATACGATTAATATAAAATAATCTCTGTATCGAACAATACAGAGTTACCTTTGATTTGCGGCGATGGGCAGCCACGTTGTGCGTCGTATACCTGGACAGATATGCAGAGCGATGTTTGGCCGGAGGAACAAGAAATTAATTAGTTTAATTAATATGGATTCGCTTAAAAGAATAATATATGTGGAACAATACAAAATTACCTTAGAATTGCGGTGAGATGCAGGGGCACGTGGATCATGCCACCGGTGCTTGACCAGTACGGCGGGTGATGTTGCACTTTCGAGCGTTCTAACGAGAAGCCTGGACTGATAGTTTTTCGATAGAACACTGGTTTTAGAAAACGGTCTGTTTTATGACCTAAGTCGAAGAGAGGGGTCGATATCTTTAATTCTAATTAATTAAGAAGCGGGACCTGAAGAGGTGTTCTATCGATGGCACAAATATTATTAAAATAAAGCTTGTGACATAAGCTTCCTAATGATATGAAACACCATAGGGATGTATAATTGAATTAAAACAATCTAAAATGATATGTAAATAGAAAGAAATTCCACAGTAACGTTGTTGGGTCAGGTAGAAAACTAAGGGTCTCGTCAGTCAGGATATAACAAGAGAGAAATACTCTCCTTGTAAACGAATATACACAAGAAAAATGTCTAAGTTAAATATAATTTTAAATCGAGATTTTCAAAGAAGAAATATATTTAAAAATAGATTAAAATATTTTTATATGCTAAGCGTAACAATGTGGCTCATGCCATTTAGCGCTATAAAGCTGTACTATAATTCCTTCGCGTGCCATGTACTTAACATTGTGAACGCAGACTCTTTCTAGACATATGGTATTTAGTAAAAATATTTTTATTATTTCTAACGTTGAAGAACATATTTCTCTCTTTACAATGTTTGCCATCGTCGCTAATGTGATAGTGTAGTTAATATTTTTAGAGCTTCCTAAAAGTTTATTATTAGAAAATAATTGATTACTAGCATAGTTTCGGATCATTCATAAATATCGCGGTAGTAAATAACTTCTACTTTAATTTTTAACTTCAGATTATTTATACCCGGAAAGTGACTTTTCGATGTTTCATATAATATTGTTGGGAGAGAAACTTATATTTTGTAGACTAATCGTTATAAAAAGTTTCGCGATTATTAAATGATCAGTGAAACTGAAACGTTCACCAATTTCAGCTAGACTTCAGATACTTCCAAATATATAAATAAATAAAAATAAAAAAAGCAATTTCCAGGAAACAAAATTTGACAAACGCACAAATACTTATGTACATCTATAACAGACAAGATCATAATATGGTCAAAGTAATTGCCACCGACACATACTAAACCCTTTGATAATTGTATAATATATCGAAACAAAACTGTCTAATAAATACCTTAAGTTTATAAATACCGTTTGCTACATCTACTAACAACACCAAAAGATATCGATAACCTAAATCAGCTTTTAAATCTAGGTCTAATTTGATAAACGGTCGTAAGCATATAAAATGGTAGGAACAGTCGAGAACACCAGTCCATTCGAGTAGCGGCGTATACCGATAGGTCCAAACCGCTACGGGCCATACCCAACAATATACGTATGGAACGTAATGCGATGTGGCAACGTATGTACGATGCCACTCCGCGTGCGCATACATAAGTCCGATGATCGAGAGCAATAGATTGCCCGTCATTCGTATCTAGCTGTGCAAACGTAAAGGTTGCAACAGTTGCACGTTCAACTGTTTAGAATTTTCGAGACAATAATCCCTAGAAATCTCGAGGGAGTGAGGCGGGAGTTTTACAATAGGCTCGGCTATTGTTTGGGGAGAGAGGGCGGTATTTTCGAATCCTATATTTAGTGACTTTCTTAGAATTAAAATTTATTTTGCAGAATTATTGATTTTTTTACTTTTATCTTTTAGAAAACGTTATTGTTTTTTTATTACTTAAAATTACTTTTCCGTAGCAGCTAAGAATACAATAATAATAACTTGGAGATATAACGACCTTATTATATCTGAAACAAATGTGCAAATTACGTATACAGAACGAATATGCAAATGACTATATCCTTGCGCGTTTGGTTTTTATACTTTTACATTATTTTAGAGATGTTCGCGAAGTAATTGACCAAATGATCCAATTGAGAAGGCGCACTGATCAAACTAATAATATAAAGTATGTAGATGCTAAGCCGTAAGGAAACAAATTTATTATAATTTAAGTTTAAACAAGCTATGTAAATATATTGCGTATTATAAAAAGAGCAAATGACAGCGATTAAAAAGTTTTAATTACAAATAGAAAGTGAAACAGTAAAAGTGATTTATTAATATAGGTTAATGAACATATTTATTATATAAAACTCCTTTAAGATGTTGGTGGGGTTACTAACAGGACATTGCAAGCTGAACAAGCATATGAATAATAGAAGCTTAACAGAAGAAATTAAATCTAGATTCTGTCAAACAAATGAACAAATCGCTATCGTCCTGAAGCCATGTGCCACGAAGATCCATTCTAACGAAATAAGGACACTGAAACTCATAACATAGTACACAGTTACTGCATTGTCGAAATAATTTTCGTAAAAAAGAATATAATAACCCCATACTTTCACAGAAATATGAACTTGCATTGTGTTCTCTAAAGCCGATTTTTAATCATATTTGTGGTGGGGCTTTACCTACTTAAGTATGTTCCATATTATTTTGCTATAGACGTTATCAGTTGTGCCCGATGTAGAGTGCAGACACGTTTTCACGTTACAGTTTCCGCAAGTCGCGGCTGTGTCCGACAGATGGAGACCTCTGGCTAAGTCTTACAATTGTTATGAAGACAGCGGTGGTTGTTTTGTTTGAGATGTTGACATTAGTCAATGAGCGGCGCTGAATGTTCTTCTACGCTCTGTCTTAATAACTATTGTATTGTGGTAAGGGTATTATTTATGGTGAAAGTATCTCCACGATGATCCTATAGTAAGACTAAACACGTGTCTGCATGTCTGGAAAGTTACTATCATACAAATACGAACATGAATTGTGTTCTCCACACCCGATTTTGAATAATATTTTTATTTAGTCAAAATGTTTTTGATTTATACAAAATATGGTGAGGTTTTATCTACTCAAGTATGTTTCAAATCTTTTGTTATATAATCTATTATATGATTTTCGTATCTAATAATCTATTATGCTCGTTTAAAAAGTTTTAGAATAGTTCAAAATGAGTTCTAGCCTAGTCTAGCTCTAGTTTCTTTTGTCAAAAAATAATAAGAGGAATGAAGCTTCGTGAGAGTAAAATGGTTTGTTGTTTAATTTCTTAACGTTGCTAGTGTGTTTTTGAAGTGATTAGAAGGTCTACTAAATTTGATAAAAAATTGTTTTAGTTTTGATTATTCTTCCTAAAAAATAAAGATAGAAAAATATTGCCAGCATTAGTAAATAATAATAAGGAAAACATTATAAGAAGTGTTAACAGTTAAGCTCTTCCTCACACCTACCATTATAATTCTTTTCGTCAATATCAATGGTAATTTTACACCTAATTTCTTAAAAGAAAGGAATTATCAGGTTCTTTTGGAAGCCTCAATATTTTATAGTTTATTTTTGATAGTAGGAATTACATATAATGGTTTTATGTTAAATAAGCGTCCAGTGTCTTTTTATTGCGAATAGAATATTATAACCAAACTAAAATATATTAAAAAAAATTCTTGCTTCGGAAGAATTTTCCAAAATTCCGGAATTGGAAAAAAACGCTAAAATCGGTGCAAAGAGATTTCTTCGAAGGTGACAGCAACCGCCAGGGATAAAAATTAAGTTTCGAATTTTTATAGCATCAGGATTGTACATTGTAATTTACAACTCTTGTTAAAGTAATCATTTTTATATATGATATCTTTTATTAATAATATGTATTTTAGGCTCAAGTTACGCTTCGGCAATTTCTTAAGTTTTGTAAAAATTCTCGTTCAAGATAAGATTTGTCAAATAATAATCTAATAAATAAATAAATTGGTTTGAACTTGATAAACTTGATGCATTATCTGTTGGAATAATTTATTGCAATTCTTATTACATGTGTTGTAATGCAATATTTAGTTACAGTTTTATATAAGACGCGCTAGATGATTTTTTCTTAATATGCACCATGGAAAGCCTTACTGTCGTCGCTGTCAATAAATTCCTCACCTCCTCCCCCAAAATCAAACACATTAACGTGTATCTTTTAGTGAAACAGTAAAAAATCATCGAACGTAGTCACTAGCTATCAAAGATAATACTCACATAAAAATAAATGGCTTTCGCTTTCTCATGTTTTTCTATACGCGATTACGGCGCCCTCTACCGACAAGGATCGCAAACGGTTTCTGTTTCTTCTTACCACTGCTGGAAACGTAAACGCGACGCGGGGCTCCGGCATTCAGACGCGCATCCATAAAAACAATATTGCATTCGCATTGTGAATAAGGCCCCGGTGGTATTATGATATATATCTCGTAAAAAAATATAAAGACTCCCCTGAATATCAGGGTAGATTTGCCGACAAATCTTGGGATATCTTGCGGATATATTGCTTGTGTATGTATTGTACGTGAATGTACGGGGAGAGATATTTTCTTATTGCCTGGACACTGATATACATCTCAAAATAGATTTTCTTTTTGTATCGGATATACACCCGACGATTTTACGAGAAAAATTTTTCTCTGCAACAAATCTTACTTATTGTTAGATTCGTAAAAGCGAAATAGTTTCTATTATTTTCTAGATTTTCTATTTGATCGTAGACTTTTGGTTTATTAGTAGATAAGATTTATATAAAATTCGAAAATACCTGTTTTAGTAATTATCAGCAGGTACATTTGAGTAGACGACTTCTAGGAGCATTTTATACATTCTAAAATTGGATGGTTTATTTTTACTTTACCAACTTGACAGAAGTTTGGATTGTGATCTAGATTCAAGAAATATATATGTATTCAAAGCTAACGTTACAAATCGAAGCTAATATTTTTTAACATAAAGACCTGTTAAAACTAGTATTATTTAATAGTAAAATTTGAGACATCTTCCCTGTCCTTCTTATGTAGACAATTTTATATAATAAATATAAATTATTAAATATGTACCGCTATTCTGAGAGTACCGTTGTCTCCGCGTTTTAATAATCATAATAATATTAAAGAATTGAACAAAACTTAATCCAATGTTAATAAATAAAAATAATCTTTATCAAGGAAGTTCTTAATTTACTAAAAACAATTATAGTCGGAAACAATCAAGAAGATAGAAATATATGGAGATGCAGATAATAATATTATTGGAAACCAACCTGTAGCATAATAAGAAAAGTTTTTAATATCCATTGAAACAAACAAAAAATTTTAGTTTTTTTTAAATATTCATTATACTCGGTTTGGCGGTTAGTTGACCATCTAAAATTTTTTGTTAATTGGTCCTCGTATTGTTAGATTTATAGTGTACATCTTGTTTTCGGTTTAGATATTCTTGCGACTTTAGATTTTTGCTATATGTTTCGTTTTATATTTTTTTATAATTTAACTTTTACATATACATACATGTTTTTTAAAGGTTGATGTGACACTTTGTATCTATATTTACATTAATGTTTAAATTTAATCAATTTTAATATGTCTGTGTGCGTCACTTTCATTTCTTAGCTCTATATTTTGTGAGTATTTTGCTATTGCTTTATACACTAATTTATTTAATGTCTTGATCGTTAATCTTGTAGTATCTCCTGAAGAAGCAACAAACTCATTGTGGAATATAGAGATAAAAAATAAATGAGTTTTAATTAACAGACCGCTTGCCTGTTTTTAATTGATTATTAACCAATATAGTACGGTCAATAATTTTTTTAAGTTATATATATATATATATATATATAATTTAAACGAAATTATCGACCGTGATATATTGAATCAAATAAATTAAAAGCGGGCAAGCGGTCTGTCAATTAAACTCATTTATTAAGTATCCGAAGTGCAGTGTACATCTCGTTCGGACGTGTTTACCTCTATTACAGTATTTTATACGTTGTATAGAAGTCGCAGCTTAAAACGGTAGTGTTTCACGTTTTATAAATTAGGTATAACTTTTTATTTTATTTTATTTACCTACCCTCAAGAGCACGGCTCTGGTGCGCTAATCATATTTCGCACTCTAGTGATATAAGGTGTGTTTTTTTAATACCTTTCCTTTTCAATAGAGATAAACTTTGGCATTATAACAGTTAATTTGACAAGTTATATCGCCATTTTATTCAGTAGTGTTTGACATTTCATAATGCAAAAACTTACAGCCGAGCCGCGTCTACAAATTGTGGAAATTTATTTCTAAAATCTGTGTTCAGTTAAAAATGTTCACAAAATGCTTCGCCCAATTTACGGCATACATCATCGGCCAACTGAGACAACTATTCGTAACACAATTGAATTATTTTGCACTCAATTTATTCTTTTGGACTCCGATTCACCAACGAGATTGTGTAAACTGCACACTGAAGAAAATATCGTCGAGTTTAGGCCAAGAATAGGGATTACATGCCTACAAGATTAAATTGGTACAATAATTGAAGCCAACCGACCATCGTTTTCAACGTCAGTGCAGTAATTGGGCGCCTGAACAGTTGGAAGTCGATCCACTGTTTTATGGTCAAATTGAGTTCAGTGATGAGGCTCACTTTTGGCTCAGTGGCCTTGTGAATAAGCAAAATTATCGCCTTTGCAGCGACACTATTCCACAGGTTACTCATCAACTACCGATTCACCTCGAAACACTGTTTGATGCGGTTTGTGGCCCGATGACATAATCGGGCCATGCTAGTCGAAGATAGTGGTCCTGTCACCGACGGTGCCGGCCGGTATAGAGGCATGTCCAACGATTTTTTATTCCCAGAACTGCATGACATGGTCTCAAAGACCCTTTGTTTCAGAAAGACGGTGCCACATAGCGAAATAATCGATTTATTGAAGTGTTCGGCGATAAGATTATCTCCAGAAATGGACCTGCACAATGGTATTCAAGATTATGCGATTTGACGCCTCTAGAATATTGTTTGTAGGGCTATTTGAAGTCATTGGTCTACGCAAACAAGCCAACAACTAGTAGCCTTGGAAACCAACATCGAGCACACAATTCCTAACATACGGCATCAAACGCTCGAAAAAGTAGTTTAAAATTGATGCTCCAGGATGATGTGTGTAAGATGCTCCCGTGATGGTCATATGCCCGAAATCATCTTCCATCATTAATGTCATAAAACTATCTTACCGATTAAAAAAAAAGTTCTCATTTCCCTAACATTTGTGTTTTTTATTTCAATTTTTAATCCTACACCTCTTAAAACACACTTTATTAAAGAATCTAGTGGTTTAGTGAAGAATAAATTCTTCTAGCAGTTTTCAATAGGTAAACATGAAAGTTATTTGTAATATTTTAATATGTTTAAGTTATTGTACTGAATTTGAGCACTTATTCTTCACCAAATTATTGATATTTACTTACCAAATCGCTTTTTAAATTCGTATCAAAACCTTGTGTGGGTTTTTTTACAGAAAAAATAATTCATTCTATTATTTCAATAAGATTGCTATGGATATTTTTGAGTATATATTTTACATCTTATAAAAGGAAGTTGGTCTCAAGTGCTATTAAATTTAATATAAGTACTGTAAATTCTAAATGCCTTTTTAAATTTTAATTTTGAATGTGAAGTATTTATCAGAAAATTCTTTGTTAATTTAATTCTATTCTCTTTTGCATCAGTTTTTACAATTGTCTTAATAAATCTACTGAATATTAACATTAATTACAATATATAATTGTGTGTCTGTGTGTTTTTGTGATCTTCCAGGTGTTGTGTTGTATCGCGTTACGGACCTTAAAAGGACTCTTGGTGTCCTGACGTTTTAATGAATTCTTTTTCATCGTCTTCTGATGTTAAAGGAAGTAATCAAAAATAATCTGTGGGTGTAGTGCATGGTCTTTAATGTTATTTTAGAAATTGAAGAAACCGTTAAATAGTGGCAATACAAACTTGGGTCTAGTTCGTGCTTATTATATTGAGCCAAACACTTTAGAGTTGCTGTTGTTTTGATCGTATTACATATAAAGTTAAACGTCTTCGGAATTTTTTCCACTGTATTATGCAAAAGTGTCCCGATACGCTCTTCTCCATATACATAGGAATTTTTACAGACGATCTTCGGTAGCATAAATTACGCGCATTTTTTGTGCTTTGTATAATTCTGTACGTCAATTATCATATTGTCGTAGAAAATTAGGTAGGTTTCTACTACTCATGGTATGTGATCTAGGACTCTGATATTGATCCTTAGCTAATGTCTCTGGATCTGTCCATCTCATTTTATTATTCATAGACATGTTAATGTTAGTAAATTGAAGTATCTTATTATGTCTTAAACTACGTTATAGTTATTACTATTATTAAATAAACTTATGTAAATATTACTGCTTATTTTAAAGAAGTTATTTATATCAAAAGCCAAGTGATTTGGGAATACAAACAAGCCAAACGTATGATATTTTATTCCACCTTATCGTGTATTATTGAATTTTAATAAATTTTGCACATTTTTGTATTTTATTTAGTGTTGCTGTTTTAAATTTCATAAAAATATTTGCACCATGTCGTACACATGCATACTTAAAAATTCTATTTTTTAATAATTATATTTTCTATTGTGTTTTCATTTATTTAATGCTACGCCACCCAAAATAATAGCAATTTATTGCCTTTCATCATTTAATATTATACAATCATTACTAATTCTGCATATGTGGCGATCAATTCTCTGATACATGAACACAATATTGTCGTATTTAAATATGACTGCATTTAATTACAATTTTCAGCGATGTATTGTAGACAGAGAGAATAGGCATGATATATAAAGTTGTGTGCGTTAGTTGAATTTCGTGTTTACTTTGTATAAATATTCGCTCAAACGTTATTATACATATAATTGTTAGTAAATCAAATAAAATGTACGCAAATGTGGTGTTTCCAAATGCATAGTCCTACATACATAGTCCTACAGCCTGTTGTATTCAATTTATATACATATTTTAACAACAGTCAATCTAATTAATTGCTATAGGACTCGTACTATTTTCCGTATTAATTTCAAATTTTGGCATCGAACCAGTCAACGGATTATAGTTAACCTCGGTTTAAACATATATTTTACATATTTATTGTAAATTATAATATGAACTCATGTATTATTATCAGATTATAAAGTTTTAATTTCCAATTCAGTTGCTCATAGAATAACAATTAACGTTTCAAACTATTCCAAAAATAAAATCATCTGATAGTTGATTTTGCTTTCTGATCAAACACTAAATTTATGTTTATTGAAAAAATAATTCTTTTCTTGGTTAATTTTTTTTGCAAGTTATCTTGATTCCAAATCTAGTTAAGAAAAAAGTGACTTCCTACCGACCTATTAACTTGTTACCCTTAGTTTCCAAAGTTTTTGATAAGGTATATGTGATGTAAGAGGCTGTTAACAATAATTATTATATCAGATTACCAATTTGGTGTCATTATTAAACATAGTACTGTTGAACGACTCTATAGGTTGTTAACGAATTAACAATAATTTAATTCCAAAAGGCTTATAAATAAAAATAAACTTCATTTATCCTTATTGTTCCTTACCTTAATAACAAAATCTCGTCATCAAACAAAAAAAAAAGAGTACTCGAACCTCTGCCCTATGCATGCATAAGGTAGTGCTTTCGGCCAAGTTTCATATTTATTTCCTTTAAGCTAGTGATAACTAGTAACGTTTGCAAATTATATCGCAGTTCATATATCGCATCCAAGAATTTGAAAGACAACTTTAATAAGATTCAAGAATGGCTGCGAAAATAGCATATGATAGCAGGCTCGTCTGAGGCCGTCCATGAGAGATGACTAACGTAGCAGGACCACACTTTTATGAAACGTAAGCAGTTAGGTCTATAATTAAGGCAAATACACATGTATCATTTGTGGATGCTCACAAATATCCCGTCAAAATAAAGTTATAACTAGAGACCGAACACATAATGCCGAAATTACGATGGACCATATAAGTAGCACATAGGTATAAGTAGTAACATCGCTAAGTACAACACGCAGTTATCGAATAGCACTAGCACGGTTAACCGAACATCTGTTTTGTTGTCGTTTTGTTGACGCAATTACTTCAATATTATAGTTAAATTCCTTTCTTCATGGGCGTAGATAGAAAGGTCAGGAGTTTTAACAATTTATTTTATTTATTAGTTTATATTTCGTAAGATAAATAAAGTACGGTGAGTTACTTTCTTTTTTTCATTGTTTTAACTGTTAATTGGAAAACAAACGGGTAGTGATCTATAAAATACGAAATACGTTTCTATTTGTTCATTTTGTAGTTCAAGTTGAGTAAAGGAGTATTAATATTAACTAGCAATACCATCTCTCACCATTCTCGTCTGTAAAATTTGATCTTTTTGAATTAAATATATCCTTGTAGATAGAAAACGACATTTCTACATCGCAACTGGTTATAGGTGCATACTGGAAACATTCTTTTATTTCAGCGTATTTAGCAATTAGATTTTGAGACATTTCCTCATACAGAATTGCCGCAATGTTATTAAATCTGGATTTCTATTAAAAACTGCGTCTAACTCTTGCCGAAGACCACATCCGAAATCACTTGGAATATTTTTCAAATTATTGGTAGCCCCATCTAAGGTGGTTACTCCATCAGTTAATTTGAGATTTTGATTTTCAAAATAAGTGATTAGCTTTGGCAAATTTCCAAAGTGTTTCTGAAGAAAGTACAATTGATTTTTTTAATTTGGAATTTGTAGTAGTTCCTTGCACTCGGAAATACTTCGAACATAGTCATTTGTTGAACCATGTTCCCCAAATAGTTATTACTGGAGAGGGAGGCAGTGACAAAGATGGAAGTTTTTCTCTGTAAAGAGCTACTCTTAATGGTGCTTTTATGAAAACTTTTTTGAAAGCGAATACAAGTCTATAAACTTCATGAAAGGTGTCTCTGGTATATTCGCAGATTCTGTGGAGAGCATGTGCTACGCAAGTAGTATGCTGCATATTAGAATATGTTTCCTTAGAGATACCTTTCCGGAAGTTGATAGACTTGGATCCGCTTTAAAAAAGTTTTCAGAAAAGCACTATTAAAAGTAGCTCTTTACAGGGCAAAACTTCCATCTTTGTCACTGCCTCCCTCTCCAGTAATAACTAGATGGGGAACATGGTTGGAAGCTAGTAGTTTTTATGTAGAGAATTTCGATAGCTTACAAAATTTCGATACATGTTTAAATAATGATGCTCGAAGATGCTGAAAGAATAGCACTAATAAAATTATGAGGAAGAGGAATATCTGATGTACACGTACTCCATGCAAAACAAATACACAACCTTCGACAATACTCTCAAGACAAAAACGATAACCTATACATCGTAATAACAAAAGCCGATAAAAACTACACACCGTTAAATTTAGGATGAAAAAGCCACGCAACTATATGGGAAGAGGAAGAACTCCATGGAAAATATTGGTCTCATATGACAAGAGAAAACATAAGTGTTGATGATAGTTACAAATGGACAACTTTTCCCAGAAGCCAGAGGTCTCATCTCAGCAATACAAGATCAAGTGATATGTTCAATAAGTTATAGGAAATACATAAATACATGCAGGAGATTTAATTTACACCTTTAAACCATAAACCAGGATGCGGAACACTAGCAGGAACAGAATATACTACTAGACATAATAATGCAGCCAAAATACTACACCAAGCAATAGAAAAAAAATATAATCTCATTAATGATCTGGAAACCTTTAAGTAGTGTCGTGCTAAACTTTTGTTGTACAGCCTCTCGGCATGCCAAACTTGACTTTTATGAACAACAGCCACTAAAATAAATTAATTTCGCGTTGGTACTAACCTGTTTCCTACACATTAAAGGTTAATGTGTAGGAAACAAGTTAGTAAAAGGTCAAGTATATAGATTTAGAGTTTTATTATATATTAATTATGCATCGTTTAAAGATTAAAATAAAAATAATGACTAAACTTGATCATGGTGTAGAGTGCCACTGAGCATTGTACCGCATGCCAAAGGTTGTCGACTCCTGATCTATACCTTACTATAAATATACACCTACAACAATTCTTGAAAACCAAAGATACACACTCTATTGGGATATCGCAATACATATAGACAAACAAATTTCAGCAAGTAGACCAGATATCGTACTCCAAGACGAAGTGGAACACATCATGTACTTAATAGACATAGTTGCACCAGCAGGCAATAACGCTAGCAGCAAACACTCGAAGAAAATTGAAAAATACAAACCACTGAAGATGGAACTTAAGCGTATCTGGAAACAGAAAAACGTATGTACGAGTATAATACATTTCATTATATCAGTTTGCGGAATTACACTCTATCAGTTCTTTAAAGGTGTCAAATAATTAGAATTACCTTCCAGAATCCACGAATTAATGCCGTGATCAATATTACTCAACACATAGTATAGTCCGTAAATTTTTACAAATAGAATAGGCTCGAATCGCTGATTAAACACCTCGATATAGACTTATATAATCTCAAGAATTATGAAGATGACAAAAAAAAACAATAAGAATACATGATAACAATATGATGGTAACATCAACCGCGTACCACCGAGCTATTATCCTCAGATGTGCGGGTAGAGCAAAATATTCCCAACTACAGGCTGAGGAATTGCGAAACAACTTGACACCATTATAATAATAATTCACGCCTTAGCATCCCGTAACAGCTTGACGCCATTTACAGGAGGCATTCGCAGGTCATTAGTTATTATTAATCTGGTTACATTACTATTCTCCAGAGAAAAACATAAGATAGTCAATATAATGGATTTCTTCTCATAAATGTACTCGCTTTTGGCTAACAAGATTATGGCCACGATTTGTTGGGATTCCAAAGGCATTGTCATTATTGACTATTTACAGAAGCGAATTGGGATACTAATTTCTGTTTCCTCCACCATAATCACCAAATTTGACACCGAATCGCACGACTTTGGTGGAAAGAGGTTCGGGACAAAAATGAGGTAATAACTCCACCGAATGCCTATTTTGCTGAGCTTTCGAACGATTACTTTTTAATGACTTAAAAATTGGAAGATCAGTAACCTTCTAATGATGAAGGAATTATGTTTAAAAATAATGTTTTTTTATGATAGAAGTGTTAAAAGTGACATTTTATTTTGTGAGTAGGGAAGCAACCCTACGAACAAAATAAAATCACTTTTAACACGTATATCATACACTATTTTTTCTACACTCACCATTTAAAGCACATTAAAGTTGTTTAAAACATTTTCAATTTATTAAAATTAAAAGCTTATGGAACAAGTAAATAAAGTTTGTAAATTGTTTAATACGTCATGCTTGTCAAACGTGTGACAAATATTGCAAGACAAATAATTCTATTATTGAAGATTCGTATATGAACAATATTATCAAAGAAGAAATGGAATCACTTCCAGAAGATATTAAAGAAGCTGCTTTTAGGACAAATTTAAATTTGTTACCTTCTAAATCGAAGCAACAATACGAAATAGCTTACAAATGCATCATGGAATGGTGTAATAGTAAGAATGTTTCGGGCAAATCTAGTGAAATCGTTATGTTAGCTTATTTCGAGGAAAATTCTAAAACTTGGAAGTCTTCGACGCTTTGGGCACATTTTTCTATGAAAAAAAAATTGCAAAAAATATTACAAATTGTTCTACTTGCAACATTAATATTACTATTTCTAAATAGTTTGTACTTACTTTAGTTTTTGTAACTATCGTTAATAAATATGTCAGTATGACAAATCATTGACAAACGAGCGGCTCTTTATTTTTAAAACTAGTGTTAAAAGTAAAACACTTTTAATGCATTATAATATCGAGTGATCAAGATAATTTGTAATCGAGTCAACCTTGTATGTATTTACTTGAACTGCACTTACATTACAAACGTCAAGTAAAATGTCAGTTGACAGCTAAAATAACAACAGTTAATGTAAACTATGCAACTGAGGACGAATGTATTTACGACATACAATTTCGGTTTCAAGGTTGACTCGATTATAAATTATCTTGATCGCTCGATATAATTGTACATTTTGAAATGTATTATGCTGTGTTAAAAAATAAACTTTTAATAGTGATTGTAGAAAATAGTTTACGATACAAGTGTTAAAAATGCGATTTTATTTTTCGAGTAAGGAGAGAAATAAATTGAAATAAAATAAAAAAGCCTTTTAACATGTATTGTACCGTATTTTTTGTAAAATTGTCCACTGAGGTGTGTATCCTATTTTACTCATCAATAGGTTAGTAATTAAGTATTAGATAAATTACTAATCAATAAGATTCAAATATGCCATACAAAATTTCATGTTATTTTGACGATAGTAACGAGCCATTCATTCAACAAAAATTCATAATTGGAATAGACTGTGATATTGGGTTGGTAGTTTAGCCACTTCCACATAATGACATTTATTATTTGACATTGAAGCTATAAGTTTGTGTCAAATTTTTCAATGTTAAAAAGTTAGAGTTGGTTTGTGTTTAGATGTAAATGGACAACATTTTCAACAACTTCTGTAGCTATATGTAAATTTTGATTATGATTTCGATATTAAATAAATTATTTGTTTTCTTTTTTGTTGTAGTATCATTTCAATGCCATAAACTTTTTTTTACAATGAAACCAAATGAAACTGTCAAGCATCAAGTAATGTGTCATTATGTGGAAGTGGCTAAAGTACCAACCCAATTTCACAGTCTACTCCAATTATGAATTTTTTCGATAGCTCGTTATATTAAAATGTCATAAAAACTCCCGACCTATTGTTTCATACAAATCGAGTGTTCGTTTAATACTGAAGCTGATGTCTGTCAAATTTTGACAATTTCTTTGTTTTATATTTGCCACACTGAGAATTATAGCTATTGTCAATTGATGTTTGACATCTTTTGCCATGCTACATGCTCGTTCTCCGTTAGCTTTTATTATTCATATTTCTTGTTTCAAACGCGCGCCAATCTATGCCATTTTCTTAAATAATTGTAATTAGCAAATACTGGCAATACACATTTCGAAAAGTAAGGTAATTGTGTTTGATTTTATCAATTTTTATATTTACATCAGGCGATTACCGTATAGGACGCTAATGTTAATTGTTATGGTCGAGTTCAATTGCAGTAATGCTAACTAGCTTAACCAAAGTTTGACACGATCTGTTAGCTTCAGTATTAAACGGAAACCTGTTATAGATATCACACCTTAATCATATACAATATTATTGATATAATGAATGAATGATTGATTGCTTGTTACTAAGTGAAATAATTATAAGTTCCTTATTAATGTTTGCTAGTTACTAAAAATAATAATCGTTTTTGAATAATTTCATATTTTGTATTTTTATTTCATCAATAAGTTCACGTCCTGCCATCCCAAAGTAGTACATTTTACTTTTAACACTAGTGTAGAAAATATTTTTAACACATGTGTTAAAATTGATTTTGACACGTAATGTTATAAACGTCTATTTTTAATTCACTTGTCTTAAAATTAAAAGTGTAATTTTTAGTGACAGTTTTACAAAATAGTTATTTAAGTAATAAGGGAGGTAAGTAACATATACTAGTCGAGGACTAGTTTGCGTCCGAGGTGCCCGAGGACTTGCAATAGAGTTCGAGACTGGTAAAAGTTACCTCCCGAATTGCTTATAACATTTTTACCACTCCCCAGACAATAAAATCCTCAAAAATTAAATGTAATCATGATAAACAGTAACGGTGAGCAACCTCGGAATTTAATAAATTAGACACATCTGAAACGTTACTAGGCAGTTCCTACATACAATTGTTTATAAACACAAATAAAACGAAGTTTGATTCAGTTGTGTTAATTGTGGTTTAAAAATGAGTGTTCCCAATGTAGAAGACGAAGCGAAAGAGGCTTGTTTGGATTTGCTTCCGGAGAAGTCGATGAAACGCTACGAGTTAACATACAAATTGTTCAAGAAATGGTGTCAAGTTAAGGATGCCACCATCGTTTCGGAGTCCCTGCTGTTAGCGTATTTTCTGGAGAAATCTAAAAAGTTCAAGGCTCCATCCAGTTTGTGGTGTGAATACTCGATGCTCAAGAGTACATTATTTATAAATGAAAATATTGACATATGAAAGTATCCCAAATTACGTGCGTTTTTTTAAAGAAAAAATTATGGATACAGGCCTAAAAAGTCATGTGTGTTCACAAGGGAAGAGATAAATTTATTTCTTGAAAGCGCTCCGGATGATATGTACTTACTTATGAAGGTATGCTAAACTTTTAATTGTAATCTCTTCTAAATTGAACATTTCAGGTAGTGATGTTAATGGGAATTGCTGGAGCATGTCGCGGCCAGGAGTTATGCGAAATGAAATTGATGGATGTGAAAGAAATAAATGAAATAATTATTGTTACAATACCAGATTCGAAAAATGGAATGCCGCGTACATTTACAATTACAGCCTCTAAAGGAAATAACTATTGTTATTTGCAAATTGTCAAAAAATATATCAACATTAGATCCAAAATTGCAAATGTACGTTTTTTCATGCGTTATCTTGGAGGGAGATGTTATAATCAACCTGTCGGTAAAATACAATCGCGGAAATACCTTGTAAGATAGCAAAATATCTGAATTTAGACAACCCCAAACTCTATACAGGCCATTCGTTCAGAAGAACGTCGACAACATTATTAGCGAATACTGGAGTAGAAGTTCTCACACTATAGAGGCACGGTGGTTGGAAGTCTAGTAGTATTGCGGAAACCTACGTAGCCGATTCTATTGCTAACAAAAAAGCGATTGCTAATAAGGTTTTATATGATAATCAGGGTACAAATTATACTGAAGCATCTTCGGCGATGATAGTGTCAAATGAAACCACGGAATTAAGTGTTGCTGATAAAGTAGGTGATAATTACATTGAATTATCAAGAAATATAAATAAATATCCCAATTTTGTTAATAATGTTACTAATTGTACAAACTGTAATATTACCATAAATATAAATTAATAGAACACGTGTTTTGATGCACTTTTTTCCCTAAAGGACGTAAGTAAATTACTTACGCCCCGTTGTCATAACAATCACAGTCATTTCAGTAAAACCAACTTACGTCTATAGAAACAATGTATTAATGGTATGCTTACTATAAGGGTAGTGGGAAACTATATTTTTTGCCCTTAATTAAGTATTATCTTGAAAACTCACTTCCTCGTTATATCACCCTCCTATATCTTCTTAAAATATAAATTATTTCGTTTAATATAACTAGAAACGTTAAAATGATATTGATATACGCAGGCGCCGTTTCTTAGTTTAATTACAATCTTTCAAACACCTCAGGTTTGGAATGATACTGACGCTCGTATTTGTAGGTTCCCTTTCTTTCGTATACACGAGGTATCATACGAAAATTCTCTGCATTTTTATTCCGAAGAAAAACATTTTGTGAGCATACGTTTGTGACAAATTCAAAAATAATATATGGCATCATATTTGGTTTCCCCATGTTGAAATGCACAAAGCTCTTCACGGACGCTTTATAGCGGGGTCGTAAATTCGATTTAGATGACCGCGAAGCCGTCGCCGCCATCGACATTGACAGTGAAATTCTGGTTTGAGTGCAAAAAACGATTTAGAATATACAATAACATATATCACATCCACGCGTATGTTGGATCGATAATGTTGAATATATTCCTTTCTCTGCGAAAAGAAAAAGCAAAGTAAATGATTTAAGTAGTAGTGCATTTAGTTTTCATTATTCATTCTAAATATCCTCTTTGTTAGAAATGTAATGAATGAGCCTTTTGAAAAATAATTTTCATATACATTTGCTATAGTCATTTATACAGGGTGTCACACAAAAATGCTCCAAGCTGTAACTCCGTTATTTATATTTCGATTTTCCTGAGACAGGTACCAAATGAAATAGTTTGATGAGTACTATGCTTGATGCTACATTTCCTTTTTTCAGCGCCATCTTCAATTCCTAGCGATTGTCAATTTTTTTTTTAATTGCACGGAATATATTTTTTTTGTGTTATTGGATAGAGATTTTTTTCTGAATCCATTGATATACAATACATCCATTTTTATTGTAAATTTCGAAGAGAAAAAAATAATTAAAACACTTTCCGAACATTCTCTTAGTTACTTGTGTTCTACTATAGTGTGCCATGAAAAAAATAACGCATTGTCCATATGGAACTAATAACAAATAAAACTAAAAAATAAATTAAAAAATTTACAAATATTGTTAGAATTGATTACCATCATGCTCAATACAATACACAACAACTCGTTATAACACCATCGGTGGCAGTTAATACGAAATTATTAGGTATTTCCCGATAAGTTTTAATTATTCGGTTTCGTAAATCGTTTACGTTCTGTGGCACTGTTAAATAAACTCGATCTTGGAGACATACCCAAAGCCAAAAATATAGAGGCGTAAGATCAGATGAACGCGCAGGCCAACGAATTGGTCCATATGTTCCAATCCATTGTTCATTAAAATTTCTATTAAACCATCTAACATTTATTCCTGCATTATGAGGAGTAGCACCATCTTGTTGAAAATATACTTCACGCAACAACTTCGCTTAATAGTTGGTTATATTTTAGTTGATTTAAGGAACCGTCGATAAAAAATGGCCCAATCAAGCAGTCTCCAAGTAGGCCACACCAAACATTACTACTAAAACGACGTTGAAAATTATTGTCGACGACATATCTAGGGTTTTCTTGGCTCCATTGATGATGAATGTTGCAATTAAAAATTCCATAATTAGTGAAAGTACATTCATCTGTCCAAATAATTTTGCGATAAAACAACGAGTCTTGTTGCAAGGTTGTTAAGTAAAAATGACAAAACTATGTTCTTTGAATTGGATCAGTTTCATCTATTGCTTGCACTGTTTGGGCAATGTATGGCTTAAATTTGTGTTTTTTAAGTACTGTAGACACAGTACTTCGGGACGTAGCAATTATGTTCGCAACTTCACGAACCGAGGTTTTGGCATTTTCTTCAACATATCTTCTTTAATTTTCTTTAAGTCGGCTAAACTTACGACGTTCTAGAACTCCTCTTTCCGGAAAACGTTCCATGTAAATTCGCAACGCCTCACTAGGGTTTTTATTACATTCGAAATAAACTTGTAGCATGTCAGTAAGTTGATTGAAATTCATGATTTCCTGTAAAAATGTCAAAATATGCTTGCTAGTAAAGAAAAGTCAAAGATGGCAGTTACATATGCGTAATGCGTTATTTTTTCATCGCACACTACAGTATACCACAAGTGACTAAGAGAATATATGGAGTGTTTTAATAATTTTTTTCTTCTAAATTTAACTAAAACTGATGTATCGCACATCAATGGATTCAGGAAGAAAATCTCTCTCCAACGATGCAAAAAAATATACTGAGCAATTTGAAAAAAAAAGTTGACAATCGGTAGAAATTGAAGATGGCGCTGGAAAATAGTAAACGTAGTCTCAAACATAGTATTCATCAAACCATTTTATTTGGTAGTTGTCTCATGAAAATCAAAATATAAATAACAGAGTTACAGCTTGGAGCGCTTTTTTGTGTGACATCCTGTATATTGAAAGTAATATATAGAAAATAAAGACTTGAAAGACTACTGTAGAAATGAAAATGAAGAAACCACAGTATGGATTAATTAACTCTAAATATATATTTCGGTAACTAAAGTTGCCATCTTCAGTGGAATAATCTGAAAAAGAAAGATAGTGTTATCGCTAAGATATAACCCTTAAAGATATGCTCTTTACCAAATCGTCAGTGGCATAACACACAGACTTTATAATTAATAATAATATTACAAAATATATCTTGTCAACTTCCATTTGTTTCCTACAAAATAGAACTCGAAAACTAAACTCAACTGATGATAGTCGAACAATTTAGGCTTTAAAGTTTCAAAAAAGAATTCACACGCTTTTCACATCAAAATGCTGCTTTACCTAAGAATGGTAAATGCTTAAGGATCTCCTTTGGCAGAAGAAAGTAATTTTATGGTTTGGACAAGGTAAACGGAAATAAAAGAAGGACGGCTACATATTAATGTTTCAAATACCTTGATTTATTTCATAATTGAAATGCAAAATCATCTAACCTAGGAAAATATGTAGATAACTAATACTTAAGAATTTCATGAAACTATAAAAATAGTATTACAATTATTTAATTGGAGGAAATTTGTTCACATTGAAAAGACGTGTTAGATTTTCAGGATGGCATTATAAAATACTAATGATACTAATTATTATTATTATATTATTATTATTATTATTACATAGTCCCCTCTTAATTTAATACACAATACAGCGATTCTGCAACTTCCTTAACCCTTCTGAAAAAAGATTCTTCTTGGTCTGCAAACCAGTCCTCCACAGCTTCTATAATCTCTTCGTTACACAAAAATTAACGTCTTGTTAATAATTGTATGCATGGTAATGCGCAATTTATGTGTAGGGGCATTGTCCTGCAAAAACAACACCCCTTTCGGTAACATACCGCGTCTTGTTTCCTTAATTTCTCTCTCAGGGTGGTTAATAATTTAGAATATGAATCTCCAGTGATGGTCTGACCCCTTTTTAGTTAATCGATCATAATTATTCCACGGATACCCCCAAAAAACGGAAGCAAGAACTTTCCCAGCGGATTCTTGAACTCGAAACTTAAGCCTTGAAGAACCATGATGCTTCCTTCCACTCCATCGCTGTTTTGATTCTGGGTAGTAAAAATGGACCCATCATTCATCCATAGTCACAAGATGGTTCAAAAAAGCATTCATGCATTTAGGAAACCATTTTACAGAAATTTTTTTCATATCTAAATTGAAATATATGATGGACGCGTTCATATGAAATCTTTAGTGCGTCAACTACATATTTCAGCCCAATTCGACGGTCTGATAATATCACGTCATGAACTGCGTCAATATTTTCGGGGGTGGACACCAAAATCGGTCTTCCTGGTCGCTTCTCATCTCCAACGGAAAGTTTTCCTATTTTGAATAAAGCAATTCAATTTTTGACAGTATGATGAGCATTGATCACCAAGTGTGTTTAACATATCTTCGTAAATTTCCTTACCACTTTAACCTCTTCAAATACTGATGATGCCTCGATACTCCTATTTATCGATTTCCACATTTGCATTCGACATGCTTTCTTTCAAAATTTACTGCACAGCAATACTTCATCTTCTTGACGTAAGATTTTACAGTAACACTAAATTATGTCATTATTTCTTGCCATTATAACAAAATTTTGTTTTGTTCAAGCTAAATGGCCTAGGATAACTAGATATCAATACCCCCTCGTATTTCACCATTCTTCTTTTAATAATTTTTAAGAAACAAAGTATAGCTACATATTGTTATGGATTTTTATATTTTAAAAAATATATTTATATTTGAATAATTTAAAAATGTATATATTTTGTGAACATGTCTATATTTTGAAAATGTTTTTAAATTTTGCGAAAAGAGAAACTTGTTATTCGAGGTCGCTCTCATAGAGAGGCCGAGGTAAATTAAAGGAGACCAAAATGATAGTTTGAACTAGAAGGTTGCTTCGTGAGATATAATTAAGTATATTTAATTAATTCGGTTATTTGATTGATAAGTGATTTATAGATGTATTAGAGAGTTATAGAGTTAAATTCTCGTATGTTATTTGTTGTTTAAATTGATTATGCAACTTCTTTGTTCTTCGTCTCCACATATTTTTTTGTAAGTAGAATTAAAATTATAATAGTTCCATTGTATGGAAGCTTGTAATTAAGAGTTTTAATTATTAGAAATATAGATAATAAAGCTTACTATCAACATTTCGTTGTTAAAATTATAATTGAAAAGTTTCTTCGACGAGAATCAAGGTTTTTTTTGTGCTTGGTGTTTGCACATGCGTAAATTTTGTTCGTGTATCAGTATCTGATTATACAATGTGGTTCTCTGCGGAGAAACTAATAGTAAATTTGATTATTTTTAGATAAGTTTGTTCGGATTCATAAAGAGGATGTTTTCCATTCATTTCGCTGTCAATTTACAATGAATGTTTTTACCTCATGTATTTTTGTATAATACAGCATCTTTATATCTTGTAAAGATAGATTTTTTTAATTTTTTTTTATTTTGTATTAAATATTCATTTTAATTTTATCCTGCGTTTGATTTATTGTACTCATGCCTATATTGCTGTTTAAACTTAACTTATATAAATAATTAAATTTTTGTGAACATTTGACTGGTGCTAAATTTACTCTGTAGACACGCTTTTCCTGAGTGGAACCCGAGAGGCTAGAAGTCTCATATTTGAAAATTCACCGGCTGAGAAACCTAGTTGGGAAAACTAGTTGTGGATGGTGGCGTAACAAATCTTCAACCCACTATTCATAGCAATATGTATTAGAATAAAGTCATAAGGCATAAGAAAACAATATGTATCATAGAGAGGGTAGATGTTGCACTTGTGAAAAAGTCCGGCTTTTTTGTGGTAAATTTCTTACGATGACAAGTGCATTTCATCTTGAAAAATAAACAGATACTTTGAAAATTTTGTATATTCATCTACGCGCTCTCCTCTACAAATTATCAGATCTTAACACCATAATACCTTCTAGCTTTACCCTTGGGATTCTATAATATACAAGTTCTTAGAATTTTCATTTTGCAAATAGATAAGCGCTGCTATTTGTTTTATTCTGTCCATGTAATTATGTACATATCAAATTTCCTAATTTTTTATAGTGTTTTTAACATTTCGATGGTACACATTCAACATCATGTACAAAGGACGGAAGAAGTTGTAGTAGCAACTAAGAATGAGGAGAACACCATCTTTAAATTGAAAAAGATTTCGTATTAACATTAGTCTCTAAACAAAAACTTGGCAAATTAAATTCAACGAGACAAACTCAAGCCAAGTCAACTTAGCAAAAAAAAATTCGGTTCACCCTTGCCATATTTAATAGCAAAGTCATGCTTTATATAAACTTCTGAGAGAAGCACACACAAAACTGTTTTCTGAATAAATGCGGTTGTATTTTCTTCAGTTAGGCATTGAAACGTGTCAGTACATTAGCATAATATCAGCCAGTTATTTTACTTTCCTTGTGTAAATAGGCTATAAAAGTTTAGGTCTTTAAAATCCCAAAAGATCGTTGCCATAATCTTATTGGCTGAAAAAAAACATCTATGAAAAAACTCTCTTAGAGTTCCTTTTTGATCACTAGTGAGCAAACGCGCCACGGATAAATGAGCAAAATTGCTCAGAATTTTGATGAGTATTTGATAGCATTTTCAAATTTGTCATGTTGTCAACTTTTTGAGATATTCGTAACTATTCAAGACAGAGCAGAACTAAAAATGGCATCTGATAATATTTTTTACGTAGAATTTAATAATCTTTATTAAATATTCATAGCACACTTGAAAATCAAGATATAAATTAAACTTATGTTTTTTTAAATGGCAATCATAGTTCGCCATGACTTCATTCAAATGCTTATTTTGTTCTGATTTCATAAATATAAGGTTCGGTATGGTTAACTTTTTAAATCTTTATTATTATAGACGTAATTCAAATACTGTTACTAAGTGAAGAAATAATAGCCAAGTGGGCTTTTAAAAACTACTTTAATGCAGCAAAAATTAATTTACAAATTGTCAAATTACCAGTTGTCAAATAAGTTGATTTCCAATTAAAATAGTTAACTGTACTAGAGTTAAGTGGTATTATCTATAAAATATTTGTGATAAAATGTATTCCAACGAAAACAAAATTATATGCTTTTTTGTTATTATGCTAGTACTAGAAATAGTAATGACGCTAGCGAATTGTATTATCAACGCTATATGGAGAGAAGACAGCCAGATCGAAAACTATTTTCAAGTTTGAAAATAATTTGAAAAGGTATGGTTCGTTTACAAAATCAGATCACTTGAAAATGAAATTCAAACCGGAAGACGAAGAAAGGGGGTTAGCTTATGTAAGTTACAAACTCGCGACATCAACTCGTGAAATTGCGAGTGAATGTGCTGTTTCCACAGAAAAGACTCGTTTAATTTTAAAACAGAATAAATACAGGCCATTTAAATACAGTGTGAGTAATACATTTATGGCCAAGATCACGAAGAAGAATATTATTTGCATGATTTTTGGAAGAAACAAACATTAATTAGTCTGCACTTTTCTTACACAATTATTTATACAGATGAAACAAAATTTACCAACAATGGATTATTTAATAGGTATAATAATGTTTGTCGGTCTCAAAATAATCCTCATCTAACTGTGGAAAGGCAAGGTCAACGTTTATTTTCTGTAAACGTGTGGTGAGGAATTTTTGGAATGAAAATATTGGGACCATATTTTTATGAGATCAATTTGAATGGAGAACAATATTTACACTTTTTGCGTAATGAGCTGGAGCATATGCTAGATGAATCTCCACTAAATTTAATTCAAAATCTCAGATACTTTCAACATGATGGTGCACCCGCTCATAATTTTCGAAACTTTTCTGAGTATCTTTCAGAACGTTTTTGTAACTAAATTGGTAACGCTGGTACCGTCCTTTGGCCGGCAAGCACCAGATTTTAGGACACTAGACTTTTTTTATGGGGTGCTGTGAAAAATAAAGTCTATAAAACAAACCCAACAACGTTAAAGAATTAAGAATTAATATTACGGCAGCCATAAGAAGCATCCGCCCACAGACTCTGCGAAAGATTCATTCCGATATGATGTGTGAAATGTACATCCAGAATAATGGTGGTCTTTTTTAGCATTTGATGAAGTAACATTATTCACTGTCTACTCCTTTGTTTGTTTACTTCCTTTACAAAACATTTACTTAAATTGTAGATTCGTTACTATTTGTTTAATTTAATTTCTTTCCCTTTTATTTTTGCTGCATTAAAGTAGTTTTTAAAAAGCTCACTTGGCTATTATTTCTTCAATTAGTAATATTATTTGAATTACTTTCGCTATAATAAAGATTTAAAAAGATAACCATACCAAACCTTATATTTATGAAATTAGATCAAAGCAAGCATTTTAATGAAGCCATGGCCAACTATGATTGCCATTTAAAAAAACATAAGTTTATTTTATATCTTGATATTCAAGTGTGTCATGAATATTTAATAAAGATTACTAAATTCTACGTAAATAATACTATCAGATGCCATTTTTAGTTTTGCCCTGCCTTCAATGATTACGAAGATATGTATAACTGAAAATTTCGTCAAATTTAAATTTTCCTTAAATATCTCAAAAAGTTGACAACATATGACACATCTGATAATGCTGTCAAATACTCATACTAATTTAACCAATTCGGTACCTTCAATACTAAGAGAGTTACCCATATACGGAGATAGAAAATTGGCAGCCTGTATGTATAATTCTGCTCCAAATTCTCTTGTTCCTCTAGGTTACTGTTATGATAACGGAGTCTGGGTTACCTCAATTAAAACACTGTTTTCAAACTAGTAATGTATCGAAATCTAATTTGTTCCACCTTAGATCTATCATAGAACATTATTAATTTAATCAAGAAAATACAAGAACACAACTATACTCATAATAGCTAATATATAGCTTACATTAGCACCCAACAAATATATTTCTTCATAATCAAACTCTGAATACGTAAAAACAATAAAATTTCCGAATCTTGCTGGTTTTACCTTTTTTTCTGTTTTCATAATCGTAACATTAATTAAATTACCATTAAAACCATTAAAACAATGTGAGGAATTGGAACAGTAACTTGCATCGACTCAGACGTCTTTTTCACAATTAACATAGGCTTTTATTCTGAAATCATCAGAAAACTAGGGTCAGGGTTAACCAATAGAAAACTGAATGAATTGTGTAAATAAGTATGAAGAACCTCCGTTTTCCAAAACTCAAATTCTATCATTGAGATGGTAAAGAATTTTATATCGCGTATATTGCAATTTCATGGTAAATTTTTACAAAGCAGCTATTGCAATTGAAAGATCATTCTCATTCTTACTAACTTTTGATAAATAAATTTATATCTAAAATATTTTCTTACTATTTTATGATGATTCTTTGGTGGGGGTGCAAGTACCACTTTTTTTCTGTTTTATAAACGAAGTAAAGACTTTTTAAAGACTATCTATGTGTTTTTCATCTAGTAAATTTTGTACAGTTCCTCTCGCGAGATTATTCTTAACGTTGGTTTGAACAAGGGAACGTGTTGAATCGTTTTAACATTCATGTCACTTAATATTTACGGAGGTGTTGTGACTTGAAAGTGTAAATATTTTCAGAAATCTTCAGAAGTTCCCGTTGTACGGTCATCAAAGCGGTCTTAGAATCGGGCTATGCAGGGCGACAAGGCGTTAATTAAACTGCTTCACTACTGTATGTCCTGTGTGTACATGTATGTGTCGGGTGTCAAAGGATCTCTTTGACAGTAGAGAGACTGACCGCTACAGACTTTCCACCTTTGATGTCTACTGTCTTAGTATTACCCGACTATTTGATGCTGTTGTGGCGTCTGCCATACTATGAAAGCTTTGTTTGTACACTTACAATTTACGTGTGTGGCTACCTATCGGACCACCTGACTTACTGCTCCCACAGTTTTTCTCCTTGTGCAATTCTACTCCTGGATTAACGTCTGCATTTCCTTCGATGTATAGTAATTTAACGTCCGCGTACATAATAACGTAAAACGATAACATTTTGTTATGTTAAAATTGAGAATTAAAATATCTAGGAAGAATGTGTAATCTAATAACGAAATTTTAAGACAACATTTCCTGGAATCATATATTTTTTTAATATATTATGGAGAATAACTTGACATTCTGATGAAAATATATACAAGGGATAATTTGTTTCTCAAGTTGGTAATTATCCTTCATAAAGTTTGCTAAAGGATGCTTACTATTTTAGTACAATGTGAACTCTTTTTATCTGGTTTTGAAATATGGAAAAAGTAGACTATCGATCAGCGAATAAGTTCTTATTCTTAAAGAACAAAACAAACTATGAAATCAAAGCAAAACTGGCACCTGTTTATGGGGACCAATTTCCATCTTTTGCGACCATAAAACTAAAAAAAATAGATTAATGCTAAAAATGGTACTTTTATTTATATGTATTTGTTATATTAAAAGTTTTATTTTAAGCGTGAGAAAAAGTTATAGACAAATTTATTAGTTGTTTAAATAGTATTTTTTTATTAGAAGATTTTTAGGGTATAGAGATTAAAGCTGTTATTTGTGGACGCTTGAGTTTAAATGTGGCTGAATGAGTAATTATATGAACGATAGCTCTATTCAATTTAGACACACATACGCTACAGCGTATGTCTACATAACAGCTGTCTATCGGGTAAGCGGTCTGTTAACTAAAAAACTCATTTATTTTAACCTCTACATTTCGTAGCCATTTACTACTTCTTCAGGAGACTAAAAACAGAGTTAAAAATTAACAATAAACGTCACTAAATATGTTAAAATAGATTTACATTGATGTAAATGTAAATGTAAATAGATTGTTTAAATTGTTATTGATATCAGCAGTGCTGTATAACAACATATATCACGATTCAATATGTTCCACAATTATCAGGAAAAGTAAAATATACTAGAAAAAAAATATAATATAGCTACAACATATAAACTTAGCAATACTAATAAACATCTATTTCCAAACCTAAAACCTAAAATAGAAAAAAATCGAGAAACACATGTCATCCATAAAATACCATGTTGCGATTGCGATAATTACTATATATGCCAAACTAGACAATATTTATACAAAAGAATACAAGCTCACAAATACTCCAAATGTGTAAATAAATCAGTTTTGTCTACTGTTTTATTTACACACAAACTGCAACGCGATCACCATTTCGATTTTAAAAACACACAGATAATCTAAGAACAACACACAATGAAAAGGGAAATTAAAGAAATGATTAATATTAAATAAGAAAAAAATTCAATTAACAACAGAAAAATCTAAGCAGTATATACTATAACTTAATAATGTAACGATCTGCAATTTACCATCATGAATATATACAATTGTTATATAAATATGTATCATATATTATTTAAATGTCTGCACAGAGCATCGAGTTTAGATTCGAGACTAGGCTGTCCGAGTAGGTTCTCGTGGTTCTTCTTCTCGTTCTAGGTGAATGCCGACAGCTGAACATCTTAAATCACAATTCATGGGTTGCCAAAACCTACCTGTATTTGGCGTTAAGCTGTTGGGGAATGCTAAGGCATGCATTATTATTATTAAACTGGAATGTGTTTTTGAATAATGTTATTTTTATCTATGACAAATTCACATATATAAGTATGACATTAATATCCTGTTACTTATAATTTAAAATTCTTTGAAAAACGCATTCATTTCCGAAATATGTAAGAAATTATTTTAAATAAACTACTCAAAAATGAATAGGGAATTAGATCTTTTTTTAACAGATCTAATTAATTCGATTAAATTTAACGTATTTTCTCAAACTATAGATAAATTAGAAGGCCCACAGTCGTTTGTGGACATTTTATTTGGTAAATGTCTTTTCTGTGTGATAAAATATTGAATCTTGTATTTTAACCTTAAATTAATTTAGAATACAAAATTATAAAAATCGCATTTTTTGACAAGTATTATTCATTTTAAACGTCATTTCACATTTTCACGATGCCAAGACATCATTTAAATAAAGAAACTTTTGATTTAATTGCGTTATTGCATCACCGAGGGCAATCTGGAGCAGAAATTGCCGCAATTTTTAATGTGTCTCCAAGTGTTGTTAGTAGGGCTCTAACAAGATTCCAACAGGTAGGATCTGCAAGGAGAAGACCCGGTAGTGGATCTGAGAGGAAAAGAAATCAGAGACAAGACCGCTACATACGAATTCAGACAAAGATGAATCCGTTTAGAAGTGCTTATGGTTGCAAACACAGTTACGTGCCGCCACTGGAGTTAGAGTTTCGGATCAAACCATCAGAAACCGTCTGAGGGAAATGGATCTTCATATCTGCAGGCCTGTGAGACGCCCAAAATTAACTAATGTCAATAGAATGGCTAGAAGAACTTGGGTTAACCAACGACTAGCAGAAAATTTTCAATGGGAGCATGGCTTATACACCGATGAATCCAGATTCTGCTTATTTAGTGATAATCGTAGAGTAAGGGTCTGGAGAACTCGAGGAGACCGTTATAGACGCGAGTTTACAAAAGCTGTGGTGCCTTTTGGCGGCGGTGGTATCATGGTGTGGGCGGGTATTAGTTTGAATGGACGTACGAACCTCCATCTCTTTGAAAACAATGTCAATGGACACATATACAGAGATGATATTATTCAGCAATATGTGGCCGACTTTCGTGAGGCTGTGGATGAAAACATCGTTTTTATTGATGATAAGGCAAGACCTCATCGTGCACAAATTGTAATGCAAGCAATAAATGACCTCCATATTAACCATCTACCTTTACCACCAACGTCTCCCGACTTGAATCCAATTGAGCACATTTGGGACAGACTTCAAGAACAGCTCAACGAACATAATCCACCCCCAGTTAACGTGCAACACTTGCGGGAAATTTTACCGCTGTGTTGGAGAAGAGTGTCACAAGAACACATTAATAATTGCATTATGAGTATGCCCCGAAGAGGTACAGCTGTGAGAGATGTCCGTGGCCATTATACACGATTTTAGAATTAATTGTTACAGAAAAATGTTTATTTTAGCTATTGTTAAAAATGTTGCTTTTTCATTTTTGGTAATTTCTTAGTAATCTAACGATTTTTCTGAATAAATATACTAATTGAAAATTTTAAATTGTTGTGTACAATTATGTATTTAATATAATACACTACAAATATTTACCCATACTATCTAAAAAATACAAAAAAGTAAAAATTCCTTATTCATTTTTGAGTAGTTTATATGCATATTAAAAAACAGACCTTAAATCGCCCACTAGATAGTGGGCGATGTATATCTACTATAATACACAAAGATCAATAAATAATTATATATATATGTATATATATATATATATATATATATATAAGGTAAACTTAATAAGTCGGCGATTAAAGGTCTGGTTTACTTCAAAGTATATATATTTAAAACAACCCTACATGTTTCGGCAATATGCCTTTGTCAAGGGAATACAAAATATAAATGACAGAATATAAATTTATATTCTGTCATTTATATTTTGTATTCCCTTGCCAAAGGCGTATTGCCGAAACATGTAGGGTTGTTATAAATATATATACTTTGAAGTAAACCAGACCTTTAATCGCCGACTTATTAAGTTTACCTTATCATACCAAGGTCACGAAGATATTATATTTATATATATATATATATATATATATATATATATATATATAAATATATACAAATATCAAATTAGAATGTATGTAATTGCAGAGTAAGTGGGGATGTAAACATTGCTGTCTACAAATTACAAAGCAAATCATACGAAATTTCAATAACTGACATCTGATTCATTAACACTGTTACTTTATAATGCATTTCTAAATAGCTTGAACCTAGGTCTATTGTGGCTGAGTGGTAAAAGCGACAGTCCTGCAAACTGTGGACTTGGGTTCGAGTCCCAACATAGACAATATTTTTCAGATAAAAATTTCGTATGATTTGCTTTGTAATTTGTAGACAGCAATGTTTACATCCCCACTTACTCTGCAATCACATACAATCTAATATGATATTTGTAAATATTTCATATAGGTAAAAGCCGAAAAACTCCAATAATTTATCAATTGTTATATCTATATATATATATATATATATATTGTTATGGTTCATGTAGCACCCATAAATCAGCTTCTGAATTAGAGGAACAGATAGAACAATACTTATAACTAATTACAAAAAGGGTGAAATTGACGAATTTTGTTTGTAAAATTAGTATCAACATGTAAATAAATTAATACAACGAAAACAGTAATACAAATCAATTTATTTTTACTTTTATAACTTATTTTTATATTTCTAATTCAAATTTCATAATTCAAATTATTCGCGCGAAAATAACGGTATCTAATTTATCTACATTGAAGTATTGTATTGATACCGATTACACACGCCCTCTTTTAAAATTTAGATTGAACACAAATGAATACATCTAGAAATTCATAACAGCAACATAACCTGCATTCACCCGAAGACAAACCGTATTTGAAAATTATTAATAAAATGTTATGATTAAGTTAAGAATGTAATATCAATTAAAATGTAAACACAAAGCGATGTTGGGATAATTAAATTTCGAGGCTATTTGTATACATTAAAATAGGCGGTGAGAATAAAAGAATAACGAGGGACGCGGAGAGATATTGAATTTTACAACCGATGGCTGTATTTTTTTTTACGTAATGTCCAAGTTTTAATTTCAATTATTTTAACAAATTTTTAAAATACAACATCCAAAGTGCACAAAATAGAAGCATAATTAAACGGCCAACCTGCTGACGTATAAGCGAGTCTGCTATCATCGAAGATACCCCGACAATCGTCCATAGCATCATCACCAGTGTTCCAGCGGTGAAGCGTGGGTCAATTGGGAGAACTATCAGAGACAACCCGAGACCAAGTTTTAGTACACCGGACTTGGAAATACATAGCTACGAGCCCAGCCAGATCCAACGCCGTATATCCAGTGAAACACAGGTTCTTGACGTCCAACTTATTCTATCAATACGTATTAAAATCACATTATAATAAGCCAATTCAGAATAAGAGAATCTAACTTGCTTTAACTTCGATTTTTAATATTTAAACATCGTTTTTACTAAGATTTATTGCTATAAGTATAGTTTACCATGTAAAATAAGTCAGTGGTACTCACCAGATTCATATAAGCAATACATTTATTTGTTAGGTAACGTAATTTTATCCACAAATATATTATTCAATACAACAAATTAGATTTACGTAAGTTAAGTTCATTATTTTTACTATAAACACTAGTTCATATCATATGTTTGTTACATATTTCTATTTTTAGCTCAATATATTTTTTTAATCATTTCATACTGTCGTATTATTTGTTAACGTTTAATTGATGAGTTTAGCATTTTATTTATACCAAATTACCAAAAAGGAGATAGTTCAAGACCGACTTAGAACCCTGAAAGGAGTAATTATTTTATTTACTTAATTATCTTGCTCTTCGACTGCAGTTAGTGCCTATTTATGTGTACAGAGGACGCAGTTTAATAATTGTGATTAATTTAATCACTGGCGCTCAATATAAGTTAACTATTAAAACACAATCACACCACAGCTAGCATCTTATCAATATATATATATATATATATATATATACATATATATATATATATATATATATATATATATATGGTAAACCTAATCAGTAGGCGATTAAAGGTCTGTATATTACTTCAAAATATATGTACAATATGAAACAAACATGCAAATAATTTACATATCTGTAACTATGCACATGGACAATACACCTCGTATTTTCAGCAATTACTTCTGCTTAATACATATGTTTCTGCCAATATAGGCGTCCTCAGCTAAGCTAGTGAAGCAATTTATACAAATTAATACAAACCTGTTATAAACAACTGGTTTGTATCTGTATTTAAATTTACTGAAATAGCCCGCAAAGATCAAGCAAGTTCCGTCCTATAAGAAGACAACTATTTAATAATTGACATCTTACGGGCGAAAGATACATTGTCCGGAGGGCTACCTATCGTTCGAACAGCTATGCTGCTACGGGAAACGATAAAATACGTATGTAGATGTAGTCCATTAACAACCTGCCAGATGGCGGTATATACGAAAAGGTTTTGTTTAAGTATAACAATACGTTAAGCACGTATAAAGCGTTTGTACAATATGAAACAAACATGCAAATAATTTACATATCTGTAACTATGCACATGGACAATACACCTCGTATTTTCAGCAATTACTTCTGCTTAATACATATGTTTCTGCCAATATAGGCGTCCTCAGCTAAGCTAGTGAAGCAATTTATACAAATTAATACAAACCTGTTATAAACAACTGGTTTGTATCTGTATTTAAATTTACTGAAATAGCCCGCAAAGATCAAGCAAGTTCCGTCCTATAAGAAGACAACTATTTAATAATTGACATCTTACGGGCGAAAGATACATTGTCCGGAGGGCTACCTATCGTTCGAACAGCTATGCTGCTACGGGAAACGATAAAATACGTATGTAGATGTAGTCCATTAACAACCTGCCAGATGGCGGTATATACGAAAAGGTTTTGTTTAAGTATAACAATACGTTAAGCACGTATAAAGCGTTTGTACAATATGAAACAAACATGCAAATAATTTACATATCTGTAACTATGCACATGGACAATACACCTCGTATTTTCAGCAATTACTTCTGCTTAATACATATGTTTCTGCCAATATAGGCGTCCTCAGCTAAGCTAGTGAAGCAATTTATACAAATTAATACAAACCTGTTATAAACAACTGGTTTGTATCTGTATTTAAATTTACTGAAATAGCCCGCAAAGATCAAGCAAGTTCCGTCCTATAAGAAGACAACTATTTAATAATTGACATCTTACGGGCGAAAGATACATTGTCCGGAGGGCTACCTATCGTTCGAACAGCTATGCTGCTACGGGAAACGATAAAATACGTATGTAGATGTAGTCCATTAACAACCTGCCAGATGGCGGTATATACGAAAAGGTTTTGTTTAAGTATAACAATACGTTAAGCACGTATAAAGCGTTTGTACAATATGAAACAAACATGCAAATAATTTACATATCTGTAACTATGCACATGGACAATACACCTCGTATTTTCAGCAATTACTTCTGCTTAATACATATGTTTCTGCCAATATAGGCGTCCTCAGCTAAGCTAGTGAAGCAATTTATACAAATTAATACAAACCTGTTATAAACAACTGGTTTGTATCTGTATTTAAATTTACTGAAATAGCCCGCAAAGATCAAGCAAGTTCCGTCCTATAAGAAGACAACTATTTAATAATTGACATCTTACGGGCGAAAGATACATTGTAGCAGCATAGCTGTTCGAACGATAGGTAGCCCTCCGGACAATGTATCTTTCGCCCGTAAGATGTCAATTATTAAATAGTTGTCTTCTTATAGGACGGAACTTGCTTGATCTTTGCGGGCTATTTCAGTAAATTTAAATACAGATACAAACCAGTTGTTTATAACAGGTTTGTATTAATTTGTATAAATTGCTTCACTAGCTTAGCTGAGGACGCCTATATTGGCAGAAACATATGTATTAAGCAGAAGTAATTGCTGAAAATACGAGGTGTATTGTCCATGTGCATAGTTACAGATATGTAAATTATTTGCATGTTTGTTTCATATTGTACAAACGCTTTATACGTGCTTAACGTATTGTTATACTTAAACAAAACCTTTTCGTATATACCGCCATCTGGCAGGTTGTTAATGGACTACATCTACATACGTATTTTATCGTTTCCCGTAGCAGCATAGCTGTTCGAACGATAGGTAGCCCTCCGGACAATGTATCTTTCGCCCGTAAGATGTCAATTATTAAATAGTTGTCTTCTTATAGGACGGAACTTGCTTGATCTTTGCGGGCTATTTCAGTAAATTTAAATACAGATACAAACCAGTTGTTTATAACAGGTTTGTATTAATTTGTATAAATTGCTTCACTAGCTTAGTTGAGGACGCCTATATTGGCAGAAACATATGTATTAAGCAGAAGTAATTGCTGAAAATACGAGGTGTATTGTCCATGTGCATAGTTACAGATATGTAAATTATTTGCATGTTTGTTTCATATTGTACAAACGCTTTATACGTGCTTAACGTATTGTTATACTTAAACAAAACCTGTTCGTATATACCGCCATCTGGCAGGTTGTTAATGGACTACATCTACATACGTATTTTATCGTTTCCCGTAGCAGCATAGCTGTTCGAACGATAGGTAGCCCTCCGGACAATGTATCTTTCGCCCGTAAGATGTCAATTATTAAATAGTTGTCTTCTTATAGGACGGAACTTGCTTGATCTTTGCGGGCTATTTCAGTAAATTTAAATACAGATACAAACCAGTTGTTTATAACAGGTTTGTATTAATTTGTATAAATTGCTTCACTAGCTTAGCTGAGGACGCCTATATTGGCAGAAACATATGTATTAAGCAGAAGTAATTGCTGAAAATACGAGGTGTATTGTCCATGTGCATAGTTACAGATATGTAAATTATTTGCATGTTTGTTTCATATTGTACAAACGCTTTATACGTGCTTAACGTATTGTTATACTTAAACAAAACCTTTTCGTATATACCGCCATCTTGCAGGTTGTTAATGGACTACATCTACATACGTATTTTATCGTTTCCCGTAGCAGCATAGCTGTTCGAACGATAGGTAGCCCTCCGGACAATGTATCTTTCGCCCGTAAGATGTCAATTATTAAATAGTTGTCTTCTTATAGGACGGAACTTGCTTGATCTTTGCGGGCTATTTCAGTAAATTTAAATACAGATACAAACCAGTTGTTTATAACAGGTTTGTATTAATTTGTATAAATTGCTTCACTAGCTTAGCTGAGGACGCCTATATTGGCAGAAACATATGTATTAAGCAGAAGTAATTGCTGAAAATACGAGGTGTATTGTCCATGTGCATAGTTACAGATATGTAAATTATTTGCATGTTTGTTTCATATTGTACAAACGCTTTATACGTGCTTAACGTATTGTTATACTTAAACAAAATCTTTTCGTACAAAATATATGTATTTAAAAAACTCTACATGTTTCGGCAGTTCGCCTTTATCAAGAGAATACAAAATATGAATGACAGGATATAAATGTCAAGTAATTAAGTTGCTATGGTTTACATTATTCAAAGATACATTCTAGTAATAATAATAAATTATGCCTTAGTATTCCAAAAAATAGATAGCAAGGTGTGAACACATGTGTTGTTCGCTGCTAGCAATTTGTGTCTCTTTCTGGGTATGAACTTGTGTGTTGGTTGCTACTGGCAGCTTGCGGCTCTCTATGGGTGTGTGGTTTTGTGTGAGAGCGTAAGTGTAGGGTTTTGTATGTCGGTGCGTTCGTGCGTGTGTTTAGTGACCGGTCGCGTGAATTTAGAGAGGTCGGATAACCAGCCGTTGTGTAGGGCCGCCAACCCTTTCCCGGCAACTTCTTTACAATTCCGTGCAGTACTTCGACGGCCTGACCCCCGCCCCAACGAGGCAAGGCGCAGACCAGCGAAGCGCACCCTGTACGGGGTTGCTCATCGCTAACCAAGGGAACACTCTTAGTGGCTACCTCGGTCGACGATGGTCACACTTGTACCATCTTAACGTTTTCCGCCGAAGCGGGGGCATAGCATACACGTCGAACGTGTGTGTGCTGTTAACGGCAGCCTAGCCAGGTTGCCGCCCAGGACCGGTCCTAGTGGTGTGTGCATTGCGCGGCGCCGAGCTAGCGCCGCGTAGCATGGTTCCTCACTCTTGCTGGAAAGGCGGAATGGCACCTGACTGCCCAACGGGCAGACCCCCCTAGAGTTTTGTAGCGCATATGCTAGGCTATATATATATATATATATATATATATATATATGCAGATAATTATTTCTTGATCTTTGTACAATATTGTTGATTTAGATATTAGGCGATTGAAGGTCTGTTTTAAATATATACATATTAATGTAAAACAGACTCTCAATCGCCGAATATTTAAATCAACTATATATATATATATATATATATATATATATATATATATATAATAACTTCGTGACCTTGGTATGATATGGTAAACCTAATCAGTAGGCGATTAAAGGTCTGTATATTACTTCAAAATATATGTATTTAAAAAACTCTACATGTTTCGGCTGTGTACGCCTTTATCAAGAGAATACAAAATATTTTGTATTCTCTTGATAAAGGCGTACACAGCCGAAACATGTAGAGTTTTTTAAATACATATATTTTGAAGTAATATACAGACCTTTAATCGCCTACTGATTAGGTTTACTATATATATATATATATATATATATATATATATACATATATATAATATTTTCGTGACCTTGGTATGATATGGTAAATTCAATCAGTTGGCGATTAAAGGTCTGGCTTTACTTCAAAGTATATATATATTTAAAACAACTCTACATGTTTCGGCAATGATGCCTTTATCAAGGATATAAAATATAAATGATAGTATAGAAATGTCAAATAATTGAGTTGCTATGGATAAAATTATCCAAAGATACATTCCAATTGAATAATAATAAATCATGCCTTAGTATTCCAAAAACAGATAGCAAGGTGTGAACATATGTGTTGTCCGCTGTTAGCAGCTTGTGTCTCTTTCTGGGTATGAACTCGTGTGTTGGTTGCTGCTGGCAGCTTGCGTCTCTGTCTGGGTATGTGGTTTTGTGTTTGTGTGAGCGCGTAAGTGTAGGGTTTTGTATGTTGGCGCGCTCGTGCCTGTGTTTAGTACTGCACGGAAAGTAAAGAAGTTGCCGGGAAAGGGTTGGCGGCCCTGCGCAACGGCTGGTTATCCGATCTCTCTCAATTTATGCGACCGGTCACTAAACACACGCACGAGCGCGCCAACATACAAAACCCTACACTTACGTGCTCACACTAACACAAAACCACACACCCAGATAGAGACGCAAGCTGTCAGCAGCAACCAACACACGAGTTCATACCCAGCAAGAGACGCAAGCTGATAGCAGCGGACAACACATATGTTCACACCTTGCTATCTGTTTTTGGAATCCTAAGGCCTGATTTATTATTATTCAATTGGAATGTATCTTTGAATAATTTTATCCATAGCGACTCAATTATTTGACATTTGTATACTGTCATTTATATTTTATATCCTTGATAAAGGCATCATTGCCGAAACATGTAGGGTTGTTTTAAATATATATACTTTGAAGTAAAGCCAGACCTTTAATCGCCAACTGATTGAATTTACTATATATATATATATATATTGATAACGGCCCCCTTTTATAATGGGCTGTGGTGAGATTATGAAATGTTAATGAGATAAAAGTGTAAGATAAAATTATGTATTTGAAAAGATTAGTCGGGCGCCTTAATTTATAAAATCTCACCCCAGATTGCGCTATCTTTATCTCAAATAGCCAACTAGTCGGAAAGCAAGAAACTATTTTTAATAAAACTTTACTAAATGTGGGTGATCTCGGGCTCGTTGTGAGTTTTAGGTTGTTGCTTCCAAAAAAGGGAATAATATTAATGTTGACGCTTAATATAATAACTCCTACAAACAAATATGAACAAATAAAAGATTCATGTAAAATTAAAAATATTATGTTTATTAAATTAAAGGAAACTGTAAAAATATAACGTATTACAAATGTGATATTAACGAAACTGCATATACGCATAAACAACAAGGTGTTACTAATGTGAAAAGAGGTTATGTGTGTTAAACTAATAAATAATATGTATATAAATGTGAATACTCTTATTACAATTATGGTGAGTACCCTTTTATTGTTATCTCTAAGATATAAATAGGTTGTTTAATTAAATATAAAGATCATGACAGGATGTGGTAGATTAGGTAAATAATTCGAGAAGATTATAAAATAAAAGTTTAAAGAATTTAATTTTTGAAAAAAAAATAAATATTATCTGAAAACCTGTTATAATAATGATGCTGATGTATGTTTGTAGATCGTCTGTGTGAATTGGGAAGATCCTCGGTGATCCAAAAATGTTCGGGTGCAGCACAAAATGATGGCGGTGTAGGTGGCTGTTTACGCGGACGCTATCGAAGATTTTCCTCGGACTTCGTCTTCGGTGCCTAATTACTCACTGCGCTCGTTTCTGGCTGTAGAATTTCAGGTATCGTTGTTGATGTACGTTAGACTATATTGTTGAAGTTCGGCGATGGATTCTTATATATAATTCTTCTGATTTTCTATCGTTTTCGGTGGAACTACGTCTGTGACGCTATATTGTTTGAAAGTTCGTTATTACCGAAAATTCTTGTAGTAATTCACTTGACGATCGAGTTAATTAATATTCTGGATACTTCTTATCACTTTTAGCTGAATTTATAATTTAAATTTGTGTTTTATACAAGATTTCTAAGGCTTGGTCTAAAAAGATGCGTCTATTTATTTTTCAAATTCAAGGATCGAATTCTCCGACAGCACTTGTCTGAATATTACCAAACACGCTATCTATTGATATCAATAATCTCGATGATTTACCCTTTTAACAATTTTATATAAAAAGAATTTGATTAATTTAGAATATCTAAATGATTTTAAAAATTATATTATAAATTACCAAGTTAGGTTAAGATAAATTTGAATGATACAAATCGCATACTGCGCATGATAAATGTAAACATAGCGTGATGTCAATTTGTAGGCGTGTCTTACTAGTGTCGATATAATACAAAGTTGCATATGGATTTGAATATGTTTTTCGCGCTAATATTTGAAAATTTGAATATGAAATAATAAAATTAAATAATGAAAGGAAAATGTATATAGAAATTTAAAGAATGAAATGATCGTTATAAAAATACATATGCACTTCGATACTACTAAGACTTAATAATATTATTTATATAACCATTATATTATAACCCTTTTTCACTTTGTATGTCTTATTCTTCCTATTTTAGATGCAGCTCTATATGGATAACATGCATCACAACAATGTCCCCGTCGAAAAAATGTCGGAATGTACAAATGAGGACATTCTTTTCGCTGAAGATGATGTAGGAAATGAAAGATAACAACCTTGTTTTTCTAAACTTATTACGTGTCGTTTGAATTAAACAATTAGAAAGAAAAATAAGTTAACACCTTAATATAAAAACTTTATGAATTGTAAAAACGAAATGTTTGTTTGTGTGATGGACTTCCTTAACATTATATTAGTATACCAAAGTCTTTTCTTCCTTTTTTTTTTTTTTTAATTATCAACTATTATTCTATTGTTTCTTTGTAACTTCTCTTTATTTATTCAAGCTGTCCAAATTCAAATTATCCAGTCTAAATTAATGTTTCTTGTTTAAGTATATTTATTTGTAATTATATAAAAATAGTTTAGTTGTAGTATTCATTTAATTGATGTATTTTGCGAGCTATAACATACCTTTCAATGTAATTAATAATTTTAATGACTGTATTTATTCAATTGTATATTACTGTTCCGTTAAATAATCCTGCAACATCGAAATATGGTATCTACCCTTTATGTACCCGGTTTCTTCTTCCATTAATTCATAAGTATTGTTGCCTAAAATTCTATTAATAATATAAGGTCCTTGATATGGTTTTAGCAGTTTTCCCATTATTTTATTTTTAAGATCAGTTACTCTCAATCTTTTCACTATTACCCTATCATTAAGATTATATGTTTTATATTTCTTATCAACGGTATTCCTCTTTCTTTCCCATTTAATTTTCTTTGTCAATAATTTCTCTCTTACTTCTATAAGTCGTTCGTTGAAGTTGATGGCTTCTGGATCTGTCCAAGGTCTCTGCGGTGGCTGACCAGTAAAAATTGTTATTCTGGTTCTATGTTGATAAGCCAAAATGCGTTCTTAAGATCTAACTTGCTGTATATGGGCTTATTACCACATTTTGTTAATAATACATCGATATTTTGCGGCATTTCGAATTCGGGTTTAATTCTTCGGTTCAATGCTCTTGCATCTAAACATATGCGTAGAGATAAGTCTTTCTTTTGAACTATAACTATCGGATTTATAAAGTAGGTATTTGACTTCTCTATAATGCCAGTCTGTTCTAATCGTTCCAGTTCCTGACTTACTTTCTGCTGATAATGATACGGAATGGGGTAATTTTTACTAATTAGTGGGTCTTCGTTATCTATTTTAATCGGATGCTGATATCCTTTTGCAAACACTACATCATTGTTAATAAGAGTAATATTATTGTATAAAATTGCTATTAAGTCGGGTATGACAGTTATATCTGGTATCTTAGAGTTCTCTATAAAATTCTTTATATCATCATAATTATTAATTGTTTTCACTACTTGATTATCCATTCTAACTTCCATAACATCTCCTCGCTCGTGACAATCCTTCGTTCCTTGCCTAACTACCATTCTCTCTATTCCAATATTTGTATTATTAAATTCTATTATTTTTCCATCTGTTTCATTATTCCCCTCGTAATCTCTTCTATTGCACGGTTCATTATTTAATATAATATTATTTATTTCACTCGTAAGCACTTCCTTCTTATATAGGTTATAACCTTTTAACTCTTCTTCTGATAATTGTTTTTCAAATATAACTTTATTCACATCTATATTTAGTATACCATTTTCGAAATCTAAGATCATTTTGAGTTTTTTAATACTGTCAATACCTATAATACAGTCGTATTGTAGTTTATCTATAATATAGCAATGTATGATGTATTTTGATTTGTCGACTAATATTTCTGTTGATAATTGTTTTGTTACCGTCCCCATGCGTTTTCCGTTCGCTGCAATGATATCTGTCCCTTTCGTTTTTACAATGTTCTTCTCGTATCCCCGTATATTCGTAGCTTTCTCTGCCTTTAATAAAGTTATTTCCGCTCCTGTATCGATTAAGCAATATAAAAAGATATTTTCGAATTTTAATTTTACAATAGGTAAAGTATATATTTGGGTAGTTTGGTTGCCTGCATCTTCTACAGTAATGAATTCTTCCGGATGTTGATAGAAAGTAATATTTTCAAATTTAAAAGGTATGTTACAGTCGTCATGGGTTCTTAATTTTGTGCTGATGATGGGCCTTGTGTTGGGTTGGTGTAGAGGTCCTCTGTTAAAATTGGCGTTTTTTTTAATACCTCTTCCATATTTGTTCGTATCGGCGATACAGATCGATGACGTCTGTTAATATTATTTACGTGACCACGTCCACGATTACGGATATGATTAAATCCTCTTCCTTGTTGATTAGTATTATGGTTTGTATTGTTATTGTTTGTTTGTCGATCCGTAGTGCGATTGTAATTATTGAAATAATTATTACTGTTGTATCTGGATGGCTGGTAGTTGTAATTAGGTCTATTTGATGGATTGTTTGAATTATTATTATCCCGATCATTGTACATATTATTGTTAGAATTGTTATTATTATTATATGCTCTTGTAAAATTTTGATTTCTATTATTGTTGTTGAAATTATTATATCGTTGCGGTGGTGAGTTATTTGGGTTATTGTTCGGATTATTTGAATTTTGCGACGGATGATTGCGAGAGTTGGGATTGCGATATATGTGTTGTGGCTGATGGTTATTCTCCGAATAATCATCTAGACGTCTCATTATGTCTATGAGAGAGTCCATATCCGTAACTCTTTGACATATGATAGCCTGTGTATCGGTGTAGATGAAATGATTTAGGAGCTGCCTGGCAATCATTGATTCTTCCATGTCATTCAGGTGTTTACACTGGTTATAGATACGGGAAGCGTATGTCTCGCGTGATACTTGTCCCAATCGATATTTGCCTGTCAACAACCGTATTCTAGCTCTGTTTTGTTGCGTTTCGTCCCAATAATTCTTCTTAAAGAGTGTAACAAATTGGTCAAGGGAATTACAATGGTCCTCAATTCTTTGAAACCACTCTTGTGCACTGTAACGTAAAGTTACTCGTATGACCTCCATCCTCTGCTTCTCCTCAGGTATATCCTCTAAGTAGCGTAAAAGACAACTAAGATACGTCATAGGATGTACACGTGTGATATCCCCGTCGAAATGATGTAAATTTTCTATCTTTATAGAGCTATTATTAGTATTAATATAATTAGTTGATGTAAAATAGCCTTTTATTTTATTTTCCAATCGTTTAATGTTAGTCTGTGTAGTCGTATAATTTTCATTATTAGTTATAGTTATAGTATCTAAATTTTGTCTGACAATATTGATTTCTTGTTTATTATAATCTTTGTATTGGTTTAACGATGATTTTAATTGTTCTGTGTTATCATTGTTTAATTTGTTAAAATTGGTCAATTTTGTATTAAACAAATTATTATTTTCAGAAATCATTTTGTCTATGTTTTGTTGTATGTCTTGTGTTGTAGTTTTAAGTCTCTGTTCAGTATTATTTTGAATTTCAGTAGTTGCGGTCTCTAACTGCTTAGCCCAATGTAAATTCTGTAGATTAACGGTTTCATCAAGTTTAATTAAGTACTTGAGTTCGTTTTCTTCCATGTTTTTCTGAGCTGTAGAAATTTCTGCTATCTTACCCTCTAAATCTACTTTGAAAGCACTTAATTTGTTGTCGATGTTTGCATTATTTATTTCAAATTTTTGATTAATACTGTTCATGTTTGTCTCTAATTTAGTTGTTAGATCACTATTCATGTTGCTTATGTCTGTTTTCATATTAGTTAGTTCTTGTTTTAAGTTTTCATTGTTAGTGTCTAATTTGTTTGTTAAGTCTTGTTTTAGGTTATCGTTATTTGTATCTATTTTATTATTAGTATGATCTAATTTATTATTACTATTAGTTAGTTCTTGTTTTAAGTCTTTGTTATCTTGTTTTAAATCGGTCATTTGTGTCATTAATATCTGTAACATATTCATCACCTGGCCAATGTCTGGTGAACTTACCCCTTCAGTTGTAGACGCTTGTGTCACGGGAATGTCTCCCTGTTCAACCCTATCTTCTTCAGTACTGTCCTTAACTGCTTTGGTTCTATGACGAGTATCCATTTTGATATTTATTAGATTTATAAAGTTTAATGAATTTATATAAAGATGTATCCTTTATTTTAAAAGTATGATAATAATAAATAGTTGAAAAATACAAAGTTATGTTTAAAATATGAATAATAATACTCGAGACACCGTAATTTTATTAGTGAATCAAAAGTTAAATAAAATAACGTAAGCACAAGGTGATATTTTCCCTTTCACTAACCTTTAATATGTCCTAGAATCCTCCAAAGTCTGCGATGTAGTGAAATAAAGGTAACAATCTGCTGTTATAATAGGAAAAACATGTACACACAACGACAATAATAATCTACACCTTTTTGTCTATATAATATATGAAACAATTTGAAAAGTATCAATTATTTGCAATATTTAACTTTGTAGATGAGTTATCAACAAGAAGCAACAGGCCCACGTTGTCGGCGACAATTGATAAATTGCGCTGAGATAGGCCTCTACGTTGGGCTAGCCAATTGATAACGGCCCCCTTTTATAATGGGCTGTGGTGAGATTATGAAATGTTAATGAGATAAAAGTGTAAGATAAAATTATGTATTTGAAAAGATTAGTCGGGCGCCTTAATTTATAAAATCTCACCCCAGATTGCGCTATCTTTATCTCAAATAGCCAACTAGTCGGAAAGCAAGAAACTATTTTTAATAAAACTTTACTAAATGTGGGTGATCTCGGGCTCGTTGTGAGTTTTAGGTTGTTGCTTCCAAAAAAGGGAATAATATTAATGTTGACGCTTAATATAATAACTCCTACAAACAAATATGAACAAATAAAAGATTCATGTAAAATTAAAAATATTATGTTTATTAAATTAAAGGAAACTGTAAAAATATAACGTATTACAAATGTGATATTAACGAAACTGCATATACGCATAAACAACAAGGTGTTACTAATGTGAAAAGAGGTTATGTGTGTTAAACTAATAAATAATATGTATATAAATGTGAATACTCTTATTACAATTATGGTGAGTACCCTTTTATTGTTATCTCTAAGATATAAATAGGTTGTTTAATTAAATATAAAGATCATGACAGGATGTGGTAGATTAGGTAAATAATTCGAGAAGATTATAAAATAAAAGTTTAAAGAATTTAATTTTTGAAAAAAAAATAAATATTATCTGAAAACCTGTTATAATAATGATGCTGATGTATGTTTGTAGATCGTCTGTGTGAATTGGGAAGATCCTCGGTGATCCAAAAATGTTCGGGTGCAGCACAAAATGATGGCGGTGTAGGTGGCTGTTTACGCGGACGCTATCGAAGATTTTCCTCGGACTTCGTCTTCGGTGCCTAATTACTCACTGCGCTCGTTTCTGGCTGTAGAATTTCAGGTATCGTTGTTGATGTACGTTAGACTATATTGTTGAAGTTCGGCGATGGATTCTTATATATAATTCTTCTGATTTTCTATCGTTTTCGGTGGAACTACGTCTGTGACGCTATATTGTTTGAAAGTTCGTTATTACCGAAAATTCTTGTAGTAATTCACTTGACGATCGAGTTAATTAATATTCTGGATACTTCTTATCACTTTTAGCTGAATTTATAATTTAAATTTGTGTTTTATACAAGATTTCTAAGGCTTGGTCTAAAAAGATGCGTCTATTTATTTTTCAAATTCAAGGATCGAATTCTCCGACAGCACTTGTCTGAATATTACCAAACACGCTATCTATTGATATCAATAATCTCGATGATTTACCCTTTTAACAATTTTATATAAAAAGAATTTGATTAATTTAGAATATCTAAATGATTTTAAAAATTATATTATAAATTACCAAGTTAGGTTAAGATAAATTTGAATGATACAAATCGCATACTGCGCATGATAAATGTAAACATAGCGTGATGTCAATTTGTAGGCGTGTCTTACTAGTGTCGATATAATACAAAGTTGCATATGGATTTGAATATGTTTTTCGCGCTAATATTTGAAAATTTGAATATGAAATAATAAAATTAAATAATGAAAGGAAAATGTATATAGAAATTTAAAGAATGAAATGATCGTTATAAAAATACATATGCACTTCGATACTACTAAGACTTAATAATATTATTTATATAACCATTATATTATAACCCTTTTTCACTTTGTATGTCTTATTCTTCCTATTTTAGATGCAGCTCTATATGGATAACATGCATCACAACAATATATATATATATATATATATATATATATATATATATATATATATATCAGATAGACATATAAATCACGTCTTAGCTTAGAGAATTGACGAAGTGGCATTTGTAAATAACCATAAGTCAAATTGACAAGTTACGATTTAACCTATTACTAATAGTACGAAATGTAGGTTAGATCACTTAATCAATCTAAGCCATAACTGATTTAATCCATGGCATACTCTGAAAACTTTTTTTGTGGCTCACTCTTTTTATATGTATATTTGTATCAGTAAAATATTAGTAATATTTACATTAACTCATGTAATAATGTAATAAATATTCACTTTAAGCAATTGTATAAAATAAACAATTATTATAATATCTCTTCTCTCTTAAGGATAATCTGCATTTTCAAAGAAACGCAAATAAATTCGATTTGTGGTTTGTGCTTATGATGCACAGATGTTGATTGTTAATAATTCCATGTTTCGTTAATAAATGGGTCACATCTGCTCGATATTGAAATCCTGTAGGAAGTGCACATATTTTACAATCAGCTTGGTCCCATTTTTAAATTGAAATTAATATCCGAAGACCTATAAGGATTGCGTTTAAGTAAGCAGATAAATTTACAGACGGATTAATATGGCATGGCGCAAAATTATTCACAACCATCAACACACGTGTCATTGTCCGTCACAATACTATTTTTTCTAATTACATGAATTACTAACTAATATTAACTAATTCTGAATTATAATACTTTAGTACCAAATCAAACTTAATAATTATATCTATCGAGTTAATCCTATTAGTCATATTTCAATTCTATTGCCATTCTGGTGAAGTTGTTATTTATTTTAGACATTTTATAATTGCTCCGAAAGCGATTTTTCCGATTATTTTGGTGTTAAAATGCGACTTTTTGCAATATTAAAAGAACACTTCGACTTTTTGACAATAAAGTGAGTGTGGTACGAATAAAAGCTTACCAAGTAATGTTGAACGTTTTTTCTAAATGTAATTAAGGATCTACGATAGAACGTACATGTAATAACGCAACAACTAATTGTAGCACATTCAAGAGCAAATTTTTAAAATAGAAAACCTTGGTCATGCAATCTTGCATTATGATATTGTAGTGCCAATCATCACTTTCGATCATCTGAATATGTTGTTGCAATAATGACCAACGTACCTGAAATGCATCACATAGCTGTATCGATATCTAAACATCATCAGTAGGTTACAGATAAGAATAAATTGACAATGTAACAACAAACAGATTTCATTTTCTTTATATAGTCAATTCATCGAGGTTAAAATCAAGAATAAGCTTTTTCAGAAAATTGAATTCTGTTGGTGTTTTTTATAGTGTCGCATTTTCCAAAAGAGAAGTAATCGAAAAGTCAAACTAATCTGACAACCCAAGTGTCATTTACGTCTAGTAAAGTTTACTATTTTATTATGAAGTGGCTGATGTTGTGCAGTTTTATTTGAAAAAATGTCGGTTCTGTCGTCGAAACTCAAAGATCGCTTCGCACATTTTATGGTCGACATAGTAGCCCATCTGGGCGGATTATTGAGCCAACTATGAATAGGTTCTCGTATACGATAGTGGATGACACTAATCCGCACAGAAGGCAAACAGTGCCCATGGAGGAGAATATCGCAGTTGTTGGATATAGTGCTGTGGAAGACCCGAATTAGTCGATTCGGCACCGTGGTGTGACCAGTCGCTATGTAGAAAATGTTGCAGAAAGAACTTGGCCTATATCCTTACAAGATCTAATTCGTGTAACAAATAAAGCCGAATGACACTTACTGAGTGATCGAAAACCAATTGGTTGTTGATCCCGAGTTTTACCGCAAAATATTGTTCAGCGATGAGGCTCATATTTGGTGAAATAGCTACGTCGGCAAGCAAAATTGCCACATTTGGAGTGAAGAGAATCCACAGGAGACACTTTGGGCACCATTAAAACCAGAAAAATTTAGTGTTTGGTCCCCTCTATGGAATGGAGGAGTCATCGGGCGTACTTTTCCAAAAATGAAGTTGGTCAGCACGTTGCAGTAAATGACCAACGCTATAGAGATTATTTCGTTGCCTGATTGCGTGGCATGAATGTTCCCATTCAGCGCGTGACCCAACCAAAATGCTAGGGAAACTTGTACGACGACCAAATCATTTCGCGAAATTAACTTATCAACTGGTCACGAAGATCGTGTGATGCGACGGCATTAAGTCCTTCGTCTATGCGCATGGACGAGTCCTTTATACAAATTATTTATTGGACAATAAAGATATCTATCTATGCCGATAAGCCAGCGACGTTAGACTATTTGGGAGTCAACGGTCACCGTATTATTACCAAGACTGCGCTATATTCGAATCGGTCGTGGCACTCATATGCTCGAAATCATATTCAAATACTAAATGGGATAAAATTATCTTCTGAATATTATCAAATCGCGGGTCATTTGGACAATTTCTTTGTGTTTTTTTTTTAATTCGAAACTACATTCTAATGTTACATATATACACGCTGTGTTTTTTAAATTCTTTATACAAGGCTGATAGTACAAAAATCCATTAAATCATTCTTGCAACGTTATGCCAGAAAAGCGTCAACGAGTACTTGGATCTCCTTATGTGTTCATAGAAGGTGTTGTGTATGTGCTTTTCTGTTATATATTTTCTCTTTTTGCATTTTATGTATTCATCGGTTCGTTTCATAGTTATTGTAAAGCTTATTACTGTTTGCTGTGGCAGGTTAAACATATTTTTTGTTCCTATTTCCCTTAAAATCAATACATTTTTAAATAAATATCACATATTTGCTTTTAGTGAGTCGCTAGTGTGGTTGAACCAACAACTTATCTTGGGAAGTATATTTCAGTATTACCAACTAGTATATTTGGTTGCATATGCGACTGTCTCAGGATTAAATGAATATAGTCCTTTGATTGTACAATGCTGGATTAAATTTACTTTAATATGTATATAATTTCACTGTTAATAAAAACAGAAATTGGATCAATGTATCAAATAAAACGATTTATTGCTACGTAACGTTTCAAAACTATATTTGTTTCTTCATCAGACCTGTTAAAATAATAATAAATTAGCCGTATAGAATACAATATGAATATGTACTTACACTAGTAATTAAAAATTCTTAAGTGATTTTATAATTGAAAGAAGGAAGATATCAATTAAAATTTATAACTAGTAATATTTTACATATTACAAAAATTTATTATGGAGAGTATAAAACTCGGAAATTTACAACAATAACAAAAGTACTATAATGGTTTGAAGTCAGCGCACTTGACTAGAATGTTTGTTAGTATGGCCAAATTTAGTCTAGGCGAAAGAAACCGGTGAACGCGATAAGGGCGGAAAAAGAAACCAGATACCGTAAAAAAATTATATATGTAACAGCGAAATTAGTAAAGTATACGAGGATCGGAAACAAAATTCAGACCAGAAATAACAAACAGTTCAAATTAACTTGAATGAAGAGAACATATTATGAAACTAAAATGAACAACCTACTAAAAGAGCATAATATATACACCAAACTAACAAGCGATCCAACAAAAAAAATTGAAAAATTAAATAATGATAAGGTGAAGCAATGGGAAAATAATAACAGTATTTCAAGAGAAACTGCCAAAAGCCTAAAAATTAACAATTCATACTTGCTAAAAATATATAAACCAAATACCCCATTTAGACTCATAGTATCCTGTGTGCAAACTTCGTTATACAAATTATTCAAAAAAAAAAATTATTCTTGGCAAAAATTAATTTTATTAAAAAAATTCTTACGATTTCAAACATTTCCTAAACAATATGGAAGTCCCTGAAAACTACATATGTACTTATTTTCTTGGATGTTATTTCGATGTACACCAACATACCCATTAACTTTGCCATTAAAGCAATAGAAACTAATTGGAACCAAATGCAAAATTTCATACCACTAACGCTAAAAGAATTTAAAAAAGCAATAGAGTTAACCCTAAGCTCGTAAACTCGTAAACAGTTTACGAGTAACCAGAAGCAGAAGCAGACAGTTATCGCAGACCTGAAGATGGCAAATGTGATTTTGCCGAAATGTCGTCCAGAAACCAGCACCGGTCTTTACGAAGACTAAACAGTGGAAATGCGGAAGAAAATCCGGAATACAGTTACAACATATATATATATATATATATATATATATATATATATATAATAATTTTTTAAAATTTGTATATTATAGTTGATTTAGATATTCGGGGATTTAAGGTCTGTTTTATTTTGATATGTATATATTTAATATAATCTATTACATGTTTCGGTAAATATTACCTTTATCAACGAATTTATACTGTCATTTATAATTCTTTGATAAAGGTAATATTTACTGAAACATGTAAGAAATTATTTTATAAATATATATATAATTCGACCAGGAGTCTTAAAAATAATTTTATGTATAACTTTGTGACAGATACAACTACACGTGTTCCTCTCTTTTAAATGTGTTTGTCCTGGATTTTAAACTGTAATTTCAAAATAAACTATGTGTACGCTAATTACTTTGAAATATTGTAAACGTTATGAATAGTGAGACGGGTAATTTCTCCATAGAAAAAATAGTTCACATTTTGACCCCCTGAGGAAGCATACAATCTTGATGCCAAATATTGGGAGAAAAAATAAAGAACTAACTTAAATAATAGTTTAATTTTGCTGGATTCCCCAAAAACAATTTCCCTTCCATATATATATATATATATATATATATATATATATATATATATATATATATATATATATTTATATATATATATATATAAATATAATATTTTCGTGACCTTGGTATGATAAGGTAAACTTAATAAGTCGGCGATTAAAGGTGTGGTTCGTATAAATGAATTATACAGAATTTATATTGTCATTTATATTTTTTATTCCCTTGACAAAGGCATCATTGCCGAAACATGTAGTGTTGTTTTAAATATATATACTTTGAAGTAGTGAACCAGACCTTTAATCGCCGACTTATTAAGTTTACCTTATATATATATATATATGTATATGGTAAATTCAATCAATTGGCGATTTAGCGATTTAAGGTCTGGCTTTACTTTAAAGTATATATATTTAAAACAACCCTACATGTTTCGGCAATGATGCCTTTATCAAGGATATAAAATATAAATGACAGTATATAAATGACATTTGTATACCGTCATTTATATTTTATATCCTTGATAAAGGCATCATTTCCGAAACATGTAGGGTTGTTTAAAATATATATACTTTAAAGTAAAGCCAGACCTTAAATCGCCAACTGATTGAATTTACCATATCATACCAAGGTCATGAAAATATTATATATATATATATATATATATATATATATGAAAAAATGTGTGAAAGTCGTATCCACCCCGGAATGTGCAGACGCCAGCGTTTCATGGTTTTACCAATCATCGGTGCACCTACATCCAGGAATAGACACGACTTTCATTTCTATACGAAGTGTATATATACTAATTGTGATAAACGTAATGTTAATGAGAATTAATAATCAATAAATTCTCACATTACTGCCAATGCCGTTCTAATTCGTTGCATTAATTTCTACACCTGACAAAATCACATTTGCCTAAGAATGTAGCTGCAACGCGTCGCGGCGCCAACTGACCGAGTTGTACGGGAAAATGAAAAATGTGTGAAAGTCGTATCCACCCCGGAATGTGCAGACGCCAGCGTTTCATAGTTTTACCAATCATCGGTGCACCTACAGCGCCGCGACGCGTTGCAGCTACATTCTTAGGCAAATGTGATTTTGTCAGGTGTAGAAATTAATGCAACGAATTAGAGCGGCATTGGCAGTAATGTGAGAATTTATTGATTATTAATTCTCACTAACATTACGTTTATCACAATTAGTATATATACACTTCGTATATAAATTAAAGTCGTGTCTATTCCTGGATGTAGGTGCACCGATGATTGGTAAAACCATGAAACGCTGGCGTCTGCACATTCCGGGGTGGATACGACTTTCACACATTTTTTCATTTTCCCGTACAACTCGGTCAGTTGGCGCCGCGACGCGTTGCAGCTACATTCTTAGGCAAATGTGATTTTGTCAGGTGTAGAAATTAATGCAACGAATTAGAGCGGCATTGGCAGTAATGTGAGAATTTATTGATTATTAATTCTCATTAACATTACGTTTATCACAATTAGTATATATACACTTCGTATAGAAATGAAAGTCGTGTCTATTCCTGGATGTAGGTGCACCGATGATTGGTAAAACCATGAAACGCTGGCGTCTGCACATTCCGGGGTGGATACGACTTTCACAAATTTTTTCATTTTCCCGTACAACTCGGTGGTCAGTTGGCGCCGCGACGCGTTGCAGCTACATTCTTAGGCAAATGTGATTTTGTCAGGTGTAGAAATTAATGCAACGAATTAGAGCGGCATTGGCAGTAATGTGAGAATTTATTGATTATTAATTCTCATTAACATTACGTTTATCACATATATATATATATATATATATATATATATATATATATATATACATACATATAGTAGATTTACTTAGTCGGCGATTTAAGGTCTGTTGTATTTTAATATGAATCTCTTAAAATAATTTAACTCTTACATATTTCAGCAATTACTGACTTTTTCAAAGAATTTTAAATTATAAATTACAGTATATTAATGTATAAATATGACGCTAATATATTGGTATCCACAAAAAAAAACATCGCATATGTGCGGCCGAGTATGTTTTGGTAGAAAACAACAACAATCACTACCTATGAATAGGACCTTATTGTGTGGAATTTAATCGATTTTTTTTGCGGGTCAATAAACTTGAATTGTATTTCTGTGAATTCGGTATTTCGGTAAATATAAAATAAACAAAGATATGGACTGACTTTAGCTAAATTTTGGCCAAAAAAATTGGTAATTTTTGATGAATTACAAATAAATTTCTTTTTCGATTTTCATTAGACATTTATACCTATTCTTCAGATTCGCATAGATTGGGCGCTCCTCAGCGGTAACCCTGTATATATACGACCTGTAAGTGTAAAAGCATTCAATTGCAGTTATTGTTAAGTTTATATGATTTGACAAGCAAAAGGTAGTACATGAACCATTTGAATAAGTGCATATAATATTAAACATAATTTGCAATATGCCACCCAACTTGAACAAAGGTACCCGTGCATTGTGGCGAAGTAAAAGAAATAATAGGAACGGCAAAATATGATCTTTATAAACAGGTCCAGTGATGTGGCAGTGATTCAACAAAGAATTTTAACGTCTGACGGCTTTACGCACACTCGAACAATGACATCTATACACGTTTTGACAGCAAACTGTTGTTTCTTTTAAATTTTTCGTTGATCGTATTTCGCAAGGGCGTATTGAATAACATCGGACTTACAAATGAGTTGAATCCATTGGTGATTGAAGCTGTATTTATTTAAGCAAGGAAACTTCCATTCGCTGGCAGTATGTTCTCGTACAATAAAACAAAAACAGATATAGAAATGTAGTGTTAACTTTCAAAATGCAATACACGGGAATATGCTTCGGTAAATATTATTTTTCTGTTATATTTAGTTAGAGGCATTTGTATTAGATTTTATTGACACTCAAACCGATAGACTAACGTTAGGAAATAATCTGACTGAAAGGGAATATTATAATTTTTGATAGAGGCAACCTAAGAAAGCTGTGCTTAGAATTTTGTGTTTCTTTTATTACGAAATTATAATCATTTAACTGAACCACGGCAGCAACTACAACAGCAACATCATTCAAACATCCTAAAGAGATATAAAAATTGTATATGTAAGGTAAGCAAAATACGAATCTGTCTTATAAACGGTTCAAAAGGGATATATCTAGGTTTAGTACATTTAAATTAACATTTTTTCAATCAAGGCTATTCAACATCACAATTTTAAAAATGTGCATATCGAAAACTGTAAACGCAATTGAGATGCTTTCTTTATTACATATTTAGTATTTTCTGTAGGCGAATAATTTATATCCAAAACCACACCTGCATATTTTCTGAAGTGTGTAAATAAAGTCAAGAGCTTGTATTTTTTACAATTTTTTGATTCAATTGATATTACAATTCCACGCATTGGAGACGTTTTGTTTGCTACTATAGTTTGTCTACTATTCATAGCAGTGCTGGAATTCAAATATGGATTGTCTTCAGTTGGTCGCTTACGATTTTTCAATGTTTTCTACTATCCAAAAATTGTGTCTTTGAGGGGAATTTACAGTCTTGGGTAAAGGAGGAAGTTAAAAGCAGTGAATGGGAGGAGTGGGAGCTATATGAATGCTTGCCAAAAACTCGTTAACTGGAATCGCTGTGTGATTAGGAGCATTGTTGTAATGCAGTATCCAGTTGCTTTTGATGTTCGGTCTCATATGAAAGACTCCTTTTCGAAGTTTTTCAAGAACTTGTCAGTAAAAATGCTGGGAGTTAATTTTTGATTTGTTCGTTCTAGTTTTTTGTTGTTTGCTTTATTGCTGTGTGCTATTCTTGGCTCTGGTGCTTTGTTCCTGAGTAGTATTCAACAATTCAAGGTTCATCACCAGTAATGACATATTCCAGAAAATGAGGTACAATTCCATTTCATCTCAAGATGTCAAGACATGTTTCCCTCCTGTTGCCTTTTTGATCTTGTGAAAGATTTTCTTCATTCCTAATTCATTGATCAAAATTTAATAAACGGGTGTGTAAGCCAAATTTATCTCTTTCATTCTGACCGTCAACCGACGAGCAGCGCAAGATCCCGGATTCCGTTGATGTTTTCATCTTTTCCTGCAGTTGAAGATATTTTGGTGTGAGATTCATCTTCACTCGAATCTCCGCCTTCTGATAATGCTTTAAATCACCTAGAACCTAGAAACCTGGGCTTTTGATAAAACACTGTCATCATAGGCAACAGTTCCAATCGTATTTGCTCAAGTCTACAAAAACCCAATGACGCATCGTTGCTCGAAATTTTTGACACTACGTTTCAGAATGCACTAGAAATCCGGTTCACGAAAAGAATTGTTATGGATCGACAACCACTCTTCGAAGCTCAAGCTTGTACGGAAGACACCAGAGGTTGGCCTGTCGTCCAACATTGGTGCCAGAGTAAACGGTACACGGTGATTTACACAAGTACACTATCCACCCTCTCTATTTCGTAGTTATCCATCCATATGTGTTTTAATACAACTCAAATCAATATTGTTCAATATATAATAATGTACGAGGGATATTTATTAAAAAAATGGGGTAATAGTGTACATTATACATTCTTTCATCTACTTTTCTACATAATTTCCATTTTTGTTTAACAAGTTATTGAATTTCGATGTCAAAGAAATCTGTCGCCTGTGAAGAAGCTCAATCTACGACTGTAGTTTTCACATCTTCGTCGTCGTGGAACTGTTGACCATCAAGGAACTCCTTTAAGTACCGAAACAAGAGAAAATCATTGGGTGCAAGGACTGAAGTATAAGGTGGATGATCTGGTTGTTCCTATTCAAAAGATCTGATTAGACCTTGTATTTGTGCAGAAGCATGTGGCCTTGAATCGTAACATTCACAATATTAATAAATAAATAATATTATTTAATAAATTAAAGTTAAAATAACTAAAAGGAAAACAGAGAAAAGTGAAGTCCTCACTTAATTACAGGATATCATTAAATTTTGCGAGGAGGAAAAAGCCGCAAATGCATATACTTTTACTGTTGACAAGGCTATAAATCGTGTGGCAGCTGTGACAGGAAAATCTTAGAAGACAATTCGACGAATTAAAGTAAATATACCTAGAGTTGATAGATCACAACCATTGTCACAGCTAGAACCCTAATGTTCAACAAATTTTTGGGCACCGCATAAAAGTTCTCATACTATTTGTAGATGACATGGATAAGAAAATGTTTAAATATTATGTATAACAATTGTCTAAAATATCTAACCTTTGTAGATGAGAAATAAAATATATTCTCTATATATAGTCGGTAAAATTGTACTCACACTAAATATTTTGCATGGATTTATGGTACAAGACACAGTTTAAATGCTGCAAAGCTTCTGATAGATATGGGGTTTAAATATATGGAAACTAAATCTAACAGAAAATTATTGATGGAGCGTTTTGATATTGTAGCATGGAAAGCTCGTTATGTACGTTTTCTGCTCCGAGGAGCAAGGAGTTTCAAAGAAGGATGGTGCTGGGCAAAGATGGATGATAGCTCATTGTAGAGGTTCCATGGGATTAATTGAAAATAGCTTTTTGTTGTTTAAATCAAAAATTAAAGTGGAGACTATTATGACGAGATGAATTATGATAATTTTTACTATAGTTAAATATAATCCTAGATAGTGCCTAGCTTTGCCTTTAACATCTAACTTTTAATTTTTTTAAACAATCACTGTCTGTCAATAATAATAAATATAATAATAATAAAAACCCTACTAAAATCCAAAATATCGCTGCTACTGTCTGTGTATAATCTATTACTTTTTATCATCTATTAGATTTTACCCATACCGTTTCACAAGAATATCCTGTAAAACTAGATTATTTTGGTGATGTAATTTGGTTTCTGCTCCAATATTCACTCATTTAATGTACCAGACATAATTCAAAAGCCTTTTCATAACATGCTACAGTGTTAATTGATTTATAGTTTTCACTAAGTTGAGTTCTGTTAATTATTTGCAAAGGCTTTATATGCAAGGGCGGATTAATATATAAAGCCTCCAACTCTAGAAAATAAGGATAAGAAAAAAAATAAAATAATGCAATCAGTCTCCAAATAAAGCAAATTTATTGTACTATAAATGTACATAATTATTTTCCATATAATCAACATTTCTCCAAATGCTTCATTCCGAAATGAAAAAAACTTTCTTGTTTTGCTCTAACTTTGGCAACAACCAAAAATTCGAAGACGCCAAATCAGCATTGTAATCCTGATTTGGCGCTTTCGAATTTTTGGGTCGTCATTGTCGTTGCTGCAATGCAAGAACAAAATGCGTTCTTGAAGCATTACTTTCTGCTGATGGAACTCTTTTAAAATTTCGTAAAAGTGGAGAATTAGCGTGATGATATTTCATTGACATCCGGTTGTTTCGAGGTCATAGTGATGAACCCGACAACAAGCAGCAGTCAATGGAATATCGTCCCCGGTGGTGATGTTCATGAGAAAATCGACTCTTTCACGTAGATATTGGTTAAGAAGTTCTTGACAAATGAACCGATCCGACGCAAATTTTTCTGTAATTCAATGATTGAACAATGTACTGGACTAATGCCTAATGGTTTTTCCAAATGTTGTTTACGTAATCTGGCGATTCTCTTGAATCAGTGCATTCACTTGTTATTGATTCTTTTCATCCGTCACTGATACTAGTCGACCTGATCGCTTTTCGTCAAACACATTCATTTCGCCTCTATGACCGAGTTTTGTACGTTGAACCCACTGGCGAACATTCTTCACATCCATACAACCGTTGCCATAAACAGCTTTGAAACGCCTGCAAATTTTGATGACCGCGCAACTTTCGCGCAATCGATCGCATGATAAGTGACACTGTTACTTAACGGCGGTACATAGAAAAACTAAACTTTATTTACATAGCAAGACAAGATATTCGAGATTGTTGTTTACAGGTTAGAACTAGTATCTATCCGCACTACTCACACAATGGCGTTGTTGGAGACCGTGTACCGGGTGTTCTTGAAATGAAAAGACAACGTATGAATTGAAAGATCAAATTATATAGAATATATACACAAAATATTTTCCCAAAATTCCCTCTCATAAGCGAGAAAAAGGATGACAAAGATATTTCAAAAAATTGTAAAAATCTGCTTTAAGAATTTACAAGTATAAATTTACATAAATAAACAGCTGACACAGGTTATTGAACCCTTGCCACAAGAAAACTTATCGCTTATGTTTATAAACATTGCCGCCTTTGAATACAATAGGGTATTCTGATTCCGACATACGTATTTATATTTCTCTAAGAAAAAAAAAAAACATTCTCGTGATACACATTAAATTTTAGATGATTTTTAAAATCGGTTTGTAAATAAATCTAACACATGACCTAATTTTTAATTTGGTTACTTGAATGTTTTAAAGAGTTGATTTTGGACGAAGTATTGACTTTAGTATGTAGGATATTATACTTTTTATAATATCGACAGCTGTTAGTATGTAAACATAAGGATTGTGTGTAACTTCAATAGATGTACATATTTACATTCTGAATATCTTGAATTCATTGACGGCACGTATTCAAATTTTCAGGGGGCTTTTAATTTAGGGGTTCGCATCATAATTGACTCACAATATTTTGGTTTTATATTCTATATATGTAAATATATCTTCCCATTCTTCATACGTTGTCTTTTTATTTCAGGGACACCTGTATCCACCCTTGTATGTAAGTATATTGTCTGCCAATTTGCTGAAAAAACTCTATTAAGGAGTGATTTTCAACATGTTTACCACATGTTGAAAATCAATCCATAATATAGTTTGTAGGCTTGCTCGAAACTTTTTTGAAGAGGCCCGTATCGACTTTTTGCATGGATTCTCAAATCTATCGATATTTATCCAGTAGAACACGTATTATATATTATCGGCAGAAGGTTAAGCAAATTGGCACACCCTCCATAGTCTTTGACTAGGCACGTTACCTATACCGCAAGAAGATATTGACAATTATTGGAATCTTTGCCACAACGTTCCAATGACTGTGTAAATGACCGGGAAGGAGAAACACATTATAAATATAAAGCAGAAGACTTGTTTAATAATTTTTCACTCTAGCTAATACCTATGTGTTACAAATTATTTAGCAAAATATATTGTCCCAATTTCAATGTCATGTTTTATAAATTCGAGAATTAAAGTTTGACATAAAATTGTTAATGAATGACTTATTACATTTGATTGGTACAGGAGATTTTTAGTAAAGAATTTATTAAATTGGGTTCAAGGACAAATACACCATGTGAAAACTAATTATTGATATTAACAACACTCACTGGGAGTAATATTTCCTTTTCTCTAATGTCGTAACCTTATATGTACATAGATTGTGCTAAATTATCATATTTAGCAGGAAATTAATATTAAAATAAATGCAAACCGCACGTACATGCTAAACAACTCGTTATTTAATATCATAAATAATTACACAGATTCGAACTGTGTATCCGTTTGTTCGCGCCCATACCAAAGAAAATCATTATTCGCCGGTAAATTAAAATTAAAACCAAAAGGCAAAATGAATTGTATTTCTGTGTATAATAATAAAATTCTCCAACGGAATAATTACCCAAGTTAAGATTCTCATCTGCTACGTCTATAATAACTAAGTAATTACCGGTACAGAACGTACTACGACTAATCGATTTCTGTGTCCGCCGTCCTTCGTCTCTTGCTCCTCTATCAGACTGAAGACAGACGAACTTAAAAACTCAGTCATGAAATCAATTAAAACATAGTACGCCCAGAGAAAACACTACTCATCTCTGCGTCGTATTAATATGCCACGGAAAAAATTAACAAATCATTATATAATTAATGAAGTCGCTCGATATTAAGTTCGTCTACCTGGTATAGGTTTATTGCTAGCAAAGAGAATGATGTTTATTTAATTTAACATCATTTCTTAATAATTTACGAAATACCTTTGCAGGCATATTAAAATACATAATTTAAAAGTAATCTTTTCACATGATAACTGTCCAAATAAACTCTGGACAAAATTGAAATGTATTCTTTATTAGGTATTTTTTCATTTACAATCATAAAATATAATTACACTGGTCAACACAATTTGGTTTTCTTATACACCAATATGTGTAGTTTATCTTTTGTCATGCTGATACTGAATCTGATTTAAAATTTGCTCCATCACGCCAGGATTTTGAGATATTTCCTTAAATAGTTTTTTAAAAAAACGCATTAAATTTTACAAAATTTCAAAATTATTTTTATATAAGGAAGATACTACTAAAAATATTGTCAGACATTGAGTAGACTTGTCTGAACATGTCCTTGCATGTTTCCTACGGCAGAGCACTTAAACCCCCACTTTTTTGTCTCAAACCAATCAAGTTAATAATTGGTAGATAACTGGCTATGTGCGTATATAAAGAGCTACACACGGCTCTTTTGTTTCAATGTAAGTCGGTAGTTGAACGTCTTTTTATTTCATAATGTCGCATACGTGTGTATATAATTCAAACAGTTTCTGTTATGTATGTGGAGAATTTATTACCCACCAGCATGAGCAGAATACCACAGCTTTAATAGAAAAATTATATTTTAACTATTTTGGCTTAACCGTTGAACATCAAGACAAGCCATGGGCTCCTACATTTGTTGCGCACACTGTGCTGTTACTGGCTGGTCAAACGGTAAGAAAAGCATTATGCCACTATGATTTGGCGTGAACAAACGGACCATTCGACTGATTGCTACTTTTGCTGCACGAAAACTTTCGAATTTTCCAACAAAAATAAGTAAAATATTAGTTACGCTAGTCTGTCCTCTGCTACTTGTCTAGTACCTTATACGGAAGCCTTACCAGTACCAAGACCCTAAGGTGTGTTGAGTGAAGAATATGATGTTACAGAACCAGAAGAAGCAAGTGTCAAGTTATTGACCAGCGATGATGAATGTTTACCATCTAAAGAGAACGGACCACATCTAATAAATCAGTTAAAATTAAATGATCTTTTTCGAGACCTGAATTTGTCAAAAACTAAAGCAGGAATACTAGGTTCTAGACTCCAAGAATGGAAACTTTTAGTTCCTGGCACACATATTTCTGTGTGTCGTAATCATCAGAAAGGACTATCACAGTATTTTTCAACAGACGAGTGTCTTTCATATTGCCATAACGTCAACGATTTGAGGTTGGCATTAAGCTACCAACACCATCCCGAGGAATGGCATCTTTTTTTTCGATGCTTTGAAATTATCGAAATGTACAAATGTTATACCAGCGCAAACCTCAAAATTGTAGCGATTCTACTCGGTTTACAACTAGAGTAGACAAAGAATTACTGTTTTCCTTGTGAGTGGGACAGTCGGTCAAGAAATTCCCACTACATTGTTAAAGATTGGCCAGTCAGGGTTCAGTGGACAAAATAATATACGTAAGTGGAACAGTGAAATGCTTGCTGATTATTGTTGGACATTGATATCAGAAAGTGCTGCAGAACAGTATTAAAGGAAAGTAAAAAGAAACACATTTTAAACAAGACGATACTCCATATAATGTACATACCTAATAAATAAGATTTTTCGACCAGTGTTATTACCTGAGCATATAGTAATATCTCTTTCCATGTAATTTATAAATAGCCACACAAGCAATTTATATATACGAGCCCTAACAGCACAAGGTTCGGACGAAACGATTTTTGATAAATATTTACAATTAGTGTAATATTATTTCATTTACTTTTCAATATATTTTTTTTCAAAACCTGCCTTGCCAGAATAAATTTGTTGTTATTACTATTGGTTAGAACTATAAAAGAAACGAAAATTGTACACAGTTTCTAAAGAAAAATTTTAAAAATGAAAATTTGTCGACTAGTGTTATTATTCAAAGAGATAATTTTCAAAAAATTTCAGATATTGCTAACGATTAACTAATTTTCAAATTGGAAAGCGATAAATATTTTTACCGGTCAAATAATCTTTTAGGTTCTTTTCTAATGAAGGTTACTATTATTACTATTCCTATTTCTATTATTATTATTATTATACAGCAGCTTCTTGTGTGCTGCTTAAAGTAGTAGAGATGTTCTGTGAAATAGCAGGGGATCCTAGATCAAATGATAGCTACAAGGATCTATAAGAAGCAAATGTTACACCATCCCATGACCCCACATGATAAGTGAAGACTGTGTGGCTCGAAAATAGAAAACATTGATCATCTTATCAATGGATGTAGTGTATTAGCACAAGCAGAATACACTAAGAGCCGTAATAACATAGCCAAAATCAAACGCCATCTAGCACATAGCGAGAAACTTGATGCTTACTAAAAGTACCACTCAAAAAATGTCTTCGATATCAAAGAAGGAAAAATATAGAGGCATCATATGATAATAATTGATCGCCAAAAACCAGTCAATAGACTTGATATACTCTTAACTGAACTGGACATATTATCGATATTGCCATACCAAATTTTCAATCGAAACACAGGGAAAAAATTGAAAAACATAACTCACTGGCCCTCAAGATCAAAAATAATTGTGGACTCTTGACAAGGTTTACATTAGCCTGATAATATTAGGAGCAACAACGGAGAAGAGTAGCTTAAGCAATTCACTTGAAAAGCTACAAATTCCGAAAAAACAATATCTAGAGTTGCAGAAAGCAACACTATTAAGAACCTACAACATAATCAGCAAACTCGTGAACATCTAAGGAATAATCTACAACTACCAACAATTAAACAAGGTATATCTCCATAAAAACATGCAACACATCATGATTCCTGCAGTATGATATTGATTCATGGGGGTATAAGACACTACAATATCAGCTGCGTCTGACAGGTATGTGGATTAAGTAAACTATTTCCCAGCGATAGGCTGAGGAAGTGCGAGACAAGTCGACGCCAAAATAATAGTAATATAGCTATCTAGCGTCAAAAACATAAAGAGTGTGTGAAATAACTTCCCATTTCAAGTGTTATGTAGCATTACGCAAACCTGCGGTATATACAGGCAAGTTTTATCATGTAGCCCTTTTTAGTTAACCAACACGGATAGTTTTTCTATCAATTCTCCTTTCACTTAAGAATATATTTTACTTGCTCTTGTCTGACGAAAATCTAATTAGAAAGAATTAGCAATGGAAAATGGTGAAGATAACATGTGAACCAGACTGATAAGAGGACAGGGGCAAGGCTAAGGAAAATGATAAATAATTTTAAGAAAAGTTCTTTATTAAAAAGCATAAAAAATAATACAATCCTGGACCTTAAGACCCGATAACGGCCTAAAACTTTTTATCCCAGGCCTCTTTATTTCCATTTATTTATAGTTTTTTTTGAATATGGAATATATGAAGTTGTACCCTGCGACCGTAACGCTGAATCTACCGGTAGATCTAGAGGTGGTGGTGTTCTTTTTGCGCTTTCAGGGAAGATTTCTTATGACGTCATCGATGCCACCTACATTACAACCATGATTCCTCTAATTGATTTCTAATCTGTAAATGCTATCTTGATAATTTCTCATTTTTGTTGTACTTTTATATATGCCTCCCGACATAGATTTGAACTACTATTAGATTGCCTGGAATTGCTTTTGTTAGGCAAATCAATTATCCTTCTGGGAGATTTTAATCTTCCTCAATTTCATAATTGCTTTTCTTCGCCATTGTCTGTCGATACTAAAGTATTCTTTAGTCATTGACTTTATTAACTCACTTAGTCTTGCTCAATACAACAACGTCTTTAATGTGCAGGGAAGGCTGCTAGACTTAGTACTATCTAACATAGACTGTATCATATACTGATATCATCCTTCACTCTATATTGATATTGAATTTCGATTTTCGAACAAACCAGCTGCATTTCCTTCTAATTGAAATCCCAGGTATAATTTTAGGAAAGCAAATTTTTATAAACTTTATTCCGACATTTCACTTGTGGTTTGATCATGATTGTATTAATGTTAACTCAGCTGTTGAGAAATTTTACAATGTGCTTTATACTGTTATGGATTCAGCTATTCCTAAGATTCAATCCGATGGTTTTCCAAAGGACAAAATGAAAATTAAGTTCTACTATCATCGGAGATGGCGGTCCACGGCCAGTCAATACCTCAAAGAAAATTATTATCGTATCAGGAGAAAACTGAACTTTTAAATTTCTATGGCGTATAAGAATTACGTTCGGAATGTGCAACGTGCCATATGTTCTGATCCTAAAGCTTTCTGGCAATTTATTCAATCGAAATGAGGTACCTCCAGAATTCCTGATAAAGTATATTTTAAAAATACGCATTTTGATAAACCTCATGACATAGTGAACGCATTTTCTGCTGCTTTCTCATCAGTATTTCTACCGCCATCATTTGTGACATCATTGCCTGATATGCCATCTAACCTTCCCCCAACTGCCATTGTTGATGTTAACATTGATGACGTCGCTATGTGCGCTGGAAAGTTGAAGAATTCGATTATTTTTGGTCACAACAATATTCCAAGTTTCCTGGTCAGGGATTGTGCTCGCATCATTTCTGAGCCTTTATCGAAAATTACTAAACTGCGTACTTGTAGGTTTCCAAGTGTATGGAAGATTGCTAGAATTTGTCTTGTCTTTAAAAAAGGAGATGCCGCCAACGTCCTGAATTACAGACCTATAGCCATTCTAAGTAATTTTTCTAAAGTTTCTGTTGCACAATATTATAATGAAGAACGTTAGAGTATATATTTCGCTGTCTCAACATGGATTGATGACTGGTCGTTCTACTACAACAAATCTTGCTATTATTACACAGGAGATAGCTGAATAGCTCGATGGGGGCGGTCAACTTGATTTAATATATACTGATTTTACACGAGCTTTTGATACCATTGACCACGTGATATTGCTGCAGAAATTAAGTGCATTTGGTCTGTCTAATGCTTTGATTAGATTACTTCATAGCTATCTTCAGGATAGGCACAGCTACGTGTGTTACAATGGCTTTAGATCAGAGCGTTACTACGTTTGTCACAAATCAGTTAAAAACATTAATTACTGAATTAACATACCTAGTATTTATAAAACCTAAAGAACAGCTGCTCAGGAAAAGGATTGGTTTGATGGGGAATGTAAAAAAGAGATAAGACAAGATTGGGAATGATGAAAATGAATACCGAAGAAAATCGTGGAAGACACAAGATTTAAAATATTAATAATAATAATTCATACCGCAGTAGCCCTAAGGCGACTTAGGATATTAGGCTGTCTGTATTAATCTAGACGAGAAAGTAAGCCGCGAAACCCCTTTCGAACAGCAAGCACCGGATTCGATTCTGATATTCGTCGGCACGATAACTTAGTAACTTACTACCACGCTATCGGCCAGCTAAATTAGATACTAGAAAATCTAGACAACCTTAGGATTAATAACAATATCAGAAATTTCTAGTTTACCTTATATATATATATATATATATATAAACATAATATTCGTGACCTTGGTATGATATGGTAAACCTAATCAGTAGGCGATTAAAGGTCTGTATATTACTTCAAAATATATGTATTTAAAAAACTCAACATGTTTCGGCAGTACGCCTTTATCAAGAGAATACAAAATATAAATGATAGAATATTCTGTCATTTATATTTTGTATTCTCTTGATAAAGGCGTACTGCCGAAACATGTAGAGTTTTTTAAATACATATATTTTGAAGTAATATACAGACCTTTAATCGCCTACTGATTAGGTTTACTATATATATATATATATAAACAATAGATTATCACAACGGTTTACGAACATAAAAAAAACTCATTTATCAGAGAAATTGTCATCATAAATTTATTTTATTTCACGTCAATCGAACACTAAGAGTTTATTTTGCGTTATATGTGTTTCTATTGCAGGTAATTCGAAGTGTAAAAGGGGATGGATATTAGACGCAGAACACAATATGTAGCAATGGGGGTTGTAAATCACCACGGGTTATGGTCAGTAAAACAGGTGATTGTCTGGAATTGTCTCAGAGAGTAGTCGCTAGAGGGCGGCAAGCCAACGGTTGTAATTATGGTGACCTGCGAATGTGTCAAAGGCAACGGTACACAAGAACGAGATCTCCCCCTAAAACGAATAATCCGCTCAAGTGAATACCACTCGCACCACAAAGGATTAACAATTATTAAAGATGTTGAATGCACACACACATTCGCTAGTAACATCTATTAAAATCGCGTGCTCAATTTACACCATCTATAATGTACACGTGTTTTGGTCTCTTTGACTATAATAATTGTAATAATAACGTGATGTTTCCCTTTATTACAACACCGAAGTTAGAAACAAAATTTAAATCTCGATCGCATTGAGAGTTCGAGGGAAATGCAGAGTTTACGATAACAATACGTTTCACGTTTCGAAAAAACATATTGTTCGTTAAGATGTAAAATTATTTTATATATTACGAGCACATACACGCGTTTTCCGACACATAATTATAATGTCTCGACTTTTCCGGTATTTTTAGTACAACTACATGTTGTGTAAGATAAATTATTTAGTTTAATATTTAACTAAGTATATCGTGCTATTGCAGAAATCTTTAATGGATTATAACGGGTGTTCAGTCAAGTGGGCTCTGAACAAAAAATCGTATATCTTTACTAAGTACATTTGCGTGTATGATAACTAGAGTGGACCAATTCGGAGCGAAAGCAGAGGCGTGACTAACGAATTGGTTCCCGCATGCGAAACATTATTAATATCTAGAGATATATGTACTATCACGAACGGTGCTGTTATTGTACTGTACGCTCCTTCAACATTATTAAATACACAGAATACACTTTCCTGCTGCTATTATACGTGTACACACGATGACCGTGACCAACATACTAAGTAATTGTATGTGCGATGGGGCACGCGGGAACCAATTCGTTAGTCACGCCTCTGCTTTCGCTCCGGATTGGTCCACTCTAATGATAACCTATACAATTGTATTAAGTAAATGTATCAATCTATATCAGACATGTCTTCATATTTTCAAGGACTACTTTGACTTCGAATGTTTCTGAGCACCCGTTATATAATACAACGTTTTATAAGAAGTTAGTGAAAGCGACGACACGTTATTTACACTAATTCAGAGACGAAAGTGTTTGAAGGCATGATCATATACCGTAATCGACAAATTTTAATTTCTGGTACGAAAGTAGAAGAGGAAAAGAGCGCGACGGAGAAAAATAAAGAAAGATATATAGCGAAGTTGCCAATGAATGTATGCAAGTAGATGCAGTGGGGAACGATAAGCTTCAGTTAGATTATAGCTAGTCAGTAAGTCTATTGCTTCAGAGGGATGTAGAACGCATCTTAGAAATAAGTATAAAATTCGCCACGAATATTTCTAGAAAAATACAATATGATCATTTATATTTACCCTCTAGCAAGCCATGAAATTATTTCTTGAAAATATCGTGTTGGTAGTGACAAATAAAATACATCTGTCATTATGTGTATGTTCTGATAAATAAAACTCATCTGTCATTATTATCATTAATGTATTTATTAATTGACACTTAAAAATGTTTACAATAAATCATAAAGTTTTTCTGATCGAATCATACTTTAGGAATGGTGTAAAATTAGAAAATGGAGAATGGTCGTACTCCTTGCAGCCGTGTATAGAAGAATTTCAGCAGAATTTCCAAATTTTCCAACAACATATGACAGTTTGCGGCAATTAATTCAAAAGTCAGTGGTTAAATTCCGTGAAACAGGGTCTGTGTCCCGAAAACCAGGTGCTGATAGACCACTAAAGCGGACAGTTGAAAATATAGCAGATGTTGAGGGACGAATAAATCAATCACCTAAGAAATCGATTCGTAAGCTTTCACAACAAACACAACTGTCATATGGATCCTGCCAGAGAATCCTTAAAAAAGACTTACAAAAATTTCCATACAAATTTCATTGCGTGCAAGAGCTTTTACCAATCGATCATGTAACCAGAGTTAATTACTGTCAGTGGTTCTTAGGTACGATTAATAACGATGACGTTCTTGACAAATTCTTCTGGTCCGATGAAGCATGGTTTCATTTATCAGGATATATAAATAAGCAAACAATGCGCATCTGGTCTAGTGAAAATCCACATGAAATTCTTGAAACACCCTTGCATTCACAAATGATAGGCGTTTGGCTTGCTGTTTCTCGTAGACGGATTATTTGTCCAATATTCTTTAATAATACGATAAATGCAGAACGATATCGTAATAATTTATTGCTACCATTTGTAAATCAATTACATGATGATGAGCTCCGCGAGGGATATTTCCAGCAAGATAATACAACAGCCCATAAGACAAGAGAAACGATGGAATTATTGCATGAATTCTTTGATAATCGAATAGTAGACTTTCCACCACGATCTCCGGATTTAACAATTACTATTTCGTTTATCCACATCTAAAAAATAGAGTATTTACGAATCGTCCTCATACAATTGAAGAACTTACTAATGCTATCCGAAATGTCTGTGAGGAAATTACACCACATAATTTAAGGAATGCCTTCAATAATATGAGACGAAGAGTTGCGCTAATTCATAGCAAATGAAGGAGCTCACTTTGAACATTTATTGTAGCTGTTTTTATTATTAAACTTTTTATTTTTTCAACTGAAACGTTTGTATGTAATTATTTGTCAAAATGACAAAACCCAATCTGTCATCAGTATAAAATAACCTATATCACACACACGCTGCAAAATAAGTTATTATGGTACCAACTTATGTTTAAAAAAGAAAAATGTCATTGCCTTCTAGAGGGTAGAAATATATGATCATATGGTATTTATTTCGTGATGTATTATTTTTATGAGGATGTACAACAAAGCTTATATTTTCGGCGTATAAATAAAATGGAATGTAATATTATTATTATTCAAAATTATGTAATAAATGTAACTCTTATGAAAAGAAAATAAATTAACTCTTCTCTGATAATAATAAAAAATAAATATTCTAAATTAAAGGTTCAAATAATCCCCGGGAGTATGCTAACCTATAATCAAATTCTTGGCGGATATTACAGAGCACGTCAGGTGTTAAAGTTAAGAATGCTCACAATATTTTTTCCCGCAATTCATTTATATTATGTATTCTTTCGTGGGGATTACTGTAAACTTTTTGTTTGATATGTCTCTATAATTGAATTATTTAAAATACCAGCCAATACATTTAATTTTTGCGGATATCGGATATGTACAGGTACATTGAGGTGTCTACTAGAGTAATACCATTTTATGATTTGTGTCTACTCTTGAGATTGTAAAAACATGCATGTTGAAATCGACTATTAATATAAGCCCGTAGAGAAATAAGTGTCGAACACCCATCAAGTGTTTGTTACGGAATAGGGCATGTTAAATGTATATGTGTGTCCACCACTCTGCTTCTCCCGCCACTGTTTGAAGAGCAGGGTTGGATATAACAAGGTCATCTTTTGCATACGCTATATACGCAAACAGAAATTAAAATTTGTCGACTGCTGTATACATATTTCCATAAATGCTGGCCAGTTCTTGCCAAACTCATGTCATGACATATATGCCTTCCCAATTTTTTAATTGCGAAATGTACTCGTGGCAGATACGAACCAGGTCTGTAATTCGAAACTTTAAACTAAATCAAGCATACTACGCTGTCCTGTTGTAATTTCGTTGTTCCTTTGACCATTTTCTGACATGGGCTTATTGCACAATACGGGGTTTCACATACCCGTTAGATGGTGCGCATCCTCTCCTTTACGAGGGCTGATCCCTTTGCTTCACCTCTGATCCCTTTATAAACCAAAACAATAATTTATCTTCACATCGCATTGTAACCCGCTGTGTATAGATTTACACTAGAAACTTACAAGTCTAAACCTATTTAAGCGTGCCTACAGCAGTCCGAGGTCGAGAGAGTCACATATCAGTATCAAAATGCATCGTGTCGAGCAACGAGCGGTGATTAAATACGTATGTTTAAAAGAGATGACCCAAACTCAAATTCATCAAGATTTGGTGGATACACTAGGGGAATCTGCTGTATCATATGACATAGTTAAAAGGTGCCGTGAGTTTAAATATGGTCGACAGTTAAAAATTGTTAAAAAGATCCACGATCTTGCGGTGAAAATAGTTGAAGATACTGGTCTTTCATACCATGTGGTATATAATATGTATAATGAAAGCCGAATTGAACATGAGAAAATTGTCTGCAAGATCTGCGAATCTTAACGATGTACACAAGCAAAAACATTTGCGGTCGTCTTTTGACGCGGTATAGACACGACAAAGAAAATTTTCTTGCTAGATTAGCGATTATGTAGAGACCAAAATACAGAGTGAGGAGTGGACACATCGAGGTTCAACACCGCTGAAAAAATTCAAGATGAAACCTTCAGCAGGGAAAGTATTCCGTATACTATTCGTAATGCTGAAGGCGTAATATTAGTAGTATCCTGCAGAAGGTGGCTACAATTACAGGTAGTTAGTAGCCACCTGTAATTCAATTTGAATTAAATTGGCATAATATGGCAAGGTGTTCTCTTGCATCAAAATAACGGACCCAGCTATAGGTTCCGCCGTTGCAACGGCAGCAATAGCTCAAGCAAGAATTAGTTGAGCATCTGCCATATTCGCCAGATTTGGCCTCCAGTGATTACCGACTGTTTCCAAAACTTAAAGAACACTAGCGTGGTAAACAATTTCCGTTAGAAAATTTAATATGTATGATATATACGCTCTTACATCGACAAACGTTCGAATAGTTTAAATAAAGGAACAATGCACTTTTAACCTGAAGAAGATGCAGTGGAGGTCGTAGAATCGTCAGAACACCAAGTGTCCTCCTCAGGACTATCCTTCAAGGTGACACAACATCCGGACACACAGAAAGAGAGAGAGGTACCTTGTAAAAGAGCATATCAATGTTTAAATAACATCAAGTCTAACATACAGTAACATACAAATGTTAAAAAAAAATTATTTGTATATATACATATACATGGGCATATTATTAACAAATAGAGATAAAATCAATTGCTTTTTCTTTTTTTTTGTTACTTTCTCTGCCTGTTGCTGTAGACTCATTGAATTGAGTTTGTGTGTCTTTCATAATCTCTTCCAGTGTGTTTTATCTATTACATACTTGGCTATCCTCCAGTCTCAATCTTTCTTCGTTACTACTAGTACTTTATTTCATAATTTTATTTCTTTATATCAATACTATTCTCTCTTTGTTCTTTGCCTTTATTATTAGCAAATAGAGATAAAATCAACAGATTTCTTTGTGACTTTTTTTACTCTGTCTACACAACGCTTATTTTACGCATTGGCAATTTCTGCGAACAGACATGTGTTTCGAATTCCTCTTAGTCATCGTCAGTGCACGTGGAGAAGATGCCAATACCATATCTTGCCGCTAAGTGTAACACAATCTGGACGTTAAATTTCATGTCAAAGCGTCTCGAGATATCTGACGGTCAAGAGAGGCACGCCGGGAACGGTTTTCTTGCATACCTAAGCTCTCTTTGTCTCCCTTAGCCATTAGCTGTCGAGACACTTTCTGATAACATTTGACGAATAAGCAGTAGCGTATGGCATTGGCGTACTTCTCTTTTTCTTAGAATGTCCATTTTTCTACTTGCTCGATGGGCTCTATTGGAGAAATTTCTTAAATTGTCTTCTTTTATCAAAATATGCTTCCGCTATCCTAACTTTATTTTCCTAATATCTTGAACTATATCGTCTTTGACATGTTAGTTTCTACTCTTAAATCGTACTAAGAGTTTTTAGCCACCACAACATTAAAATAGTTCTTTGACATCTATTTACAAATACAGTAAAATCTGTGTTAACGGCCACCTGTCTAACGCGGTTACCTGAGGTAACACAGAGTTTAAAGTTCCCCGAATCGATTATAAGGAGATTCCCATATACAAAAAAAACGATATTTACAGACAGCCTTATAAAACGACCTCAGTCAAATAAATAAAAATTTTTACGGCCTATCTTCATAGAAATTTACCTACCGATATCGGCCGGACTATTTATGATGTATTTTTATTGATGGAAATATTCAATATTATTTCGTGTTTGTGCGATGTTGCCGATAATGATGTATTTATAGTATGTACATATAATTAAATTGAACTTGTAGAAATGAATGCGATCTCAGTCCGAACACGCTCCGAAAGCAAATTGCCGGCGCAATACGTGAATGCTTATGTCTGATCACACAGAGATCGCCTTCATTTCTACAAGTTTACACGTAATGTGCTTCAGTTATTTGGTTAATTTAAAATTCTCTCTATATATGAAAGGTTCTTACGGTTACTTGATCAGTTTAATGTTGTCTCCGTATTCAAAAGATTCATTATCGAGAAAAGTGAAAAGTATGTGTTATGTTCGCGAAAGTTGTCCGAAAATATGGGGTTGGAAAAACACAAATTAACGATATTATAAAAAATGAAGGTGAATTACAAAATATGATTGAGGAAGATCTTAACTTATAGTAAAAACGAAAATTTCGTTGTTGGAAGGATTGGCAGTGGAGCAAGTCGTCTGCAATTGGTTTTGAAAAGCCGGAAATGAAGCAATTCCAATATCTGGGCCGCTACTTAAACAAAAAGTACTGGAGACAACAAGCAGTTTAAAGATGGAAAATTTTGGAGCATTAAATGGGTGGTTGGAAAGTTTCTGCCTGCGACACAGTGTAACTTTTAAATCAATTTGTGGTGAGTCCACAGAGTTTAATTTGGACGGTATAGAGGACGGAAAACCAAGTTACCGTTGATTTTAAGGAATTATTCTCTTCGGGATGTCTATAATGCTGACGAAACAGGTTTTTATTACCGCATCATGCCAAATAAGATATTTGCATTAAAAAATGGGAATTTTGTAGGGAAGGAAGCAGCAAAACAACGTTGACTATATTACGGTGAACAACTATGGAGGGTGAGAAAGAATATTCATTAATAATTGGAAAAAATATAAATTCTCGCTGTTTTAAGAGTAATTATGTTGCCAAATTACCCTTAGAATGGGTTTCTAACAAGAAGGTTTGGATGACAACAGAAATTATGACAAGATGGCCGCATAAATTTGACAATAAAATGAAAAAACATAATATAGAAGTGCTTCTCTTCTTGGATAATGCCACATCACATTCTAAAGTTCTATTAGAAAATGTTAAATGCTAATACATATAAAATGTATGGATTTATTTTTTGAAATTGTCGAGATTTTAATAATACTACAAGTTTAATATTAAGCTTTCACAAGATAAAAAAAATATGCATCACTATATTACATCTGTTTCCTTAATGTGACTTAATAAGACCTTCCCAATGATTCGAAATCACAGCCTTCAATATCTTAGTAGTTAAAGCAATAGTCCGACAAACCATGGACCTGGGTTCAAATTCTGCTAAAGGGCGAATTTTTTCTATTAAAAAAATTCGAATAATTAGCGTCGTAAACTGTAGAAAGAATATTTACACTCATATTACTTCGCGAAAATGCAATAAATTTGCAACAATGCCGACTAAGGGCAAAATATTACATATGTTTCCTTAATGTGACTTAAGACCCTCCCTCAATGATTCGAAACCACAGTCCTCAATAGCTTAGTGGTTAAAGCAATGGCCCCGCAAACCATGGACGTGGGTTCGAATCCTCCTTAAAGGCGAATTTTTTCTATTAAAAAAATTCGAATAATTAGTGTCGTAAAATGTAGGAAGCATATTTACATATGCATCACTGATATGGTATCCTATCTATCAAATACATACAGACAACGTCGAATCAGTCGGAGGTTTTTAAATGTGGTACATATCCGGTAAGAAGTCCTGATTATTTCCCCATGTTTACCAGATTTAATATCACTCGTTGACCACCAAACGTGTCATTCGAGGACAAATAATTTTTGATAGCTGCAGATGTTCTACTGTGAGACAAATAGAATGAATATGTTATTTATTATTTTGAAATGCTCAGAAACTATAACAGAATATCAAATGAATCAGATATACGTACATTACATTAATTTCTGTAATATATTCGCTTGAAGTAGTAATTACCTATAGGCCTTATATTGTCCAGTATTTTTTGTCAAGTGTATTCATTTTTGTTTACTTATAGGTAGGGACCGGACACCAGAGGCCTATGACTCATCGCCCACGGGCGTACTATTGAAAATTTGTATTTTTAAAGAGTTTCTAATTTTATTTATATAATTGGAAAACAAACGGATGGTGATCTATAAAATACGAAATACATTTTTATTTGTTCATTTTCTAGTTCAAGTTGAGTAAAGGAGTATTAATATTAAGTAGCAATACTTTCTCAAGGTTCTCTTCTGTAAAATTTGATCTCTTTGAATTAAATATATCCTTGTAGATAGAAAACGTTCTTTCTACATCGCAACTGGTTATAGGTGCATACTGGAAATATTCTTTTATTTCAGCGTATTTAGCAGTTAGATTTTGAGGCATTGTCCCCATACACAATTTTTGCCCAAATTTCATTAAAAACTGCGTCTAACTTTTGCCGAAGGCCACATCCGAAGTCACTTGGAATATTTTTCAAATTATTAATAGCCACCATCTAATGTAGTTAATCCATCATTAAATTTGAGATTTTCAAAATAAGTGATTAGTTTTGGCAAATTTCCTGAAGAAAGTGATTTTTTAAATTTGGAATTTGTATTAGTTCGTTCGAGTATCGTCATCTAAATTTTGTTAGTTTCTTTTTTCATTGTTTTCACTGTTAATTACATAGCGAATTTCGTTAAGTTTCAATAACTTACGCATACATTTTTATTTTTCATTTATTCAGATCTAGAACATTGTTTATGTAAGTTTTTCAGATATGATGGAACAAGGTTGAGAATAGCATCGTCAACCAATGGCGAGTTGGATTAAGGGTCAAACTGATTCTATATCCATTGCCAGTAATTCCAAAATTTATTGGAACGTCTGTAAAATATCGTTAAAAAATTGCAACAAATCGCACGTGAAACGTAACTTAGAATCGCAAACACGTACACAGAAATTAGAACCGTTGGAATCAGACGATTTTAGCGAAGAACTCTGTGAAACTTTAATGGCGGCAAATATTCCATTAAATAAACTTAAAAATCCCACCTTCAAAACATTTCTCCAAAAATATACTGGTCGAAATGTTCCTGATGGATTCACCTTGCGCAAATATTATGTTCCCACGAAAGCAGTAGAACGCATTAGAAGCCATCTTTCAAATCAGAACCCATCGATAAGTGCCGACGAAACTGTCGATATATTAGGACGCTGTGTGGTAAATGTTGGAGCTGGTGTGCTATATCCAAATATTTCATATAACGCACCTGTAATAGCAACAAAAGTTATAAATACAATTGTTGATGTGGAAACAATAGCTAAAACTATTTACGAGAATATGCACCAAATGCTTTATTCGGACGACAGGTACAAAGAAAAAATACTTTTACTTGTCAGTGACAGTGCTACATATATGTTAAAAACAGGCAAACTTTTAAAGGAAACATATCTTAATCTGCTGCATATTACTTGTGTAGCACATGTTCTCCGCAGAATCTGTGAATATATTAGAGACACCTTTTCGGAAGTTGATAGACTTGTACACGCTTTTAAAAAATTTTCGGGAGAGCACAAATTGATTTTTTACATGGAAAAACTTCCATCTTTGTCACTGCCTCCCTCTCCAGTAATAACTAGATGGGGAACATGTTTGGAAGTTACTAGCTTTTATGCTGAGAATTTCGATAGTTTACAAAATTTCGTTACATGTTTAAATGACGATGCTCGAAATATATCTGAGTGCAAGGAACTAATACGAATTCCAAATTAGAAAAATTAGTTGTACTTTCTTCAGGAACACTTTCGAAATTTGCCAAAACTAATCATTTATTTTGAAAATAAAAATCTCAAATTAAATGATGGATTAACCACATTAGATGTGGCTATTAATAATTTGGAAAACATTCCAATTGACTTGGGATGTGGCCTTCGGCAAGAGTTAAACGCAGTTTTTAATAGAAATCAAAATTTAATAACTTTGGGGCAATTGTGTATAGGGACAATGCCTCAAAATCTAACTAGTAAATACGCTGAAATAAAAGAATATTTCCTGTATGCACCTATAACCAGTTGCGATGTAGAAAGGACGATTTCTATTTAGAAACATGTATTTCGTTCAAAGAAAACAAAATTTTACAGAAGAAAACCTTGAGAAAGAATTAGTAGTAATACTAATACTCCTTTACTTAACTTAAACTAGAAAATCTACAAATAAAAATGTATTTCGTATTTTTTAGATCACTACCCGTTTGTTTTCCAATTATATGAATAAAATTAAAAACATTTAAAATATAAATTTTCAATAGTACGCCCGCGGGCGATGAGTCATGGGTCACTCGTGTCCGGTCCCTATTAATAATAGAATACCTCATAAATAAAAATTTTAAGTAGTTTATATGTCGTGCTTCATTTGCGTTCTTTTCATAATAAAATTTTAAATTCTAACTTATCTATTGCTCATTAGAATTAGATTGTTTATTTAGTCACTTAACTGTAGAAATTGTTTGCTTACAAAATTTTGGTTTCGCAACGAAACCTTTCGGTTTCTGTTGAGTAAGCATAAGTAGCAACACTTTAAAAAATGGAAGTAAAACAATATAAGGATTAGGACTAAAAAAGAATCCTTTTTATGTCCAAAACGAAATTGAATTTTATATGAATGCGTAAAAAATTTAAAACAAGGCACTAATACCATTATGTTTACTTTTCTCCTACCTGCTGCCGCGGCTGCCTTTGCCTTTTTTCCGCAACAACGAATACAAAGACAGAGCGAGAGCCCAGATATGAAAATCAAAACCCACTTTATTTTAAAATCCATTCTGATGAATTTCTACCCTTCTTAATTACAAATCCGTAGGGAGAACGGAGGACCAAAGTCCGATATTCGTACTTAAATACGCGCCCGACTAAAGACTTTATTGCGTAATCCTGAAGCATTCTTCTTTGGCGCTTGCCTCTAATCTGTGGTCATTTTGTTCCATATAAAGGACTTTTATTAATACATTACTTATTAACAGCTTTTTTCGGAGATGTTACAGGAACGTATTTTACATAAAGACACCATATATTATTCATTAGCGAAGGTATGGATTTTTACATGATATATTCCTGTTATGTATTAGTGTATATTTTTTTTTAATCTTATTATACACTGATATATCGTGCGTTAAAAAAATCTACGTCAGAGTTGACCATGAAATTTTCAAGCTTAATTACAAAATTTTATTCTTGTCAAGTAGCCGCCATTGCGAAACAAGTAATTCCCTGAATTTGGCGCGTGAAGGGATGTAGCACAGCTCTATAGCGCTAGATGGCGTGAACTACGTCTATCTTAGTGGCCGGTTTTATCAACGTATTTAAAAAAATATTTATATTAAAAGGCATTTAAAAGTAACGCAAGGTATCAACACGTTTACAGGAACATTTAACTCTAAACATGCATGTAAACCTAAATGCCCGAATTTAACTACTCAAGTATTAAAAGCAGAATTAATGCATGGGTATTTATGTGTATGTACAGTTGTGGCCGCTACAAACTAAGACATCAACTTCTGACACATTCTGTCAAATTAAAAAAAATCGTGATTTGTAAATTTGACTTTTATCCGGTATGGTTATGTTAGTTTATTGTAAGTCAGAAGCGTACATCATTTTTAAAATGCCTCAATTAAAGGAACTGCAAAGGTCGATAATTAGAACTAGGCTAGAGGACGGCATGGGCATTAGACACATTGAAAATGATATAAATGTTGATAAAACACGATAAAAGTCAATGATATATTGCCCATGCCAATAGTTTTTGAGTAATTAATAGCTTTAGCCACCTACTTATTTTGCTCTTACAGATTTAATATTCTCATCTTGTCGTGATTCTTGAGAGCTTCCATATTGAAGAATACAGATTTCGTCAAGGAAAACAAACTGGAATCCATTTTAAAAACGCATATATTGTTGCAAAAACCTTATTTGTATTTGAATTTTTCCATTTTTCAATTTTTTTATTTTATACGCAAATTACTTTCATTCAGTTAGGTGACATTTTATAAACTTCAATATTAAGACAATGTTACAAGGACAACATTTATTATTTGTCAAACTGTCTGAGTTTGTAGGGGCCGCAACTGTACTTCTGTAACTCAGATATACTTAAATAACCTCGAAATCTCTGTGTACTTTTTTTATTTTTAAGGCGTTTTCGGGATCTTTGTCCGTAAGCCACCAGCAAAATTCTAATCCCGGTTTTCCATAATGTGCCAAAAAAAAACACAAAAAATAATCAAAAACATTAACAGTTTGACATTAGGGAAGGCACTGGGAGACACACTTCACGCTTCAAGGCCTATCGAAACGACTTTATTATTGACACACACAAGAAACGGCCAACGGGCGAAAGGTAAATCCACAAAGGTAAAAAAAAGGATTCAGCAGATGCACCCGGCGAGCAGCTAACTAGTGGCGAACCTTTAATACTTTAATCGGATTTCCGAAATGTCTGTTGCCTAATTTTGCGACGAGGAGTACTGGTCCTCCTGAGCCTCATACACTAGATTAAGCCGCTGTTCAAATTTTCTAATGGTACGTTTATTTCGCGATTTCAGAGCACTTGCCTTAATACTAGATAATATCTGTATTATTAATTGGCCAAGTGCTTTAATATATGTAGTATATATTTTCTCAATTTCTTCCGAGTTATCTTCACTTTTAATTTGCTGCAAAAAGTTACAAAATTGTTCATAGTCTACAATTTTATTGTCATCGCCTTCAAAGAGATGCTTAAATTCGAGGCAGTAACGACTATCGTCAGGCAGAGTCGACACTGTTTTTTTCCTTTTTGATTTAGGCTTGATAAATGCGTATTCAAATGGATTACTTCGAGGGTCCTGTTTCGACAGAACAGGTTCGGTTCCATCAGTAGAACAGGATCACGCAGAACAGGGTGCTTGGCGCTTTTTAACAGTCAATTCTAAGATCTCATCCATGCTGACCTCAATATTTACCAATTTCGAAACTGGTTGATCATCAGATCTGCGGTCATCCGCGGAGAACGACCTCACCTGCGACTTACTACCCCGACTAGCAGCCACAACTCGCTCCTTTGACTCAAGCTGCGGCTCATTAGGTACCAAGATATTAACATTTGTGTTTGTATTAGTATGTGCACATGCAGACCTAGATCTGCGTTAAAAACGTAATTGGAGAAACAACTTTTAAACCAAGTCTTTTTAACTCTTGTTTAAGAGTCTCATGGGGTAAAGAAGTGTACTTACAAACATTATAGGCTATACCTATATTTTCTATTTAATATTAATTCTAAATTAATTAAAAAATAACATAACTAATTACTACAATTCAATCACTTATTTAGGAAAAATTTCGGAAAAAATGGTACTTTCATTAAAAAACTTAATAACGAACATATATCATTTAAAACAGACAATACTCTACAGAACATTATTAAAAACAACAAAGATAAAATAAACAAAGAATTAAACTCTCGTGTATATAAATTAATATGTGAAGATTGTAACAAGGTATACATAGGACAAACGGGGAGGACGTTTATAATTTGGATGAAAGAACACGAGAAAGGTCATAAAGAAAAGAAAACAGAAACTAATCATAGATTTAATTAGATTTAAAAATTTTACATATTCAAGATAAAAGCAAAAAACTTAACTTCTTAGAAAATTTAATTTAATAATTTAGGATTAGCTTTAAATGACTAATTAGATTTAAACAACTCCCCTTTACTAAATTTTTCATCCACCTGATGAAGCCACTGTATGGCGAAACAATATTGTAGTGGATTTACAATAAAATTGTTGAAACTAAAACTCTAGTACCTATTTCTTATCGTTGCAATGAAGTTTCAACAAGTATCTTCTTCGCCAATCAACGATTTAATATGAATTTCTCTACGAATAATTTTCAAAACTTATTGTGACTTTTTAAGACAATTTCATTTTTGTATGAATTTTTTACTTCATTTATTTACTATTTACTTTACTTGCAAATATTTCTAATATGTTAAAGCAGCTATTACATATTGTTTACTTTTTGACTACAGTATACTAAACTTTGTACATCAATTAAAACTCTTTTACAACTAAAGCTTAATTCTAAGGACACAAACTGTTCAAATGTTCTAAATTAGTATATTTTGTTCTAAAAGTATTACCAATTATTCTGCGACACTGAATTGTCTGAGGTGGAAGAGCAAAGAACTTGCATCAAATTCTGCTTCAAACTTGGGAAAACGACAGTGGAAAGTCTGAAAATGCTTAAACAATCATTTGAGGAGGATTCTTTCGGCTATATGTAAACTTATGGCTGATACAACTGTTTTAGAAATGAACGTGTATCGGTTGATGATGATAAGGATTCCGGTCATCCATCGATGGAAAACGCGCCACAAAATGTGGCAACAATGGGTGAACCAGGTGAAACAGTTAACTGACGATTTTATTGCTATGTTCTTCGGTGACTCCCTAAATCTTGTGCCTTGTGACTTCTTCCTGTTTCCGAAGTTGAAATTGAAGCTTAAGAGGCGTCGCTTCGAGACAATTGAAGAGAGTCAGACAGAATCGTAGGCAGTGTTGAGGGCGTTAACACGCAAAGACTTCCAGCACTGCTTTCAGTCATGGATAAGTCGATGAGATAGGTGTATTCATGCGGAAGTGGAGTTCTTTGAAGAGATGGTAGTGAATAAGTTGTAAGAACTGTTTATTGTGTTTTTCCAGATTCCGAGAATTTCTGGGTAGCACCTCGAATAAGTTTTTAACATTTTTGCATTACTGTATTATATTTTATGTTAGCTAAACCTCGATATGCTATCGTTTACATGGCATATTTGAACCATTTATACTTCGATATTGGATTTACACAGTTAAAATATGCAGTTTCTCCCCTAGAATCACTTTAGCTTCTCAAGGAAGCAGTCGCCGGCGCACTTCTCTTGAGACGTTTTTCATGACATATAAAGTATAAGATTGTGTATATTTAGTGCTAACGCAAGGTATTTTTGTGTGCCCACGTGTCCCCACGTACACTAACGAGAACTAAGATGTGTTCGAAACACATGTCTGTATGTAGAAACCACCAATGCGAAGTAAGAAAACGTTGTATGTCTTTGTACAGCATTTTTGTATTACCGTGTCGCATAATAGTCTTAAGATAAAGAGTATGTGCAGAGGAAATTACTTCTTAAGATTTTGTCCGTGCCTTGTTTATTTTAATTTTTATTGATCGTACTCCGGTTAGATTGCAATTATATACTAAATCGAAATAAATATACGATGTATGTGTCAGAAATAATGAGAATGATCTACTTTAAAGTTTTTTATTGAATGTACCTATAATTTAACATTGTCCCCTTCGAAGTATGCTCCTTGGGAATGCATGGAGTCATGTTTGAACTGTAGGGTGGGTGTAGAGGCACTAGAATCTTTTTCTCTGTCAAAAATTATCTAACTAACAATGAGGTATGACAGGGTTCAGAATGCAAGGTTCAACACCAATTTAAGAATCTCGCGAAAAAAGATTGGATTCACTGTTTGGCCCTGCGGTAGGAATTCTTTGTGGACAATTCCACGACAATCAAAAAAGATTATAAGCATGGACGTGATTCGGGATTTGTTCCTGCGAGCTTTCTTCGGCGGCGTTTGCCATTCCGCGCTTTGTCCTTTTGTTTCAGCATAGTATTTAAATACTCATGATTCGTACCTGTTATCGTTATGTGCATGAAGTTAGATTCGGTTGTCAAGCGATCCAAAAATTTTTGGCAAATAGATAAGCAATTTTCTTTTTATTTATCAGACAATTTCTTGCACACCAGCTTTGCACAAACTTTTTCCATGCCTAGTTCCTCTTTCAAAATTCGATGAACTTATGCGCAGAACGCACCTTGAACACGTCTTCATCGGTTTTCAATGTGGAGAGCCAAGTTCATCTTCAATATTTTCACGACCGTCTTTGAAAGCTTTGTGCCATCTGAAAACTTATGTTGAAGACAAAGCAACATCTCCATACGCTGTTCTTAATATTTGATGTGTTTTTGAAGAAGTTATTTTCAGTTTAATGCAAAGTTTAATTGTATGTCGCTATTTGCCTGCATTTTTCGAGTGACGCGATATTGGAACACAACTGTAAACAACTAGCGATCACACCGCTAACACTGAACTGAGTGGACTGCATCTTTTCTGGTTGAGTACCTACCTCCTTACTCACATGTCCTCTCTAGTCCTCTCTAGCCTAATGCAACATTTCCACATTGAGCGTAAAAAATCATTCTGATTACTTCTGAGACATTCTCGTATTTATAATTTTCGCATAGTGAAGGTTTATGCTAGGTGTGGTATGTACTTTCTTTTCTTCAAAATCTATTTGATAAATTCGTTGCTTTAGGATTTTAATATTTATCCATTTGTAAATAAGATATACTTTAATACATTCTATTTTAATTTTCACAGCATGATTATCCCAATTTTATTTGAAAATTCATTGAATTTTCCAATATTATGTATAGTATATAAGAAAAGCACACTATACATGAAACCCTAAAATAACATGTGCATCGCAAGGCGTAACGAAGTAATAGAATCAATGGGAAAACGGTAATGTTCCGGCAATAGTAATATCTCATATTATTTCCCCTGGAGATAAATTAGAATTAGGCAAGGCGTATCAAGGTAATATTGTAAATCTTGGTGTAATTCGAACTAAGACGTAGAATCAGCATAAATTTAATAATTACTTCGCTCCGGGGAGGAATATTCCGGAGGAATATCTCCAACTCTCCAGTTCGTGCCGCAATAAAACACGTAAACAGCCAGACAGATACATGATACTCTTCCTTCCACGAGGTTTAGTATAACAAACTTTCCGATTTAACTTCCTTTCCCACATTGTAAGTTATGTTAGTGAATTTAATTGGGATTTGATATCTAAGGATTTGAGAAAATAAGGATAATTTTAAAAGATATATCTAACATACTTACTTTATGGGTCACAAAAGTGTGTTTTCTTAGGTAAATTTTTATTTTAAAAATAATTCTAATATTATAATACATTAATTCAAAGTTAATATAGTTTTCTGCCTTCTAACATCTCTGAATTTATTTTTAAGATAAAATATTATCTTTTATCTCCAAACTTTCCACATAAATACTTGTTTTCTACCCTAAAGACTGAAATTTAAAAATTGTCAGTAGTTTTTATTAAATGCCATAGGAATAAGAGGGGAGTTTGATAAGTTCGTGCTAAAATTAAGGAGACTCAATTTTTGAAGTTTATAGACTTTGACGAACGATATTGCAATTTTTTAATGCCATCCATATACACTAATGGACAAAATTAGCACATTGCTTAATAAATGTTGAATTAATTCTTTTAATCTTAGTATATTCATCAAAAATTAATTTAATTTATTGAACTAAGAATACAAAGAATTGTTTTTTAATGATTTCGAAAAAATTTTTTATGAAAAAAGGAGTAAAAAAATAATCCATGTTTTATTCAAATTTTCAGTGAAAACATAGGAATGAAGAAAATTGAAAATAAACAAAAGTTTGAATTTTTAATAGTTTAAATATCGTGTATTCCGCCTCTAGATCGAATAACTTCCCTTAAACGTCTTTGGATGATATGGAAAATATTTATGATGAAATCTTGGGGAATGTTATATAATTTTTCAAAAGCCACGACTTCCAGCTCAGCCAAGTTTTCAGGAGCAAGATTTCGACGTTTAATGCGTCGTTTAAACTGATCCCAAACGTGTTCTATCACAGTCAGGTCAGGCACTCTAAACGTTGAAACTCAACTTGGTTTAGATACTTGTTTACGATCTGGGCTTTGCGCGGTCTGGTATTATCATGTTGAAGCCTCACCACGTCCTTCGTTTCTTCACCATCTTCTCTTTCTGTTTCCAGCTTAAATTTTTCTTCCTAAGTACTTTACCTATTTCACTGCTCCATAATCTATTCGGTATACTTTTTCTGCGTTTACTCTTGTTACGCGCTTCCTATATCCTCTTAACTTTCACTACACTCGTCCATTCGCATTATTTGACCGAGCCAATTCAATTGTTACCTTTCAATTTTGTTTGATGAAGGTTCTATACTGCATCACACCGGCACATGAATACTGGTACATATACACTATTATAATAAATAAATATACTTTAATGCAAACAGGTAATACTTAATACAATATATTATATATTTACACCTAATTCTGTATGTTTGCACTACCATTGAAAACGTCACTATAGAACATATAACATATGTCAGAATGGTATCTGCACTAAAGCATTAGTTCTTGGTACACCCATAACGATTGTCGGAAAGAGTGTCTGGCAGACAATTGTGGCACATTCAAATTTATTTTGTCTCTTCTGCTACTTAACGAAATCATTCTATGTTTACATAAAAGTTTTTCGCACGAAAAGGCACGCTCGGGGTACTCTCCAGTACTTTTGAAGGAAATATACCTCGAAAATGGACGCAAAAAATATCACATAATAGACCCATACTCTAGCTTCCTCACAACAAAAGCTTTGTATAATGACTTAAATCCCGATAAGCTATGCAAATATGCTGATGTCCTGATTATAAATCCCAACATCTTTATAAATTGACTCAATATAATTGTTAAATGACCAATTAGTGGGAAAATTGATACCAAGAAGTTTGACCATACACGGCTGCTAAATTGAAAACATGATCTTCCATTAAGTCACGGTAATTAACTTGAGTTATCTTTCAGCAATAATTCACAACGGTTATATATTCTCATCTCTGTATTCTTACTGATTTACTTTTTCCGAATAAAAGCTCTACTCAGAACGTAGCGAACTTTGGAAGCGGTTGATTCTACTGTCTATCGTGCATGCAGAATCAATCACGGATATCTAAAATTATCAATTTGCTGTATTTTCTTGTTATTTATACTAACATGAACTGTAACCTTCTTGATATTATCAGTAATTCAGTTTTCTCTTTATTAATGTTCAGTTGAAATTCTTTAAAGCTTCCATTGCCCGTTTTGATAAATATTTTTCCAAGTAGTCCTCTTCCGATCTCGCTAATATCACCAGGTCGTCAGCATATACCATTTCTGTCACTAAACGTTGTTATAGATTTCTGACCCCTACAATGATTTTTTTCAGCTCCTTCTATAATTCTTAGCGATTTCGTACGTAATCACCTTCCATTACCACATGATCAGTTTTCTCAATATTTTCTGTAGATGTCACTTCAACAAACTGTCAAAAATGCCCAGCGTCGCTTGTACCCACATGGCTACTTCTCAAATAACTAAATCATTTTTAGGGAGTTCTTATTGGTGGGGCAGATTCACCATAATGTTTATCCAATTTGAAATTCTGTTTCATCCATTTTCTATAAACCTCAAATGGTTGTCAAGAACGAAACAATTCACGACTATGAGAGAAAACTTGGTACACATTCCTACGAGAGATGCTAGAAACTGAAAATGACTTTGACTTTGTACTATAGGCGATCTTTCTCGGCTTCATTGTAACTAATCGAACCTCCTCTATAGATGTTAGATATATTGAAAAATATTTAAGAATTCATTCTGCTTAAAATTATTTGTATGCCCTTGTTATACGAAGAACAAGCTGAAATTATTGAGAATACAAAGTACGGTTAATATTTTCTGGGATTTTATTTTAAATTTGCTCAAAAATTTCCCTTCAGCAATGCTATACTTGACCATTCTTTTTTCCATTGGTTAAAAGCTCCCAACCAATCTTCTTTCAGAATGCCTTCTAAATAAGCGTAAACTGCGGTATCAATCTCTTCTTTAGACGAAAACCTTCTACCCCGCAAATTGCGTTTAACCCCCAAAAAAATAGCCAAAAGTCACACATTGCTAAATCAGGTGTGCACGGCGGATGTTCTATTATTTTTATATTTTTTCCAGCCAAAAGCTGGAGAGTTAAAAATGTCGTATCAGATGATGCATTATCATAGTGGAGCATAATTCACTTGTCTGGAACTCTACTGAACATTCCAGCTAACATTTTTTAGTATATCGCTTAGCTGTAACTGTCTTTTGTCCATCTAGCTTAATTGTATTTACTAGCCCCGTACTTCTGAAGAATACCGCACACATAATATTTTTCATAGCTCGCTGCTTTTTAGTCATTGTTGGAGTTTCCTCATCTTCGTGAATCGATACATGTGTCTCTTTGCGGGTAGGAAGGTCGAATTTAGGTTTCGTCACCTGTTATTATTTTAGAAAAAATATGGTGCCCGCCATTATTTAAGAAATAAGCCAAGGTAATAAAACAAGCGGTATGATGTATAAAACAATAAATAAATTTAGAAAAAGATGCAGATTATTAATAAGCCTAGGTAATAAAATGAGTGCTCTAAATTATAAAGTAGGTACTTATAAAAGTGGAAATGTTTATGTTTAAATTCTATATCCTAGATTTACTTATATTTAACTATAAAAATGTTTGATATTAAAATATTACAAATGATATGAAATATATCCTCAACAATTACTGTTAGCTACTGATTAAAGAAAAAGAGATTATTTTAATGGTTTTATGTATGTTTTCTAATATTAAGTGGATCTAATTACTTTAGTGTTTTATTTCGAAGCAAAACCATTTTTTAACTGAAACTATAGGCATTAGGAAAAAATAAAAGTAGGTTTGGATTTAACATGAAAAAATGATCAAAGATCAACTATTTGTAACTAGAATACAGAAAAAGTTTCAATTTGTTAATCAGTGTAACAAAACATTCAGGCTAAGTTTTAAAAGAACCTCCTTCTTAAAATAACGCTTTCTAAAAAAACTTATACTACTCGATGTATTACAATTTTTTTTCAGCAAATATATAAATCCTAAACGGAACTATAATATCTCTTTGAAAGTTCAATTTCCCAGTGGCTTAATTTGTTACACCCAAAACTATTTCAGCGATTACTCTCTACGAAGTTTTCCCGTCGTATGCCATTAAGACAGTTATAAGCCGCACTCTCACACACATTGCGCTAAATGAGTTTTCCTGACCGTTTTCCGTGAGCTGAAAGCATATAAATAAACAGACACGTATGCACGACTCATAGGCAACACACGGTCAACGCACCAGTAAAACGAAGATGAAACTAAGAGGTCTTAAGAGAAGACAAAAGGGGTCGATTAGATAGTTTGTATGTATATGAGTCCGTACGAACCTTATCTGTGGGGCGGTTAGGGTCCTTTTTCCTACAACAATTCTAGAACAACAGCTGGACTAAAGGAGAAATAGGATCTAGTTTATGCAGATACGCGGAGAGACCCGCTTAAATGGCTGCTTCTACTCCTAGTTTTCCGGGAGAAAGAAGTCTTAATGCTGTCATATTACGTGTTTAAAATAGATTATGGCTATTCTGGTAATTACGGGTCGTGCTGCCATATGGGCCGTCCTGTTTTATGAACATCTCTGTCTTTCTCTGTTCTATACACGTGAGTGTGTATATATGTAAGTATAAATTTATTACTCTATTGTGATAGCGAAGAAGGATGAAACATTGCGTGAACATGTAATAGTTTAATGGCTTCTTCATTTCGACAGCTCAAATTTACTGAATTACGTTGAAACGGCCCGCGATCACGTGACTGATCGTCATCGACGTGTGCCGTCTGTTTTTTTCTAAATTACAGTTTCTTCTTCTGTAGGTTTCTTTTCTGAGGGGCATTGTCATGCTTTATGTTAAGGTTATAATGTAATATCGACACCCTATCTAGGGGAAATACGTATATGCGTTTTAGAAGTTATCATTTAATTAAAAATTGAAACGAAGTTAATGAAATTATATTTATATACTGTACTTGCAATTAAAGGAAACACTATTTTAGTTATATTTAAAAATTATAGAATTCGGCCAACAATAATAATAATTGTCTTTATTGTCCAACAGATCTTTCCATTAAGAGGACAATACAATAATAAAGTACAGTGTCAAAAACTAAATTAAATTATAGTCCATAAGCTAATTAGAGTAAAAATAACAATTCAAATAGACAAAAATAAAAGAAATACTAACAGAGTGTTTAAATTATTAATAGATGCAAACGTGAGTAATTTAATGAATCTATGTTAAAACGTTAATTTGTAGCGGAAGGGTAAAAAAGATCAGAGAAAATTCTGTTAGAATTTCTAGCCATATGTGTAATTGGTGCTTTAGTAAAAAGACGTTAGTTCTAGCTCTGGCTTCGTTTGTTTCATTTGATCTTGTTGAATATTTTGGCACCATATTACACCGTAGTATGATGCACAGTATTTGTATTTTGCTATAATTTAGCTATTTTCTATAAGAAATTTGGACTTTTGGAAGCTATAACCTAAATATTGCAGGTTTGACATAAGCGTTTACTACTCTAATCTACAACGCAAACAAATCGATTTTGCCAATGGATTTTGTAAATGATTTCGCAACATTGTTTTGACCTCGTTGATGACGTCCACATCTTCGAATCGTGAACAGTGTATAGAGCCAGGTTTCATCAATAATAACAAATCTTTACAAAAAATTAACTTGGTTCTTGTTAAACAGCTTCATTTTATTGTTGGACGATCTTTTTCATTCATATTCTTTATCACAATTTCACAGATTTCCAGCACCCACCTTAACGCCTGTGTGAACGTTCTCAATTCGATTTGTAAAATAAGATGTACGCGTTTAGTTGATATGCACACGATGTTAGATAATTCCTTGATGCCATTTCTGCTCATATTACTACGTCTAAATTGTGAAACCCAGAAACAAAATGTGTCGGTGAAAGGCTCATTGTCACTCAAAGTTTGTTGCAATATCATCCAAAATTTAATTTAAAAAATAAAATTACACCACTAATTGCGAACTTCTATAGGGCAGAATTTGAATGTCGTACTAAAATTTTCCGAAAGATGGTGTTAGTAGTCGAGTCTCACTTCCCGCCAAATAATCCCCGTGTACTTACAGTGGCAGTACAGTTTTCTTAAAAAAATCATTGACAAACCCTTGGTTTGACATTTACGACTGTATATAACTTAATTCTAGCATAAATACTTATATTCCTAATTAGTAAATTAATTTAGGTGGAATATGACTGTAACATTTTTGTATAGTTTGTTCGGAATATATTTGTGTCTATTTAATGTACGCGCTCAATAAGCCCAATTTATAAAATTTGATTTAAAAAAAAACATGCCACAATATATCTTTAAATCCTGGACACCTATTTCGACAACTAAGTTGTCATCATCAGCAGTTGAAAAAATTATTATACTCGGAGACCTAGCACTTTACACAAGCAAATCATATCATTATATCGCCGACGTATCAATACTAATTTCTAAATGTAAACTAAGCTTATTTATTCCTACTTATATCGTATATTTAGCTCATGTAGTCGTCATTCTACGTAAGCATACCTATATCTAATTGTTTTCTCCACAATAATCCTATAGATAGTACAGACTCGACTACGGTACAGGACCGTTGTTGTCCTAATTCATGCTCTTATTTTTATTTTTATAAATAAAGATGCTCTTCTAACTATCTAATTAAGTGCTGCTATTGTTATGTTGTTACCATTGTCTAAAATATGTCGAGCAATTTTTCCAGTCAGTTAAATCTAATGTGCGTTAAATGTTCTCTGCAGGAATTTTATTTGATCAACAAATGAGTGCTACCCAGAAATTCCCGAAATGTGAAAAAAAAAACAGTAAATTGTTATTACAATTTATTCACTACTATCAAAGTATTGCACTTCCGCATGAATACACCGATCTCAGCGACTTGTCCATGAATGGAAACGGTGCTGGAAGTCTTCGCGTGTTAACGTGTTCAACACTGCCAGTTTCAACTTCGAAAACAGGAAGAAGTCACAAGGGCAAGATCTGGAGAGTAGGGAGTGTGGGGTAGTCTGCTGTCGTCTGCTGTCTTCGTTGAGACTAGAAACTGACGCACAACAAGTAACGTGTGGGATGCGGCATTGCCGTGACAAATTGTTGTGCAACTCGGCAGGCCACTTGCGTCGTGCAAGCCGACAATATTACAAATACCATGGATTGTTCTCGTTCGGCCATGCAGGGGTAGCATCATGCACTATTATCGCATTTTGTGGCGTGTTTTCCGTTGTTGGACTACTGGAACGCTCGTCATCGACAACCGACACACGTCCATTTTTAAAACAGTTGTACCATCCATAAGTTTTCGTCTGGCTTAAAGCAATCTCACCATATGCTTGTTTAAGCATTTTCAGAGTTTCCGCTGTGCTTTTACCAAGTTTGAAGCAGAACTTGATGCACCTTAATTGCTCTATCGGATCAGACATTGTAGTGTCACAGAATAACTCAAACGCAACTCAGCAAATACAAACACACCTAGCAAAGTACTGTTTGACAGACTGACTTAGTATATACGTAGCTCACACGATCTAGCGCTATAGAACTGTACTACTATCCTTTCACATGCCACATTAAAATTCCGGGAATTTCTGTGTAGCATCTAGTACCATGTGATCATATATTTCTACCCTCTAGAAGGCAATGACATTTTTCTTTTTTAAACTTAAGTTGGTACCATAATTTAAGTTAACTTATTTTGCAGCGTGTGTGATATAGGTTATTTTATACTGATGACAGATTAGGTTTTGTCATTTTGACAAATAATTACATACAAACGTTTCAGTTGAAAAAATAAAAAGTTTAATAATAAAAACAGCTACAATAAATGTTCAAAGTGAGCTCCTTCATTTTCTATGCATAGCGCAACTCTTCGTCTCATATTATTGAAGGCATTCCTTAAATTATGTGGTGTAATTTCCTCACAGACATTTCGGATAGCATTAGTAAGTTCTTCAATTGTATGTGGACGATTCGTAAATACTCTATTTTTTAGATGTGGATAAATGAAATAGTCCATAATTGCTAAATCCGGAGATCGTGGTGGAAAGTCTACTATTCGATTATCAAAGAATTCATGCAATAATTCCATCGTTTCTCTTGTCTTATGGCCTGTTGCATTATCTTGCTGGAAATATCCCTCGCGGAGCTCATCATCATGTAATTGATTTACAAATGGTAGCAATAAATTATTACGATATCGTTCTGCATTTATCGTATTATTAAAGAATATTGGACCAATAATCCGTCTACGAGAAACAGCAGGCCAAACGCCAATTTTTGTGAATGCAAGGGTGTTTCAAGAATTTCATGTGGATTTTCACTAGACCAGATGCGCATTGTTTGTTTATTTATATATCCTGATAAATGAAACCATGCTTCATCGGACCAGAAGGATTTGTCAAGAACGTCATCGTTATTAATCGTACCTAAGAACCACTGACAGTAATTAACTCTGGTTACATGATCGATTGGTAAAAGCTCTTGCACGCAATGAAATTTGTATGGAAATTTTTGTAAGTCTTTTTTAAGGATTCTCTGGCAGGTCCCATATGACAGTTGTGTTTGTTGTGAAAGCTTACGAATCGATTTCTTAGGTGATTGATTTATTCGTCCCTCAATATCTGCTATATTTTCAACTGTCCGCTTTAGTGGTCTACCAGCACCTGGTTTTCGAGACACAGACCCTGTTTAACCACTGACTTTTGAATTAATTGCCGCAAACTGTCATATGTTGTTGGAAAATTTGGAAATTCTGCCCGAAATTCTTCTATACAAGGCTGCAAGGAGTACGACCATTCTCCATTTTCTAATTTTACACCATTCCTAAAGTATGATTCGATCAGAAAAACTTTATGATTTATTGTAAACATTTTTAAGTGTCAATTAATAAATACATTAATGACAGATGAGTTTTATTTATCAGAACATACACATAATGACAGATGTATTTTATTTGTCACTACCAACACGATATTTTCAAGAAATAATTTTATGGCTTGCTAGAGGGTAAATATATATGATCATATTGTATTTCATCTTGCAATCTTGACACTCTATTTCGAAGATTCAAATTTCTGATTTGTCTCATCTTTAACTTTCGTGTTTTGTAAAAGCGTTCTAAGTGAATTACCAGATTTAAATTCAATTTTGTATTTATTTATTTTCGATTCTTCGAAGTTGCGTAAAAAGAAAAAAAATATGAATTTTTTGGCAATTTCGAGTTGTGGCAAGAGATAAGTAAAATTATGAATAGTCTTTTTAATTTAGATTTTTTAATTATTAATTATTAATTTATTTGTTATTTGTGAATCAATACCATTTTTTAATTTTTTGCTGGACCCTATATTGTGAAACCATGGTTATAAATCTGTTAACATTGGATAACATTGGTTTTGGAAAATGTTAGATCTTATGTTAGTATTGTTTATAATTACTATCACATCTAAAAAAATTGTAGACGATCATTGCTTCCTTTTTCAAACATGAATTTAATTGTCAGAAACTTAAAATGTAATTGTTTTAAGACTGATTGATTGATTTAGGTCACACGTACTTGTATCGAAAATTGCGAATACATTGTGAACTTACCTAATCCATAACTTCAGAAAATACCTAGCACTTATTTTAAATTCAATTTCGAATAAGAAGAAATCTTCAATGAAATAACTGAGCATACTCTCTGCTTAAAAATAAAAAGCGAATATTTTCTGCAAATATACAACAAAGTATTTGCGTATAAATTATGGTAATTTATATATTTAGTTCTCTACTTTGCGCCTATTAAATTCTATTCAATAAAATAATAAAATTAGACAAATAGACACCCAAATATCCAGCGAGTTTTAAATAAATATTTTCTGTTTGTGTTTTATCATGTGGATTGTTGATAAGTAGAAAAAGAAAACAATATTTGGCTCCAAAGGTGTACAGAAGGGAAAATAATAAACCGAACAAAAATAGTAAATGACAAAACATGCAAAATTGCTCTTTTATCTTATTATGATAAGATAAATTATAATTTTATGTATTCACGTAATTTCTATTAATCTAAATACCGTACACAAAATTTACGTTGATTTGAGATAAATGGATTTTTCTATTCTTTTTTAAAACAAAATTATTACCTAATTATTTCTGTAAATCTCTTCTTTACTTTATATTTCCATATACTCTTAAATAATCGTTACAAATATTCGACTAATCTTCTTAAAATGTAGTAGGGCTACTGAAGAAGTTTAAGAAATACTTCTCAATCTTCAAGAGAAACAAATATAAATAATTAAATGAGACCTTCTTATATATTACTAAACCCTGCTTTGCTATAGCTAGATTTGAGTATATATACAGTGTGCATTCGTAAAGTAGCGGATAAATTCAATAAAAATTAAAAGGGAAGTTTTTCAAAAAAAGCCCTCGGACACGTCGATTTTTATTTCTAGTTTATAGTTTTCTTACGTGAAACTGATATATACAGGGTATCTCTAAAAGCCGATATGATGTAAACATTAAAAATTAAAACATAATGATCTATTGAATTGTGATGCGGTATAATTGACGGAAGAGTTTTAGGTCCTTACTTCTTCGAAGAGACTGTCACTGGTGCCAGATATTAAGAATTCTACAAAATCAACACATCCCCACTCTAATAACTTTATACCCTGATTTCATAGAACCCGATTTGCACCAGCGTGATCTCTAGTTTTAACAAGATGGAGCGGCGCCACACTACGCTTTACCTATTCGCGCTTATTTGGATGAAGTTTTGCCAAATCATTTAATAGGTAGGTGAGGGACAATAAAGTGGCCACCCAGATCGCCAGATTTATCTCCTATTGATTACTTCTTGTTCAGTAGTTTTTTAGACTATAATGGACACACATACGAACGTTGCCTTTTATATATACGAGGAAATATCAGAAAATAACGAGACTGGTGCTGTAGTACAAAAATGAAACATTTATTTAAAAAACTTCAACAACCATCTTTCAAAGTAGTTTGAAGTGAGAGCGGTCGTTCATTTTTTGCATGCAAATAATTAAACACCTACCGAAATTCATAAAACAATACTGAAGACTTTCAGAGAAGACGTTATGAGTAGAGCTGAGGATGTTTGCGGTATAACCATGGTTATATCATGTAACCATAGTAATTTACTATGGTTACATGATATAACCATGGTTATACCGCAAACATCCTCAGCTCTAGTTATGAGTCGAAAACAAGTTAGTGTTTGGTGTAAACAGTTCACAAGTGAGCGCATAGCTCCAAACGATGATCCCGAAAGTGTGCGAAAAAGAAAACATCAACAACGAAAACGGATGAAAGGAGATCGTCGGTTGAAAATGCTCTACTGACCGGCATTCCTAAAAGCTCTGTTCATGAAATCGTATCTGAATTATGCTATCGAAAAGTGTACGCGAGATGGGTACTAAAATTGTCGACCGATCAACACAAAATGCAATGAATGGCAGCGGAAGTGGAACTTTTAACGCGCTACCGTCAGGAAAAGTATTTCTAGAGTCTATAGTTACAGGAGACAAAACGTGGAAAATCGCGTTTCATTGGTTACAAATTCATGTATAATATTTTGCCTAACTAAGGTACCTAAAATGTATCTTTACCCATTTGAATCAAAATAATGCCATTTATAAAATACCATGTTAAGAATTTGGGGATTGCTACATAGGGTAAACGTCGCAACTACTCAAACAACGGCTTAGTCACACATAAGAATCATTACAGAATTGGAAAGAAATCTTGTCCTTTGTCATTACATTTTAATAATCATAATCACAATTTTAATTATGACAATGTTCAAAATTTGGAAAAGGAAGATCATTATAAAAACAGACTAGTATAATACAAAGGTATTTTTAATAATATAAAATATTATTAAAAATCTGGTGTGAAGAACACCATTTTTTATAATATTTTATATTATTAAAAATACCTTTGTATTATACAAAACTGGTGGGGTTTACCTACTCATGTATGTTTCAATTATTCTGAAACAGACTAGTACTTGAAAAGATACACATTTAGAAAAAAAAGCAAGTTGAATTTTGAAACCGACATCAATAGTTTAAGTGTAATTTATTCAAATTTACTAAACAGAGAATAATTAGGTATGTTTGATATTTTTAATGTCGTGTGTAACACTGTAACCAAGGAATTTATTTTACTTATAATAACATTATGTATATAGATAGATTTTTGTATATACACCTTTTTTTCTTACCAAGTTGAAATTTTACAGTTTTAGTTGTTGTTTAAGAATGTAATGTTCATGATTTATTTGTGAGTTGCTAGTAACAATTTTGTGTAAATTAATTAATGTGACTGCCAACACTAACACTAGTACGGTCAAGAAATTTTCTATATATTTTCTATATATGTATATATACATATTAAATTGAAATTATTAAGTTAAAAATTAAGTTATATTCCTTCGAGTAGTTAAGTTGTTATCATCCGCAATAGAGAAAGTATTATACTCGAAGCCCTAGCACATACTTCGAACAAGCAAAGCACATCACTATTTCACCAACGTATGATGACAACTTAGTTGTCAAAATCGTATCCAGGATTTGGAGCTATATCCCTTTAAATTAACTTTAACAGAATAAGCCACAGCCCCCGATTAATTTAAATTTAAAGTTGATAAACAATATTGAAATTTATTATTCTTAAAATGTTGAAAACAATTATTTCTTTTTCAACTTTGGCCTAACATTTTTGTAATTTAAAGTTCAAAGTTTCAATTCATTATACTCATTTCAGTCCTTTTTTTCGTAACATATATGAAGTGACGGTCGTCATCAGGAATATCAGTTGATTTTTATAGATGACTTAGTTCGAAGTATTTCTGCGTGTGTGTTTATAATATGTACATCGGCGATCTTTGCGATATATCAGTAATTGCCGACTTGTGTCTCACGCTTGTCCTTTTACCCGCATATAAATGAATTCTGACCGGTCGAAGCTGTAATTCGATACAGGTTTCGACCTCGCAAGCAGCTATAGTAACAGCGGTACGCGAATGTTTTGTTTTACGCAACGCTGACTGATTCGCGTAGATCAAAGAAAGAATGTTTTGTTTATTACAATGACGCACTAATTAATATCTCCATAATATTACTAGTATGGGTTTAATTAATGTGATTGTGTTTACTTGATAATGCGTTACTCCATGTTCATATGCGTGTATAAGCATTTGTTAATTTTTTCCCTGTAGGTCTAGTGTTTGGTCAATCAATCAGCTCTCTATAACGTGTGCTTATTATTGACAGTAAATACACATATGTATGTATAATGTATAACATAATTTGCATACCTACAACGTATTTAAGGTTGTTTGCTAACCAGACACCCAAGTGGATATGCATGTTTTTTCTTCTAAACGTTCAAACTAATTTATGCACCCTGTTTCTATAAGACGTCTATTACGTTTTTATTTCAACAGAACTAATTGCGAATTTGAAATAATTGCTGTCGACGCTTGCCGCAAAATGTAGCCTTTTGAAGAAATTATAATTATAAACGCTTCATTTAACAGAATTATTTGTGCGACGTCCGGATTTAATTATTCATATTTTCATGAAGTTCAATAAATAATAATAATAATAATAGTAGCAATAATAATAATAATAATAATAGTAATCGTCATCATAATAATCATCAGAATCATAATTTTATGGGGAGACGGAGAGCGCTTAACCAGTACAGTGTCATCAAATCTAGTAGAGAAAACGCAAGTATCAATCGGATGCCTGTAGTTCAGTTGAGGCGCATAGTCAGATAGAGTTGTGCCGATGTACTGGTGCGCCAACATCGAGAGAAGATAATGCATGGCTTGTTTTTTAAGAATATAGATAAACAGTGCCTGTCTCACAACCTAACTTTCACTCTTTGCACTATCCCCAATAAATCCCTCAGTTCCACTCTGTTAGTCTTGTGTCCTCGGTAAAATCCACTATCCTCCTCAGAGGAAGTTTGGGTACCCTCGTAAGATCCAATAGATCTCTTTCGAAATGTTTCTGTCTGAGTCTCTTCAGTTCCTCACTGTGCATATTGCATGAAAGCTAGTTTTCTCCTGTTTTTCACATCTCCTACACCAGTGCTCGCTAATCAAGTCCATGGTTGCATATGCAATATTTACACTCAGAAACAAAAGGCTATATAGTTGCCTGTCAGGATGGCGTTTGTCACACCCTAGAGTATACGAGGAGGGTCATGGGACAAAATATTTGCGATATTAAGTGCAGAGCGTGTAATTTAATGCCAGAAACTACCACGCATTTACTGTTAGGCTGCCAGAAATACCTTTCAAACATATACGAGTATATACATCGACATGATACAGCTCTTCGAGTGATATACTATTGCCTAAGGTATATTTACAAGATAGATTAAAAAATTATTCCTCCCTATGACATTACGCAGCTTCGCAGTATCATAGGAAATAAAAACTGCAAAGTTTTTTAGACAACTGTCAGCTAATAAGCCGGATATGGCCCTGTTGGATTACGCAGACGGATGTATGTACATTTTCTTAATATCATGTCCCAGTGAAGACATCACAGATAAGGAAGTGGAAAAGAAACAGTCAAGTACCCTGACATGTTTGAGTTGCGAGAAACCTATGCAGATTACAACATATTATTCTTGGGAGAATCAGCGAGAACCTAACGAAGAATTTACTTAAGTGCAAAAAAATAAAAACAACAGAAGTGCGAAAACTTATAGCTAGCATGCAGAAATATGTCATCCTTGGTTCCTTGCGCACCTTAAGGGCCCATGAAGCCAGCTGAACACCGCAAGTTGGACTACATGGATAGCTAATTTTGTGGAGAAGAATCTGTTCTTGCGTGAAGAGTTGCTCCTGCGTATTCGCGAGCTGCGCAGAAGTAACAACCCCATCTTCTCCTTGCCCGACACTAATACCTATTAATTATTCCAATAGTTTAACTAAGTTAATTAGTTGTTAATGTTAAATTATGACTGTTCCGTTGCTTGTTGTTATTGTTACTTTTATTATTATTATTATTTATGACAAAATAAAACAAATAAAAGAAGGGCAAGAGGGTGGCCCCATAAATAATAATAATAATACTAATAATAATAATGTTTATTGTCCACCAGTTAAAACCAATTACAGCACAATAATAAGCAACTTATTATGAGCATATAGTTAATTCATCAGAATAATTGAAACATACATGAGTAGGTAAACCCCACCAGTTTTGTATAATACAAAGATATTTTTAATAATATAAAATTTTATTAAAAATCTGGTGTGAAGAACACAAATACAGGTTCACTATTAATATTTTTTAATAGTATACGTACACTTGGAAGCATTACATCTTCTAGTTTACGCATATATTCAGCAGCACTCATACGCGGACTAATGGACACCAACTCTCCTGGTCCCGCGGCTGACATCCAACCCCCAAATCCCATACTGATTCTGCCATATTGCCTGTTGCGAATAACGTGCCTAGGATCATATCTTGTGTTATTTATTCGCCACAAATATTTTCTCGAGTCTTATACGAAACGTGTCTATAAAATGAATTGAGCGCCGGTGAAATGTTCACAAAAATTACTTATTTTATTAATTAATTAATTTTATTAATTAATTCGCAATAACGGAGTGTCAAATGAAACAAACGCAAGATAGAAAAATTAAAATAACTATTTAATACAAAAATAAAAAAAATAAAAAAAATATCTCTTTACAAAGTATAAAGATCCTGTATCATACAAAAATACTTGAGGTAAAAACATTCATTGAAAATTGACAGCTAAATGAATGGGAAACATCCTCTAAACGACTCCGATCAAAACTTATCTAAAAATAATCAAGTTTAATATTAATTTCTCCACAGAGAACCACACTGTATAATCAGATACTGATACACGAACAAAACTTACGCATGTGCAAAAGACACGCACAAAAAACCCTGATACCATTCGAACAAACTTTTCAATTATAATTTTTAACAAAGAAATGTTAATAATAAACTGTATTATCTGTATTTCTAATAATTAATTCTCTTAACTACAAGCTTGAATACAATAGAAATATACTTATACTAATTTTATATATTATGACGACGTTATATGATTTTAATTCTACTTACAAATGAAAATATGTGGAGACTCTCACGAACAAAGAAGGTGCATAATCAATTTAAACATCAATAATACAACGAGAAAATTTATCTCTATAAATATCGGGACTTTAATACTAATATAACAAAATCACTTTCAATCAAACAACCCGAATTAGTTAAAATATATTTAAATATATTTCACAAAGCAACCTTCTAGTTCAAACTATAAATTTCATATCCCCGCAACTTCGATCTCTACATGAAGTCTCGGATAACAAGTTTTTTCCCTTTAAATATATCTATATGGACAGCTAGGAACTTGGCGGCCCAGTTTAATCGGTAAATCGCTGCAGTCTATAATCTCATTTACTAGTTTCCAGAAAAATATTGATGCAAATCTTTGCTTCCGTTGCAGAAGTTGATTTAAATGAGATATATTTTGAACGTTTCCAATTCCTAATTGATGAGAGACGTAGTATGGTGACCAAACAGTTGGAACAATATTCCAAACGACTTATGATAAACGCAAAATATAAGGGCTTTAGTGCCGTCAGGTTACTAAATTGTCTGGAACTGTGTATTATAAATTCTAATCGTTTAGAAGCTATTCGATAAACATATTCAATGTGATTTATAAAGCTCAGGCATCGATCAAAAACCACAACACATGTCAACTTTAGATAAAATTTCTTCATCAATATTATATAATGAGGAAATGGTGGCATTTTCTTGAACATAGATATATAATTTCAATCTATTATCTAGACACCAATGAGGCAAAACGCCGATATTTTCCTGCAAGATCCGAACATCAGTGTCGCACGAAATAGAGCAATATGTAGAGCTGAGGATGTTTGCGGTACGGCAGGACCGTATGTAGTGCATCCCCACATTTAACTATTTATCTAAATATTCTCTGAAATGATTTGCCGGATCTCATAAATTAATAGAGTGATATTTTAGTATGCACTGGATATTGTTATTATACAAAATCATAATAGCCATTTGTATTTATGGATCATAAATAATAATACGCATGTATTTGTATTTGGTTGTGAATTCAATTTAAACTTAAAACGAATCGTAATATTTTAACGACAAGCCGTCCTTACAATACATGCATTCGAGACAAAGTGTGCAACTCTACGAATAACTTCCATAATTGATCGAAAATAGACATTTTGGAGCTGAAGTAAAGCCCCTATTCTTAGAAAATTTTATTACTGTCGTTAAGAACTATTATTATAAACAACAAAGGCCTTTTATTAGTGTTGAAGTTTTAGTTTCATTGAATTTCCATGTTGTAAGTAGTCAATTGTAAAGTGTTCATTCACAATATTCTAAAACAAGGTGTAAATTTAACTAAAATCTAGAAAAACACATTCTGATAATATATTACTAGATTAGAAACTGTGTTTATTACTATTTATTATATTATTTTTATAACCAAATGCAATAAAAGCTACGTACAAAAGAAACCTCGATTTATTAAAATCTTGTCACACAGCCTTTCAAAGCCTGGCAGCACATATTTTGCATATATTTTATATATACTACCTACTTGAACTAGGTGAATGAAGTTAGAAGTTATAAGTTATAAGATTTTAATAAATCGAGGTTTCTTTTGTTTACGTAGCTTTTATTGCATTTGGTTATAAAAATAATATAATAAATAGTAATAAACACAGCTTCTAATCTAGTAATATATTATCAGAATGTGTTTTTCTGGATTTTAGTTAAATTTACACCTTGTTTTAGAATATTGTGAATGAACACTTTACAATTGACTACTTACAACATGGAAATTCAATGAAACTAAAACTTCAACACTAATAAAAGGCCTTTGTTGTTTATAATAATAGTTCTTAACGACAGTAATAAAATTTTCTAAGAATAGGGGCTTTACTTCAGCTCCAAAATGTCCATTTTCGATCAATTATGGAAGTTATTCGTAGAGTTGCACACTTTGCCTCGAATGCATGTATTGTAAGGACGGCTTGTCGTTAAAATATTACGATTCGTTTTAAGTTTAAATTGAATTCACAACCAAATACAAATATATGCGTATTATTATTTATGATCCATAAATACAAATGGCTATTATGATTTTGTATAATAACAATATCCAGTGCATACTAAAATATCACTCTATTAATTTATGAGATCCGGCAAATCATTTCAGAGAATATTTAGATAAATAGTTAAATGTGGGGATGCACTACATACGGTCCTGCCGTGCCGCAAACATCCTCAGCTCTAGCAATATATCTAGATATCATCAGCATAAGCCAATGGAGGACATTCGAGATTACCAAGAAGGTTGGTCGTCTACCTTGCTAATACGCATCTATTAATCTTGTCCTCTTTCACAGATCAGGGAAAGTCCTAGAACAAAATGTATAAATTGATAATATGTGCTAAAGGTTTTTCAAAAACCGACCTGGCATCACGAATTAAAAAAACTTGGAAATTTGTCCTCACTAGCTGTCTGCTTTTCAAGAAGTGTAAACACTATGTTAATCAGCTCATCTTCGGTTAAAGGCAATAATGAGAAAGATAAATAATTACTTTCTTCATCAATTTGAGAAAATTAATTGGTTTGTGTTTGCATATTCTAGAATAATTTTGCAAAAGCGTCAAACTGTGGACCTTCATATGTAAATAAAATATATAGTTAGCAATATTGGCAATAGAAATGTAAAATATATGTTTTGCTCTGCTGGGTTGGATGAAGTATTTTGCGAATTCGTGACACCAAAGACAAGAAAGAGAAAAGTTAATAAATTGTCTTAGTTTAGTATATAGAGGCCGCCATAAATAAATTACCCAATAAACTTTTTTTTTCAGAAAATATGTATTTTATTCGTTTTTTATTTATAAAATTTCAGCAGTATATGATCGTAGCGATTTATGTAAACAGTAATAATGTGCCAATCCCCTCTCTGTTTCTTAAGCATTCAACTAGTCTATTAGACATACTTTAAATTAGAGAATCAATGGTAGCATATTACCTGGGTTACCAGCTTCTGAAAATATGATATTAGCATTGTTTTAAGAACATTAAGACGCAACAAATCGCATTTAATGTTCTTTGAATTACAACTGTCCATTTATCTATTTCCAATGCAGGTGTGTATCTCTTTCAATTTTTAGTTTTCCTTTTATTCTTTTCGCTACTGGAACGCATCTTGTTAAAATTTTAATGGGGCATATTTCTCTCTTATATAAACATAGCAGTATCAACTAATTGCAAGCTTTTGCAAGCTTTAGCAGCATTTCTACATCGTGACAGATCTAAATTCATATTCTTTCTCTTCTTAATTTAGAATCGTAGGACAAAGATATCTCAAAAAGAAATGGGAAATACAAATGGATAGGTTATTATTGCTGAAACGAAATATGGATCATAAATACTGATATGAATCGATAGTCTAAAACCGTGGTGATGGATTATTTCAGACATAATTTGCAAATTCACAAATGTTGTATCGTATGAAAAATATAAAATCTAATGGATACTACGGATACGACGAATGACAGAATTGTGCTTGTTTAAATTGTTTCTTAACACACTACTCACGGGGCATAACTTCCGTATAAGCTGGTTATATATTTTGGTTGGTTATATTGAAACTTGGTGTGTTTTCTGAATATTTTATTTAACAAAAAACACTTAAATCTAATTTAATAAAGTAAGCTTAAAGTTTTAAATTCTTTATTATTATATGAGACTGTATGTCTCTTGTTGTTAATATGATACTGTTTGATATGAATGTTAAGAAGAGAATATTCTGTACTGTTGTTGAGTTGATACAGTTCTGTTCTGTGTTCTCTTAAAAGTAGGTAAGAATATATCACTACTCCTAACTATTACATAATTAAAATGCGTGTATTGTTGTACATTGTATTGTTTGAGTTCATATCGGGGAATTTTCTGTGTAATTCCTTCCTAGAAACGGTACCTACAAGCAACAATACCCAAGGTCTACGATAATGTCTTAAAAATCTTACTAATAAATAAATAAACAACATGTCATTACTAATTATGTATTAGTAAGTGTTATAGATCTAACTATGTAGTTTCGCCTGAATTTCATTATTGATAAATGGAATTTTATGGTATATACATATTTAAGAAATGTGAGGTACAACAAGATTAAACACACACTTCGTTCACTGATAGCAAAGTGTTTAATCTGACTGAACTTAGGTTCTTAGAACTTACAGAAAATTTTATAATTTGAATACGATGATAAAATGATGTTATACAGTGGATTAAACTTGAAAATGCAGGTTGAATATTTATAAAATTGGAAATGTTATAATTAAATTCTTTTTCCTAAATTTACTTATATTTAACATATATAAATATATCGAATTTCGCTTTATGATGAAACAGTGCTCAAAACAACTGAATGAGAAAATATTGTATGGTAAAGAAGCTTGGAGAAGGAGACTGGGTAAACAAATTTTTTTGTATTTTAATATATCATACTATCAATTAAATTCTTATTTGAATCGGCCTGCGATTTTAGTATAAAGTTGGTGACATTGAAAGATAATATAGTTATTTACAAACTAAGTCCGTGAAAACAATTTTTTCAGTACGAGTGCTCGTTCAAAGCACGATCGACCGAAACGAGAGAGTGCTTTATTTGGGTGAATGGTGAAAAAGGCTCTGCACACGTAATATGTACAATATTTTTGTAGCGAGAGAAAATTTGGTAATAAATAATTATAATTTGTGTGGTACTACATTTTGGCGGAATATTTTGTTTAAAGTGATCGAGGACAATATGAATACACTCATTTTGAACAATAGTGTTCAAGATGAGATTTCGCGCACAATAAACAACTGCGAAATTACATTTTGCGTCTGACAGGTACAAAAATGATATGTTCGAAGTAAAATTTGACGGTGGTTATCTTAAAGTTATTTCGTTAAAATTTTGCTTAAACAAATTTACTATAGCTTTGTTGCGTTTTTCACGTACGCATTCTTCTGACTTATATCTAGTTGTGACATATTAGATATTTTACGTCTGGACGGGCTGTTCCGGTTCCGTTGACGATGCTTCGTCGCTCGTTCCCTTTGATTACAGCTCGAGTAATGAATGAACTCACCGCGCACAAGGTGTAAGTTTGTACACACTTTATTGTTTATTCTTCGGTGAAAGGTTAGTTTCTGAATAAATGCAATTGATCTAAATATATTTATTTACACTAACTACACTTATTTTTAAATATACAACAACTTAAGCTATTTATCTTCTGAGTATGACTGTTGTGATACTTTGTGTCTTGTAATTAATTACATGATTCGGCACTGTTTGAATGACTTTATGTTTGATGATATATAAAAGAAACTGATACTTAAATGAATAAGCTGAATGTCTATGTTGAGACAAATTAACAATCTGATGAGTGTTTTGATTACTCGGTAAATGAGGAGTTTACCCCGATAAAGTTATAAACTATAACGAACTTCTTTGTGTTAAACTTGTAGATAAGACTGACTTGATATTTTGTTTTTGTGATCAAGAAAACTCCAAATGAAAAATTCAAAATCCCCACTATACCATGATTGGTAGAAACTGTTCAAAGAGGCATTCTCAATTGAACTTAAAATATGGGAAAACTGTCGGTGTTAGTTTCTTTGACGATAGAATATATTGTATTGCCGTAATAAACCAGCGATTAGAAACGTTTCACTAGTACATTTAACAAAATCCTGGAAAGTTCATACAATAAAAACCAAATGGTTTGGAGGTTCTTTGAACTACCAAGATCCAGTTATTGTAGGTACCTTGAATGGCAATACTGTAATCCCGCGCACATGTTGGGACTGACGGTATTATATGATACAAAGAACCCACCATTACTGGTAATAAAAGATCTTTGAAATCATTCCTTAGCATACTGGTATTGTCCTAAATTTAACTAGAAAGTATATGGAGTATTGTTCCTAAAAGCAATCTAGCCCGAGTCCCAGATTGTATAAACATAGTTTAAAGCTGGCAAAATAATATAAATTTGACCTCGTGTACAATTGTACCTAAAATTATCCGGATCGGACCAACCGCTTTATGTAAATATGATGTGCCGCGGATGATAAACATAAGACATATACCGTGTGATACATGAGCCTGCATACTGAATTTAATTTGATTTAAATTAAAAATGGTTAGTTATTATACTTAATCGAAACCTAATCGTTTCTTAAATTAATTTAAAAATACTTAATATTAAAGTGATATGAAAGGATCCTGCATGTATCCTCAACAACGTCATTAAAAATTAGGTGTGGAGAACACAACACAAGTTTACATTTCTGTGAAAGTAATGTTCTGAATGTTTTTCTACACTGTATCTTAATAACTTTTGTAATGTAGTAAAGGCGTTATTTATGCTGGAAGTGTCTCTCCAGCAGAATGTACTGCTGATTCTATAGTAAAATGAAACATGTGTCTGCATGTCTGAAAAAATACTTTCACATAAATATGATCTTGTATTTTTCTTGGATTTTTAATAACACCTCCATATGGATAAAAAATGTTTTTCTTTTATATCGAATTTGGTGAGGTTTTACATACTCAAGTATTTTACAAATTATTTTGTTATACAGGCGATCCCAGAACTCGCGTCCTAGAGACAAAAGCGAAATCACCATAAAATGACAAATAGATAATGTCAAGGAAAAAATTTTGTATCTTGAACGGTATTCAAGAAAATAACATAGCTTTTCGAACAGGAGTCATTCCTATCACAAAGGTGTCAAATTCATATGCTATATTTTCAAGAGCATTTCAAAAACGATTTTCCATAAATTTGTGGGCTGGTATATTAGGGAATCGTGTAGAATGTCTTTAATAGAAATTAGTTTACATGTGACTTCTCTCTTTAGATAGGAACTTTTGAATTCTCTGTACGGTTAATGGGACACATTTATGCAGAATTTTTGAACGCAAAACTTCACAATTTGCTTAAAGACATTCCACTTCTTTTTCGTCTTAACAAGTGATTTCAACAAGATGGTGCACCAACACACTTTACTTCGAGAAATTTTAGATCAACAGTATGCTGATTGACGGATAGGACGCGGCGGTCCACGATACTGGCCTGCGCGGTTCCCAGATTTAAATCCTCTGGATTTCTTTCTTTGGAGCCACGTTAACAATGTTGTATATAGGCACCCTATTGCGACAAAAGAACAACTCAGGGTTGGCGTTCAGGAAGCCTTTACAACAATTACTCCTCCCTAATGACATCTGCCTTAACCTGATATGTTTATGCTGATACTTGTACATGACATGACATGATATCCTGACAGTTTGGTAATATAAGCTTAGCAATCGATTTTATTCACATTAACACATAGAGTGCCCGTTATGGAATTGGTGGATCTTAAACATCTCACAGTTCTGTTATACAAGCAATTAATGTTTCTTCGTTAGCATTTTTTGAATCTAGATTTTTGTTGGCATTTGTCGGTTTTCTCTGTGACGCAAGTTCTGGGACCCTATACGCTATTGGTTGTGTCAGATGTAGAGTGGAGGTACGTTAAAATAGTTTCCGAAAGTTGCGGCTTTGTCTGACAGATGTAAGGCTGGCTAAGTCTTACAGTTGTTATTGTTCGTTGTTTTGGCGTTCGTAATGTTGACATTGTTCTTCTGTGCTTAATAACTTTTGTAATATGGTACGGTGAAAGTATCTCTGCAACAGCATATACTCATGAATCTGTAGGAAAATGAAACACTTGTCTGCATATCAGGAAAGATACTTTCACACAAATATGAACTTATATTGTGTTTTCCACACTCGATTTTTAATAATTGACGAAATTTGTTGTTTTCCTGAAATTGCACTAACTGAAGTGCTCGCCATCTCGTTTATATACTATCAGGCGTATATCTGATGAGAACAGGTAATACCTAGACTCTTCTGTGAACAGAATGTTAGCCCAAACTTCAGCAGTCCAATCACGATGATCTCTCGCAAGTTGTAGTCTGTGATCTCTGTGTTCTCTTGTGAGTATGAGGCCTTTGGTCGGTATTCTTGCACGTATTATTTGTTTTTTAAGTCGCTTCCTTACCGTCTGAGACGTAACATTTGCATTTCGAACGATAAACTGCTCGTTTTTATCTGTTTTGCAATGCAATGCGTTATTCGCAAGGCTGTGAGTCGCAAAAAGCGATCGTCTATAGCCGTAGTTGACCGCTTCCTACCTTGTTTTGGTCTCCTATTATATCCTATACCTGCGCACCAGTTTCTAAATTGTCCATTGTCGGACACCAACGTATTTGTGACTCCTACCATCGTTAATTAACGAAATCGCTTGGATAATTTCTTTGTGTCTCAAATTACGTGCATGGCGTATTGAGGAACCGTCATTCTCCTTTACCAAACCAGGCAAGAGGGTTATTACATGGAAACACGCAATAAATGTTAAAAGAACAAAACTGTAGTTTTAAAAGAAATGAGAAAATTTAAAGCACCTGAAGCTCACGAAATTAGAAAAAAAAAAAATTTGAACTCAGTGCGTGACATTGTCACAAAATCAAACAACCACTATTTCAACGATTTACTTTGCATAGGTAAGGTGATTCCATAATTTTTTGCGGAGTATATTTCCTGTGCTGAGCGGTGAACACAAAGAAATACTGCCTCATTTCTTTTTATATACGATGCACTAATAATTGTCCTTGATTTACTTTCAATCATTTACAAAAGAAAACTTATCTGAAAACTATAACGCGTATTAGACTTAAGTGTCTCAGCTTTTACGCCGTTAAATATTTTATTGGCCTTCTTTTTCGCATGTAGTAGATCTTTTTCTCTTGATATATGATCTGTATTTTTTTTCGCTGTTTAATTACTATCACTAATTTAAATAACTAATAACTAATTCATGTAATTATTATTGCGTATATTGTTAAATAGAAATATATATATATATATGTATATATATATATAATTATTTCATGACCTTGGTATGATATGGTAAATTCAATCAGTTGGCGATTTAAGGTCTGGCTTTACTTTAAAGTATATATATTTAAAACAACCCTACATGTTTCGGCAATGATGCCTTTATCAAGGATATAAAATTTCAATGACAGTATACAAATGTCATATAATTGAGTTGCTATGGATAACATTATTCAAAGATACATTCCAATTGAATAATAATAAATCATGCTTTAGTATTCCAAAAACAGATAGACTACAAAAAAAGTAAAGCCAGACCTTAAATCGCCAACTGATTGAATTTACTATATATATATTACTCTTGATGTTCTCGCGGACGTATGATGAAGGTGTTGTTTCTCGGGTTCTTGGCCGCGTGTGAGTTTTGTCCTGAAAAGGACTATTTACTCTACGTTTCAACGAGATCGCACTCGTCATCTTCAGGAGCTAGTCGGTCTGTCGCTGGTTAGAGCTGGAGACGATCTCCTGACGATATTTATTCAAATCTATTCAAATTTTACTTTACCTAAATATCCAACTTTTTGAAATGGAACATCGTAATTACGAATAATGTTAGCTAATATATTTCCAAAACTATACAGCCATTAAACGAAAACAAAGTATTACTAAATTTTGAAACCGGAATAATCTACACTGTAAACAAACTGCGCACACCTATGTTCTAAATTGACGTTATTCCCATGGAAATGAATAATTACATGCGTGCACTTTCCACCCAATTTTTGTTTGTTTGTTATTGCTAATATTTATTTTTAGTGTTATTTTTTAATTAAGCCGAAGGAAGTATCTCTAAACACTTATTATGTTTCTCTACTATCCATGCATTCTTGCATTATCTTTTTGGTTGGAATTCGAGAAAATAATTTATTTTGTCTTTTGTTATACATATTAAAATACAATATTATTTGGAACATAACGTAGCTGTAGTATTAATATAGAACAACTTGCCAAACTGAAACGTATGTTTTAATTTGAATATATGAAAAGCATTATGTTAAAATGAGACTAAAACCACTAGGAAAACTTCAAGTTAAATTCTTCAGAAACCAAAGATGCTGTATACACTCGTATACAAACTATGCAACGTACAACATACAAGAACATTTACAATAAGGTATTTTCGTACGAAGTGTTCTTTGGGGGTCACGGAGTGTGGGTGTATGTCTCGAGGGAATTCGATAGCTCCACTTTCAACCCCTGATGCTTCATAGATGCGGCCGCTCCACATAACAAACAACAGCGAACAAGACTGCCAACAGAACAATCGTGCATCCATCGTAGGGCAAAGGGGTTTCCTGTCGATACCGTGATATACATACCAGTGGTACCCTTCGAACTCTTTGAAATGCGTCTCTAACTGTAATAACAGTAATGCAAAAGAATTGAAAGTTTGCAACTTCAGAAGTTACATATTTTAATATATATATATAAAATGCATAGTGAACAGTTTACTTATTTATATGATTTATTGAATGCAAACAATTAGTTTTGAGATAAAGCTTTTATTGCTTGTATAGTTATTAATACATTATTAATACAGGAAAACTTAATTTCGTAGAAGTTAATTTTTTAACAAAAAAATATAAATAAAGCAAAATTAACGTTTCGACAGTAATACAAATATGCATAAACATATCTGAATCTGTACACATGGACATACACCATGTATTTAACCAGTCGTCACTTCAACCTCAGACACGTGCGTTATGAATTTAAAGACGGCAGACTATGTGCCCACACTGTTAAATTTAATAAATAATACAAAGGTATTTTTAATAATATAAAATATTATTAAAAATCTGGTGTGAAGAACACAAATGCAGATTCACTATTAATATTTTCTGTGAACGTGTCCGAATATATCCTATCCCCAGAGACGTAGATACGTATTTCGCTTTTCTACAAGCTCATCGGTACGCCCCTGCTTGGGAAAGGATATTTCCAGACACATTCACAGAAAAGAACCACCTCGCCCTATCACCGTAATTATCCAGACTGTGTCTGGAAATATCCTTTCTCCAGCAGGGGCGTACCGATGAGCTTGTAGAAAAGCGAAATACGTATCTACGTCTCTGGGGATAGGATATATTCGGACACGTTCACAGAAAATATTAATAGTGAACCTGCATTTGTGTTCTTCACACCAGATTTTTAATAATATTTTATATTATTAAAAATACCTTTGTATTATACAAAACTGGTGGGGTTTACCTACTCATGTATGTTTCAATTATTCTGATTAATAAATAATACACATAAGGTGTATTAGATAAAAATGTAGATTTTACAAAATTAGGGCAACTTTTTACCAATACTGAAGATCCATTGTACAGATACAAAGAGCGCTTTAACTATGCAAATATAACATCCTTTTTACCAATACTGAAGATCCATAGTACAGATACAAAGAGCGCTTTAACTATGCAAATATAACATTTCTCAATGTCGAACAATTCTTTTCAGTATATAAACATATATATATATATTAAATTTATTATATTATATTAAATTTTACAGTGTGGGCACATAGTCTGCCGTGTTTAGTTATGATTATTAATCGGTCTCATCAGTGCGGGTTTGCGAAGTGACGTCCAAAGGTTTGCTTTTCGCAAGTAACAACAATTTTGTCCTGTCAGGCCACAAGAAATTTCTCGTTACATATAATGGACAACAGAGACTCGTCGATAAAAGTGGTTTCCTCTTGAATGGCTACGCCACTACAAGAAAAGAAACACATATTAGTGTAATCCATTAACTCGTTGCCAGATAGCTCGGTATACTAAAAAATATACCATATCGATGCGAAACATTGGATGTCACTTCGCAAACCAACACTGATGACATCGCTTAAATAGACACGAATGTATCTGCGGTTGAAGTGACTTCTGGTTAAATACGTGGTGTATCTCCATGTGTACAGATGCAGATATGTTTATGCAAATTTGTAACAGGTGTTTTTTTAAATTCATACTCAAAGTAAATGGTGAAATGTACATTGTTAACAGTACTACACTACAAATTCTACATAACTTTATTTTACAATCAATCATAAACAGAGAAAATAAGTTTGTAGTTTGAAATTTATTTATGTTCGTATGATGATTGTTACAAAGTAATGCAAGTATACATTTACAATAAATGATCGAAATGCCCACCACCTGCGTCAAGGCATGTCTTCGCCTGATACCGTTGATAAGATTTTGCAGCATAGTAGGATGCTTATTGATTTCATTTATTTTTTCTGATATTCTGTGGCACAGTTCATCCAGGTCGTGTATTGGCTGTTGAAAAGTTGAGTTCTTTATATACGACCACAAAAAGAAGTCGCATGGGGTAAGTTCACAGGATCTCGGTGGATATACAATGGGTGTATTGCGACTAATAATACGCTTGTCAAAAAATTTCCTTATTATGTTTAAGGTTTCATGTGATGTGTTGGCTATGGCTTCGTCTTGGTGAAAATATCTAACTTCATCGTAGTGAATTTCATTAAAAAAGGCCTTAAAGTCTCTTCTCGATATCGTTTTGCATATCAAAGTGCACATAAAATTCATTGTTAATGTTTATTATAAGAACATGATTTGTCTTTTACCTTCAAAAAAGTATGATCCAACTATTCTACGCTTTGAAACTCCTGCTCACACGCCTACCTTTTGTGGATGAAATGGAACCTCTGCCATGAAATTGGGTATCTCAGTACTCCACATTCTCATGTTTTGTGAATTAATGTAGCCTTCTAAATGACACCACATTTCATACCTTAAAAAAGTCCTTTCCAATAAGTCATTGGTAACGTTTAGCGTTTAGAAACCATCGGCAATATGTGACACGCTACGGATAATCAGTTTCATGTAATTGTTGAATGGCTAACATACGATAGGGAAACAAATGCAAATCCTTCATTAATATTTCTTGATAAGTACTGGGAGCTAATTAAATTTTCTGTGCTCGCCGACGTACAGATCGATAATCTGTCTTACATGTTCGATTACCTCCACGATTCTCTTTTTAGGTCGTCCACTTCCTACTTTACGTAAAATGGAGCTAGTTTCACGAAACTGTTCAACACAACGAAGCAAATATTGACGGAAATCATCAAATGGCAATGCGAGATTAGGATACTGCTGTTTGAAGTTTATCGTAACAATTTCGAGTAAAATATTGCCAGTCACCTCCCACTCGATGCCTTGCAGGCAAAACAGAAATGACAACTCTAATACATTTTGACAATTAAATCAAACATTATCTCGGACAACGGTGGCCATGGAGTGAAAAACATCTGTGTTAATTTATATCATCCTTTTGAGAAAATTCTGATAAAGTTTTAAAGTTAAGTGTCATAATAACATTAAGATTAATGCATTGATAAATTTTGACGTCAGCATGACACTTACCGTTTATTTTTGATTTATAATTGGTAATATAGTATTTAATATTTTCTTTATACAATTAGTTTAATTTATAATTGTATTGAAACTCTATTTGAGTAAGAGCATTACGAAGACTAGAAGCAAAACTAACGCGAGTAAAATAACGCATTTGAAGTCTATAACCATAAATTAAACATTTTAAAACCTATATGGATTACTAATTTGAACAAATTAACAGTAAATACACTATGAGTGTAAATTTATGTAAAAATATCTGAGCAAGCGAGTAAGAAGTTAGATTTTAACGATCGATCTCACGATATCTGTGTAATTGAATTTTGCAATCAAATATTCATTGTTAGGCATAAAAAAACTTATATACAGTGTGGAGATAGATGTATTGTTCTGTAGGAACTCGGCTTCCACTTAAACAATCGTCGAATAACACACTAAATTAGAAACAAAATATTAGTAGAATCAAGATATTCGCAAATTCGAGTTTAACGTTCCGAGTGTAAATACCCCGTTGGTTAAGTGAATTGATATAAAACACTGGTTTTTGGTTTAAATAATGAGATATCTTAAATATAAATAAATGACTGGTGAAAATACAAATAGACAATAAAAGAATTTTAACAATTTACATTTTGTTGTATTATTTATTTGAATTTACATTGGCCTAGTTAAGTAGAACCCGGAAATATATAGTCCTGGGATAGACAAACAATATTCAGAGTCTAAAGAAGTATATGCTTGAGTAACTGCCCACACAACAATCATTTACTTCATTTATTCACCAAGTAGAACTCACAGCAATATGTGTCGCTGCTTTAAAAACACTTTAGGTACCTGCAAATTCTTCACTTCTATGTCTTTGTTCGAAACTATGTACATATTATAGTTTTGTCCCTATTAAATTACGTACGCTTTTACTGTTTGGTCACCTCATTATATTTATCTTCAATTGCCCATTGAAAAGATACGTCGTTTTTTTAAGAAATTATCATTTAAAATTGATGGCATTTATCCAGAGCGAAATAAGGGATACAATTTGCTACTAAGAAGACATGGTGTACAATCTATAGGCCATCGCCGGGATAACCTGAGAGCGAGATGTGTGGAGGATTGCCCGTGGTGCCATTAATTGCCCTCATTTATTTTCTTGTATCAACTTTCATGTTCCCCGTATATTCACTCGTTTTTCTTTGCTTTACCTTTTCCCACGACCACCTTGCTGCATGGCTCTCCTTTCGCGACAATGTGCCGCATTGTTGAAATTTATTATGAAGACTTTTTTTGAATCCCATAGTATAAAAATATATTTTTAAATTATTTTTTCATGATTCAATTTTTTTCCCGTTTAATATTAATCATTTCATTAATTTCCCTTTTCATTATGTGTTGTTTTTTATCGATTATAATTATCTGTGTGTTTTCAAAATCGAAATGGTGATTGGGAAAAAATGCAATTAACAGAAGTGATATAAAAATTCTAAGTAGTATATATTATAAGCTAATTATGTAAAGATCTGCAATTTACTATCATAATAAATGTTGCTGTTATATAAATATATATCATATGTGATTTAAATATCTGTACATTTGCTTATCATGCTGGCAGTTCCGTATCTAGATCCCTGACTGGCTGTCCAAATAGGTTTTCGTGGTTTTCCTTCTCGTTTAAGGCATATGCCGACAGCTTAACATCTTAAGCAGCTCCACGGGCGCAGACATAATAATAACTCATGGCTAGCCATCCCCCTGTTATTGTTGTCTAACTGTTTAAGGAATGCCAAGGCATGATTTGTTATTATTGAACTTGAATATATCATTGACTAATTTTATCCATGACAACTACAGATATATTGTATGACATTAATATTATGTAATTTATATTTCAAATTTCTTTGAAAAAGGTAGCATATGCCGAAACATGTAAGATTGTTTTAAATATATACATATTGAAGTAAAACCAGACCTTAAATCGCCAACTAATTGAATCTACCATAACATATTAAGGTCAAGAAATGATATATATATATATATATATATATATATATACATAGATTAAAATAAATTAAAAACGGGCAAGCGATCTGTCAATTAAAACTCATTTATTTATTATCTCTATATTTCGCAACGAGTTTATTGCTTCTTCTGGAGATACTACAAGATTAATTAAAAAAGACAGACATTAAATAAATTAGTGTATAAAGAAATAGTAAAATACTCACAGAATGTATAGTTCAAAAAAAGAAAGTGACGTACACGGACATTAAAATTGATTAAATTTAAAACATGAAAAAGATAAAACAAAACACATAGCAAAAAAACTAAAGTAAAAAGAATATCAAAACCAGAAAACAATGCACTATAAATTTACCAATACAAGGACCAAATAACAAAAAAAAACTTAAATGGCCAACTATCCGCCAAACCGAGTATATTTATATAAATTATACTTAGTCCGTTAGTATCAGATCTAGAAGTAACGTTATTTGTGTCTCTGTTAATGTGGACCATTTCTAAAAAGGTTCTTTTTTTATGGCTATTTTCAACGTCTAAGATCTTAACGTCGACAAACTTGAATGTACGGTCACGATCAAGTGCATGATCCACCAATACACAAGATCTCTTTCCAATACGGACATCACTTTTATGCTGTGTGATGCGCTGTTTTAGCCATTGCGATGTCTGACCTATATAAACGCCATAACACTTCGAATATGGTATCCTGTAGACAAACATGACTATTTAAAAAGAAATGTGTTATGTCTTTGATCTTACTATACAACTTCTTCATACAATTCTATGAGAAACACCACCAATGTATGGGATTTTTTTGTAAATCAGACTGTCTGCAGGAACGTCCTCAGTAGGGTCATCATAAAAGTTTGAGCTACATATCAATTTATTAAGTATGTGCTTAGGTTAGCCATTGTTGACGATGATGACGAAGATGCTGAAAAGTTCTTTAAGATTGTCATTTATAAAGGTTTCATGGCATATATGTGCTATCTGTTTCTCATAGCTATAATGGTGTTATACTTCTGATTGAAAGGATGATGAGAATGATAATTAGTGAATTGATCAGATGAAGTTGGCTTTCTATACCAATTCAAAATGATAGAATTATTATCGTCACGGATTACTAAAACGTATCTTCTTTTTTCTTAATTAGTCTGTTTAATTTGTTTAAATAACTTAAAGTTTTTTTATTTACTGTTTGGGAGGTTGTACTGTGTTAATTATTAATTTATATTTTTTATATATTATATAATTGTTACCATGTGGATTTTTTAATCTGTTGGTTAAATAAATGAATATTATTATTATATTATTATGATACAAAAGTATTTTTAATAATATAAAATATTATTAAAAAGGGGGTGTGAAGAACACAATACAAGTTATATATTTGTGAATGTATCTCCTCTCCAGAGACGCAGATACGTATTTCACCTTTCTACAGGATCGTCGGTACGCCCGTGCTGGAGAAGAGATACATTCAATCAACATAACTACCTTGCTATCAACCAGAAATTATTAAGACAGAGCGTGAAAGAATATTCAGCGCTGTCTACATAATAACTGCCGAACTAAGCAACGTGTTTCTATAGACGGTAACAACCATATCTATAAAAAACTGTATTATCGTGTCTTCACTACTGGTCGGGCGAACCGAATGCGTATATAACAAAATAATTTGAAACATACATTAGTGGGTAAAAACCACACCAATTTCTATAATACAAAAGTATTTTTAATAATATAAAATATTATTAAAAAGGGGGTGTGAAGAACACAATACAAGTTATATATTTGTGAATGTATCTCCTCTCCAGAGACGCACATACGTATTTCACCTTTCTACAGGATCGTCGGTACGCCCCTGCTGGAGAAGAGATACATTCAACCAAACATAACTACCTTGCTATCAACCAGAAATTATTAAGACAGAGCGTGAAAGAATATTCAGCGCTGTCTACATAATAACTGCCGAACTAAGCAACGTGTTTCTATAGACGGTAACAACCATATCTATAAAAAACTGTATTATCGTGTCTGCACTACTTGTCGGGCGAACCGAATGCGTATATAACAAAATAATTTGAAACATACATTAGTTGGTAAAAACCACATCAATTTGTATAATATAAAAGTATTTTTAATAATATAAAATATTATTAAAAAGGGGGTGTGAAGAACACCATACAAGTTATATATTTGTGAATGTATCTCCTCTCCAGAAACGCAGATACGTATTTCACCTTTCTACAGGATCGTCGGTACGCCCCTGCTGGAGAAGAGATACATTCAACCAAACATAACTACCTTGCTATCAACCAGAAATTATTAAGACAGGAGATACATTCACAAATATATAACTTGTATTGTGTTCTTCACACCCCCTTTTTAATAATATTTTATGTTATTAAAAATACTTTTGTATTATACAAATTGGTGTGGTTTTTACCCACTCATGTATGTTTCAAATTATTTTGTTATATTATTATAAATTGAAAATATTAAAACAGTTCTTTTATAGTTCGCACAGTTTATATATAATATATTCAGAAAAAATTAGAGCATGTAACGATCAATATAAAATAGTATGCAAAATATAAAAACATACGATCCGTACAAAATTTTCGATTGCTCTGGGTTCTCTATAAATAAGTTCACCATCTTACCCCAACCCTTTTTATATCCTCTATAGCGCCGGAAGTATAACGTGCATTCCATATGTATGCTAAAGGGTTGCGAAAAAAATTAATTTGAAAGTAAAATTTACCTTCCTAATCTATTTGACTGTTCGGTTGTGAAAAAATTTACACGAGTCCATATACATATACTCAGTTCGGTGAAGCATGGCTCCATCAGCAAGCGGACCAGCTCCTTTTTCCTAAAATCAAATTTTATGTATGTACGACTTTTAAATTGTTTTTCCGCTTTACCAATTCGAATTTTCCACATACGCAAGCATGTATCCGTATTAAAAAATGAGTATACAAGAGAGAAAATTATCTATCGATGTGTAAAACTTATATGCGGAGCAACGCGATTTCGTCTACTCTCTCACCGATTTTTCGATTATCTCAATAGAGCGAGGACCGGACGGACGCAGTCAGTCAATGTGAACGAATGTTCGGTTTCGGTTTTTGCCACCTTGTTAAAATTACATGCGTACATGCAATGTGTTTACGTGCGCTTCATTGATGGTAAATTATGCTACGGTTTATACTAAAAATTTCTGCCACATTATCCTTACGCATGTATGTGTAATGTGGACTATGATTATGAAACCATAACATTCACTAGCTTTTCATGTACAACATTCTAAAAATTCTCCAGCCTGTTATATCAGTGGCATAATTTGCTGCGTAAAATATCTTTAGAATATCCCTTTTTAGACAAAGTGAAGTGACGTTGTTGTTTATATTTATATACACCACATGGATTGAGCCTTTCGTGTTTCTTAAAAATAGATTAACAAAGATTTCTTTATCGGCATGGAATCATCGATATAAGGCTCTAATGAATTTCTGATAAAATACGATTATTTTAGTTAACGTAATCACTAGATATATTGTATTTTTGCTTAAGCGGAGAAACAAAAAGGTGAAAAATAGTTATTGAATTTATACCTATATGCAAGGTTATATGCGTGAACGTCTGCTATTATTCAAGTATTCATGAAGTTGCAATTATATTTGGCCATAAAAGGTGCTGTATAATTGCAACGACAAGAATACAGGTTTGTTTGAGCGATTGGACTGTTTCTTCTTCACAATGTTAGTTGTTTGCATATAATTCCTTGGAAGGGGGGGGGGGGGGGGGGGGTTATACCAGCTTATTTCTTATTTCATCAAGGGAGACCATTTCTGTCTCCCTTGTATTCGAAATGTGGTATAATTATGAATTTGTTGCAATAAAGATTACATTGTTTTAATAGTAATAATAATAATAATAATAATAATAATGATTATTTTAATACATACATAAATTTGGATTGGGATTGACGAAGAACCAGATATTTCATACGTGGCTGATGAGGTGGAGAGTATTTGTACCAACAATAAACCGAAAATATACTGGAATTTTTCATTTGCGTATATCGTTATTACGTCACCTTAGAGTAACATAGTTTTCTATGTGGACGCACAGCTGTTTTGAGAAATCAGCTGCTGAAGTTTGTGCGACCTCTAACTAGCATAAACGGTTGTTTTTGTTCAACCTTTAAATATCCATTTTGTATGTTTGTTTATAAAAGAGATTTCTATAGTGTATAAATGCAGATAGAACTATGTTAGTCAAATTTATACAAATTTTATGACAATACATAGTTCTATCTTCCACTTAGAACTTCGTTTAGTTAAAAGTTTTAGCAAAATGGTAGAATATTGAAAAGAAGAAAGTATTATCTGAAAATTTTATTAAAGAAAAGAACACACTACATATTAAAACAACAAACTACATATTAAGTAAAAATGATTACAAATGCAAAAAAGCACTATAAAATTGTTTATCCAATTCGGGCCTCGTTTTCATCATCTTTTGGATTGCTTCAAGTTTTTCTTTTGCAATTTCTTTTTTCTTTGGCAGAACCTTCGGTATTAAACTTGCTATCTTTAAAACTGATTGGTTATTTTTTACCCGGACGTGTTATACGAGGAACAGTATTGTAAATGAAGGTTTGTGTAAACGATTCTTCCAAATGACTCCGTTTATAAAGCACTTGGTGTAAGACTTTACTAACGAATTTCGTCGCAGAAACTTTAGAAAAAGGCACTTTATTGTAACATAATTTTGATGCACAGTCTCCATAATCTTTGAAGTCACTTTCCTTCATTTGCAAAATCACAAAAGGGTTCTTTCTATTAATCCTTTTAAGTTCTTTAATAAAACTTAATGGGGAGTAGAACTCCTTTAATTGCATATGCTTTTCAATTTGGCTGTGAATATTATCCACTTCCTGGACCGTCCCATGTCCAGGAATCGAATATTTCATAGTAATGCTTTCCAATTTTGGATGGTCTCTAAGCGTATCTAAAGCACAAAAGGATATGTGCGAGTTTCTATTTTGGGGAACGCAACTGTCGCTCCATGTTATTAAATTAGTGATATTGTTGTCTTCCAAAACTCGATTGACTAGTTTTCTGAAAGCGCTGGCCTGGCAATTTCCATTCCTACCTTGAGCAGTTTCAATCCATACAGCACAGTATGCAGTTTTAGTAATTGTTAGATATCCTGTTAAGTTGTACATAGTCAGTTTAGGTAAATAAAGGAAATTTCCTACTAACACCTTGGGCATGTTATCACATTTTCCAAATCTAAACATAAAATGGGTATGTTGCCCTTCTTGTCGTTTTCTTTTTCTTTTCTCATTGCATCTTTTTCAGCTGTATGCTTTGTCATTTCCTCCTCATCACTTTGCGTTAATACTCCCTCTTTCTTCTTCATGTAATATCTTGAGCAATTTTCACATACATCTTTTTTAGGTTTGTGAAACCAATAATTAAAATTGGGGTTAAAAATTCTACTTTACATTGAAAGTTTAACTGGATTGTTATCGTTATTTTCGGTACAGTAAATCAGATAGAGGTCATACATTTTTTGAACGTTCAAAGTAGCCTCAAGGTATTTTCTTTGACTCTGGGCTCTACAGTAATGAGACTCTACAACAGGAAATTGGTTGATGTGTTTTATTACTGCTTGTTTTCTTTCATCACTAATTTTTGTGTGTACAAGGATAAATATTTCGGAGATTCATTGACTTCATTCAATCTTATTAATTAATATATGTACATATTAATATACATGGGATACCAGATTACTATATTATAAGCGCAATCCCTATAACTGTGGACGGAACATGGATCCATCAATTTACTCGAGAAATAAAAGAACAGTCGAAACAATGAGCTTTCGTTGCTGAACAGTCACTAAGAAAGGCAAAAGTGGTTCCATCTTACCGAAACACTGTTGCCATAACCTTGGAAACGGTGTTTTGGGAATCGTAGAGTATATTTGATATCCGTATTGTGCTAATTTATTGGTCCACTTCAATATTGAATTAAAGAAAAAGTGACCACTAAGTTGGTGGAATTATATTTGGAATTGCTATTTTATTCCAAATTTTTGCCCGATCTGGTTTCTGTGATTTTCTGTTTTCTGAAGAAATAGCTCAGCGAGCCTCGTAACTGACTTGATCTCTTAGCCGAAGATCTCCGTGGGAATCGTGTAATTGGGGTAAGATGATAAATCGTAAGTAGCTATTACGTTGAGCACGGAGGCGCAGAACTATTGCTTGTGAGCGCACATAGCAAAATAGAATTAATGGTCACAAATGTGGAAGAAACATCAGAGACTTAAAGAAACACGAAAATAAAAATTATTACGCCATCAATTACAAAGAAGCTGAAGCACTCCAAACAGAAAACGATTACAGAGCAAGATCAGTATTAGAACTAATTCACATTAAAAAAACAAGAATAAAACGCTGCAAATGATCGTAATGAAAATGGAGGTTTATAAACAATATATTTTTCTAAAAAATTAAAATATTATAAATAAAGTAAATATTAACTTCAAAGTCAATACTTAATTATTTTAAAACCACCCGTATGAAGTTGAAAGTATCAAATTGCAAGCAGAGATAAACACAAAAATTTCTGTCGAGATCTAGAAAAATGGTACGATGAGGCTGTTGTCGTTCTGGATATAATTGTAGATATCTTGTACTCGCTACTGTTGAATTTCGTTTCGAAGAATAAAAAATACTTATCATATCTCGTTTCTCTTCGTTAGTGTATGACATTTTTGTATTATTAATGAACAATAAATGAAATGTTTGACAGATTGAAATTCCAAAGGCTACCTACCTTATTTAATATTATAATTTATTCTTTCAAATAAAACCTAATGTCAAAAACTATAGTCAGCATGTGGTACATGGTTGAAATCAGAAAAAAAACCTTTTTCTGAAGATGTCTAAATCCAATATGGCGCCTATAAGAAATTAGATAGTTGATGATGGCCAGAAAGAAACTAAACGTCGTATAAAAATTTGCAGTACACCACTGGATAGAGGTTTAGAAATGGCCACAAGGATGTGTTTTTATATTTTCTCTACAAGGCCAAATGTCGATGCTACAGGTAAAAGAAGAAAATAGGGTTTTCGTTTTTTTTTTAAATAACGAAGATCATTTGTCACAGGTCTATTTTCTTTACGGATTTATAACAAACACAAAATTTAACAACTTTGCCAAATTTAAACCTATACTCTATCTCCAATAATAAGAGAGATCCCCATGGTGAGAGCCGAAAATGAATCAGCCTGTATATTATATGCGTTAGGTTTGGTAAAATTCAGTTTATTCCATATGTGGATAAGTCAATGTGTCACATTTATATTTAGTTAAAATAGTTCAAAACAGTAAAATATGTAAAAATAATGCATACAAATGGTTAAATACCATTATACAACATATAAAATGATTGTATAATTAGTAGAGACCGGACGCATCAGCCCGAAATTTAAATAGTCTATAACATCGCTAAATACAATACGCAGTTATTGAATAGAACTATTTATTCGGTTAACCGCACATATGTTTCTTGTCGTCTTACTTCAATATTACTGATAAATTCCTTTCTTCATGGGCGTAGATAGAAGCGTGAGGAGTTGTTATAATTTATTTTATTTACTTTTAATTTTCATTTATTTAGTTCTAGAACATTGTTTAAGTTACTTTTCAGATATGACATGGAACAACGTCGAGAATGGCATCGTGAAACAATGGCGAATTGGATTAAGGGTCAAACTCATTATATGTCCATTGCCGGTGATTCCGAAATTTATAGGAAAGTCTGTAAAATATCCTTAAAAAATTCCAAAAATTGAACGTAAAATGTCATTTAACATCGCAAACACATACACAGAAATTAGACCCGTTGGAATCTGACAATTTTAACGAAGAAATATTCCATTAAATAAACTTAACAATCCCACCTTCAAAACATTTCTGCAAAAATATACTGGTCAAAATGTTCCTGGTGAACCCACCTTACGCAAATATTATATTTCTAAGTGCTACACGAAAGCAGTAGAACGCATTACAACCTACCTTTCAAATCAGTATCTATGGATAAGTGCTGACGAAACTGTCGATATATTAGGACGCTGTGTAGTAAATGTTGTGGCTGGTGAACTACATCCAACTATTCCATATATCGCAACAAAAGTTATAAATACAGTTCATGGGGAAACAGTAGCTAAAACCATTTACGAGAATATGCACCAAATGCTTCATTCGGACGAGATGGTCAAAGAAAAAATACTTTTATTTGCCAGTGACAGTCCTGAATATATATTAAAAACAGGGAGATTATTAAAGGAAACATATTCAAATATATTGCATATTACTTGTGTAGCACATGCTCTCCACAGAATCTGTGAATATATCAGAGACACCTTTCCGGAAGTTAATAGACTTGTATCAACTATTAAAACAAAATTCAGAAAAGCACCATTGAGTGTAGCTTTTTACAGGGAAAAACTTACATCTTTGTCACTGCCTCCAGATGGGAAACATGGTTGGAAGCTACTAGTTTTTATGCAGAGAATTTTGATAGTTTACAAAATTTCGTTACATGTTTAAATGACGATGCTCGAAGTATTTCTGAGTACAAGGAACTATGTAATACAAATTCCAAATTTGAAAATCAGTTGTACTTTCTTCAGGAACACTTTGGAAATTTGACGAAACTAATCAGTTATTTTGAAAATCAAAATCTCAAATTAAATGATGGATTAACCACATTAGATGTGGCTATTAATAATTTGAAAAATATTCAAGGTGACTTCAGATGTGGCCTTAGGCAAGAGTTAGACACAATTTTTAATAGAAATCCAGATTTAATAACATTGCGACAATTGTGTACTGCCTCAACACTGCCTCAAAATGTAAATGCTAAATACGCTGAAATAAAAGAATATTTCCAGTATGCGTCTATAATCAGTTGCGATGTAGAAAGGACGTTTTCTATCTACAAGGATGTATTTCATTCAAAGAGAAAAAACATTTCAGAAGAGAACCTTGAGAAAGTATTGCTAGTTAATATTAGTACTCCTTTACTTAACTTGAACTACAAAATGAACAAATAAAAATGTAGTTGATCTTCGGAAACAAATAAAGAGAAGTACCACCATTTAAATTATTATCTAACACTTTGTTTAAAAAAGTAAAGAGATAGTCCAGTTCGGAATTTGATTTTCTATTGATTAGCTTGATGTTTATCGTCATGTCCAGTATCAGTAAAAGGTCCCCAACCAAATAACAATCGAGGCATATATAATGAATGTGAATCAAATAATTTAACCATATTCAAATAACACATAGACAAATTATCTTTTGAACTAGCAACTTCCCGAGTCTTTACATAAATAATTTTCTTTAATCTTATACTTTTCTTACAGGTCATTTTCTTTTCGCTAATTAATTCAGACTGAATATTCTAAACCAGGTATTTTAGAGATCACCACCCATTTGTTTTCCAATTATATAAATAAAATTAAAAACTCTTTAAAAATACAAATTTTCAATAGTACGCCTGTGGGCGATGAGTCATCGGCCTCTCGTGTCCGATCCCTAATTATTAGTTAAAATTTACAGAAAACCTAGTATTATAATTAATATTTTTTCTGATGAAGACAATAAAGGTCAACACGCTAAAATTTTTATTTGATGTATAGTTATCAAGCCCAATTCCAAGAAAAATTAACCATTTATACTTAAGAGAACGGCTAAGAAAAAATATGAAAAAAATATTTTTTTATTATTCAAAATCTGCATGGGTCAAAACTGACACCAATTCTGCTACTTTTTTTTATCATATACGTACCTGTTCTTTAATACTTTAACCAGCTTTTTGTTCCTTAGAAATTATCATCTTCATCTATACTATTAATTAATATGTGCTAACTTGGGTAAATGATAGACAATGCTTTATTTGATCAAATTCAAATTTGATATGACAATTTATTTTACTAAAAGAAGTCAATTAATGTTACTACACAAGAGGAGAAAGATCACTAGAACTAGCCCTACATCTCACTGCTTTTCCAAATTGGCATAAGATTTACTTATTGTTTTGATACGACGATTTACATAAATCACGCTTAGGTACTAAATTAAAAATACTCCCTAACAAATGTTTAAATTTTTTTATTTAATGTCTTCGAGCTATATTAAATCGCGATTATTACATTTTTGGTCGGAGATAATTCATGGTAGTTTATTTGTGTATATTGGCGGTTTCGACAAGTGTGTCTTCGATTAAGAATAGTTCTGACAGGTAAAAGGGTTGGAATGGTTTTGATGTATGGAACTTGGGGAATGTTGCTCATCAAGCCGGCGAACTGCGGAAAACGTCTTACTAAACTGTGCTCCCGGCGGCGGCATTCCAACCAACATATACGTAGGAATGTGTTGATGGCATATTTGTCCCTGTCGCTGACGTGCACACCAATTACATCATTTGATATTTACTTCGACGCTTTAACTCGTTGAAATAATACTTATTGCAAGAGTACCATTCCACGTGCTACATACTAATATTTAAATAAAATTATTGTGTTACTTAACAAGAGTATTGTAATTTAAAACAATGTAGTAACTTTTCAAGTAAGGGTAGGCTAGGTACTAAGCGAGAAATTAGTGGATTGAAAAGCAATTAATAAAAGAACTGTGAAAATTAAAGTAAGTCTTGTAAGGAAAATAAATACTGAGATTAAACTTCAGGGTTCCGGTGGAAACGATATGGCAGCAGAGAAAAATCAATTCCGGAATTATTTGCAATAAGTTCATGAAGAAATTAGAAAAAAACTTTATTATTGCGCGAGATCTCAAAGCTATAATTGACTGCAAGACAAAAGGCGATGTTTCCATCTAGAGAAAAATTAAAAATTGTAATGGAAACAGATTAATGGATTTTTGCATTTAAAATAGATCAGTTATACAAACTTCTTTCTTTCAGGATCAAGGCTGTCATCAATATAGTAGAGAAGAATCAAGAAATAACGAAAAATCTATCATTTTTACGAGGGATGTTTTTTTAGTGTTGCATATAACCTCATAGAGGGCGCTAGTAACCGTAAACCAGTAAAACGTTAGGTATCAAAATTAACTTCAATCTTTCGTTAACGTAAATCTAAAGCTTAATCAAGATACGTCGAGTGATTTAATCATAGTAAATTTTTAGTCTATAAGTTGCCCGAAAAGTGGAATTGGGTCGAGAAAATTTTTGCGAATAATTTTTTACAACTTTAGTAGAGGATTAACTCAACAACAATGTCTTGCTGAGTTGGTTTCTGTTTTTGAAGATAAAGCACCACATCAATCGACAATTTCACATTAGTACTGTGATTTCCAAATAACAATTTATTGGCGGCAATAGCTAAAAAAAACTGATAATGAACAAAATACCACATTTAAACTATGTAAGTTAGAAAGGAAAGAAAGACTATTAAAACATACAAACTGCAAAAAGGAAAGATAAGAGAAAAGTATATTAAATTAATAGCAATAAAGATTGAATAGATGATCGAAAAATGTAATTGATGTTTTTAAAAAAGACAAACGTTTAGCATTGAAATAAATCACAAATAACTAAACTATTAATTTCTGTGGTGTTGCAATAAATGAAGGAATGAAGAAACTAAATACTTGTGGTGAGTGGTATAATGAAATTAAAAATATTATCAACGCAAAGCAAGTGGCATAGGGAAAATTATTGGAACAGAAAATCAGAGAAATGTATGAGCTATATATAAATGCAATTAAAGGTAAAGCAAAGCAAGTGGCATAGAAAAATATTTGGGAAAGAAAACCGAAGAAACGGAACTACCAAGAATGATTAAAAATGCAGTTAAAATAGCTAAAGCTAAGGAATGCGAAGAGTTTGAAGATGGAGTAACATATATCTTTTTTAAATATGTGATAATCTCTGTCACCTTTTGTGCATATTTTCGACTTTAAATGTTATAATAATATTAAATATTAAAAAAAAAAACATTGAATACAAATTTTAATAATTCAAAACCCGAAACATAACTGAGTGGACATATCTGAAATGTTTTATGCTATTATAGATCTTGAAAAGCCTTAATGCTAATATAAAAATTAAATATTCATTTATTTTAACAATCTCTAATTTATATATTTGCTTTTATAAATATCTATAACGAAAGAATAACCATAAATACCATAATACAAAGATATTTTTAATATTATAAAATATTATTAAAAATCTAGTGTGAAGAACACAAATACAGGTTCACTATTAATATTTTTGTGAACGTGTCCGAACATATCCCTCCACAGAGACACATCACAGAAATTATCCAGACCGGGCGTAGAAGTAAATTCAGCGCTGCCTGTTGTCAGACAGCAGAAGTACCTCGCCCGGTCCACATAACCAATTTGAAGTAACCACGCCCTTCCAAAGGTGGCACAGCCATCTCTCTAGAAACTGCATTTTGTTAGTGCCTTCACTCATACTACGGACTAACCGCATGTGTGATGTATCAGAATAATTGAAACATACATGAGTAGGTAAACTCCACCAGTTTTGTATAATACAAATACAATATTTTTAATAATATAAAATACGTTTGTATTATACAAAACTGGTGTGGTTTACATACTCATGCATGTTTCAATTATTCTGAGACATAAATACCCATGTAAACTAAGCTCGTAATATAAAACAATGGCAATATATATATATATATATATATATATATATATATATATATATATATATATATATATGTTCCCCCGTTAACAGCCGATATATTCTCCGGGACACAAACAAGTGGACGGAATTCCGCACCGAAATGCTGAGATGTGGAATACGGATCGATAGATCCGTATACAATAACGTGGGCATTCGGATTCAAGCGTCGTCCGTCGACGAATATCGTAGTCTCGTGAGCGCAATGGAGCAAACAAAGCTTCAGTGGCACACCTACTCCCTGAGGGAAGCGAAGCCCCTCAAGGTGGTGCTTAGGGGAATCCCCGCAGGCGTCACCGAGAAGGAAGTTATCGATGATCTCGTGGGTCAGGGCCTAACGATACTGTCATGCAACCGCATGACAAAAGGACAGGACAAAGTTCCAATGCCGCTGCTACTAGTCCAGTTGCAGAAAACGGATGCGAACAGGAAGATCTACGAAGTCAGATTTGTATGCGGCCTCAGCATCACGGTTGAGGCAAAGAAGGTCAACAGAGATGTCAAGACGCAATGCCATCGTTGCCAGCTTTACGGCCATGGGCAGAGGAACTGCCATTCAGCCCCGAGATGCGTCAAGTGCGCGGCGGAGCATGAGTCGCACGAGTGCACTCTACCAAGAGAGCTGCCTGCGACTTGTGCCCTATGCCAAGGCGCGCATCCCGCGAATAGCAAAATCTGCCCATTGGCGCCGCTGAACCGTCAGGAGGCCGCAGCAAAGGAGATGTCGGCACTACATCTGTGGAGAAGCCACCGAGTAGGAAGACCAGCGCCCCGACGAGGGGCGTCCCGAAGGTGACGTCGGCAGCTCCGACTGCAAGGACAGTGTCCACCAGCGTCGCGGCGGCGTCCGGCGTCTTGACGCCTATCGCCGCGGCATCCACCGCGATGGAGATCGACGCGGCGCCCGCCGTTCCGACGGTGGCCGCCTCGACGTCAAGCATTCCAACGCCTTCGACATCTGGAAAAGTGTCATACGCCCAGAAGGTGGAGGGAAAACCGTCCAAGAAGCGGGACAAGAAGCCTGTCGTCCTCGCCAAGGCCCCACCCAAACCGACGAAAACGCAGCCAGCTCCACCTGCAGAAACCAACACCACCACCACAACCGAAATCCGCTCCACAGAGCCAGCAGCCAGCATCGGCGTTGACAGCATCTCCGCCTGGATCGCCAAGGTCAACTGGGCCAAGTTATTGGAACCGGTGACAAGATTACTTCCTGTCTTAGCGAAATGCAAATCGCTAGGAGAAGCCGGCATGGTGCTAGCCGGTAACTTGCAAGAATTTCTTGGTGTCATCAACTTCAATGGCTAGAAGGCGCCCGGAATCTCCGAGATCTGCGTTCTGGAACGCTAACGAAGAAAAGGTAAGAATGGAGGAATTGACGGAGTTCGTTCAGCGGCACCACCTGGACGTAATGTTCGTTAATGAAACCCATCTCCGTCTGGCAGACAGGATGATGCTGCCAAACTACGTTGCGTACAGGACGGATCGCTTGAGAGGCCGAGGAGGAGGCACGGCGATCTTTGTCAAACGATCGATCGAACATCATGTCAACGTTACTCCGAACCTACAACGTGTGGAGGTGACCAGCTTCACGATCCAGACAGTAACGGAGCCCATTCAATTCCTGTCGGCTTACAACCCGTCTGGACGAACACTTCTGGAGGCCGACTTGTCAGAAATATTTCAGGACAGGGCACCAACAATCCTGGCTGGAGACCTGAACGCCAAACACACGTCATGGCATTCCAGGAACACAAACTGGAATGGGAGACGCTTGAGAGAGTTTGCCAAAGAGTTCGAGTTGGAGGTGGACGGCCCGGAAGAGCCCACGCACTTCCCGACCAGAGGCCGACCTGACGTGCTGGACATCATTGTGATGAAGAACATCGTGATGGCTCATGAGCTAACCAACCTCAATGAGCTATCGTCTGACCACAATCCGGTCATGTTGGAACTTGGGAATGCGGCGAGAGAACCAGAGGACCCACCGGTTCGACGGATTGTCTCGTGGCCCGCCTTCAAGGTCCATATGACAGAATACCTGGAAGACATCACGATGATCGACACCGAGGAGCAGATGGAGGAAGCGGTGCAGCGACTCTCCGACAGCATAGCGGACAGCATCCGACACGCCACGAACTGGATTCCCGTTCAAGACGTCAGAACGCACACCCTCAGGGCGATCAGGGACTTGATACGGGAGAGGAATCGGGTGAGGAAACCCTCACAGAGAACGTTGGATTCCGCTTCCAAAAGGGAACATAACCGTCTTTCGCAGCAGGTAAAAGATGCCCTTGCAGAACTGAGAGATGCAAGGTGGAACGACGTCATCGATCGGGCCTCCGAATCGACCAACGCATTTTGAAAGACCATCAAGGTGCTGAAGAACCGACGAGCTCCCATACCCCCCATCCATGGCCCACATGGCATGGCTCTCACAATCGACGACAAGGCAGAAGCGTTCGCAGAAACGCTCGAGAGGCAATGCAGTCCCGACTACGAGAATGCAGACATCGACGACATCGGCCGCATCCATCGAAGAGTGAGGCGCATACTGGAGGAAGACGAGAACGACGAGCTGACACCGATCACGTCTGAGGAAGTGAGAGGGGTAGTGAGAAAGTTCCGCCCACGAAAAGCATCTGGATATGATGGAATTTCATACCACGCACTCAAGCTCATGCCAAAAAAAGGTATCGCTGCGATGACGAACATCTTCAATGCAATGCTACGACTGCGTCATTTTCCAGCCCCCTTGAAGTGAGCGGACGTAGTAATGTTGCCGAAGCCGGGAAAGTCGCTGACTTTCCCACAAAACTACAGGCCGATCAGTTTGCTCCCTGTGATAGGGAAGACAGCTGAGAAGCTAATACTGCGTCAACTGGAAGACGAAGTCGAGGATTTGGGCATCATCCCAGATGCCCAATTCGGATTCCGACGCGACCATGACACAGTTTTGCAGGTACTACGACTCGTAGAGAATGTCAAGGAAGGTTTGAACGTAAGGGAATACACGGGAGCTGTGTTCCTGTACGTTGCCAAGGCATTCGATAAGGTCTGGCACCAGGGCTTGTTGTACAAGATGCATCAAGCCGGCATCTCAATGGGACTCCTGAAATTACTCAGGACGTTCCTAATCAAACGAACATTCAGAGTATTACTAACGGGCCATCGTTCTGATTTCAGGTTAGCGACAGCAGGGGTACCACAGGGCTCGGCGCTCTCACCACTTCTCTTCACGATCTACGCCAGTGACATTCCCACAGTACCGAGAGTCAATATAGCGATGTACGCGGACGACGTGTGTATCCCCGCTCCAGGAGCGCCAGGATTGTTGAAGCTCGACTTCAAGAATCTTTGGATCAACTGGAAGACTGGTACAGAAAATGGAGGCTTCGAATCCAGCCCGATAAAAGTACGGCCGTACTTTTCTCGCGGAGTGGACTTAGGAAAGCGAGGGAGAGACCGGCGAGAGCGCTAACCATGGACGGGGACGAGATTCCATGGCGGACCGAGGTCAAGTACTTGGGGGTTATTCTGGACACTCGGCTGACGTTTGGCTCGCATGTGACGTCCGCAGTGGATCGCTCGAAGCAGATGCTTGTGGCGTTCTACGCAATGTTGAACCGGCGAAGTAAGCTTGATCCTGCTTGCAAAGATCAAGCTCTACAAGACCGTGATCAGACCGTCGATGCTGTACGCTTCTGTCGCTTGGGTGACCGCTGCGAACTGCCACATGAAGAAGTTGCAAGTCGTGCAGAACCGGGTGCTTCGGATGGCCCTCGATGCTCCATGGTTCGTGAGGAACACCACCCTCCACGGCGACACCAACATGATGACAATCCAGGAGGAAATCAAGAAGAACTCCGAGAAAACATTCGCGAGAGCACTGGATCATCCGAATGCTCTCATCGCAGAAGCCGCCGACTACGACCCCGGGATCCCATGGCAATACAGGAGACCGAGGATGATACTCAACTGAAGTTTCGACGAAGCAAGAAGACGTCATCCACCGACCGTGGTGGGAATCAACAACAACGAAGAAAGAAGCAAAGTTAGGACGAACATCATTGAAGACGGAAGAGGTAAAGGAGCAGGCTCCAGGAACTCTGCAAACAGAAGAGGATCTATGGGAACTACAACAACGGCATTCGACCGCCAACTTCGACCAGCGCAAGAACAACTCCAGAAGATAACGAGTGCGATCTTGTTGAAACGTCGAGAAAATGGGTCCTTTTCAGGACATATCTCACACGCGGAGAAGAACCCGAGAAATAACAATTACATATAAATATATACAAGGTTTTCGTTGAATAGCGCCCAAACTATGCGAATCTGAAGAATAGTTATAAGTCGGTCCATATCTTTGATTATTCTATATTTACCGAAATACAGCTGCAATTAAAGTTCCTGCAAACTTATTCACAGATAGTGAATGTTATTGTTTTGTTACCAAAACCTACTCGGTCGCACATATGGAGATGTTTTTTTGTGGATATCAATAATAGCCTTATACGTCGACAAACCTATGCCGCATTAATAAGAATGTGATGAAAATTAAATACTTTGAAAGTTAAACTTCTTTTCAAAGTAAAATTATTATATTTATAATAAAACAGAAAGCTTTATGTAGCGTGACCATGGTGTGTCCAGTGGAATAGATACCTGGTTTTTAATTATTTATATGAAATTATTTACATATAATTATTTTCTTTAAATTAGTGTGTGGTATTGACAAATACCGATATAGCAATATAATTAGTCAGTAAAGAGAATTACTAATAAATTAGAGGTGGAAACCCGTATTGTCGCCTGTATATTTAACTGCGACAGGGCCTGACTCGAATAAAAAAAAATCATTATCTCGTTACCACGGCTTTTTGTACGACGACATTACTCACATATACATTTCGCTTACCTTTTTCTTGAGCGCAATACACAACTAGCATTGTATACATACATGCGTGTGGCTGTGTGTAATTGGTTCATGTGTTGATTTAATAAATGAATATTTCGAAAAAGGAATAAAACACGCCAAATCCGAGAATACATATTATGAATTGAGTTTTAAAATGAGTTATTTTCCCAGTTACTGTTTAGATTTGACATATACTTAAGTTGTTTATAATGTTTCATTGTTTGTTATATTTATTAGTTGTAGATACGTCTTTAAAACTTATGTTAGTCGCGCGCTCTCTGCAAAACTGATTTATTTTTTACCCTGTTGGCATTTAGATAAGCTAAAGCATTTCAACTGCAGCCGTCGTGTCGTGAATTCAGCCCCGTCAAAGTGATGAAGAGAATGAAATAAAAGCAATTGACAAGCAATTTCGGCCGGCCAATGGTCATTTGTTTGAAATAAATGAGTCGAAAGTGGAGAGTGAATTCGAAGCAACCGGGCTCAGATGAAAGAGCCACCAGCATCACGGACACAAAGGGAACCAATCCACACGCCTCTTTTAACGTTTGTATTTCAGCGTTTCAATTCTGTTTGAATTCAAACGCTCACGCCCATTAAACGGCTTATTTAATTTACATAGTTAAACACGAGGAATCGGTGGTTAGCAGTCGATATGAAGTCTGTTAGTACGTATGTATGTATATACATTTACATATATGTATGTCCATGACTTCCGATGTTATTCATTATTCATTTCGTACATTAATTTAGAAAGCTCTCTATTAACGGACACGATAATTTCTGTACGAGTCTGTATGAATGCCTGCTAGTTATTCAAATTTTCCATTCATTTAGTATTTAATGAAAACATTCCATGAAAAAAGGAAAATATTTGTACATGAAACGTGGAAACATAGAGATATTTTCGACATTTTTTAGATTGTTAAAATGTACTTAACACGTCTCTGAATTAAAAAAAATTAAGTTAATAAAATAAAAAACTTGAACACTCGACCTGATTCTGCTGGAAATGCAAAAGAAAGATTATGTCAAATAAATCTTATTTTTACATAATTGTTAATAACGTGCCTTCAAAAACTTTCCTCAATAGAGACGGCCATGCTTTTTTAAATGGTTGGTGAAAGTGCACGTATTCTGTCACAAACGTATAATTTTGATAGTTTGGTTATAGCATGTAAATGTGTGTAATAATTAGTAATTTAGTTTTTGAAAAAATATTTATTACAATAGTCAAAATTAAAAGAAAATAATACTAAAACCGATGTAGGAAATGTTGATCATTATTTTGAAGATAAAATTGAACTCTGCGCTTCATGCTTTCAAAGCCATTTATTAGGATTTCTTGCGTTATGTCAGCACAAGATATCCCAATAGCATTACGAAGCTCTTCGATTCTGTGATGTCTGGTCTTGGCGGTATTCTTTAAATATGGAGAAATAAAAGTCTAAAATTGCCAAATATGGAGATCTTGAAGGAAAATTAATAATTCTTGTATCGAAAATTTCTTGCGAAAAAGCTATTGTTTCTCAAGATTTGTGCGCTGGTGCAATATCTTGCTGAAAATATCCTACCGTAAGTTCGCCATCATGAAGTTCATTAATAAACGGCTCTAATAATTAATTTCGCCATCTTTCAGAATTTATAGTTTGAATCAAAAATATAGACTCAATAATTCGTCTTCTTGAAGCTGCTAACCAGACGTCTATTTTTTGTTGATGTAGCGTAGTTTCCACAAATTTATGAGGGTATTTTGCAGACCAAATTCTCATATTTTGCTTGTTTAAATAACCTAAAAATTGAAACTAAGGCTCATCCATCGAGAATTTCATTATTATTTATGTTATTCAAAACTCATAGATAATACTGTGTCTTGTAACAAAATATACAGGTTTAAATTTCGAAACTGCTTGAATTTTATATGGAAATAACTTGCGATAGTTTGGCAATTGATTTTTAAGGTGAATTGTCCATTCGACGTGGAATGTCCTCTATGAAATTTGCTGTTCGTTTTCGAGGTGCTCCACCAGATTTACCAATCATGTTTCACCAAATTTAATAACTAGGGACTGGACACGAGAGGCCGATGACTCATCGCTTACGGGCGAAAACTTTTTTAAAAGCGGGACAAGTCTATCAACTTCCGGAAAGGTGTCTCTGATATATTCACAGATTCTGTGGAGACTTGTAAAAGTATTTTTTCTTTGTATCTGTCGTCCGAATGAAGCATTCGGTGCATATTCTCATAAATGGTTTTAGCTACTGTTTCCGTATCAACTGTATTTGTATAGTTGAGTGCAGTACACCAGCTACAAAATTTACCACACAACATCCTAATATATCGACAGTTTCGTCGGCACTTATCCATAGGTACTGATTTGAAAGGTAGCTTCTAATGCATTCTACTGCTTTCGGGTAGCACTTAGGAATATAATATTTGCGTAAGGTACATTCATCAGGAATATTTCGACCAGTATATTTTTTCCAATGTTGTGAAAGTGGAACTTTTAAAGTTTATTTAATGGAATATTTGCTGCCATTAAAGTTTCACAGAGCTCTTCGTTAAAATTGTCTGACTCCATTTGAGACAGGAGCACCTGCCAAACTAGAATAGCAGAACACGACAGAAGTTACAGGAATAAGAAGACATATTCAACTTTTGCTAATCACTGCTTCAAATATAACCACAAATTCAATTCTAATTTCAAAACATTACATGTAGTAGACAAAAATAAAAAACTAAATATGTTTAAAGGTTTAGAATTGAATAAATTTCATAATTTAGGCATAATTTTAAATAGAGGTAATTCACTCTCCCCTACTCAATTTAAAACTACAACAGGTCCACCCCCTCTCAGATTATAATTTTTGTTTTTCACTTTCATAATTGTATTTATATAAATAGGTACCAAATGAAAGTTTTCAGTATATATTCATCCACCTGATTAAGCCACAGTGTGATGAAACATATATGTAGTGTGTGTACAATACAATATATTTTTTGAAACTAAACAACATTGCGTTTTCTGTTTGAAATAAAATAAATGATAAAAACCCCGCTTCTATCTACGCCCATAAAGAAAGGAATTTCCCTATAATACTGAAGTAATTACGTCGCAATTCAGTCACAGAAACCAGATGGGCGGTTAACCGAATGAATAGTTCTATTCAATAACTGCGTATTGTACTTAGCGATGTTATAGACTATTTATATTGTTAATCGTAATTTCGGCCTGCTGCGACCGGTCTCTATTAATATCATAAGCTTGAATATGTTTTTGCAGTTGTGCGTAGGATATTGTTGCCGGAAATCCTGTAAGCACTGATTAGTTGAATAAACCCAATCTCCATTTTCTAATTTTTGACCAGTTCTATAGTAACTTTGGATAATAAATATTTTATGTTGTAACTCTAACATAATAAAATACTTTAAAAAATATAGGTATTTATAATTTGAATTTATGTATGACAACTGTCAGAATTTGAAGTTTTCTAAAGTTTCACATATGCACCAATCTTTGATGCTGGGGTTCGTAGATCGTATTTCGTGAATTATATTCACAATATTTTTCTGTCAAACATTTAATGACTGTCAGTGTGAATTATTAATTCTTTCAATACAATTTTTTTTTAAAAAAACAGTATAATCACATTCAGAATGTTTACTCAAGAACAAATGGTGTTCATTTTAGAATGTTACTTTCGTAACGGTCGACGTTTGCCAAACGGCGAATGGTATTATTCAATAGAAATGTGCAAGGAAGAATTCCAACAATGCTTTCCTGAAGTTGTTTTAGTAAATAAGAACTTTTCTCGTGACCTATTGAGAATTATAAATAACTTTCGAACAACTGGGTCTGTAAAAAGACAATGGAAAGGGGGAAGATCTTCTCCAGTTAGGACCCAAAATGTTGTTAATAATGCAAGAAGCGCAATTAGAGAACAACCTACAACATCTGTCAGAAGACTGGCACAACAGTTGGATATAAGTTATGGAACCTGCCGCAGTATTCTTAAACGCGATATTGGTATGCATCCTTACAAGGTTCAATTGTATCAAGAACTATTGCCGCCAGATTACGTTCGAAGAGTTGCCTATTGTCGTTTCTTTAATGCAAATCTTAACGACGACGATGTTTTGGATAAAACGTTTTTCACCGACGAAGCGTGGTTTCACCTGAACGACTACATAAACGCTCAGAATATGCGTATGTGGGCAACAGACAATCCGCATTATTATAGGGAAACAACGTTGCATCCTGTAAAAATAGGGGTTTCGTGTGCCATGTCACGTAGAAGGCGGCTTATTGGTCCGATCTTTTTCGAAGGAACTATAAATGGTGAAAGATACCGCAATAATATACTGGAAACATTCATAAATCAACTGCATGATGACGAGTTACAGTTAGGTTTCCTTCAGCAAGATTCCGCACTACCACACACTGCCCGTGAAACAATAAATTATTTACGTTAATTTTTTGATGAAAGAATTATTAGTGTTGACCGTTTCCCGCCAAGATCGTGTGACTTAACTCCTCTGGATTACTTTTTATTTCCATACTTAAAAAACTCTATTTTTAAAAATCCAGTGCATACAATAGACGATTTACTGAACATTATCGTGCGACAGTGCGAGTTAGTAGACGAATTTATTTCACAAAAGGTTTTTGAAAACATGAAGCGGCGCGTAAATTTATGTTTGAATGCCGAGGGACAACAGTTTCAACAATTATTGTAAACTTTTCAATAAAATATAAAACATGACATTTGTATGACATTTTAAATTAAACATTTAAATTTGTATCAAGGAGACATTTAAGTGCTGTCAGTAAGATTTATTTACTTTATAATTCACGAAATACGATCAGCGAACCGCAGCCTCCTACTACCTCAATTCATTTTGCTCTCATGTTATATTAAACAACAAGTATAGAAAAGCAATGTTTTACTAAACGAATATAGCGTTTGAGTACGAGCGAGCGGAGCGAGCGAGTAACTTAAAGCTGTATGAGTTTAGTAAAACTGCTTTTCTTACGAGTTTGTTTACACTATTTTTTTCGCATTTTGCAAGAGTAAGAATTATAAACTTAAATATTTAAAATGTTATAGTAGGTATTTGTACAGGATTTCCGTAATCTGATTCGGCTATGTTTATTTACATAGTAACGACACAGTAACAGTAAACAAACTTCATTTTTTGTATGTCGATTTGAGTTTTAGTTAAAAATGAGTCTTGCTACTAAACATACTTTAGAACATTATTCTGAAGATATTTTAAATGCCGCTCGAGAAGCGTCTTCGGGTTTACTTCCTTTGAAATCAAAAGAAAAATACGAGAAGACATATGAAATATTTTATAATTGGAAGATAACAAAAAAAACACTAATAATTGATGAAAGTGTAATGCTAGCTTTTTTTTTGAGAAGGTAAGCTATTTGTTTCTATATATTTTAGTGTTATTCATACAATGTCTTTCATTATTTTAGGCAAAAGTCCTTAAGGCATCCAGTTTGTGGTCAACATATTCAATGTTGAAAAGTACTATACAAATTAACGATAATATAGATATATCACAATATAAAAAACTAACTGCATTCTTGAAACGTCAAAATGACGGGTACAAACCAAAGAAGTCAAAAGTGTTGACAATGGGAGACGTTATGAAACTTTTGAAAGAGGCTTCAGATGACAAATTTCTATTCTGTCAAACTGTGTTGTATTGACATGACATTACTATGTAGTAAAGTGACGTATCTATGTGGTAAAGTGACACCTTAATAAACGATTTTGATTGTAGTAAAGTAGCAAGTTACTTGTCAAAATGCGAAAAATATAATTCCTATCTAATTTTATACGCTGAGCCTAGCGAGAGTCCAATTCTTTAAGTCGTCTAAAAAGTAATCTTCCGGAACTTTATCAAAATAAGCATTCACTGCGGCTATCTTCCCCTCATTTGTCTGTATCTCTTCTCGCCAAGCTATTTTTTCAAGTTTGAAAACATTAAAAAAATCACTCGCAGCCAGATCTGTTCAAAATTACGGGCATGGCTGTAATTCGTTAGTTCACTTCATTAATAAAGCGTACACCTTTGGAATCCTAAAAAATGATCACCATAATCTTATTGGCAAAAAAAAACAATTTTTGCTTTCTTCAGAGTGCATTCATCAGAAAAAATCCATTGTTTTGACTGTGTTTTTGTCTCTGGAGTATAGTCATGTTTCCAGGTGAGATATCGACGAAAAAATTCTTTTGGACTTTGTTAGAACTTCGATATATAGTCATTTGCAATTGTAAGGTAAGTTTCATTTTCTATATTAAGCGAACCTATCTTACGGCCTCTTGTTTCATATTTAAATGTGAATGTAAAATATCGTGTACTCGGTCGCTCGAGATGTTTATGACATTAGCTATCTCACACGTTTTTATTCGACGGTTGATCTTTACAATAGTAAGGACGTTATTTGTCATTTCTGGAGAAGTTATAAACTATGGGCTCCAGGCGTTTAGCATCATCTGTGCTTATACAACCGCTCTTGAAACAAGTGAATCACTTATTGAAAGGAGAAGATTCATCGTAATATTTATCTAACTTTTCTTTAGCTTCTTTGATGGTTTACCACCCAAAAGATAATATTTAAGTAACACACAAAATTACATATTCTCCATTAACAGACACACACACACACACAAAACAAGTAGTGTAGTTTCAACGAATATAAAAAAATATCTGAAAGATTAGAGCGAAATTTTGACAGCAGGCTTATAAAACATGCCCTAAGTCGGTAATATACTCATCATGGCAAATGTATTGCCAACTTTTGAAAAATCACTTCCCAATAAAATCACAATTAATTGATATTTAATTTGCTTTTCATAATAATTATTAGGTATTATTTGGCGTATGATTTACATGGGTTGGAATCTACAAAGTTGTTAAATTTTAAAATCCAGGCCATTGATCCAGTCCACCACGGAGTTAGTGGCTTCAAAGAAATCACTCATTTCACCTCCATATGCAGTAAGGATTCACTCAGCTGTAATATGGTGAATAGTCTGGCGAAGTTCTCCGCATTCTCAAGTCGGTATCAGTCGTCAGTCCCCATTTATGAAATGAAGCTTGAACGTACTTGTTCTATTGAGTGTCTTTCATTCGTGGCGAGGCAGCTCCGTTCCTGATAAGGGTACGGTAGGATCGGTGATGTGCCCGCTTGAGCGGGGTTCAACGCTCCCCAATACCCTCTTTATCTGTCATTTCGGGGAAATTTTCTGCTAGAAGTAGAGGAGAATATCCAGACTTCAATCTCGACAGATCGACATCAGATAGGTCACTGTGTACTGGAAGGTGGGGATTCGAAATTATTTTGCTATATTCTCTAACCGGGCTTTCCTGTTTCTGGATGGTGGGGGGTGTAATATGGCTTAGAACGGGAAGCCAGGGTAGTGGTGTACTTTTTAAACAACCGCTAATTAGTATCATGGTCTCAAAGAATTTGATGTCGATCACCTTCGCGTGGCAGCTGTTTAGCCAGACTGGGGTGCAGTATTCAGCTACCAAGTAAACGAGGATAAGACGTTTTAAAATAAGAAAGAAATAAAATATATTTTATGATATTAGTATGACAGGTTCTTTCTGGGCAATACGAAATGATGAAGTCAAACAGGACTTATATCCGTTGTTTTTTTAAATCATCTAACAAATACCACTTTAAGTAATTCCAAAGCACTGTCTTTTTAACTCTGTGAATTTACTTTGCCTGGCTCTCTGTCTGCGCGTGGCTTGCAGATATTTATATCGAGAATGTTACACTATTTGTGCAACCTCTTTACAAAAACTTTGTATAGTCTTTTATAAAGGCTATGGACATTAAAAAATACCATGTTTTCGGACTCAATATACGATCTTATTCGAGAAACCTAATGTGCAAGAAAGAAAAGGAATTAGATTTGTAATCGACATCTCAGAAATAGTCGGATCCACCAAAAATTGCGTGTGACAATTTTTCCTTGTAGTTCAATGTAATTCTTCATCATGCAATTAATTATCTGTTAGAAAAGTCTTTAGCTAAAATATGAATAATACTATAAACAAGTATGCGGCTTGTTTGAGTAGTATAACAATAATTTGAAATTGACATCTAATACTGCGATTTTCAACTTTGGTTGGTTATGTATGTGCATATACAAATTTTGAATTTAACTTAAAGATTTTTAATATTTAAAACCGATAAAGCAAATCTGCAAGTTATTTAAATCTTAACATATATGCAATGATAGGTGGGCAAGTAAATTTTAGTCCGAGTTGTTTTATAATATGCGTCCTTTATGCCAGTCCTTTACTTGCATCCTTTACTTGTATCTAAACAGTGAATCGTTACAATATGATTTTATTCTTAAAACTGCTTCTTATTCACTCTATTTTTTCTAGTTTTATTTTAATTTTTTACAAATACTAGAAAAGTTTCAGTCCTCTCTAATCCTTTAAAAATATCATTTAATTCGTCAGTGTTCACATTGCAATGATGATTCATTATTTACAATTACTCGTCAACTTTTGCTTAGAAAAACTTAAACGTTTGCTTAAAAATTATAAAATTCAATCGTAACATATTTTTTTGGTGATTTCGAATATTCCGATATAGCTATATATTGTTGGGAAGATATATTCTAGGAAAATTGACTGAACAAACTTGGAATTCTTCGTTTTGAAGACCAACACGTCTTCACATAGATTTTTAAAATACGAACCGATTTAAGGTATTGGAAATAGATTTCTTGCCACCCACATAATCCGAAGAATCGAATAATAAATAGGAAAACGAATATCAGCAACAGTCAGATGTGTGCAAAAGATGGATGGCATAAGATTGTTGAAAAGAATATAGGCAGGCTTTGAAAGCAGGAAACGCAAATACTGTAGTCTTCTTATACGCGAACTACAGGACCGTAATTACAGGCATGATTAATATTTACATTTTTATATCTCTAACGTATATTAGACAACTCTAACTCAAAATTCTAAAATTAACTAGAATCTGATATTTTATAATTAATCAGTGCTATTAATAATTGTCTAAATGGTATTTCATAATTCTTGAAATATTATATTTTACAAATAGAAATGACGCTTACAAAATGGATGTTTTTATAATACGGACTAAGAGAAAATTAAATTTTTCGTAGCGTAACATCCTTAGAAAATTTAAGGAAAATATTGTGTTAATATCGTAATGCGTTTATGTAAATAGACATTCATAGAAGGGAAAGGCGACGACATCTACAGTAACATAAGAAAGAAAATGAAAACGAGAACTAATGGGCCACTGTTTGACTCAGGTCGGGTTTCCGGGCACGTGACATCCGGCGCTTGGAAATTTATATTCCTACGGTGTACGTACCTGCTCAAATTTCAGCGGAGATCATTAGCATTGGCAATAATTACAAATCCAATAATAGTAAAATACGAATAATATTGTATCCAAAGCAAATAGTAAATTAAATATATTTTTTAGGAAAACAATTAATGGGATGTTCATAATAGACCTTGGGCTAAAAATGTGTAAAAATGTATAAAAATATGTATGTAAATAGACATTCATAGAAGGGAAAGGCGACGACATCTACAGTCATAATTCCACATGTATTTAGTTATTGTAATGGAAATTTTGAATATTAACCGTATTTTCTTTTATATGAAGTATACTTTATGTGGGTATATTTATAAACAACAATAAAATACTAATACTTTTTGCAACGTTTTTATTGTTTGGAATATATATGTCTTCTAATGTTCTGGCGTTTGCATAATGTCGATGTGGTTTCTTGGGTATAGTTCCGCGTGTGGATTTGGTTCTGAGAAGAACCTCTATCTCGCCGTTTCATCGAGTTGAAGACGAATGAGATTTCGTTGAAACGTCAATATAGAGGTTCTTCTCAGAACCAAATCCACACGCGGAACTATACCCGAGAAACCACTTCGACATATATATAAATATATATAAATTCACTAATATTTGGGTTATCGGTCTGTTTACATTAAAACTCAATTGTTCATTCTCAATATTTCGTCATTTATTAATGACTTCATCAAAAAATGAGCTAGAGTTAAGCGCTAGGAGGTCTTATATATAAATTTACACATAATTATATCCGCAACTCACAAATAAAAACTTGAACGTTACATTTCGAAACACAACCAAAACTTTAATTTGTATTTGTGAGTAATCAATCTTCATTTCCTATGTCCATTTCATTTGCTATCCATTTACATATTTTCTTTATCCTATCTCGATGGGTGTTATCCTATCGCGATGTTGTTGACGCTTATCGCGTTAACAACATCTTTGACAGTCGGTAAATAATGGCTGTTATCGGATCTCCCTAATTCTCTGAAATAAAAGATGTTATTATATTGGTACTTATATTACCTGGTTCCCCAATAGGTAGATCGTCACTATAATTTCGTGTTCTAACCATAGTCTAATGCACTTAAATTAAAAATACACCAACAAAACTGTCAAAAACAGTATAAATAATCCGGTATCGAATATTATTTATAAATGTTATTTTAAAATTATTATTATTGTGTCCACTTATCTCGCATTTCCTCAGCCTATCGCTGGGAATCATTTGCTCAATACACAAATCCACAACTATGATCTCGGTTGTACGCGGCTGGTTTTGCGGTATTAATTTACATTATCCGTAAAACCAGGCAACGGTATCTACTACAAGTTCTCGATTTGTTAAATTGACCATACTTTTATAATTGTTCAATGAAGGTTAAGAACTTTTCGCATTATGCTGTAAGTTTTTAATAGTATAATTCTGTGCATTTCAATATACATTCTTCTTATCATCTTGATCGCTTCAGACAATAATCGTCTTTAGAAAATTAAGACGTTCATTGATCAAGGTTACTTGCTATGTTATCTGGATGACGATATCCCATTGACCGTTGCTTGTTTTCGAGGTCATAATAATGAGCCAGATACGTTCCAGGTGGGGTTGTTTATGAGAAAATAGTTTCCTTCACGTGGATACTGGTTAAGAAGTTCTTGACAAACGTTTTTTCTTTGTTCTTTCATGATTTCCGTTAATTGTCGCGGGACCCATTTGGGCCAAATTTTCTGTAACGTCTGAACAATGCACTGGAGCCTTTCTTGACTAATGCCTAATTGCCGAGCAAATTATTTTCACACAATCCGACGATTTCCTTGAATTAGTCCGTTCACTGGTCTTTGATTCTTCCCATAATATTGGTCGACTCGATCGCTTTTCGTCTTCATTACCCCTCTGTGATAGAATTCTGCATTTCAACCCGCCGCCGAATATTTTTCACATTGATACAATCGTTGATGTAAACAGGTTTTAAACGCCCGAAAATTTCGATAGGCATGCAACCCTCCAGCGTTAAAATTCTATCACGGATCGTTGATTTGGACACATGTTAAATGACACAGTTATTCAATGACAGTTCACAGAAAAATCAAATTTGGATGCTAAGATGAGATTAGTTATATCCCCACTACTCAATGGCGTTGTTGGAGACCTTATATATCAATCTGCCTTCGTGCAAAGCAGGGGGTATTGGTATATTCTTAGCCTACTATTGAAACAATTTAAAGTTGGAACCTAGAATATTTTATTATTCAACATAGTCTCCTCTTAAATTAATACAATTAAAACAGCGATCCTTCAATGCCTTTAACCCTTCTAAAAAGAATCCTTCTTCGTCTGAAAACCAGCCCTCCACAGCTTCTATTACCTCTTCGTTACCCAAAAAATTGACGTCCTTTCAAACTTATTTTTTAATCGAGGGAACAGATAATAGTCTGAGCGAGCTAAGCCTGGGGAATAAGGCGGGTGTTCCAGTAATTTTAACTCTAGTTCCCGAATTGTGTTTATAGTAAGACGCGATTTGTGAGCCGGGGCATCGTCCTGCAAAAACACCACACCTTTCGCTAGCATGTCACGTTTTCTTTCCTTAATTTTCTCTCTCAAGATAGTTAGTAATATAGAATAAGAATCTCTAGGTCTGGCGCTTTTTTAGGTAATTGGTCACCATTATTCCACAGATATTCCAAAAAACTGAAGCAAGAACTTTTCCAGCGGATTTTTGAACTCAAAACTTCTTAGATCTTGGAGAACTATCATGCTTCCAGTTCATCGATGGCTGTTTTGTTTCTGGGTCGTAAGAATGAACCCATGTTTCATCCATAATCACAAGACAGTTCAGAAAATCTGGATTTCCTTCAAAACAGGCACAGATTGACTGCGATGCTTTCACTCTTGCTCGTTTGTGTTCGGCGTTCAGACATTTTTTTATATCTAAATCGACGTGAACTATATGATGTCTTTAGTGTCTCAGCTATATGTTTCTGTGCAATTTGACGGTCTGATAATATCGTGTCATGGACTGCGTCAATATTTTCGGGAGTAGACACCGAAATCGGTCTTCCTGGTCGATTCTCAACATCAACGGAAAGTTTTCCTATTTTTATAGTATTTGATGATGCCTTGATACTCCAATTTATCGATTTTCACATTTGCATTTGACATGTTTTCTTTCAAAATTTACTGCAAAGCAATATTTCAACTTCTTGACGTAAGATTCTAAACTGACCCTTTTTAAAATATCAGTATTTCTTGCCATTATAAAAAGATTTTATTCTGTTCAAGGGAAATGGCTTAGACTAACTATCGTGCGTTCAAAAAAAAAAATAGCGTCAGAGATGGCCATGAAATTTTTAGGTATGTCGTAACTTAACCGCACCGTTCGGAATTGTCAAATGTTAATGTCATTAGTGTTATCTAATAAAATCGATAACACTAAATTTTATTTATTCATGACAGGAAGATTATAACCTAACAATTAACCTTCCAATTTTCTAAAGCCGTCTGTCATTTAGATGTAACTGTCATTTAAGAAATTCATGTTAGTAAAGTTACGACATGCTTTTTAATGTTACTTAGAAACCATGGCTCACTCGATGCAGAAAGAATTTGAACACACGATAGATATCAATACCTCTTCGTACGTAAACGCGCCAAAAGAATTATAACCTAGGAATAAATTAATTTAAAATCAAAGAAACCAAAACAAGCAAAGAAAATGAAAAACGCACTGTATAGAAGCTCTTCAATCACTATTGAATTCGCCTGAAAAAATACTTTTATAAATTTTATTAGCATTAGACACATATGTTGGATGGGCGCTTTCACAAAAAATTGCTTGTTCTAACTACCGACTCTTTAAAAGTAAGTATATTAAGCGATGATATTCAGAGTACACAAAGATCAACTAGATAATAAATCGATGCGGTCAATTTTATTGTGTGTAAGCTTGAAAAAATATAGTACACACATTGTGCGTTACTGTGTACTTGTCTCCATTCTACAAGGGAGTGCATATCATGCGACTGCAAAAGAATCGCATAATTAATATTGCATGCCATCAATTTTCTAAGAAATAAATTTCAAAAAGCGGTGTTATATTCTTTCAAGTACTTATTGATAGAGCTGATAGTATGGGTATTACACTACGAAGGCATATTTCAATTTGCTTATTACAAATGTTATAAATAAAACCTTCAGCACCATGCGAAAATACGATTAATGTCACTTTCTAGGGCATCCAGATTCCTGTCTCATCCGCTTAGGCAAGTACGTTTGATCTGAGAATTATCAGTAAATCATTTTTAAAAAATTAAAAAAACAATGGATTCAAACTTAATCCTTGAGGAACTCTTGATGTAGCAACACATTTAAGCCATGAATATTCATTGTAATAAACTAGGGTTACCTTAAATGTTGGAACGTACGAGATTCAAAAAATTTGAAGCAAATCCACTCAACTTACGCAGGAGTATAACATAATCAATTTTATCTAAAACTCGTAAGAACTCTGTGTAGATGACGTCGACTTATTCACCATCATCCAAAATTTCGCTTATAAACTGTGCTATGGTAGTCAAATTTGTAACAGTCGGCCTACCAGAAATAAATCCATGTTATTTTTTGGAGAGGTGAGAGTATACATTGTGAAAAACAGCATCATTTATAAGATTTTTTTGGGCTCTGGAATCCACCACTATTATCAGTTTGACATCTTCTCGCCCACCACTCTTATTAGCTTAAAGAGTTTAACATAGGAAGAACGAGGTATCTTTTTTTTGTCCCATTGGGGTATTTTGCAACAAACAAGATATTATATTGCTTAAGTTTCAAAGTTTTTCATGAATCTTAAAGACAGTCATTATGATGGAGAGTTTCGGCCTAAATTTTATTCGTTACTAGAATTACTTGCAACAATTTACATTTTAAAAGTCCCTTTAAATCACATCAATAACTATTACCGTCCAAAAATCTTGTTAACCAGTATAATTAATTTAACAGATGTTTAAATAAGATAATGGTAAAAATAGAAGAAAAACATTTCTCTTGAAAAGAAAAAAATAAAATATTTTAATCAATGGAGATACTATGTATATAAGCCATAAATATCTAAAAATATTTCGAAAGGACACCCAAGAAAAGAACTTTTTATTAAAAAATGTATATAAAAGAAGATAATTGTGATATTGCCCTATTAATACGTTCTTTTAGTTGGTTGGTTGCTTGCGAATGTTTCGTTAATTAATAACCAATTGCGGCCACATTAAATTGAATAAGCTTAACGTAATTTCCGGTCAAATTCTCAGCGGAAATGAAATTGATGCGTGATCTTGTTGTTCCGGATCTCTGGGGAAACGGAATCATATCTTCTTGCAATATATCTAATTGGTTGGTTGAATTTCTAGACATACAATTTTTTCGATTAATTTTTCAGTAACTTTAATTATATATACTTAGTATGATCAGTCGTTTTATGACATATTGATTATTTTAATATCATACATCATTTAATAACACACGAGGTCGCTCAAATTCAATTTAGAGTTTTACTTAATAAAATAATTAAATAGCTTTTCTCGATTATAGAATGAACTGTCGAGAAGTTTTGAGTACTATTAATGATGTTGTAATTGTTTTTTAATAAAAAAAAGCGGAAATCTTCAGGTTTTACCAACAGCTCCGTGAAAAAACTCTACCTCATATAACTATAATTATTTCAAAAACAGCTAAGAGCATGTGAAATATATTTCGCACCTAAAAAAATTTTTGGAAAATTAATTTTGTTTGTAGACTTTTGCGGATATATCGTTCGCACTTCTATCGCCATCTGATATCTATTAATTAAATCAATTAAGAGAATTTTTAGGTGGGAAAAGATTCCACTTAAATGTTGAACTTAAATATTGACTTCTACCAGATCGATGGCGATACGCCGGGAGATTGCAGGAGGGAAGTGTATGTCGGGTTGACCAAGGAAACGATGTTTTATTTTCGAAGTAAGTATTTATTTTTCCACGTAGACTTTTCCAAGCTTAAAGCTTCTTCATGCCCTTCATATAGTAGAGGCCCTCAAAATAGCCATGTATTTCAGACAATACTCGTCGTTTCAGACAAATCTCTTTCCAACCACCGATTTTTCTGAAATTAGAGAACAAGAAGAAGTCACTATGGTCTAGGTTCGGCTAATAAGAAGCGTCTAGAAGAAGTTCGTGATACAGATCAAACATTTTTGAATGTGAACGAGTTGGTGAAAAAAAAGTCCCATCAATGGTTAAGAAATGGTAAAGAATTTCAGAGAGATTGCGTTGGAAAACCCCCAAACACGACTTTCTCAATCACGTCAATTCTCATACTTTGACCCTTTCATTTATTACTACTTTGAATATAGCTGAGAACTTTTACGTATGTAAATCCTCACGTAAAATTTATCTCATCCGTTGATCTGAGATCTTTATAATGTTCCCTAGCTCTCTCACCTTGATATAACGATCACTCAGCACTGTATTATAAACACTCTTATGACATCATCGGCTGTAGCCGATTTTGGCCTTCTAGAACAGCCATCATCTTGAATCGATGAATGACCACGTTTAAATTCAGCTGTTTACTTTTATTGTCGAGAACGAAGATGCATCGTTGCTAAGAACTGCTTGTGTTAGAACTTTCAAAGAGTATCTAATTACGGCTCGATACTTAAGCCGACATGCATAAATTGTTTATTTAAAATTCGGCAAGCACCATTGAATGTACATTGGTGAATTACAGTTGGCAAAGCATATGATAACATATTGTAGCTTTATTTAATCAACTGTATTTGACCGCCATCTACGTGTAAAGTTTTGAAGCTTTCAATTCACTCACGTATACTGAAAAATACCGTAGTTTCTTTGTTGTAATATTGTGATATCTATTCTCCAAAGAAAATCTTTCCTATATTTTAACCTTACAAAGAATATTTTATCTTATTTGCTTAAAATGTCTCTTTAACAAAACTATAGTCTGCATCAATTGGAGAGAGTTTACTAGGCATATCTTAAGCGCTAAAAATAAAAGTCTACCATCTCATAATACATACGAAGAAAATTCCATGTGTTCTTGGCCTGAGAAGCTTGTACATGTTTACACGTGTTCAAAGTGTGTTGTGCTATAGGTATTTATGCGTTAAACCAGGGTTTAAAAAGTAAAGTTGTACGAGCAACAGTTATCAATCTGAAACCAGGTAGTACATGAAAATGTTTTAATTAATTAAAAGTTAATACCGCGCGGTCATTAAATTTTTAATGAAGAAGGGGAATACGCCTAATCAAATTGAACAACATTTGGACGGTATCTATGGTAATTTATCTCTTTAATATTCTACATTAGTGCAAATAAAGTGCAAAAATAGGCAAAATGAAAAAAATTTCCGTCTACAACCCGGACCCGGTCGACCAATTAAAGAGGTAACGCTATAAAAGATTTCATTTATTGCAATAATAGAAGATCGCCGTTTGAAAGTGAAGGAAACATCAGCAATGCCCTACATTTCTGAAACAAGTGTTTGTCAAATTCTTTGGTAATTTGGGTATGAATATAGTCAGTGCAAAGTGAGTATGACTTACTTCTGCTTCTCAACGTCAAAGTCTTGTACGTCATCCCATGTCAATAACACATACTACGCTTGTTTGTTGCATATATTGAGATATAATAACTAAAGTAGGGGACACCTATTTCTGCATATTCAAAGTAATACTTATTTAACGCATCACGTCCTCATTTAATTACTAGATCTTCGCATTCTAGTTTAAGTATGTAACTAGGTTAGTAGGTTAGTTAGTAAGTAGAGATGATATATATATATATACTAAAGGCAGAGGAAAACGAAACAGTTGTGTGAGTCTGATCTTATCGATATTATACAAGTAAATATCGTAACTTGTAATGTTATTGTTATGCAGTTAAATGTTTTTAAATATTAAATTTATTAAATTATTTTATATTGTACCCGAGTTCGTTATTTATTCTACCAATAAAACCGGCCTCTAATGAGTCCGCCTCGGAAACGAAGCTATAACGAGGACCAGGTGACATCACATGACGATTCTATCAGCCACTTCTGACCACATGGCGATCCTGACAGCCACTTCTGATAGTACAACAGCAGTAAGTGGAACCCGGAACGAACCCCAAACGCATGGTAAGCTGGGAAACTAAATAACATGGGGAACTACGTGACGAAAAAAGAGGTCATCATAGCAGCCAACGATGCAAACATTACGAAGAACGTGGATACGGTCGACATCGTCGCCATACTAGCATTCGCGGGAATCGTCCTCATATTGGTCTTCTGCTGCTGCTTCGAAATTTACAGGTGTACGAAGTGAAGAATGACAAAGGCCCTCTCGGTACAAGTGCAGAAATAATTCAGCCGCAGCAGGTCTAAGCCGCCTACATGTCAGCGCGGAACCTTACTACTACTTCTAGAAGAAATCCAAGTATTTATTAGAAATTTAAGGAAATGAAATTCCAGTGCTAGAAGTGATAGAAGTGATCAAGCGCAAATTCGGGACATAAATAGTTTCAAAAATAAACTTTATATGTTACGTATTTTACTTAATTTAAGAAAGAACAAATGTTGTAATATCAAAGTCGCACAAAAATAATTAATAATTAATCTTTCAAGTATATTCATATAATTTTGATTTCATTACAATATACTTAACATGTTTTTTATTCTAGGTTGATTCATATGTTTAATATTTTTAATAATTTTCTGCTTGTCCCAATAAAATGTTAACCCTATTATTAAATGTAAGGTATAGATATAATTGGTATAACATAAGTATATAATCTTACATTATGGCCGAAAATTCGATTTAAAACTGTCGCAAGTTTATTAGCTGCCACGAACGAGAATGAAGATGTTAGTAACCATTTTTTTAGGAAAGCCCCCAACCAAAAATAGAAAAAACATCATGTAGTTTCAATTTCAGTGGACGTAACGTCATTTACACATGATATAACAATAAAACGCTCATGTTTTTGTTGATATAGGTGCCACAATTAAGTGTAATATTTCAAAATTGTTTATCCAAACATGTATACATAAATATCGAAACGAAAACAATTAGATCGACAATAGTTAATATAAAAATCGGCAAGACCAAGGTCGCCTACAACTACGCGGTCATGGATAGTGTAAAGAATAAAATAAAAGGTATCATCGGAACAAATATGCTTAAAAAGCACAAAACTGTAATAGATTGCCAACGACCCCGATAAGGCTACGTTTCAACGACTACTATATTTTTGCACATTCAGCGACATTGAATGAAAGGGCGTCAATCGCGTCAATAAGATTCCACAAGCCAAACAAAATTCAGATTGATATTAGAAGAATATGACTTTATTATTAATCATATTAAGGGTTCCGAAAACCTAGTTGCAGGCGCCATATCAAGAAACCAACAACGACAAATTCCGCCGACTCTAGAACCGATCATCCTAGGGTTGTGGAATTGCTGAAAAAACGAGCTGGACCTATAGAACTTTCAGTGATAGAAAAGACAAACTTCAATTCGCTCCAACGTCGTAATGCAGCAGGCATGCACTTCAAGGAAATGTTCGTATACGACGAAGACGCTCTCACATTTTTATAAATAAGAAGGCAGTTACAACGAAATCAGCTGTACGTGCATTGTTGACTGCTTTCAAGAATTTCTGCGTAGAAGAAAAAGAGAAAGCACAATTACAACGAAATCAGTAGTACGTGCATCGTTGACTGTCCTCAAGAATTTCTTCGCAGAGCACGACATACACGGAATACGTATTGTAAAGGAAAATTCGCGAATCAGTGATTTCCTAAAAAATAATTATGCCATGGAGCAAGAGAGAGTTGAATTATTTTAAAATAAATGTGATTAAGTGGAGCACAAAGAATCAAAGTCAAATAATTGAAGACAAATAATTGATGACAAAGAATTGAAGACTACGAAACAAGGCAACTAATTTTGAATGAGTACCACATGTTACGGACATCAAGTTTTAGTCAAAAACGAATCAGGGAACAAACTTGAGACAGTGTACAATGGCCCATTTAACACGTATAATAATTTTAATGTATATGCATAATAGGCTAAGAACATATAATATACAGTAAGGATACATGATATACATTAAGTATATTAAGCACATGTGTAGCATGTAAGAGGATTAGCTATATATTTATCACAGGTAAGAAAAACCAAAACGGCAAAGAAGCCCTTCGTTTTTCTTATCTTCTAGGGGGAAGATGTAATATCTAAAGCACGACACCTATTTCTACATATTCAATTTAATACTTATTTAACGCAACACGTCCTCATTTAATTACTGCATCTTCGCATTCTAGTTTAAGTATGTAACTAGATTAGTAGGTTAGTAAGTAACCAGAGATGATATAGGTATATACTAAAGACAGAGGAGAACGAGTCAGTTTTGTGAATCTGATCTTATTGATATTATACAAGTAAACATCGTAATGTTATTATTATGTATTTATTAAATGTTATTTTATACTGTTCCCGAGTGCGTTATTTATTCTACCAATAAAACCGGCCTCTAATGAGTCTGCATCGGAAACGGAGCTATAACGAGAATCAGGCGACATCACATGGCGATCCTACTAGCCACTTCTGACATCACAGAGAGATAGTATTGAAAAACATTGAGGAAATTTATTGAAAGGTTTACTGCATGACAATGCGCTCGTTCATAAATAAATCTATTGTTTCAGAGGCTGCGCAGTCCTGAGATAGCTCCTAGTGACTATTATTTATATATTATATATTGTTACGGGTATAAAGTTAAGAGTTAACGCTTATTAAACCCCATATATAGAATTATAACAGGATAATAAATAAACTGGTACTTACATATATTCTATTTTATGGGCTTCATTCGTTTCTCAAAGTAAATGTAGGCAATTGTATATGTTTGAATTAGAAAAATAGAAACTGCAAATTACGTAATGTCTTCATTCAACACATACAAATAATAGTTTGTTCAAAACGTATAAATTAATCGTGATAATATAAATTTTAGGTGCATTGATAGACCAAACTAGTAGGCGTTACTTTAATTATATATATTATGATCTATTTAAATGTATATTGATATAATGTGATGTTTGTTTCTCTTTATCTTAGAAAATATTATATAACCTTAAAACTATGCTTTCGATACCTGTTACTTAAATAAAACCGTGGAGAGAAATGTTCTGAAGGTATAGAGGTAGTTTGATCTTCTCTGGAGCTGGAGCTGGTTTTAGTTTAATTGGATAAAGTAGGCAGGATAAATTTGAATTTTATAACCCAAAATTGTGTTGCCAATTTCTAAAAGAAAAGTATTGTGATATGTATCAATTACTTCTTTGAGTGGATAAACACTACCTGCCTCTTATAATAAAATGTTTTAAATGTTTTAAATTAAAGTTTAGAAAACATTTTATTATAAGAGGCAGGTATTGTTTATCCACTCAAAGAAGTAATTGATACATTTCACAATACTTTTCTTTTAGAAATTTGGTTTGCAGAACAATAGACGATACTTTTTATACTTTCGTTATAGGAATAGAACATATGCCAGGATAATAAGGAATAAAGAACGATTGTCCAGAAACATTCAACAAAATCAATTAGGTACTCTAAACGAAATATAATGCATATCTTCTTTATTGCTATTTACTACAGTAATCCTTTCATACAGAAATCGCTTACCGGCAAGCATATGCATACTGGTGCATGTACACCCACACATTTTTTTCAAAATTCGTAGAACTATTTATAAACTATCGATTCAGAAACTTCTTTCATGTATTAGTAATAAAAAATGGATGGTTTATTTTAATACTAAGGTAATACATATAATCATTTTTCAAATACCAGAATTTAATTGCATTTGTATTGATTATACGCCGGTGGGGATGCACTACATACGGTCCTGCCTTACCGCAAAAATCCTCAGCTCTAGACATTACTCAGAATCTTATACCTTTCGCTATCTCCAAAAGAAATATAACGTAGTTCAGTTCAAATACGCCTTAGATATGTGGTTTTAAAAAGTGCATTGAAAAAAAACAAAAGATATCACAAAAATCAAAATAATTGGTAAATTTTTTACAAAGGAAACCTTACTATACAGTATTACATCACTTTACAAGGAATCTAAAAAAGCATTAAAAAGCATTCGATTTCAAATATCAAAGTTGGTTATGACTTCCGGTATAACCGAAAGTGGTTCATGATTGTAAATATTTTGTTTTAACACACTAAGTATCAAGATTACGCGCCACGAATTTTCAAAATTGTTAACATAGAAAAATTCTAATGAACGGGTTACGCATGTATATATTGTACTATTTTGTATATCAACTCTAAGTATCTATGCTTTTCTTATAACTTACTATTTTATCACAACTGCATTGTACAAGGAACCACTTCAAGAACCGATAATATTGTATTTTTTGACAGCTCGAAGCGACTATAGTGACTATCGTTTGTAGCATCACATATTACATTTTAATAACTTATACTATATATTTTCTGTGTACCTAAAAAGGAATTGCATATCCATATTACTAAATGTAAATATATATTAATATATGATCTCTTTTGCAGAATATATAAATAAATTTTTATTGCATAATAAACATCTGTAAAAAATAAAGAAAAAACAAATTTTAGTAATTACATAGTTTTTCGTTACGACCATTAATGAGGCCAATTAAAAGCAACTATAAAGGCCCTAGATATGTTTCAGCAATTAATAAGCAACAACTCAATACAGTATTTGTTTTAAATTGATAGTTGTTTTAGTCGTAAAAATTCTTATGAAAAATTAGTTCAATTTAATGGTCTGGTAAACAATAAAGTTAAAAATAACAGTATACAGTAAAGATACACGCATAAACGTCATATAATTATGATTGTGTTTTTCCGTTTTTGTTCCCAACTGTAAACATAACACCGAGATATCTGTGGTCACGCCTATATATTTCAATTAATTCCCTGCTTTCGCATTCACGCGTCCGTTTATATAATTTTGGGGTTATGTGTGGACGTTTTGTCAACTAATGGTATTAAATTGTATGATATTAGTACACGATATTTCAGAGATATCGCGAGCAGGTACCATTTGATGGATTTAATATCTATTTTTGTATTCTACATATGTACTGCCAATATTTTTACGATTCTATAGGAAAATTATATATGCAAGAAATATTAATAGTCTGAACAAATGTAAAAATCTATTTTAGAAGATTCAAGAACTGGAGAAATTGTATTGAAAATCGAGTATAATGAAACCTATTCCTATAAACCAAACATAGAAACTTAGTTTATATGAGATTCTTCTTGTTATTGGAAAAAGCAAGTAAATACGTACATGTGTGAATAATTCAAATATGTTAAAAATATATCTGACACATGCGTTTCAATCGTACGATCTCATCAGTGCAGTTACGAAGTGACATTTTAATATTCGCTCGGGCAAGGTAAGAACAAACTTATCCCGTCAGCTGACAAGAGATATATCGTGACATCTGACGGACAAGAGAGTCCCGCCAGTATGAGCGCTTTCTCTCGAACGGCTAGGCCGCTTCATGGGAGAAAGAAACACGTATAATTGTTGTGTAGTACATTAACTCGTAGCCAGACGGCTCAATATACCACAAAATAGCATATCTATGTGTAAACACGTAAAGTGTTTGTGAATAATACAAATAGGTATGTTGAAAATATAGATATACACAACGTATTTAACCAATGATTACGTCAACTACAGACACATCCGTTTCGATTATACAATCTCATCATACCGGCGGGCCTCTCTTGTCCGTTAGATGTGACGAGATATCTCTTGTCAGCTGACGGAATAAATTTGTATTTACCTTGCGGAAGTGAATCTCAAGACGTCACTTCGTCAATCTGCACTGACGAGATCTCTAGATCGAAATGCATGTGTCTATAGTTGAAGTGGCCATTGGTTAAATACGTTGTCTGTGTCCATATGTACACATACAGATATGTTTTTAACATATTTACATTATTCACAAATACTTTGTGTTTACACCTCGATATGTTATTTTTGCGTACAAGGTAAGTCCAGAAAGTTCCTTTTGGTAATGAAAACAAATCAAGTAAAGATACATAAAAACTGTTTATTACAAAACAATTTACAAACCTTATTTATTTTCTATAAAGTAGAAAAATAACCATTTTGTAGGCACTCATCATATCGTGGAACAAGTTTTTGAATGCCTTTTTCATAAAAGGTTACCGCCTATGTTGTCAACCATATGGTCACATGCTCTTTGAGTTCATCATCGCTGTTGAGGTGTTGGACCACTTAGAAAAGATTTCAGGTGCGAAATGAGATGAAAGACAAATTAGATGACAAAATAGATTATAACCTAACCAAATTTTAGATTTTTTGAGTATACAACTTCTTGCCGTACAAACTAGAAGCGTTATCTTGTTACGAAATACTGTTTTAATAAAATTTTTGGCTACGATGGCATTAGTGTAATATTTGTAATTTTTATTTATTTTACGTTGGATTTTTCATGTGATCTTAATATGTGAACATTTTTAAACCTCTTGTGATGATATACCGCCTAATTCTGAGCAAACGCAACGATCCGAATGTATGAATATTTCTCCCGCTTCGAATTCAATTCCCCTGAATGCTGTAGGCGTGTCAACATCAATGTCATATATCATACATACTTACATATTATGGAGCCACGTAAGAAAGTTTATCTGATTACCAAATTACTATTAAAGGACTATAAATTGTTTAGTCCTGTGTTATGGTAATGAGTAAATTGCAATACGTTATTCTACAAAGCGTAATGGAATTATTAATAATCGGTTAAGAAAATTGCAAATAAGGCATCAAGAGATTTAATAAATTAAATTTTAATAATAAAGGTCACAAAAACTGTTCATAGTAAACTAAATAAACTTCAGAAATAAATAAAAACTAACTTAAATTCTAGTAATGTTAAGAAAAATTTACTCTTACAGATAATAAAATAAATTGTTCATAATGAGAAATTAATTATATAATAACGGAAATTCATCCGTTTAAACTCATCACCGTAAAATAATTGATGATGTTTGGAATATTTATAATTACGAAAACTATTTAATTTTAGTATGCGGTTAACGGAAGAGCAGCATATGCCTAAATCGTTGGAAATATCGCTAACTGTCAAATTTGAATTTATTGCAGCGCATACTAAAATGAACGTATCATTAGGAACTCTGCGATTTGGGAATAATGGTTTTAAATTTTGTACAGAACCAGTAATGTTTATTTTCTTTTCTTATTTTCTTATTTTCACTATTCAAACGCTTAAGAGACTCCGTATAGGGTGACGGTGGTGACACTAATTTGTGACATTAGTTGTTAAATGGTTGCGCGACAGACTGGTTTGTGATTGGTTAAACGCGTTCAGGGGAATTGTATTCGAAGCGGGAGAAATATTCATACGTTCGCATCGTTGCGTTTGCTCAGAATCAGGCGGTATAGCCCTGTATTATAACACTACCACTTGCATACTTAATGCTATGATCGATATAATCCTTATTTATTTTCCCAAGTGATAATTATAATACTAATTTTAAATAATTGAAATGATTCCATAAAGATCAATAATTTAAGATGTAAATAAAACTTAAAACATTTTTAATAATATAAAATATTAATAAAAATATGGTATGGAGAATATAATAGAAGTTCCTATATTTGTGAAAGTATCTCTCCAGAGACGCAGACATGTGTTTTGTCTTACTACAGAATCATAAGTGTGCGACGATTTGGGCGATAAGCTCACAAAAACAACAACATTGCCATATTACAGAAATTATTAGGACAGAGCATAGAAGGGTGCAAGGGTGTTGTTTTTGTGAACGGCTGTCCAGTGACGGCTCACTGACGATTCTGTAGTAAGATGAAACACATGTCTGCATATCTGGAGAGATATTTTCACAAATATATGAACTTGTATTGTGCCGTCGCACTATATCTTGAAGCAGACTATACCTAAGTATATAAACTGGTAATAAAGACAAAGTAATTTGAATAACAACTATATAATGAGCAAGCTATACATTCCCAGACTAACTGCCATAGGAAGGGAATATAGGAAAACAACTACTTACTGCTTTTCAATATGATCTCTTACGTCTTCAATACACTTGTTATAAAGTTAAATAAGTTTTCGATATTTATAAAAATAATTTTCAGAATCAACATCAAAGTACTTCCCTACAGTTGCTAAAATTTTTCGCACTGCATTTTTAAGAAAATTACTCAGTGAAGGTAAATTTGAGCTATATCAGGATTATATATTGAGTATTTATTTGAATTCCGTCGAGGCTAGAATAACGTCTAATAGAGGCTTGCGAAACCCTAGCCGTGTGGGCAGGTGCATTGTTATACGGAAGTCACAGACTTTCGCCAATTTTCTGAGTTATTTTTGTAATCATTAAATTACATTTCGAAAATTATGCAGAAATATAGGATAATAATGGGTTTCTCAAAAATAACTATGTATATGATTTTAAATGGCTATAGCTTCAAAGTATTTACTTTGTTTCAGTTAAACTTCATATACACTAGTGTGTGTCCTATACAAATCTAATCATGGCGCCGCTTTCGGAAGAACAGCATATAATCATAAAAATTTATTATGCAAATGGTTGGTCGATAAAACAAACCCATCGAAGAATTCACGGTACTTTTAGGGCATTTAATTGTCCTACTGAGCTAGCAATTCGAAACTTAGTTCAAAAATTTGAAGATACTGAATCTGTTCGAGACTAACCTCATTCAGCAACACCAAAAAGTTCACGTTCTGATGAAAATATCGCTACTGTACGAGAGAGTATCGCAAATGACCCATCGACGTCAATCCCATGACAATATCAAGAATTAGGCTTACTCCAACCAGTTTAGAGAAAATTTTACATAAGGACCTGCAGTTGTATGCATACATTCAGTTAACGCAAGAACCCAAGGATATGGTTCATCGACAACGTATAAATTTTGTTAGTGGATGTTCGAAGAAAGAGCAACATATCTATATTTTGTATATAAAATAATCTTTAGCAATGATGCACAGTTTACGTTAAATGGGGCAGTGAAACAAAACTGTAGTGTTTGAGGAGAAGAAAATCCTCAAATTATTCTTGAACGATCGCTTAATGCGCAAAGATGTACGGTTTGGTGTGGTTTATGGTAAATACCGGATGTTATAATGCAATATTAAGAAATTTTATATGGCCTCAACTAAATTAAATTGACATTAATGATGCATATTTGCAACAAGATCGTGTTACGTGCCACACAACACGAGAAAACATCGCGTTATTACGCACGAGATTCTCTGGACGTGTAATTTCTCGGAATCCTTATGTGAATTGGCCACCAAGGTCTTGCGATCTAACACCTTTTCCTTATGGAGTTACTTAAAATGCAAAGTCTACTTTAGTTAGCCACTTAACATTCTAGCCCTAAAAAATAACATTAAAAATAACATTCGGGTCGCTATAAGAGATATTGAAGCTCCAATGCTTGGACGAATCATAGACAATTTCAATTCTCGCATTGATGCGCGCCAACGTAGCTGTGGTGGATATTTAAATGATCTTTCACGTTTAATTGTATTTAATTTTACTTTGATTTAAAAAAAGAAACCATAAATATTTCTTACAATTTCTTTACAACATCTTATAGTCATGTTTGGTAAACCTTATATTAATCACTTACTGCAGTGTTTATTTATTTAAAATCAATCGTCCGTATTTCCTCATAATCTCAGAAGACTGTTGTTACGATTAGTTTTCCGATTGAAATATATTGCCTTATGTACAACTCCCTTGCTTGATCTCCATTCGCAATTCGATGGATTCCATTTTGGATGAAAAATGAAGGTAGAACATCATTTCATCATCGGTAACGACTGAGATTTCTTCTTTTTCATTTAACATAATATCAAGGACAAGTGATCACTATCAATATCCTAGCATTGAATAGTTGAAAGAAGTTTTTGATGTCCACTTTACGTTAATTCTATCTGTCCTCAATTGATCGTGAACAATTTGTCTAACGTTTAACCTGTGTATGTAAAAGTTGTGACGTTGCAGATAATTCTTTGACTTTTATTCGACATTTAAACAATAGCAAATTTTCAGCCATGGTAATATTCTCTACAATTAAAAATTGTAGCTGCCCTGAGAATATACCCGAAAATGGTATATCCGCAATATCCGTAAAGAAGGAAACAATGCCTAATCCATCATTCCAGTCTAGAAACCAATAATGGACAACAACCACTGAACTTTACAAACCAGATTGAAACAGAATATTCTCAATAAATATTATCCAATCTGTGTTTAATTTGAGAAGCTGATAAACTTCACGTTTGTTACAAATACAATTACTGCTCTATAACAAAGTTTTTCTTAATTTTTGTCATTCTATTCATTAGCCAATTTATTTGGGATTATTGTGATAAACTGATAACAGTTAAAGTTACTATTTTCTAAAGTTTATTCGGTAAAGCAAAGTTTTATGTTTTACGATTTCCCACCATACACATATCTTTCGACACACCGTTTCATGTTTAAATATTTGATTGAAACGACAAATGTCAAAATAATAAAACGAACATTTTTAAGTGAATAAAATACGTTTATTTCCAACAAACAAGCAAAATTTTATAAAAATTGTTCAAAGTGTCCACCACCTTGTTTGAAAAATTTCTCACATCTTCTTCTAATGGAGGAAAAAGTGTTTTGTAGTATCGCATTGTCAATTCCATTAATTCTTTCAGCAATTCTGATTTGAAGGCCTGCAAGATCAGGTATCTGTACTTGATAAATTGAGTTATTTAAGAATGGCCATAAAAAGAAATCACATGGGGTAATGTCACAAGATCTTGGTGGAAATTCATGTTCAGTGGTTAAACTTATCAACCGATTTTGAAAAAATTGCTGCAGAATATTAATTGTTTCACCTGCTGTGTGTGCTCTAGCTCCGTCTTGTTGAAAGTAACCCTGTGTTATTTCTTCGTCATCAAGCTGTTCGATAAATGGCATAATAATTTCTTGTCGATACCTTTCTCCTGTTAAGGTTCCGTTAAAAAAAAATAGGGCCAATAATTCTCCTTCGACTAATCGCACACCATACACCAATTTTCTGCGGAACCATAACGGAATGTGTCACTGTGTGCCGAAAACTGTCATAATCAAAGATGACGTTAGGGAACTCATTTCTAAATTCTTCTAAACAATCTTGAAGAGAATACTGCCATTGTCCGTCAATCTTACGTCCGTTTCGAAAATAAGATTCTAGCATGAATGATTTGTGTTGTATAGTAAAAACCATGTTAAATCAATTTTAAATTACAAAGCAATTTTTGTCAACTATGCATCTGTCTAATTGACAACTAATGCAAATTTAATTTATTAATAATCATACGTTTTTAAAGGAATGGCCTACTAGAGGCAAAGCTTATTTGAACGCTTTTTATAATTTGGTACGTGCAGGTCAGTGTGGATATACATTTCATGTCGAGTTTTTCGCTATTTTCTGTAAAAAGGTTTTAATATACAACAATACAGATCATATTAAGAAAAAAAAGCACATCTGTAACGTGTGTTCATTTGGAATGTCAATCTAGGTTACCTTGAAATTTTGATAGAATAAGACGCATATATATTGGTATGTGTTTGTTGTTCCGTAAACGTAAATCCAAATGACATTTGATAATGTCAATCACATTTGTTATTTATTTGTATGTATGAAACTGTTAAAATATACGACTTTGTAGGTTAAGTAGTAAATTTTAATTTACGACATACTTCAAAATGTTCTCAGTAATCACATGCTACTAGATTGACTTTTCAAATGAACACGCGTTATATATTTGGTAAAGTTATATTGTATGTAAAATGTCATGTAAATTATTATATCTCTTGATGTTCTAGTTTATAATTGTTAATAACTTAGAATTTTAATCATGCTATATATACCAATTTATAAAATAGTAAGCTTCATAATCAATACTTGAATTTTGTGAATTTCTTTTGATGCATAAACGTTGTTATAAACGTTGACTGTAACTGTTCAGGTGCATGTGAAGTTTCAAGCAATCTATTAAGGTTTTCAAAGTATCAAATATATTTTTATTTGATATGCATCACAAATTAGTATTAACATTTTTTTATTATTATCTATAAGGATAAGCATTCCATTCGTTTTAAAATATGTATTATTAATACATCAAAACAATTCAAAGATTTTAGAATATGCAAAATAGAATTCAATATAATATTTATTTATTAGAAATTAATATGTTTGAATATATATTGTGAACAATGCAGTTTTCAAATTTAGTTCAGTACTACATGTTAGAGGTTATGCACTACAAGTGAGAAGAAGACAGATGACATGCGGTCGGAAGAAGACTAAGTACACATTTAAAATATAAAATACTATTAGAAAACAATATTAAGAAAACGTAAATCAATATAAGAACGAAAGCTTTTAAGTATAGGAGATTATTTAAAAGATATTATAACTTAAAATGTATTTGAAAAAGAATTGACGTCAAAGGGAATATATATAGAAAATTTTTCAAGAAGAGGGGACACTTATCGAAATATCGTTAAAAGAGGTGGTTTCAAAATAAGATTTTGCTTTTTATTAAATCTTTAGAATTTGATAATTTTTGTTATAAAAGAAAATAAAGTTATACTTGATTTTCAATTTATCAATATACATATATATATACAGCCTGTCCCGTAAAAAACGCCAACATTCATAATTCCGTTATTTATTGTCCGGTTTTATTTAAACAAAAAGTAAATTTAATAGCATCAAAAACACTATAAGATAGCAGTGTTTTATTTGTTTTCAATTGTTTTCATTAATGTCAAACGACAGTCAAGTTTTTTATTTTAATGGCAACATATATATTTTTGGCTATATTCGGATTGGATTTTTTTTCTGAATTCAACGATGTATAACATGTTTATTTTTGATAAACGTTTATTGCAAAAAAATAACTTTATAAATTTCATCTATGTCTTCCATTATTTATAAATATTCGAATGTGTCATGAAACATTGGAAATGTAAGTATTATAAATATTATTATAAGAAACAAAACACTTTACAATACATGTTGAAATTGCCCGCCACCTTGTTGAACACATATCGCACATCTCCTAATTACTCCAAAGGTCGCATTTAAAAGACAAGCGGCAGGTACTTCTTGACAAGTGTTAATAATTCTTTGTCTTAAAATGTCAACATTTTCTGGAGTTGTTAAATAAACTCGATCTTGTAGATAAGCCCACAACCAAAAATCGAGGGGCGTAAGATCCGGTGAACGCGCAGGCCACTGGATAGGACCGGATGTTCCTATCCACCTATTTCCAAATTGGGTGTTCAACAAATCAGTATTTACTCTGGCGTTGTGCGCGGGAGCCCCATCTTGTTGAAAAAATATTCTATTTAAATTTGCCAAAGGTAATTCATCTAAAAAGTTTTGGAGATTTTCGTGTAATAAAGTGTAGTATTTTTCTTGATTTAAGCAACCATCTATGAAAAATGGCCCAATTAATTGATCACCTAAAATGCCACACCAAACATTTACGTTGTAACGTCTTTGAAAATTATTTTCAATTACAAATCTCGGATTGTCTGCACTCCACTGTCGATATATGTTTCTATTAAAACTACCGTTGTTGCTAAAAGTGCATTCACCAGACCAAATTATCCTGTTGTAAAAATTCGGGTCTTGTTCTAATGCATTTAAATAAAAACGACAAAACTGGATTCTTCGGCCAGGCTCATTTTGTTCTATTACAAGAACTTTTCGAGCTATGTACGGTTTAAGTTTGTGTTTTCTTAAAATACCATGAACTGTAGTTTTTGATACCCCAATATTATGTGCAATTTCACGAATCGAAGTTCGTGAATTTTGCTGTACTGCAAGAAGAACATCTAATTCCTTATCTTCGGAGAATTTCCGTTTCTGTGTTTTTGGTTTGGTAAATGATCCATAATTTCTTAAATTCTTTTCAATTCTCTGAAATATTTTCGAACCTAGAACTTCTCTGTCCGGAAAACGAGCACTGTACAGACGAACTGCTTGAAGGCGATTTTTATTACATTCAAAGAACACTTGTAACATGTCCGTTAATTCATTGTTATTCATTTTTAACGAAAATACGCTTTTTGTTGCGGCAGAACGTTCAAACAGGATAATACAGAAAACTTAATAAAGTCAAACTGACACTTAAGGCACATTGACATAATGCTAGTGGACTGGGCCAAGTCTACTATAATTAAAGATGAAATTTATAAAGTTTTTTTTTTATTTTTTATTATTAGGAGATGTACGATAATGTGTTAAACAAGGTGGCGGGCAATTTCAACATTTATTGTAAAGTGTTTTGTTTCTTATAATAATATTTATAATACTTACATTTCAAATGTTTCATGACACATTCGAATATTTATAAATAATGGAAGACAAAGATGAAATTTATAAAGTTTTTTTTTGCAATCAACGTTTATGAAAAATAAACATGTTATACATCGTTGAATTCAGAAAAAAAAATACAATCCGAATATAGCCAAAAATATATATGTTGCCATTTAAAATAAAAAACTTGACTGTCGTTTGACATTAATGAAAACAATTGAAAACAAATAAAACACTGCTATCTTATAGTGTTTTTGATGCTATTAAATTTACTTTTTGTTTAAATAAAACCGGACAATAAATAACGGAATTATGAATGTTGGCGTTTTTTACGGGACAGTATGTATATATATATATATATATATATATATATATATATATATAAATTTATGCGACCGGTCACTAAACACACGCACGAGCGCGCCAACATACCAACATACACAACAAACCCTACACTTACGTGCTCACACAAACACAAAACCACACACCCAGAGAGAGACGCAAGCTGCCAGCAGCAACCAACACACAAGTTCATACCCAGAAAGAGACACAAGCTGCTGGCAGCGGACAACACATATGTTCTCTCCTTGCTATCTTTTTTGGAATACTAAGGCATGATTTATTATTATTCAATTGGAATGTATCTTTGAATAATTTTATCCATAGCAACTCAATTATTTGACATTTGTATACTGACATTTATATTTTATATCCTTGATAAAGGCATCATTACCGAAACATGTAGGGTTGTTTTAAATATATATACTTTGAAGTAAACCAAGACCTTTAATCGCCAACTGATTGAATTTACCATATCATACCAAGGTCAGCGAAAATATTATATATATAAATATATATATATATATATATATATATATAGATAATTATTTCGTGACCTTTGTATGTTATGGTAAATTCAATTTGTTGGCGATTTAAGGTCTGGTTTTATTTCAAAATGTATATATTTAAAACAATCCTATATATATATATATATCGTTTAGTTTATTTTATTTTAAGAAAGCTAAGTATGGATCAATATCACGAGAAATTTAATCGCATGTACAATAATGAATTCGACAGGTAAATTATGTAACAAAAACACTCAAGACTTTGAAGTACTAAAATTAAATTTATAAGTTTATTGGTTTTACGTAGACATTTTATTTGATTGCGTATTAAAATAGATAAACAGTGTCGTTGCTTGCTAAATTTTAACTCTCAATTACACTCCTGAGGAAGTAGCAAATTCGTTATGAAATATAGAGTGAAATAAAGGAGTTTTTTTTTACTTGACAGACCGCACACCCGTTAATTAATTTTTACTTATACAGTACGGTCGATAATACCTAATAGTCTACATATATATATATATATATATATATATATATATATACGAGTGTTTAGATAATTTCTTAGCATTTCATTAAATATATCAATTGATAGATTATTGGAGTTTTCTCGGCTTATATATGAAATATTTACAAATATTATCAAATTAGTATGTAATTTCCAAGTGAATAACAATGTAAACATTGCTGTCTACAAATTACAAAGCAAATCATACGAAATTTTTAATAGAAAAATATAGTGTACGTATGAACTTGAACCCAAGTCTACGGTTTGCCGGACCGGTGCTTTACCACTTAAGTCACGATAGACGTTGGTTCAAGCTATTTAGAAATTAATTATAAAGTAACAGTGTTAATGATTCATATGTCAGTTAAAAATTTCGTTTCAGTTTCATGATTTGCTTTGTAATTTGTAGACAGCAATGTTTACATCTTGATTTACTTGGCAATTACATACTAATTTGATAATATTTGTAAATATTTCATATAAAAGCCTAAAAATAATTAATTAATTGATATATATATATATATATATATATATATATAAATGTGAATATTCTCTGACTAGACATAAGATTTGCATACTATATTTTATTAAAATTTGATAACATTTTTAACATAAGAATTAATGTATAATTTATCAAAGTGTGAATAATAAATATATTAAACTTAACATGCTATCGTATTATTTCTCTCCTTATTACATTAGATCCTAGGCCTAGTTGCAAGAAACCATTTTTGTAAAACAAAAACCCTGAGACGAATTTTAAGAGTATAAAACAAAAATATGTGTGTACGATGATTAATGTTTAATAATTGACGATTCATATTTAATATATTGGCGCTCATTTTGAAAATCAAAGTACACAGCAATATGTTTCCGATGTGTCCAATTAAGTCCAGTCTCGAGGCGGCTGCGATATAGTACAGTTATTTCGTGTAAAGTAAAAAATAATAAATCAATTATTTCGAAAGCTATAAAGAGACAGTCCTGCCACGAAGCACAGAAATTAGTAAGTAAATTTCCGGATTTAGTTTACGCTGGCACTACAATAAAATGAAAAGTTTGTGAAATACCGCTCTCATGTACAACAAAATATAACTGCTAACCAAAGGCATGTGAATAGTGCAAAACATATACGGAAAAAAATGTGACGTATTTGTGTTCGAATTATGTATAAACGCTTAAAACGGTAAGTATTCCAGCATGTTTTATAAATTTATAACTTTATTTATTATTTACTATTATTTATTTATCAGTATACGTAACAGTGCCCATCGGTATTTTAGACTAATAATCTTAATCGTTATTGGCCGTTAGCACCGCTATTGGAAACATGTACATATAACAGATGCGCCTACAATCGAAGCCCTTTCCACTGCGACACTGAGTTTCCTTCCAAATGGGCATCCTTACTCATTACCAAGATTGATTCAAGATTTAAATGTATATCTGTAGTTTCTTTCTTTTTTTTTGCGACGTATTCTATGTGAAAGTATTAGGGAAGGTTAAAAAATCTTCTATGTATTTGCTTTAAATATAATTTTCAATAAAATAAATTTGAGCACATAAATAAAAATCAAGCAAGAAAAAATGTGATTTAAAAAATGGTGAGACAAAACTAATTCTTGTTATTATTCATCTTGCCGTGTTTTCGGACATCCGGTTTTTGTACTGTCAAGTAGTATGATCTAGAACTAATAGTAGCGAAGATATAACAATAATCACGATATCATCTTTACACAATATAATCATTAATTTCTAAGTACTGCCTATGGTATGGTTCTCATTCTGTTTCTTTTATCTCCCTGCTATTCAAGTTTATAATTAGTATGAAGTCATTATCGTCTTACGTTTGTGTTATTTGTGGAAAACATAGTTTTTATGTCTTCCTTTTAATTATTATTCTTATTGCAAATTAGCACAGCTAGCTCATGGTTAAACCTTAATTATACAGATAACTAATTAAATTACTGTTATTATTAGATGGAATGTGTTGTAATGTTTATTTACTTTTTTATCTCAGGTATTCAATTTAAACAATTTAATCCCTTTTTATTTTTATTTTGCACGTGTGCACTTTTAACTATCTCAAATAATTACTATCGTAAACGAAGTATGTAAATATTCTTTAAATGATTGGGTAATTGTTTTACAACCTGGTTTCATAAAATTTAATGTTCTAAACTTAAGCGATATAATATTGTATTTTATTTTCAAACAACGGCGGCATTTTCATTATGTTTTACTTGTAAGTAAGACCATTTAGTATTAGCTGAACATGTTAGTTTTGGTTTCTTGATTGTAGTGCTTTATTAATATTTCTATGTAATACAAGGACAATTAAAATTTGGCCTGCATTTTTTAGTGAAAATAATTGAAGAGATACTACAAAGTCAAACGCCATAAGTAACTGCAACTCGATTGTGTCCAATACTGTCAGCTGTATTAACAATATGTCAAATTCCGCTACATAACGTATAATTATTAAATTTCTTTTCAACGAAGGTGTAAAAACGACTGATATTTATCAGAGACTTCATAATCAGTTCGGAGAAGAGTGGTCATCACTCAGAACAGTCTTTGAGTGGTATAAATCCTTTCAGGATGGTCGTGAACGCGTGCCGAACTTTGCCGCATGCTGCTCATCTAGTGTCTGCTGTGAATTTTGGGAACATTTAAAAAGTTGACCAGCTGATCCGAAACAATAGGCGAATATCTGTGAAGAAAATTGCTGGAATTGTAACCACTAATGTTGGTAGTGTTCACGACAAGCCTAAATTTAGTAAAGTTAGCGCAGGTGGGTTCCAACAAGAGAATTCTGGCTTCGCTACGAATATGGCGGGGAATTTTTGTCACGTATCATAACAACTGATGAGACCTCGGTAGACCGTTATATCCCAGAAAGAAATAATGTTGGCATTGACGGCGTTACTCATGTTGACATCCCCCCCAAAAAATTAAAACGCAGCCATCGACTGGCAAAGTAATGGCGACTGTGTTCTGGGATGCTATTGGAACAAGTTACGTCGATTTTCTCGAAGAAAGAAAAACGACTAACCCAGCTTATTGCAGTGAGCTTAAAGGTTTTGCTGGCCATACGAACAAAAAACCGCGTTCTCTTAAGCAAGGGCATTATTCTCCTACACTATAACGCTCACCCACATGCAGCCCATCTAACGAACAATACATTGACTAAATTGGGTTCGGAAGTATCCCCCATATAGTTCAAACTTGACTCTGAGTAGCTCTCATCTTTTTAGGCTACTCAAACAGTTCTTGGGAGGTAAGCGATTTGCCTGTAATGAGGAAGTGAAAGATGCAGTGCAAAATTGGCTGCATTGTCAACCGAAAGAATTTTTTTCGACGGGGATGCAGAAGTTACCGCAGCGATGGGGAAAGTGTATTTTAAAGGCAGGTGAACGTTGTATACCGGTGTCTTAAAAAAATGTATACATTTTTGTACTTTGATTAATTTTCTTCCTTTTCAGTTAGATTGTATTGAAAAATAATGAATAAGGCAAAACACAACATAGAGAAAAGGAAATTCGTTCTCAAGTGTTACTGGAAGTACGAGAACATAGCTGAGGTGAGAAGCCAGTATGAAACCGATACACCGATGATGGAACTGTTCAAGTCGTACACAAACAACGTTCAGGAAGAACGCGGACGTCCACGGATCCTGTGAGATAGGCAGTGGTGGTAGAAAACTACGTTCAAAGTCCAAGATTATCAGTTCGGCAGACAACACGTGAAGAAGGAATTACAAAATCGAGTGTTCAGCGGATTTTAAAGCAAACCCGTTTTAACAGTTACATTCCAACTATGAACCATGGCCTTAACGAAGATAACCCTGATCGACGAATCGAATTTTGTGAGAGGTACCTAGGAAAATGTGCAGAGGATATAAATCCATTTACATTTTAAATTTCTTTAAAAAAGGCACTATGTGTCGAAACATATAAGATTGTTTCAAATATATACATATTAAAGTTCCTTTTGTTCCTTGATGAAATTTTGAAATTGCCATGAGTCTTTGGTATGATATTCCGTTTTTCCTAACATCTTAGATATGCGATTACCTAGGAATTTTGCTATATTATAAGTAGGGGCTTGTATGTTTGATACTATTGGTCTTAAAGGGATATTATATTTTTGTGGATTTTTGGTAAACCATATATTGATGGAGGTTGGGAATTAAAAATGCGAAGTTTGTTTTTAGTGTTGAAATCTATTAGGTTTTGCCTATGCCATTTATTTATTAAGTTATTATATTCTTTTTGAGTTTTTTCTGTTGGATTATTTCTATCTTTTTTGTAGGTAAATTTAGCGTCTAATAGTTTTTCCAGTTTTTGCTTATATTCCTCTTTAAGAATGATCACTGTTTTATTTGATTTATCTGCTGTTGTTATTATAATGTGAGGGTTGTCTTGGGCAAATCTTTTTGTATATTGAATGAACTTATTCATATATAAATTTGATATATGTGTTTTATTATTTATTTTCTTATGTTTATGGTTAGTGATTATATTACAGATTTTTTTACGTATTTCGTTCTGTTTGTCTTGTGGTAAATTTTGTATTCCAGCTATATAGTCATCAATGGGTATTTTGTTTGGTGGCATATTAAATTTGGGTCCTAGGCTAAGTATGTATTTAACATTATCCGGAATATTTATTTGGTCAAATTGATAATCCAGTTATTGTTAATTTTGTAATTTATCTCTAAGTGTTGTTTCTTTATTAGTTTCTCTACTTTGTTTTATAATTTATTTTTGTTTGTCAGGAAATTATTATTGTAAATATTAGATTCTATTTTTTCGAAGCTGTTTAAAATTTGAGCAGACAATTTCTGTATGATAATATTTTTCAAGTTTGAAATAATTTGATTGAATGTATTAATGTCGCAAATTGTTTGGGATATTGTGCTGTTTAAAATTTGTAGGTAACAGGAATTCATAATTTTTTGAAATTTAGTTTTTAGTTTTGAAATTGTGAAATGAAATCTGTCAAGTTTTCTCATTTTTATAAATGTAGGTGTTATTTGTAACGATCTGCATCTTACCAAAAAGTTTCTTCTGTTGATCTGGTTTGCCAGTTTCTTTCTGACTTTGATGTATTCTTTGATAATTTTATGATCTTCTTCGTTTATGTAATTGTATACTTCATGATGTAATTGTTCTATTTTATTAGCACAAATTATTATTAATAAACTGGATGCATCTTTGAATAATTTTATCCATGACAACTACAAATGTATAAGTATGACATTAATATACTGTCATTTATATTTTAAATTCTTTGAGAAAGGCATTACTTGCCGAAACATGTAAGATTGTTTTAAATATATGCATTTTTATGTAAATCCAGACCTTAAATCGCCAACTAATTAAATCTACCAGAACATACAAAGGTCACTAAATAATCATCTTTATATATATATATATATATAGTAGATTAATTAGTTGGCGATTTAAGTTCTGGTTTTACTCAAAAATGCATATATTTAAAACAATCTTACATGTTTTAAATATATGCATTTTTGAGTAAAACCAGACCTTAAATCGCCAACTAATTGAATCTACCATAACATACAAAGGTCACGAAATAATGATCTTTATATTTATATATAGGGGCGTCTTTGCTAAATTTTAACTCTGTAATTGAACTCCTGAAGAAATAACTAATGGTTATGAAATATAGAGTGAAATAAATGAGTTTTTTTTTATTTGACAGACCGCTTATCCATTTATTTAATTATTCATTATTATAGTACGGTCGATAATACTTACAAGTCTATATATATATATATATATATATATATATATATATATATATATATATATATAATTAAATCAGGAGTCTTTGCTGTTAGAATATATATGGAAAATTATGTTATGGAAAATAAAGGAAAATTGTTTTTGGGGAATCCAGAATAATTAAACTCTATTACTTAAGTCAGTTCTTTTTTTTTCTACCAATATTTCGCATCAAAATCGTATGCTTCCTCAGGGGGTCCAAAATGTGAACTATTTTTTGGATGGTGAAATTGCCCGTCTCACTATTCATAACGCTTGCAATATTTCAAAGTAATCCGACTAATAACAATTAGCGGACACATAGTTTATTTTGAAAGTACAGTTTAAAAGCCAGGACACACATTTAAAAGAGAGGAACACGTGTAGTTGTGACGAACAAAATATTGGGAGAGAAAATAAAGAACTGACTTAAGTAATAGAGTTTAATTTTGCTGGATTCCCCAAAAACAATTTTCCTTTCCATATATATATAGAATAAAATAAATTAAAAGCGGGCAAGCGGTCGGTCAATTAAAAACTCATTTATTAATTATCCCTATATTTCGCAACAGCTTTGTTGTTTCTTCCGGAGATAAAAATGTAGAGTTCAAAAAAATAGTAAAAGTGACGTACAAGGGCAATAAAATTGATTGAATCAATTTGATTGTTCTTGTACGTGACTTTTATTATTTTTTTGAACTCTACATTTTTATCAATATATTACGATCGATAATTTCTTTTAAATTATATATATATATATATATATATATATATATGTATATGTATATATATATATATACAGGGTGTCCAGAAACTCTCCTGACAAACGAAGACCGGAGATTCCTCTGATAATTTTAAGAGACTTAAACCCAAATTCACCTAATCCGAAAATGCTTCCTAAGGGAGCTAGAGTTCTTTGAAGATGGCGCCTTGTATTTATTTTTTTTTAAATTCCTCCAGAACGCTTCTATTTAGAAAAACAAAAACTGGTACGCTTATTTATCCTCCAGAGATGAATCGATTCCATCAATTGCGAATTTCTAGTACCGGTCATAGGCGTCCGTTTTGGGTAGGTCAACGGTTATTTTAAGGCATAACTTTTTTGTCTTTAACTTTTAAGCATTTGTGACACTAGATTATTAAATTTTCAGGTATTCCAGTACTAAAAGGTACTCTTACTTTAAGTCGGTAGGATACACCGTTTTCTAGAAAAATCGATTTGTAAATTTTTCGTTTTTTCTTCATTAAAGTTCAATTTATTATGTACCTACTTATTTTTAGCGACGATGTTGGCTTGGACTATCAAGGCATGGATGAAAATTAATTTAATAAATTAAAAACAAATTATTTATTACAATGGAACGAAACTAACAAAAAAAGAACAAGTATCAAAGGTAGATTGTTACAAAAGTTGCTCGATGTGATGACCATTAGTCTCTATGCATAAGTTTACCCTTTTGCTTAGAGAACGCCGAATTCTTGCAAAAATTCCAAAGTTATTTCTAAATTCGTTGCAAGCATCTTGTATCCTTAGCCAGAGTTGTGCGCGATTTTGTATCGGAACGGAATAAACAAATGCTTTTATGTATCCCCAAACACAATAATCGCAAGGATTCAAATCCGGCGACCTTGCTGGCCAAGCAACTAGACCGCCTCTTCCAATCCAATGTTCTTCGTAGTTATTATCCAGAAAGTCTCGTACATTCCTGCTAAAGTGGGCCGGACAGCCGTCCTGTAGAAACCATAAGTTTTGCCGAATATTTAAACGCACCTCATCTAACAAATCAGGTAAAATATTTTGCAGGAAATGTAAGTAATCAGCACCATTTAAACGAGCAGGTAATTCCACAGGTCCAAGTAGATAATCGTCAACTACTCCTATCCAGACGTTTATGCTAAACCTATGCTGATGCTTAAATTCTTGAACAACGTGGGGATTGTCACCAACGTACGAATAATAATGTGCATTATGTACATTAAAAATTCCATTTTTTGAGAATGTAGCTTCGTCACCAAACAAAATGTTCCTGAAGAAATCTTCATCTTGATTTTTCTGATTTTGTAACCATCTAGCGAATTCTACGCGAGCAGGAAAATCTCCTTCTAGCAGTGCTTGCACCTTTGTAAAATGAAAAGGATATAAATTTTCTTTGTGTAAGATATTTCCTACGGAAGATTTTGAAATTGTGGGGTACATGGCAGATAGTCTTCGAACGCTAATTTCTGGATTTTCCTCAACTTCCATTAAAATAACATCTTCATGTTCTGCTGTTACATCATTATGTCTCCCTGTTTCATTATTTTTTGGGGCCACTGAACCTGTTTCTCTTAATCGTTGATGAAGAGCTGTAAATGTTGAGTGAGTGGGATGCTGCCGATTGGGATATTTTTCAGCGTATCTACGTTGCGCCGCTCGAGCGTTGCACCTCATTTCGCGATAAACTAAATGCATATCGGCGTATTCCTCATTAGTAAAAACCATTTTTTTTTTAAATTGAAATCGTTGTGTTTGAATCGCACAAAGTAAAAAATGTAAAGATAAACTTCGCGAACTGACAACAATTTGACAATGAAAAACGTAGATTTTACTTCTGTTGTTGGCAGTTCAGAGCTAACTATTGCAAAAAATAAAAAATTGAACTTTAATGAAGAAAAAACGAAAAATTTACAAATCGATTTTTCTAGAAAACGGTGTATCCTACCGACTTAAAGTAAGAGTAACTTTTAGTACTGGAATACCTGAAAATTTAATAATCTAGTGTCACAAATGCTTAAAAGTTAAAGACAAAAAAGTTATGCCTTAAAATAACCGTTGACCTACCCAAAACGGACGCCTATGACCGGTACTAGAAATTCGCAATTGATGGAATCGATTCATCTCTGGAGGATAAATAAGCATACCAGTTTTTGTTTTTCTAAATAGAAGCGTTCTGGAGGAATTTAAAAAAAAATAAATACAAGGCGCCATCTTCAAAGAACTCTAGCTCCCTTAGGAAGCATTTCCGGACTAGGTGAATTTGGGTTTAATTGTCTTAAAATTATCAGAGGAATCTCCGGTCTTCGTTTGTCAGGAAAGTTTCTGGACACCCTGTATATATATATATATATATATATATATAAGGTAAACTTAATAAGTCGGCGATTAAAGGTCTGGTTTACTTCAAAGTATATATATTTAAAACAACCCTACATGTTTCGGCAATACGCCCTTGTCAAGAGAATACAAAATATAAATATATATTCTCTTGACAAAGGCATCATTGCCGAAACATGTAGGGTTGCTTTAAATATATATATACTTTGAAGTAAACCAGACCTTTAATCGCCGACTTATTAAGTTTACCTTATATATATATATATATATATATATATATATGTATATATATATATTTGTATGTAAATACTGAACATTTTTTTTAATTCAAGGAAATGACGAAGTAATCAACAAACTCATCAGTGAGTATAAGATTAGTTACAGGATAAGTATTTAGATTTTATATATTAAATATTAAGAAAACAAATAGTCGGAGCTCTGGGGCACCCTAGAACGTATTTTAAAATAAGCAGACGAAAAACCATTATAAAAGTAAGAAGACATCGATTGAAGCAATGCCCGACAGAATCCAACGGCATTCAATATAACAATGAGTATGTTATAGTTAATGCAATCCAAGGCCTTTGAACAGGCAGTATAGATTACATCGACCTGCTGACGATCATCCAAAGCTACGAACAGGTATTGGGTAAGGCTGTTCAAGTTAGATACTCCGATCTACCCGGCTACTCATACTCAAATACAAATACTCATGTTGGTGTACTTACTGATAATTATGATTTTATATTAGCGGAAATTCTGGTACAAAGAATATGTTCAAACACCTTAACATAGTTAATGTTTGATAAAATGTTTAAGTGTCTACCTTCACACGATCATCACATTTAAATACGGAAATTATTTTACTTATTTTCCAAGTACGTAGAAAAGTGGAAGTCTTCATGGTAAGATTCTATATAGCAGACAGTTAACGGGCAAAATTAAATAGCACCTCGCGCACTACAAAACTACACGCAGAGAAATGCATTTTTAGAACAAGAAAAAATATTATTTTACTACTATTTTCTTGGAATTAGAAAAGAATTTGTTTCCTTTAAAACTGTTTCCTTATATTAAGAAAAGCAGTATTTCTCCAACAAAACTAAAAATTTCTTGAATAAATGTTTCTATAAAGAAAAACATCTATTTGGTGGAAGCAAACTTATTATATCATTTCTATTTTTAGCGATTGCGAGTTTACGTATAGGCCCGATCAGGGGTGCAATATTAGACGTCTTTGTACACAAGTAACACAAGTTCGCTGCATTTGCTACCTTTGTGTCGTTGTTTATGTGTATGAATTATTATATTAAAGTGATAGTTATCAATATGGACGAATTTGTGAGTGATATATTAAGAAAGTGGGAATTACCACCACCGAAGTTGAGGATGAGTTTTCTTTGACAAATCGTCAGAATTTTTCATTTCATCCTGTATCTACTAATTGGTATGAAGTAAATGGCAATCATTTTAATTTATCAGATGTAATTTTAATAAAGTATATTGATAATACTCCTCAGTTTGGTTTAGTTACAAAGATTTTAATTAACAGTGAAAATACTAGCATCTGTTATTTTACATATAATAAATTAGAAACATTAGATTACACTATGCATTATAGAGCATATAAAGTTAAGTTTACTACAGAGGAGAGACAAATCTCACTTAACGATATATATTCCAGAAAAACAATAATTGTTCATACTTTATTTTTAAATGAATCCTATGTAACATTATAAAAATTTATTACTGTGTTATAGAAATAATAAAATATTGTCGTATATTTATATGTATAATTTTCATCTCTCCTAAACCTTGGCATTTTAAAAATTACGAAAATAAAAATATTAGCTCCTTTTTATCAGAAAATTATCATTACAATGCATATATTGATTTACTAAATCAATTCTGCATTTAATAACGGTTTTATATTAATAATAAATTTTTTAACATCGATACTTGAAAATTTGTTACTTTTATTTAATTCATACCTAACTAGGAATACTCATTGTTGGGGAGCTCCCAATTAAAAAGTGGAAGGCATTAAATTTGCATAATAAATAAATATAATAGTAATAAAATACGTCTACTATTCATTATATAATTTTTAAAGTTACACGAAAACTATTTTTAACGTATCCTCGTATATAAAAATCAAAACAATTTGGTAGTTCTATGCAAAACATTCACATTCTCACATAAAAAATATTTTCTTTCATTAAGAAAACGTAGCGTCTTGCCATAAGAATATTCTGCGACAAAACATACTTCAAGTAAGAATACAATGGATTTGATTTACGAATATTTTTCTTAAGCAAACACATTTTATATGTTTCATTCAAATAAGAAATAGTTTTGAATGAAGTAAATAATTACAAGAATATATTTATCTCTCCACAAGATAATATTGTCTTGTGGATATACAAAACAGAGAATTTCTTGAGTCAAAGCAGATTTATTTGATACAAACATGTATTTCTCTGCGTGTAGGTATGCCATGATGATCCTACGTCAAATCTGATCTAAGTCTCGATGCAGTGGATACCATTATTATTCCTAGAATACAGATTTACAATTTAAAAATGAATACTTATGTACTAATTTAGATATTAATGTACAAATTATTTTTATGACTTTTTTGTCATAAAAGCGGTCTATACACTAATATCTAATTTCAATTTTTTTTCGCTTTTCATGTGGAATGAATAAGATGGAACATGTCGTCCGAAAAAAAGAAATAATTAAATCCGTGTCAAGCACTCTAAAGGAATAGTTTAAAATCAGTACACAAGATTAACATAATTTAAATTATTTGTTACATTTCTAAAAACAAAAAGCTAAGAAATGAAAAATTACCAAAGGATGAAATAAAGCTTCATACGTGTTTTCTTCTCAAAATTACCTTTCCATTAATCTATGTCTTTAACTCAAATAGAAATACAATCCACAAAAGGAGATCGTAAAAAATATTTATTAGTAACACATCATTAAACAATACAACAAAATAAATGGGAAATCCTACGCAACCATAAATTTAGACACTGCTACGGCATTTTTCAATTTTGCTAACAATTCCAATCCGCACATTTCCATTGAACAAATGAGAACATTTGATACATGCTGCCGAACAAATAACCGTTCACTAATAGGGAATGTTATAAATATCCACGACACAGAGTTGCGATCATCTATGACGAATGCGTCAATTAGTACAAAAACCGATCCAATAGATATGATAACATAGAGGAGAATCATTTATTCCATGCATACAAATACAGCGGAGCAAAGAGCAAACAAACCCGCTAATAATTGGCGGCACACAGGTTGAATATGAATGTCTGTACGTCGCGCCGCAGATACATTCAGAGTAAATTTAAAATACATTCTGGAGTTTTCTCTCTCTCTATCACTTTGAAGCTCGAGGCTTTAAACTGAAAAGAACCCGAAGCAACGCAGCATTCAGCTGTCAGACCATTTTCATGCTAATTCAGCTTAATATGGCATTTAAAAGGATTTTATTTCGGATTTTTAATATTTTCATATTAGGAGAACTCTCTCCCGGTATACGTTTTATATATCTCCTGCATCCGTGTGTCACTGTGTATGACTATGATAACAAAGGCGCATAAAATCAATTAAATATATAAATGCTAGGAGTAGGTGAAAGTTAGTCAAGCTGTCGGATTTATACGAAATCTTCTTCGGAACATGAAGTTACAACAAAAAATAATTTGATAATAAATAATTTGAAAAAGGGCATACACTCATAAATTATTTAATAAATTCATATACCTGAATACTTGAAGATGTGCAGCTCTACAATGACATTCTCTTTATCAATAATCATTAGTTTACATATTTAAGTTTGTTCGCTGAGTTTTGAATTTTAATAGGTGATATTGAATAAATAAATAAAATTCTTGCTTTTGTAGTGATGGATTGTGTAAACGTGTTTGCTACATTAACGAAGATATTTAATTTGGCTCCCGCTACAACTACTTTTCCCGCAGTTTCCCCCAACGTGTATTCTACAACGGATATTTTTGTTCACCTTATACTTATACTTATACACCTTAACTTGGGACCACTTCTTTTCATTATTTTAATTAATAATCTTTCAGACCAGATCTGGTCTAATAACCTTTTCTTTAGCGATGACTTGAAGTTGTTTCCTCGAGTCGCCGACCCGAAGGATTGTCTTCTATTATACTTCGATCTGGTTAACGTACAGATTTGGTGCACAAGTAACAATTTACCTTTGAACCCCGGTAAGTGTTAAATTTTATTTTCCACGAAAAAACTAATGTTATAAACTTCAATTACTAACTTGGAGATGTATCACGTGTTGAATTAATTAAAGGCTTGGGCGTTACCTGTTATATTAAACTGACCTTCAATAAACATATCAGCAATATGTATAAGCAGGCTGCACAATCCCTTGGATTTATTATCCGTAACTGTGGTGAATTTTCTAACGTGAGCGTATTGAATTTCTTATAACACATTAGTGAGATCACGTTTGGAATATGCCAGCTTGATATGGTATCCACTTATATAAAGCACAAAAATGTCTACCTGAGCAAGTTCAACGACGATTTTTCAAGTACATGTGATTTGAGGTGGACGGTGTCTATCCCCATAGAGGCTTTGTGCACCCTCTACTTTTTTTCTCGTTTTGATGTGCTTTTCTACTCCTTTAAACGCTTTGCAGCTAGCCTTAACATACTTCTTCACAACGAGGTTCACAGTACAATGCCATTACCTTTCTCAAAATATCTTGTTCCGCCATTCTTTGCACGTCCTTCCTGTGCTTTTTATCTTCCTTTTCCTCGAACCAATGTGTTGGTCAGGTGCCTTGTCTACATTATGGGCAGCAACTTCAATCAGGTTTCTTCAGATATCGATATACACTTCCATAGTTTGCTGACCTTCTCCATGACACCTGCGGTAAATATTAGTTGTAGTATTGTTGACTTAAATAATTGCTGAATGTTCTTGTTTTTTGTTTCTATTACTTGAATTCACATATATAGACTTTTGTTTATATTCATATACCTATATTAATTGTTCCAATCTTGTTTATTGTTTTATGCTTTTTTTATATTTAGGAGCAGTTAGTATTTATAATACTGGATATAGTAAAGGTTATCCATTTTTAGATTTCAAAAAAAAAAAACGTAAAAAGCATACAAAATTTAATGCAACAATTTTGCTTATTTACGTACCCACTGAGTGAGAAATGTGCCTCATTACTGAAGAGAATGTTGTTCGAAAAATCATAATTTATGACCTGTTGCTCAAGGATCAATTTGATGTATCTCCTGCGTTGCTGATGGTCAGACGGATTTAATTGCTGAGAATGCCATGGAATCGACAAATTCGCCTCTTCGGCCACACTTTCACTCACGGCGGTGATATTTTCAGCAGAGAGTACATTACGATGATGCACATGCCTCTGAATATCTAACACGGCTCCCGTTTCTTCCAATTTTTTCACTATCTTGCCAATTGCTTGCACAGTAGGACGAGTAGAACGGCCAAAATCGTTTCTAATTGCGCGATACGCGGCTTAGTTTGAAGTATATAGTACTTTGTAGTATTTATTATTTGATGCATTTTCGTAAATGGTAAACATTTAACTAAAAATTTGACGCGTCGGTTGACATAAATAATTGACAGCTATCAAATGACCCCACGGTTTTGAAACCAAGAAATGGATAACCCAATATATTAATATTTTTTTTAACTTGTTGTACTCGTTGTTATGTATATGACTTATAATTTTATTTTCATATTATCCTGGAAATGGAATTATAATTCTGTTGAGTAAAAACTTTCCATGTTATTTTAACTCTCGCCTGCATAACAAATTCTATATACCGTTTCATAGGACTGAGTCTGGTCAGCACAATCCTATTACTACTTCAAAATTTAGTGCCTGAAGTTAGTCTACTTCATATATTCTGTGAGATTAAGCAATTGATGCACGTCATTAATGATGATAATATGACGTGTACTAGACAATAGAGCAACGTGAATTTTATGCAAAATGGAGATATTAATATACACAACTTTTAATATAATTTTTCTTTATGTTGCATTGAAAGATTACTAAAGTGCATTGTTGTCCTATCAGTTTTGTCAATCAGTTAGTTTACTATTGATACCTGTCGAATTTGCCCTCGTATTTCTTATTAATTTATTTCATAATTTTACATTTTCTAATCATTTATTTTGGGAACTTTTGTTATTGGTTTTGAATTGGTGATATTTATATAATATGCCAAAAGCTTTCTTCAAACAGAGCAAGATGCTAATTGCATCCCTAATCATTATTATTTTACACAACAACGAGATAATAAAGGCCCATTGTTAGCCATATATGTATAAATGAGGTAATTAAATCTATTTTGTTATATTTTTAAATTCTAACTTCATTTTAAATGTTCATATGGTATTGCGGCTGCCACCTTACCAATGTATTTTCGACCCGATAGAAAATATTTGAGATATAACAAAAACTTGTTATAACAAATATATTGGTAGGGATGGATGGGGCACTTGAAAAATGCATTGCAATGTGGAAAGAAGCATTAAGTACCATTACACCTGAAATATGATCACGCACAATAGACTACACTAAAAGACTTATCCAACAGGGGTGGGAAAGAGAAGTAGGTTTTGATCGAGACATTTCAGAAGTAACAATTTCTTTATAAGAGGACAGTAGCGATGCTACAGATATTGAATAATTTTTTTAGTTACTGTATATTAAATATATAACTACGTAAATCTAATAATAATAATAATAATAATAATAGTCTTTATTACCCAACACATACAAAAATTCACTTAAAGGATAATATAAAATTACAAAACAAAAGACTTATTTAACTAACTTATTTATTTAGTAAAGGGATCCTCACAATAGCTATTTGCGTTTTTCGCCATATGAAACATTGGGGCCTTAGCCAAAACATTAGTTCTAGCACGAGGAACTGAAAATGTAGCCGATGAACGCGTGTCGTAATTCGGTACAAGAAACTGTACTGCACCAAGTAATGACGGAGAATCAATTTTGTTTGTAACAACTTTGATTAAAAAGTTGGCATTGGAAGCATTTCTCCGTTCCGACAACGACTCCATGCCGTACTCGCTTAAAAGACTATTGTAGTCTACACCACGCGGTGGATATATTCCATTAGTCTTGAACGAAACATATTTCAAGAAACTCCGTTTTTAGTGTACGCACGTTAGAGAATCCTCTGCACGTTCTTATAAGGAAGCCTAAAGCTCGAGAAGCAGAGCTGCAGACTGCTTGTATGTGCCCAGTAAATTTACGCTTTGTACCAAATAAAACACCTAGATCTTTTACTTCTAGCTTCCTTGGAATAGGTGTATGTTCAGCATCGTAATCGTAAGAAATAAGTTGTGTTCCTGGAATAAGTGACAATGGCACATTTGCTAATACTTAATTTAAGCTTGTTTGCATGGCACCAAGTGGTAATAATATTGATATTCCTTTGCAATGTTTCACAGTCGAAGAGGGTATCGATTTCACTGATCTGCAACAAAATCCTCCTTCATAAAATTATGTCATAAATATGAAGATTTCGATGCTCTGAATCTGTTCCCTATGGCCAATTTTTTCTATCACGTCTAGTTTTTTCGATATGATTTTTTTTCCAAAATATCATAAATTCCGTTTTTTTTTTAATTCGTTATATGCGTTAACATTATAAACAATGTATATATACGAAATAGGTTTTTGCTAGTCATAAGAGAAAGAAGGAAAGTCCCGAAAGTGATTTCTATGGTAGTACATAGCGCCTGCGCAGTATACACTGTGTCTTTACAACAGTTAGTTGAAAACTTGTCTTTTAATTGTTTACGATCTATATCAAATACTTTGGTAAGTTTTGCACAAAATTCATTTTGTACATATATTTTAAGTATTTCATGTGTAGGTTATCTATTTTTTTATGAACATAGATAATAAATATATAATAGAAATTTAAAATTATTTTTTAAAAAAATTCCATTCAATTTTAGGTTATAAAATGCTGCGCGCTTGTAAGAATTCTACCGACTGTTTTTGCTACATTTGTGGTGAGTTTACTCTAAAAACACTGCGAAATGCGATAACAGATCTTGCTAAAAAAGCTTATCAGCTTTATTTTGGATTCTCTATCGATGAGAGGGATAAAAGTTGGTTCCCAAAAATTTGCTGTAACAGTTGTTCAAGAACGTTGAGAGGTTGGCTTGAAGGAAGTCACAAATCTATGCCGTTTACGATGCCAATGCTTTGGAGTGAACCTCAGAATCATGAAAATGACTGTTTTTTCTGCATGACATCAACACGAGGATTCTCGAAAAAAAATAAAAACAAAATTGTATATCCAAACATCGCATCTGCAAAGAGACCACTTCCTCGTGGTGAAGGCAGTTCACCTCCAGTACCTACAAAAAATAGCGAGAAGATGTAAAATAAAAATACTTCTGGTCTACAGCCTCAATCGAGTTCTATTTCTTCCTGTACATCTTCATCATCATACGGTTCATCAGGATCTTCAAGCTCATCAAAAGAACCTTATTTTCTTAAACAACCTGATTTAAATGATCTCGTTAGAGACTTGGGGCTATCAAAATCTAAGGCTCAATTACTCGGATCAAAATCGAAACAGTGGAATTTGTTGGATAAAAGTACAAGAGTCTCATATTTTCGCACAAGACAAGAAGATTTTACGAGTTACTTTTCCAAAGAAAAAGATTTAGTATATTGTAATGATGCTGCAGGGCTTCTTAAAGAACTGAGTTTCCCAGAAAATTCTGACGAATGGAGACTTTTTATTGATGCGTCGAAGATTAGTTTGAAAGCCGTTTTACTTCACAATGGAAATAAATACCCATCAGTGTCTCTAGCACATGCAACAAACATGAAAGGAAATTATGCAAATCTGGAGGTATTACTTGAAAAAATAAAATATTCTCAATACCTATGGAATATTTGTGCTGACTTAAAAGTTGTCGCTATACTTACTGGATTGCAAGGAGGATACACCAAGTTTTGCTGTTTTTTATGTGAGTGGGACAGTCGCGCAAGAGACAAACATTACAAAGTTAAAACTTGGCCGCAAAGAAAAAGCTTGACACCTGGACTTAAAAATGTATCTCAAGAACCTCTAGTGCCAAGTGACAATTTTTTTTGCCACCACTTCATATAAACCTGGGGCTCATGAAAAACTTAGTGAAAGCTATGAACAAGGATGCTGCAGGCTTTCAATATCTCAAAACAAAATTTCCTCGAATCAGTGACGCGAAATTGAAAGAAGGGATTTTTGTAGGTCCGCAAATACGAGAGCTTATGAGGGATGAAGTTTTCAATTCGAAGCTGAGCAAAGCTGAAAAAACAGCTTGGGTGGCTTTTCTAAAACTGTGTCATAATTTTCTAGGTAATACAAAAGCTGATAATTACCGATAAATTATTTGAGAGCTTCTTTCTGCTTATAAAGCTTTAGGATGCAATATGTCACTCAAAATTCATTTTTTGGACTCGCATTTAGATTTCTTTCCGGAAAATCTCGGTGCCGTATCAGATGAGCATGGTGAAAGGTTTCATCAGGATATTATGCATATTGAAAGACGCTACAATGGAAAATGGTCAGCAGCAATGCTTGCTGATTTTTGTTGGTCGATTCGCCGAGAAACTTCGATGGAAACGATGAAAAGAAAAAAAAAACAAAATAACTTGAATTATATTACCATAATGGGATAAATATACTGATATTTCTATAACTTGTAACTGTAAAATTAGCATTTTTCGTTGTAAAACTTAGACTGTAGTCTTTTTTCACTTTTTTGTAATTGTTGTTACTAAAATAATATCGTTTTTTAATTAAATGGACACTATATTTAAAATCTATGTGCTGTATATTTTTGCATGTTAAATTCCGAGGTAAGAGCACCAAATATGATGTAATTATGTATGAAAACAATGAGGAGAAAAAAATTATTTTTTTCTGCAGACCAGTGTTTTTGAAAAAAACCTGGAATTATCCTGGAATTATATCCATTGCAGAACACGTAGGCCGATCTATTGTCCAGAAAGGAATCAAGTAGCTTTACGGTCTCAGGGGAAAAGCTGAAGGAGGACATTTTAGTGATGAGAATATTGTGATCCGAAATTGGTAGAGACTGTGGCTTATATATATATATATATACAGGCTGTCACACAAAAAAACGCCACAAGCTGTAACTCTGTTATTTATATTTCGATTTTCATGAGATAGGTACCAAATACAATGGTTTGATGAGTTCTAGGTTTGAGGCTATATTTACTATTTTCTAGCGCCATCTTCAGTTCCTAGCGACTGTCAATTTTTTTTTCAAATTGCACGGTATATATTTTTTTACATAATTGAATAGAGATTTTTTTCCTGAATCCATTGATGTACAATACATTCATTTTAATAATGAATTTAGAAGAGAAAAAAATTAAAACACTTTCCAAACATTCTCTTAAAGTATTATATTCAAAATAAACTTGTAGCATGTCAGTAAGTTGATTGAAATTCATGATTTATTTCAAAACTGTCAAAATATGCCAGTTTAGTACAGAAAAGTCAAAGATAACAATTACATATGCGTAATGCGTTATTTTTCCATCGCACACTACAGTATAACACAAGAGCATATACGGACAGTGTTTTAATAAATTTTTTCTTCTAAATTTAATTAAAGTTGATGTATTGCACATCAATGGATTCAGGAAAAAAATCTATATTCAATTATGTAAAAAAATATATGCCGTGCAATTAGAAAAAAAAATTGACAATTGCTAGGAATTGAAGAAGGCGCTGGAAAAAAGTAAATGTAGCCTCAAACATGGTACTCATCAAACCATTTCATTTGGCATCTATCTCATGAAAATCGAAATATAAGTAACACAGTTACAGCTTGGGGCGTTTTTTGTGTGACAGTCTGAATATATATATATATATATATATATATATATATATACAGGGCAATCCAAATTAAGTGTTCACAATTGATAACTTTGTTATTATTAAAGATACAAGATTATTTAAATTAGCAAACTAGTAGCACTTTTAACGCTCTTTAAGATGGAAGAATTTAAAAAAAAGGAGCAGCGCGTTTTCGAGTTTTCCCGAAAAATATGTTTTTTTCAAATGGAAACTCCTGTATATTATATCATTTTCTGTTAGAAATTCAATTTTTAAAAAAAAAATCTTATAAGAAATTTTTTACTGGGATTAAAAATACTTGAGTTATAGTGAATAAACAAAAACAGCTAAGTCAAGTGCATTTCTATGTTTCTATGATAACGACGTTAATTCTTTCTAGTAAACGTCAAATATTATTACAGTTTTATTAGTCTTTCACTCATAAATTTCATTTTGCTAGTTATTAATTTGACAAAAAAATGATTTTTACCCATGCAGAAAAGTGTGATATGTTAGAATCTTATTTAGTGTGCAGAAAATCCTCTAGGAGGGCAAAAGAACACTACGCTGAATTATATCCACTCCGAACACAACCAAATGAGCAATTTTTTCTGAGACTGTACCGAAAATTTAGAGGCAATGAGAGTGTTTTTGCCAAAACAAGAACAAGAAGGACTTTTATAATAAGCGAGGCCACGGAAATTCTAGTTCTTGCATATTTTGAGGCCAACCGTGAGAATTCCATACTAGATATTATCAAGGAATCTGATTTGAGTCACGGTACTGTGCATAGGATTCTGAAGAAACACAAATTCATTCCTTATAAGTACAAACCAGTTCAAGTTTTCTTGCCAGGGGATCCAGAGAGAAGAATGCCACTGGTATCTTAACTTTTTTCGCCAAAATGTAAATAACTTTCGTTATATTTTATGGACCGATGAATCAAATTTCTCAAATTCTGGAATGTACAATACAAAAAATCATCATTACTGGTCAAAGGAAAATCTTCTTTTAGTACATCCAAGACGCCCGCAAGTCCGTTACAGTTTTAATGTTTGGTGCGGTTTAATTGGTTCAAGGATTGTTGGTCCTTTCTTTTATGAGGGCACTCTAACTGGTGAAAGGTACATAGAATTTTTGACTGAAATTTTAAATAATTTCTTAGACGATATTGATCTCATAAGTAGACAGAATCTGCATTTTCAGCAGGATGGCGCACCTGCGCACAACTATAGAGGTGCTCATCAAATTTTAAATATTATTTTTAACAATTCATGGATAGGAACAAATGGTCCTATTCAGTGGCCTCCCCGATCGCCAGATTTAACACCGCTTGATTTTTTTTATGGGGTTATTTAAAGACAGAGATTTATAAGCAAAGGTACGAAAACGTAAACGCCCTAAAAATTGCAGTTAGTGAAAAGATAAACCAAATAGATGGTAGGACCATACTAAAAGCAGTTCGACAAGTTCAGAAACGTGTTCAAAAATGTATTGAACAACAAGGTGGTATTTTTGAACATCTTCTATGAAAAAATCAGTGATTTTTATTTTCTTTTAATGATATGTTTATATATAAAATAAAGCACATATATCGATAGAGGAGGGATGGGAGATTAATCGACTGAAGTTTCAGGTTCGCAGTGTTACCACAAGCGCGGCTAAAAAATCAGTCTCATTACTTATTGGTCAGACCTCGTACTAGAAATAAAACATCTATTACTGTTCGTGTATTTGATAAATGGCTTGATTCATTTTATATTATTTTCTTGATAATTATGTTAAGCAAGAAATACCTAATTTTATAAAATTCTGATTATAAGAATTTTAACTGACTGATATATATGCAACACAGTTAACACATATATTAAACAGAAAAGAAATGGTAACGTTGTCAAATGTAATTAAAATGTGTGTATTAAAATGATGACGTGCATCAACTCCTTAATCTCAAGCTCTATTCTTATGTAATATGTGGAGTGAAAGACAAATGATAAACAAAGAGCACACCAAGATCTCGAAATTATGAGACCCTAGGAATTATACCACTGAGAACTGAAAGGAAATAATATTTCGATGTTTAGAGAAGGAAAGAATAGCACATTTGTGAACATTTAAGTACCCTCAATTATTTGTACACCATTCATGAACGAGTATTAGATTTCTTTACAGAAGTAGACATTCTGCTGGAGAACTATTGTTATTAAAGATTTTCAAGTCATCTACATGCGCGAGAACTTTAGCATTAAGAGATCGCTAATATGTACATTGAGAAGTAGCTGTAGTTTTTAAATTGTGCCTTGGGGAACGCTAGTGGTAGTGGTAAAAACATTAGAATTATATCCTACGATCGATTCAATAGATAGGTTCGAAAAAGGATACAATTCTCAGTGAAACACCTATAGATCAATGACTAATCAAAGAGTTCTGTAAAGGAATAAAAATTTTATTATTATTTCTTTTTCAAAAATCTCGAAGCATTAGGAAATTTCAAAATGATATAAATATAGTTGGAGTTTGGATGTTTAGGAAAAAAGATAGATTGCTTCCTAGAAGATCAATTCAAGGAAAATCTCCAATATATTGAATTTCATTAGTATTGACTAGTGTATCGTAAAATAATACTGCAGATTTGGACAAGAAATTAAAACCCTGATTTCTGACTCGAAAAATGTTTTTAATTTTAGCAAGACTGTGGCACAACTATAATCACAAAAAATTGTTCGTGTGCATTTCTATAAATTTCTTAAACATGTTTGAGAGGCAGGATACTGATACATCTTAAGAACTAGCTGATATTTGTTTTAATTCTTAATTCCAGCATCTTGCTGAAAACTCGGGTCAGACAATGTAATCTTATACCAAGTAGATATCAAAACTATAAAAATGTCTAAAATTGAAATAGTAAAGTTTTTTTTGTACAAAATGATTAGTCATAAGTAATTTGTCTTCTGTAACATCAGTAGTGTATAGAGCACCTAATGTGTGTTTAAATCGATGGTGGAATTATTAGTCTTGTGTATTAATGATTTTCTCAACTATTTTCTTCTATTCGTTTTCATGTGATACTTTTTTTTTATTTCTATCCATCTTATATTATTCATTTCTAATTCATTTTGAATGGTTCTTCCCACGTGTTTGGTAGTAGTTAGCCTAATCTGTGAGATTTGTATGTAGTTTTTTAAGCGTATAACAAATAATTTTCACTTCTGCTTTTGCTTTTTTTAATGTTGGTTATTCTCCCATTTTTTCTCAGGGGTGCTCCTTTATTGCCTTTTTAAGCCAGAATATTTTGAAAATAACAGTCAACACGTGTTTTTTGCTATACATTATACTTGTATTTTATGTGTTTTTTGGCATCTTGATTTTGAAATTAGTTTTAAAATTTCTCCAACGCTTCAGGACTTTGAGATATATGCTTAAGTAAATTTTTTCTTAAAAATGTGGTAAGAATCTATTTAAATTTTTGTTTATAGACTTAGTTTCATAATCTACCTAGGTGGGTATTAAATGTAAGTCGTGATATTATACAAGTCAAGAGTTAGAAACCTAGAGCGAGGTACTAACAAATAAAAAATTAGCAAAATCAATTCACTATTATATAAGTTAATTAACTGTGCAAATTCACTACTACTATAGACGCTACACGCTGTAAAGGGTATGTTTGTGCACTATTATCCAAAAGGTTCAATGCCAAAAGATTTGGATGCGCTCCAAGGCGTATAAAATACTTGCTACTCGCGTGTTCTACTTCCTCGCGCACTGTTCGCATGTGAAGATCATGATGTAGCGTGGCACTCGTTACAAATCAGGGTGCATTTGTAAATGTTCTCAATATTTTAGGTTGAAACCGTTGAAGAATTTACAAATTAGAGACATAGGTCCACACTGCCGTGAAAATCACTTTGACTATTCTGACAAAATAAAATATAATTTTAAACTGATTAAACTGATTTAGGATTATGTTTTACTTTATCAAAATAAGTAATACTACATTTAAGCATGTTTCGACAAGTTTAAATAGGTTTCGACATATTTGCTACGTCGTATCCATTCGGACATGCTGCTGGCTATTCTAAAACATTAAATGAAAGAATTAATGGTTCTGCGCTATGTGAGTTTGTAAGAAGCTACTTATACGTTACTCAAATTAAATTAAATCAATTCATGATATTCTAACATCAACAATGGGCAAAGAATTCACACTTATCAACGTAAGTAAAATAGGAAGAGGAGACCGCGATTCACGTACCACGCTAATGCGAAACTTTGACAAGAACGCGCTCCCTCCAATTGAGAGATAAAATATCCTAAAGTGGAACTATACTTGAATAACCGCTGTGGACGCTGCTAACATAATTAAAGAAGAAGGGCTAGAGAAAGTATTGAACGAAGCCATGAGGACCATAATAGATCTATAAAGACCGCAGTGGAAAGGCTCGATGGCCATCTCAAGTAATCCAATCTAACTTAAGTGGAATATTACAGCCTTAATAGATATTTTGTTGAAAAGTTTATAAAACGAGATAAGTTATTAGTTGTTTTGCGAGTCTGGTTAATTGGTAAGAGTCTTGCTATAACATTTGCATGTATTATAATTTGGCCTGAACAAATGTACCACTCCTTCTATTTTTGCTGTAAGAAAATCTTCAGGGCTTTCATCTAAAACAAGATTAATTCTAAGATTATTTATCCATACCTTCCGTCAGATTAGGTAGGGCTTTCGAGAATGGGTCGAGTAGCAACTAGACACCATTCGGAAGCACTGCCTATGTTACGACCTATGGATCTAGTTAATTTTTACACATTTATTAATAAAACTTAAGCTTAAAACTCTTATTATTATTAACAGTTTTTATGTTTCGCAGCCAATAATATAGCAATTCTAACGATTCAATTGAAAGTTTTTTTAAAATATTTTCGGCACACGTTATTATTCATATTAGTATTTATTTATCATAAAAAATGCTATATTAGAACTAATTATAATTATTTGTTTTACTAGGCAGAAAAGCACATGATTTAATGCCGTGGCTGGTGTTCCATAGCCGAGGCGTAGCAGAGGCTAGGAAACCAGCCAAGGCATTAAATCTGCTTTTCTGCTGTGTAAAACAATTTTTTTCTCTGAATTTGTTCGAGTTTCACGTAAAATCGTCTTTTTTATATTTATTAATTGCGTTTCATTATCGATATCTAAATAATAAATTATTTTAATCAAGGTAACTGACTCTTCGTTACTATGTTTACCGCTGATGACGTTTGTTGAATTGTTTGTTCACTTTAATGTCATTATCAATTTCAAAAAATTGTCAAGTAACTGTTCAAAATGGATCTAATTGAAAGTGAGTATGAGTTACTACCATTAACACTACCTGAGATAAGAGACCTGGCGCGAGATGTGGAATTGAATCTATTCCGGATAAGTCAAGAACTGTATATGAACTCACATACAGCAGATTTATGGAATATAGACAGAAGAAAAATGTAGGCTCTTTCTCTGAAAATCTTTCAAATAAAATGAAATCTTCGACGTTATAGTCTACCTATTCGATGTTGAATGCTAGCCTGACCATTAAAAAATAACATAGACTTGGCAAAATATCTGAAGTTACAAGCTTTTTCGCTTGGATTAAAGAACTATTTTTCAATTTATATTTTAGACTTATTATTGCAGTCGCCAGGGCCTGTAGATGTGATGAGCTTCGTAAAGGAAAACGGATGATATAAATGATATGGGCGACAAATTGCTAATTATGGTACCAAATACTAAGACCAAAAGATCAAAATCTTTTGTAGTAATGGAATTTCTAAGCATTTACAGAAAATATTCAGCTCCCAGACCCTCAAATTTGAATAATCGGCGTTTCTTCTATAAGTATGGGAACGTTAAAGTATATCAACAATTCATTGGTATTCACAAGTTCGGTAAAATGCTAGGAGAAATTGCTATTTTTCTGGAACTAGCCCATGCGAATGAATATACTGGGCACAACTTTCGTAGAACTTCGGCCACGTTGCTGGTGCATTCTGGTAGGTGCATAACAACGTTGAAGCAACATAGAGGATGGATGTCTTCCGAGGTTGCGGAGGGCTATATACACGACTCGCTAGCCAATAAGTCGATCATCAGCAATAAAATATTTCCAAGCGTTTTCGGAGTATTAAGTCGTGTCGATAATAATATAGTTAATTTTACGAAAAAGGAGGGAAGTAGAAAGAGTTCAATTTTATTAAAGAATTGTTCATAATTCAGCATAAATATTTCTAACAAATAAAAATTTCCTGTTGTAGTTTGTCGTTTTAATGTAATAAAACCAGTATTGTGTAATTTTTTTAATTTAAAACTGCATCATTTTGTGTTTAGCTAATGTCGTTGTCAATTTTAATTACCAGTTGATTTAACTTTTTCCACGTTCACTTTTTCTGATTAGGCAGTAAAAGTCGGAGAAAAAATATATTTTATTCAAATAAGATATCTAAATAATTTTTCGTAATTATCATTTAAGTATAGTGGATAAATAATTAATAAACAATTTTTAAGCAATATTTCTGCGGATACGAGCTAACTACTTTTAAAGCATCATATGTACAACGATACAAAAAAGAATTAGCTAAAGAAACAGAAATGATTTATTCTTGAGGTGTGAATGAGACACCTAACGTCATCAATCTAACTGCGACTTCCTGGTGTAGATATATTCCGCGTCCCAATGACATCTAATGACGGACGACTTTTTGTGTCAATTGATGCGCCCGCTTGTCCCAACAAGAAATAAGGGAGTGTCAAACGAGAATCCACAATGGATATACACAGGCATTCGGTGGCCAAATGTCGAAGACATATCGCCTTTTTCTCGTCAGGAAAACTCCAGATAAGGATTCTTTTTATGAATGATTTGATAAATTGTCTTTGACGGTTAGCAGGAACTAATACGATCTAAAAATTTCCAAAATAAGAAATGTGAAATATTGTACAGTTTTGTAACGTAAGAACTAATTAACATACTGAATATTAAAAAAGCAATTTCAGGATAAAATAAAATGTGATATAATATGAAGTACTAGTTTTTGTAATATTTACAAAATTTACATAAATATATTAATATATGTGTATGTATGGAAACTTTAGCTTTATAATACATCTCAATATTGTTATATAACTGGGTTAAGCGAAAAAAAAAACATTAAGGATATTAAGAAAGTTGTTAGGAATATTTGGTGGATGCTGTTTGGCTAAAAATACCTACAGCAATAGAAGAATAAAAGATTTTCGAAAAAAACATGAAGAAAGCATTCCAATATGGAGGTCATACAATAACCTGTAGAACAGTGATACTACAAGACGACTCAAGAGAAAAAGCCATTCGACTTAGTGTGATCCCAAGTGAGGTGGTGGGTGAAAATCAGAGCTTTTAAATTAAGTGAATAGTGTGATAACAGAGAATAAAGCTAAATAGACCACACGAGCATCTTAATTACGTATTAATATATTGTAATAACGTCAAATAGAAATTTGAGGTTAGCAGACTATTTTCAGTAAATAGTTAATTTATAAAAAAGCTTGTCGAATGGTGAATTCAAATTTAGATGTTCTTTGTGATTAAATAATAGATTCATCAGTTTTTAAATGGATGGCTCGAAAGCACATATTTAAAAATTATGGAAGTTTAAGCAAGGACGAAACCCTACGGATACATCTCAACAATATACATTACTTACAGTGAAGTCATAAATGATTGTCAAATGCGCAACTGTTTTGCCAAAATTTATTTCGAAGATATGTCGTTGGAAGACGAACGCAGGCACACTAAGGCGCTCATCAGACATTGATGATAAACTAAAATGGCGTGTTCACAAAAGGGGAAGCTATAGAGTAAAATAGCGCCTAAGCAAAAAAATTTTTGGTGGAGGCGCAAAAAAATTAAATTTGTTACAAATTACAATAGGATCCTACTTTACTTAAAATGAAGTGCCATACATCTATTTTGTTTTGCAAACACATCTATGACGTCATCATAAAACCATTTTTGGCGAGAATATTCATGCACTAATTCCTTTTCAATTGATATTAATCCCAATGCGGAAAGCCTTTTTTGTGCCGTAAAATTCCTAACAATTTCTTTTTATTCGTTTAAACGCACAAAAGGAATGTTCTGCAGACGCACTTGTGTTTAAGAATTTCAGGGCAAGCACAATCTAGTCCGCAGTCTTTAAAAGATTTCCATAAGTCAAAAGCACTCGTTTTATTTAAGCCTTCTGAGGTGTTCTAATTCTAGAAATTTAAGGGTGTTAAAGTTGTTAAGTCTGGTGTCTATGTGGGAGGAAACATCGTCAATTATTTCAAAGAACAACTTACGAAATCGTGATTTTTAATCTGTCCTGTTCTTTGGCAATAACGGTGCGTATTCTTTTTCTTTATGTTTGAATATTTAAACACTCCATCCTCATGGAAATTTAACTACACTCGTCAATACCAAAAATGCTGTTCTTCTCCATGACAACGTAAGACCTGATACATCGTGAATACGCTGGAAAAAAAATTGAGCTAGGATTACCAAATTGTATATTATATTTTAGGATACAATTGTTGCTTGTTTTATTAATAAATAAAGTTATTTATGAATCGATACCGAATGAGAAGAAAACCGATATTTTAACAAATTTGTGGTATGTGCGTATAGCGGCCCAATACGTCAAGTTGAAAGCTTGTTGAGATCCCAGGGTCGCTTAGAGTGCATATGGAGTGTGTAATGTGTAGTGTGTAGTGTTTTGTGCCTTTGTTGGTACATCTCCTTTCCATAAGAAAGCAAAAATATTGATTTGACTTTCACTTCCAACCCTGAAGAAAACAACCTCACCCATATCGGTTCCGAGATTCGAACCCTCAACCAAGAACACTCTCACTACTGCCCTCCGCCAATTTTACCACTTTCGCTGTTCAGCTGTTATTCATTATTGTAAAACTATGATTACGAGCAAAATATAAGAATGTAATATCAAAATTTAAGGCTTTAGGTTCTAGAAGAAGACTATTCTCCAGATAGCAGGCCGATAAGGAATTTTCTGTAACCCACGAAAATCTCGTAAAAGATGGTGCATTTCGAAAGGACGTCTTTAAATTATCAGAATTCTGTGTTCAATAGAATGAGATAATAATTTGGCCTCTATAATCTTGAAATCTGTCGAATATATAATTAATATAAGGTTAATTAAAAGAAGAGTTAGACCAACAAAAATAATTAATAGACAGTAACAATAGACCTTTATAATAAAGAATATTATACAAAAACAGACTGCTTTTGTATAATACTACTGTTTCGTCTTATAAACGAAACGAATTTATATATCGTATAGTAAACATAAATATTATTAATTTTGTATTATATATTAAATATAAGTATTATTCATTTTAATATTACACATGAAATATAAAGAAATCATAGATTATAATATTTAAATATAAGAGTCAGAAACAAAATTAAAACCTTCTGTATATGTAATTATATTTTCTTATTGTATTAAGATGCAAACGTTTCACTATAAAATTTATGATACCGCGTATTACATATTTGTCATCAGATATGCATGCCCGGTACTTATTTATTGCCGCACACATATTTGTCGACCGTTGTTTATACCGGCACTTAGTTATTGCCGCATTATTATTAGATACGTTTCAAATTATATTATTTTCTTTAGTTAACGTGCCTCCACATGTATACAGGTAGATTCAAAAACTAGATGCAACGTTTGCTGGGTTTTGTAGGCACAATTTATACAAGCAAGGCGTTTCTTTGTAACTTGCCGACCTTTGTTCGTCATTTAGCCGCATGTGGCCTATTTTGTCAATTGAAGGGAAGGGTAAATTTTGCTTACAATGTTTAAAAAGTTTTTAAATAGTCCAGCGCGTGATGACAACAGTTGCAAGTCGCTAAAGCAAGTCGCTAAGGCAAGTCGCCAGAGCAAGTCGCGAAAGCAAGTCACTAGGACAAGTCGTCAGTAGCTATTTGCCACAGAACAACGTTCTTACAATACTCGTAAGAACAATGTTCAAGACAACAGTCTACATTAATTAATAACAGTCGCGAGTCTTAACATAATAACGTTCTAGACAAACAGTCGTAAGAACAATGTTCAAGACAGCAATCGCCTTTTAATATCAAGAGACACCGGTCTCATATTTTATCAAAAGACAACCGTCTTTCATTATACAACAAATTTTATGTATGAAGTATTGTAAATATGTAAATAAAGGTGTTAAATTGGATGTGCCGCATTTCATTAATAACTGTCACCGAAGATTAAAAAATTAGTGCGTATACGGCCTTACAACCCGTGCGCGGTGAGTCAACATAGGAGCGACGACCAAATCCACTAGTTGCCCCAACAACTACCTTTCCAAATCAAATAAAAAGTCAAATATACTATAAGTATGTATACTGAAAAATAGTTTGAATACGGGTAGAAATTCTAAAATAAGGGTAATATTTAGGTGAGTATATCTTTGTTTTCAGAACGCAAATATTATAATATCCAGAATTGACTCGTGGTATCGCTATCAACTACTAGTTATTCTAAAATAATGGTAATATTTAAGTGTGTATATTCGTGCTTCAGCTTTTTAAAGTTTATTACTATTTCTTTTGCCATTTTTTATGTGTGGTTTTTGCTCTTTTTTTTGCATACAGGTAAATATGTACTTCGTTTAAACCTCTACAGTTCTTTACAAGCATAAAATTTTTCTTCTTGAATAACAGATGCTTTATTGTAAACAATAGTTTTTTGTGCTTAACTTTCCTAGTTTATATGACAGTTTGAGATCTATTGCTATTTTCGTAATAGTATATTGTGCAATGAGCATTTAATGATTGCTATGAGGCGTTATGACACGAGCTGAAATTAAATGCGAATTGCATACACTATTGCTTCTATACCAGCTGTAATAACGAAAAAAATTTGCATTATATTTTCGAAATTTATTTATTTCAAATTATAATGTTCAATATGGTTATATCTAACGAACTGCTACGCAAACTATTTTATATAATTATATAAACAAGAGAGAAATGTCGGAAAATCAAAGTTAAAAAAAAGAACTAGTATTTTTCGTTTATGGTTGCATTACTTATATGCGAACTATTGAGTAAATTGTAGGACAACGACAAAGGCAATAGAAAAGGTGACTGAATTGTCAAAATTTAGATTTGTCAAATAGTTGATATTGACCGAATATTGTTTTACTTTTTCTACGCTTCAGTGACAAGCCCAGATCAGCGAAGATCTAAAGAAATCTTTATTCCTTTCAGTTGTTTAAATAATCCTTAACTGAACAAAACGACGGTATTTTAGATATTTTTTCACATTTAATATGTTATTGCCAAAGTATGTTATTCTTTCACAATATATGACATTGATTGCGTGTATGCTGGCGGATGCATTAGTATGCAATGATGTAATAGTAGAACGATATGGTGATAAGTAGAGCTGAGGATGTTTGCGGTACGGCAGGACCGTATGTAGTGCATCCCCACATTTAACTATTTATCTAAATATTCTCTGAAATGATTTGCCGCATCTCATAAATTAATAGAGTGATATTTTAGTATGCACTGGATATTGTTATTATACAAAATCATAATAGCCATTTGTATTTATGGATCATAAATAATAATACGCATGTATTTGTATTTGGTTGTAAATTCAATTTAAACTTAAAACGAATCGTAATATTTTAACGACAAGCCGTCCTTACAATACATGCATTCGAGACAAAGTGTGCAACTCTACGAATAACTTCCATAATTGATCGAAAATGGACATTTTGGAGCTGAAGTAAAGCCCCTATTCTTAGAAAATTTTATTACTGTCGTTAAGAACTATTATTATAAACAACAAAGGCCTTTTATTAGTGTTGAAGTTTTAGTTTCATTGAATTTCCATGTTGTAAGTAGTCAATTGTAAAGTGTTCATTCACAATATTCTAAAACAAGGTGTAAATTTAACTAAAATCCAGAAAAACACATTCTGATAATATGTTACTAGATTAGAAGCTGTGTTTATTACTATTTATTATATTATTTTTATAACCAAATGCAATAATAGCTACGAAAACAAAAGAAACCTCGATTTATTAAAATCTTGTCACACAGCCTTTCAAAGCCTGGCAGCACATATTTTGCATATATTTTATATATACTACCTACTTGAACTAGGTGAATGAAGTTAGAAGTTATAAGTTATAACTTCTAACTTCATTCATCTAGTTCAAGTAGGTTGTATATATAAAATATATGCAAAATATGTGCTGCCAGGCTTTGAAAGGCTGTGTGACAAGATTTTAATAAATCGAGGTTTCTTTTGTTTTCGTAGCTTTTATTGCATTTGGTTATAAAAATAATATAATAAATAGTAATAAACACAGTTTCTAATCTAGTAATATATTATCAGAATGTGTTTTTCTGGATTTTAGTTAAATTTACACCTTGTTTTAGAATATTGTGAATGAACACTTTACAATTGGCTACTTACAACATGGAAATTCAATGAAACTAAAACTTCAACACTAATAAAAGGCCTTTGTTGTTTATAATAATAGTTCTTAACGACAGTAATACAATTTTCTAAGAATAGGGGCTTTACTTCAGCTCCAAAATGTCCATTTTCGATCAATTATGGAAGTTATTCGTAGAGTTGCACACTTTGTCTCGAATGCATGTATTGTAAGGACGGCTTGTCGTTAAAATATTACGATTCGTTTTAAGTTTAAATTGAATTCACAACCAAATACAAATACATGCGTATTATTATTTATGATCCATAAATACAAATGGCTATTATGATTTTGTATAATAACAATATCCAGTGCATACTAAAATATCACTCTATTAATTTATGAGATCCGGCAAATCATTTCAGAGAATATTTAGATAAATAGTTAAATGTGGGAATGCACTACATACGGTCCTGCCGTACCGCAAACATTCTCAGCTCCAGTGATAAGGCAGTGTCCTGTGTCTTAATAAATATCATTAGAGTACAGGTAGTAAATCTCTAATAAATCAATTCGATTATGGAAGTAGAAAAACAAATTTACAGCACTGTTTTTTGTGTTTTGCTGTTAGCTTTGCCTGCTGCTATGTTTGTCCTTTATTTTGTACAATGTTTCCTATCTTATTCCTACGTTTCCCTTGGTCGTCCTTGTCTTCCTCTCACAGTTGCTATAGCTTACCAAAACTTTTTCACTTGTCTATTATTTTTCATTCTCTCCAAATGACTGCACCAGCTTAATTAACGTTGTTCTATATAGTTCAGGATTGGCTGAACTTCTAAATCATGTCTTATTTGTTCGTTTCTAAGTCTATCCATTTTTGTTGCGCCTCTCGTCTTTCTCGGATATTGAATTTCTGTTGCTTGTATTTTTCTTCTTCGGAACGGTGTATTACTATTGTTAATTAATTATTTTTGTTGGTCTAACTTTTCCTTCTAATTAATCGTATATTAATTCTATATTTGACAGCTTTCGAGATTACAGGGGCTCAATCATTATCTCATTCTATCGAAGACATAATTCCTCAAATAATTTAAGGACAGTTTGCTTTTGTATAATTTTCTTATGGACGAAACTGCAGAAATAATAAGTGGCTATTGAGATGCACAATGTATTATCTTCAAACTTTTGTCAATAAATCACGGCATGCATAAACCTGTAAAGTTATAGTAAGAGAATATATGTGTCACAACCATTTGCATTGTATACATTGTAAGCAAACGATGTATTTCAAGTATATAAGCAATTCAAAATACACTTTATTTGTGTAATCATGTTGAAATATGTACTTTATCTGAAGACTCAGTTGTCGTACAGGTTCGCTATTCGCCAACGAAAAGCATTAATACTAGTCAGCCTTGAAACTGTGGAGCCAATGTGTTTGCACAACTGGATGCATACCCATATTGTTTCCAATTACTTTATTTATTTAACGATGCATTAGAAATATATGTATGCCTCGAGTAGAAATATTAATTAAATAACTATAAAATAAAATGTAAGCAAAGATTACATAACAGGTAATTTAATTGACTAAGCAGCTCCACGTAACTATGATTTTGCGGTTTAAAATCGGCACCCTAGAATTAGTTTATCTTCTTATTATTGAGGAAGCACAATGTAGAAAACGCAAATTTTTTTATGGATATTTATAAATTTTACTTTTTATTTATAAAAGTTACTCGTTAAAGCGTTAGTTTTGATATGTTGTTTTACCGACATCGGATGGGATAAAATTCTTTTCATATACGCTAACAAATCCTACCGAAATTTAAACTGGTAATCAAATTAGGAATGCTTCGTAAAATCGTTTAATCACAGCTCAGAAAAAGTAATTATACAATCATAAAATAATTATTATAATGAGAAGAATCTAGTAAATTTTAAATTTTGAAATGGGTCTGAGGAAATAGCGAAGTATATTTGTAAATACATAATTACTAATTACACAGTGTGCTTTATATTAAAATCTTATTTGGAGTGGCCTGTAATTTTAGTTAAAGTTGGTGATACTGAAATATATTTAATTATATTTTTTAAGTAAAATTTACACAACTATTATCTCTTGTGTTACAGTTATATATTATTTGGTGTAAGATGTGTAAAATCAATCACAGTTGTAAGTTGAGAAAAACGTTTAACTATTACATGTAGACGCTTGAAATGTTGTCCCTTAGCCTCGATGCATATACGAAATCTACTCTTTACGATATAAAGATATTGCGACGGTGTTAAGACAAACTTCTATAACACTATTACCAAGTTCTTCGAAGTGTGACGTGTCACTTTAGAAATCATGTTCTTCACAACGGAACAATGAAGTAATCCAGTGATTTGAAGACCTTAGGAAAATTAGCAAATCGATTATCCAAAACCTGTTCCAAATGAGTACGTAGGTACTTGTTGAGCCGCACGTGCGGCAACATTGTTTTGTTCTATTGTTTTTCGTTCTAATGTTTAACTAGTTTCGGTATCTTTCAACATTTTTGCATTCTGTTGAAATATAATCCCAATAATTTCCTTTCTTAACGCTCCCAGCCAAACCCCAATTCCTAGATATGTAATAATATCTCTATGACAATTTCTTTCTAGACCTTTGGCTGATCATTTGCTCATATATTTCTTTTAATGTCACAAACGACAAAACTAGACCTTATTCGAATAGAAACTCCTCTAACACGTCATTATTATTCAAGTTTTCCAAAAACTCCTGATAATACTCAGTTCTTTTTCAATCAAAGAGCTTGTGATGGTGGATACCTTTAATTATATATATATATATATATATATATATTATATATATATAGGTATATATATATATATACCTATCTATATATATATATCAATTGCTAAATTATTGGAGGTTTTCGGCTTTTATTTGAAATATTTGCAAATATCAGATTAGTATGTAATTGCAGAGTAAGTTGGGATGTAAACATTGTTGTCTACAAATTACAAAGCAAATCATACGAAATTTTTAATTGAAAAATATTGTCTACGTTGGGACTTGAAGCCAAGTCTACAGTTTGCCGGACTGTCGCTTTTACCACATAAGCCACGATAGACCTTGGTTCAAGCTATTTAGAAATGCATATAAAGTAACAGTGTTAATGAATCAGATGTCAGTTATTGAATGTAGATGTCAAGTTGAAAGCAGAAGTCAGTTTTGAAAGCTGATGTCAGTTTTGATTGCAGATGTCAGTTATTGAAAGCAAATGTAAGTTATTGAAAGCAGATATCTGTTTTGAAACCAGATGCCTGTTATGAAAGCAAACGTCAGTTTGCTGCTACACCCACACACACACACACACACACACACACACACACACACGCACGCACGCACGCACGCACACACGACCGCACGCAAGCCGCACGCACGCACGCACGGACGCACGCACGCCCGCATGCACGCACGAACGCACGCACGTACGCACGCACGCACGCACGCACACACACACACACACACGCACACACACACTATATATATATATATATATTTAGTGTTTATAAGAATTGAATTTTCTTATTTATTTTATTGGCCGTGTGTTAATATTAAAATAATAGACTTTTTTATTGGTTTAGCGACCTTTAATGACTTTTAATGTTTTCTTCTACGACGTTTCGACTCTTATTATTATTGAGTTTTTTTCAAGTAACTAGAAACAAAAATTAATACAATGAAAAGTAAGAAAATATGTTTGCATTTGTGTGAATGTATTAACAATTAAAATTAAAATTAAATTAATAATAAAGTATGGAAAAGTTAAAATGATTATATTGTATGATTGAATTAAAAAAATTTTAAATTAAAATAATAATAAAGTAATAATAAAGTAAAGAACATTTAATGACATAAAACTCACCGATTTATTCTTTTTCAACACTCATATTGTGCACAAGTGTCGTCGGAAATTGTCCGAGCCCTTTTTAGGGAAACGACCGCGCCGCTTCGAATATTTTGTGTGACTGCGTCTTTTGTTTGGAGAAGTGGAATTTCTTATTCTGTTTTAAAAATAGCAAAATGGTCAGGAAATGTGTTAAGGGATATATAGTATATGTATTTACAAATGGGAAACAATAAAAAAATTATTTTTGTTGGTGTGTGTGGAGGCGGGGTTGGTCGTCTTCTATTGTTTAATGACTGGGTAATAGAGTTTAGAAAGTCCATCAATCTCGTTTCTGTCGTTGATTGTTCTGCTGTTTTTGAAAATATGGATCATTTCTAAGACCTCCCTAGCCTTTGTATTTTTTTGCCTAGTTATTATTTTGGTATTTTCAAAATCAAATTATGTTTAAGTGTCATTTGGTGTTTTTTAAAGCAGTTTGATTTTTTGCGTATTTGTGACCTTTCAATCTTTCCTGTAGTAACTGTTTTGTTTGGCCTATGTATACTTTGTCACAGTCTTTGCAGGGTTATATATTGTTATATATTGTATGTGCTTGTTTTAGTGTTGGTGTTGAGTCTTTTGGTTTGGTGTGTAGGAATTTTATGTTTTTTCCGCTTTGATGTGCTATTTTAAAATTAAATGGTTTAAATATATTGTCTAGTTTTTCGGATAATCCAGTTATATAGGGTCTGGGGATATATGTTAATTCATTGTTTTTTTTTATTATTTTTGTTTTGGCAGTTTGTTCTGTTATACATTTTATAGAGTCTCTGTTTTATAATTTTTTGTATAAATTGTAGTGGATAATTGTTTTCTGTTACAATTGTTTTTACTTTATTCAGTACTATTGGTCTGAAAAACCAACCCCTATCCCCCCCAAAAAATGTAGTAACAGCGTTAGTAGATAGAGCTTTAAATCTCACTAATCTAGTTTTCAGACCAACAGTACTGAATAAAGTAAAAAAAAAATTAACAGAAAGCAATTATCCACCACAATTTATACAAAAAATTATAAAACAGAGACTCAATAAAATATATAACAGAACAAACTGCCAAAACAAAAATAATAAAAAAACCAATGAATTAACATATATCCCCACACCCTATATAACTGGATTATTCGAAAAACTAGACAATATATTTAAACCATTTAATTTTAAAATAGCACATCAAAGCGGAAAAAACCTAAAATTCCTACACACCAAACTAAAAGACTCAACACCAACACTAAAACAATCACATACAATATATAACCCTGCAAAGACTGTGACAAAGTATACATAGGCCAAACAAAACAGTTACTACAGGAAAGATTGAAAGGTCACAAATACGCAAAAAATCAAACTGCTTTAAAAAAACACCAAATGACACTTAAACATAATTTTGATTTTGAAAATACCAAAATAATAACTAAGCAAAAAATACAAAGGCTAGGGAGGTCTTAGAAATGATCCATATTTTCAAAAACAGCAGAACAATCAACGACAGAAACGAGATTGATGGACTTTCTAAACTCTATTACCCACTCATTAAACAATAGAAGACAACCAACCCCGCCCCCACACACCAACAAAAATAATTTTTTTATTGTTTCCCATTTGTAAATACATATACTATATGTCCCTTAACACATTTCCTGACCATTATGCTATTTTTAAAACAGAATAAGAAATTCCACTTCTCCAAACAAAAGACACAGTCACACAAAATATTCGAAGCGGCGCGGTCGTTTCCCTAAAAAGGGCTCGGACAATTTCCGACGACACATGTGCATAATATGAGTGTTGAATCAGAATAAATCGGTGAGTTGTATGTCATTCAATGTTCCTTATTTTATTATTACTTTATTATTATTTTAATTTAAAATTTTTTTAATTCATTCATACAATGTAATCATTTTAACTTTTCCCTACTTTATTATTAATTTAATTTTAATTTTAATTGTTAATGCATTCACACAAATGCAAACATATTTTCTTACTTTTCATTGTATTAATTTTTGTTTCTAGTTACTTGAAAAAGACTCAATAATAATAAGAGTCGAAACGTCGTAGAAGAAAACATTAAAAGTCATTAAAGGTCGCTAAACTAATAAAAAAGTCTATTATATATATATATATATATATATATATATATATATATATATGTATGTATAAATAAATTAGATTGAATGTATATTGAAATGCATTTTAATAACCCTGTATCTTTTAAAATATGCAGATCATTTCTATTAAAGATAAAAAAATTATAAACAAAATTATTACAAAAAATGGAATTCATTTTGTGAAAGCCAATACTTATTTCTAACAAACAACAGACAAAAGTAAACTCTACATAGAACAATGGATGCGAAGCTGTGACAATGGATTATAAAAAATGTACTAACGATGTTTGCTACAGAAGATAATTATCCTTATATTCTTTTAATCTTCATTAAATGAAAATAGCCAAAAATAAATGATTCCTTTAAAATAGCTTTAATGTAGAAAAGAATGATTTAGAACCTGAGAAATATATTGAATTTATAAATCAAAATGTAACAAATTTGAACTTTTACTAGATTATAATAATGCTTTTAGATGTGGAAAAAAATTAAATTCATTCCATTTAGGCTAGTAGAAGTGGAACACGAGACGGTACATCGCTAAAGGCCTTCGTTTTAACGCCTTTATATAATACAAAGGTATTTTTAATAATATAAAATATCATTAAAAATCTGGTGTGAAGAACACAAATACAGATTCACTATTGTACTTCGGCTGTCTGACAACAGGCAGCGCTGAATTTACTTCTACGCCCGGTCTGGATATTTTCTGTGATGTGGCGATGTGGTTCTTTTTTGTGAATGTGTCTGGGAATATCCTTTCTCCAGAAGGGGCGTACCCATGAGCCTGTAGAAAGGCGAAATACGTATCTACGTCTCTGATGAGGGATATGTTCGAATACGTTCACAAAAATATTAATAGTGAACCTGTATTTGTGTTCTTCACACCAGATTTTTAATATTTTATATTATTAAAAATACCTTTGTACGAGGGTATATCAGATATAAACGAGACTGATTTTTTTAAACTATTAATGCTTTATTGAACAAGGTTAATACAAATGTACTATTTTTCTACATAATCTCCCGCCCGCGCAATACATTTTTCCCAACGCATTGGAAGCTTTTTAATCCCGTTATCGTAAAAACTTTTAGGCCGGTCACAAAGCCACTGGAGCACAAATGTCTCTACCGCTTGGTCGCTGTCGAAACGCTGGCCTCCAAGAGCTTCTTTTAGAGGTCCAAACAAATGGTAGTCACAGGGTGACAAGTCTGGACTGTAAGCAGGATGTTCCAAGATTTCCCAGCCGAATTGTTCCACTTTTTGCATCGTAATGTTTGCCGAATGTGGTCTGACGTTGTCGTGAAGGAGAATGACATTTTTAACGGATTGCGTCTTTCTCTTTCGTCGTAAAGACAATTTTGCGGCATCCAAAACGTCGCAATAATATTGGGCATTAATTGTGCGGCGATCATGAAGAAAATCAAGCCTCAATGTTGGCTTCGGTAACGCTCGTCCGTGGGCGTCGAACGTGGCTCTGGTATTCAACTTTCTCCCGGCCTCCAGAAAATTATTTATGCCATGCAAACACGCGAGGTCGTGAAAGGGTGTTCTCCCCGAACTGTGCGTGCAATCTGCGTAAAATGTCTGTTGGATTCACCCCCTCATTGGTCAAAAACTTAATAATTATCCGCTGCTCCACGGAAACGTGCACTGCTTGCTCACTCATGGTCACTGCACTACTGAACGGTCTCGACGGAATTTCAGACGTTGCTCTCCCCACCCTAAGTGCTTTGTCTACATAGCCACCTACTTCGCCGATTCAAAAAACTTTTGTACGAGTCATTAAAAAATCAGTCTCGTTTATATCTGATATACCCTCGTATTATACAAAACTGGTGGGGTTTACCTACTCATGTGTGTTTCAATTATTCTGATGCCTTTATATAAAGCTTAGTTTCTGTTGTTTCAACTGTTTATAAAATAAGAGCAATTTTGTTGAAAAGCTTGAAAACTGGAGTATGTCGCAGGTATCTGGTTTATATATTTATTTGATAAACCTTACACAATTCTAAAGGAAATTGTATAAGAGAAATAAAATAATTGGATATAACAATAAATTCGTTTTACTTATAAACACAGGTGTTTCTCAAGGATAAATTGGGGGCCATTGTTATTTTCAATGAATAAAAGTTTATTATCCGCAAGTATTTGATTTTGTAAATAAACACATTACAATTGTTATTATTATTGTATTTTTATTCGTCATATTATACCTTTGAAGTTGGTCATCTCTCAAGAATCAGGTTTGGGTCCCGACGATTAAATATCTTTACGGTGGTTTTGGGTGTTGATCCTGAGGGTGTACGTTTTTCACACCACATAATTTAAAGTATTTTTAACTTTTGCATGACTGCATGTGGCGTCCCAATAAGTCGTAGGTCTTGGTGTTCATATGGTTTAATTTTGAAATTAGCAAAATCATTTTATAAAACTGTTCGCTTTTGCTGCTTTCAAATAGGAATTTTATTTAGACACTAAGTAACAAGTATTAAATTTGGTTTTATTACACACTTTAGTGTAATAGCTGTAATAATATTAAGTATAAAATGCTAATGCACGAAAACTTTATCTCGAATGAGATCAAAGAAAAAAATAATTAATAAATGCGGGCGTCTGGACCCGACCCTGGTAAATTTAGTATTCCTTTATAACTGCAGCGCTACCCCTACTGAAGCATAATGGTGGAAGTTGTAGATGCGATGATACATACTAAGTAAGAAATCAGTCTATTATCAGCTTCCGTGAAGTATAGCTTATTCAAATCAAGAATTAACAGATATCGTCTTATTACACGGTGAAACAGGTGGAAATGTTAGAGCTACTACAGGTATTTATGAAAGGCGATTTTCGAACCGAAGGTGTCCATGAAACAATTTAATTTTACAAACCGTGTACAGAAAGAGACATCGCGGTATATTGCATCCAAGTTATGAAAGCCGTATCCGCGAAAGCCCACGTGGAGTAGTAGATGCGGAGGAACAAATTCTGGATTTTGTAAATGAAAATCAAAGCATAAGTACCCGAGCGGCTGCGAGAGAGGTATGCGTTTCACACACAACAGTCCATAATATACCTCGGAGTAATTTGTTACAACCCTAACACGTGCAACTTGTCCAAGAACTTACGGAAGATGGTTCAATCGGAAACTTACTCAACAGCCGCACTTTGCGTTAAGGGTGTTATTTACCGATGTACTTTTTGCTAGGGACGGTATTCTAAATTTTCACAACCTTCATTACTAGGCCAATGCAAACCCCCACATCATATGTCAAGGTCGTTGCTAACACCTTTTTCAATAAATGTGTGGGCCGTTACCTGTTTATCTAGACGATGTGCCTCTGGATGGAAACATGAGCTCATATATAGTTAATACGTGATGGTGCACCTGCCCATTATTCTCATGAAGTGCATAACTTTTTAAAGCATTAATATCCACGATGGATAGGACGAGGTGGTCGTATCCTATGGCCTCCGCATAGTCCCGATTTAAATCCATTGGATTTCTTGTTATGGGGCTCCATGAAAGGTTGGTTCAGTTTATAATGGCACTGATATTGTCAAGGAATACAATCTTCGGCAACGTATTTTCCAAGCCGCAACTCATATCCGTGAAGACCGAGTCACGTTAAATCGTATACTTCGAAAGTTTATCGACCGATTAGAAGCTTGAATTTACGCAAATGGCAGCCTCATTGAACATCTCCTTTAAGCATTCCACCTGTTCCACACAAACCTGCCCTTTTTAGGGCAGATAAATTATTATAAAAAAAGGAGACAAAAGAACAGAAAAAATACATGAACATTTAATTAAAATTATAAATGTAATTTATTATTTCTCGGCGTGAATTTAATATGAAGACAACTAAATTACAAATTCCATGTCACCACGAAACTCTTATAACGTTTAAGATTTTTAAAGAAACTCGATATTTTCGGGATATTACAAAGGTCAGGCCATTGACATATGTTGTTTCATTGTTTAAATTGTTATTGGTGTCTGCAGTGTTGTATATTTGGTGGATTCTTTTTTTATATCACGATTCCATATGTTCCACAATTATCAGAAAAAATTAAATAGAAATTTTAATACAAATATTATATTGCTACGACATATAAACTTAGTAATACTGATAAACATCTATTTTCAAAACTAAATCCTAAAATAGAAAAAAAAACGAGAAACATATAATCTATAAAATACCATGTCGCGATTGCGATAGTTACTACATAGGCCAAACTAATCAATATTTATACAAAAGAATACAAGCCCACAAATACTCTAAGACAGACAAAACTGCTTTATTAACACACAAAAAACAACGCGATCACCATTTCGATTTTGAAAACACACAGATAATTGATAAAGAACAACACACAATGAAAAGAGAAATTAGAGAAATTACTAGTATTAAACAGGAAAAAAAAACAATTATCAACTAAAAAATTTAAGCAGTATATACTACAACCTAATTATGTAACGATCTGCAATTTACCATCATACTATATGTTGCTGTTATATAAATATATATCTTATGTTTTATTTAAATATCTGTACATTTGCTTATCATGCTGACAGTTCCGTGTTTGGATCCCTGACTGGCTGTCCGAGTAGGTTTTCGTGGTTTTCCTTCTCATTTAAGGCGAATGCCGACAGCTTAACATCTTAAGCCGCATCACGGGCGCATGCATAATAATGACTCATGCCTTGTCATTTCCCGTACTTGTTGTCTAACTATTTTTTTGTATACTAAGGCATAATTTATTATTAATATACTGTCACTTATATTTTAAAATCTTTGAGAAAGGCAGCACTTGCCGAAACATGTAAGATTGTTTTAAATATATGCATTTTTAAGTAAAACCAGACCTTAAATCGCCAACTAATTAAATCTACTATATATATATATATATATATATATATATATATATATATATATATATATGTAAGTGTTTAGATAATTTCTTAGCCGTTTATTAAATATATCAGTTGATAAATTATTTTTCGGCTTCTATATGAAATATTTACAAATATCAAATTAGTATCTATGTAGTTGCAAAGTAAGTGGGGATGTAAACATTGCTGTCTACAAATTACAAAGCAAATCATACGAAATTTTTTTAATTGAAAAATATTTTCATAATTTCATATAAAAGCCGAAAAACTCCAATAATTTATGAATTGATATATATTTATATATATATATATATATATATATATATATATATAGATAATTTCTTAGACGTTCATTTAATATATCATTTGATAAATTTTTGCACTTTTAGATTAAATATTTTCAAATTTGTATGTTATTTTGAGAGGTAAATGTGAATGTATACATTGCTGTCTACAAATTACAACGTAAATCATACGACATTTATTTGAAAAATTTTGTCTACGTTGGGACTTGAACCCAACTCTACGATTTGCCGGATCGTCGCTCTAACCAATTAAGCTACGATAGACCTTAGTTCTCGCAAAATAACATACTAATTCGAAAATATTTAAAATATTTAATGTAAAAGCCGAAAACTCCAAAAATTTATCAAACGATATATTAAATGAACGGCTAAGAAATGATCTACATATATTAATAGCTAAAGAGTAAAAATTAAAACTTTCAAAACTGATATCTCAATTATTAACATCGGCGCCTTATAAGGTACTTCTAATAAACTTGAACCAAGGTCTATCGTAGCTTAATTGGTTAGACCGACGGTCCGGCAAATCGTAGACTTGGTTTCAAGTCCCTACGTAGACAAAATTTTTCAAATAAATTTCGTTTTGCGTTGTAATTTGTAGACAGCTATGTTTACATTTACCTCGCAAAATAACATACTAATTTGAAAATATTTAAAATATTTAATATAAAATCCGAAAACTCCAAGAATGAATATAATTGAAAGTTTGATATCAATTACTGTATTTACTTAAAATTAAGTATTTACGGAACTTCAAAAAATTTAACCTTCACTTTATAAAAGTAAGAACAATTGTCAAAACACTTTAGCTTACTTCTGCACATAGGCGACAGAATTTCTTAATTCGTCATCTTCAATGTGAGAACTACTGTCTCATGGCGTCATCTACATTTAAATAATAGTACTGCTACTATTGGTGTTTTGGTATTATATTATTAGACCCCTAACATTCTTTCTACTGGCCAGACCGATGATTTCAATAGCTTTAAACCATCTCCGGTCAACGCGGATCATTTTGCAAAAAAAAAGACCGCGGATATATCGGTCCGGTAACTTTCTAGTCTATAGCCGACACACATACGAATATTGCCTTTGGATACATAAATACATAAATTTGTTGAAGACTGGGCTGACTAAAGAAAAATATAGAAACCCCTTACCACATTACTATCCGTATCCTATATACGTATTGCGACGACTAAGTTGTCTTCAGTAGTAAGTAATAACAGTATTGAACATGGAGTAAAGTAAAGCTAACATACAAAGATGGTGATACACTTTACAAGAGTTGGATGTTTTCTATCGCGATCTTTGCAAGTTAACTTTACTATATCTTATGTTCAACACAGTTGTCACTTCCTACTGAAGTGTCAGATAAATGAAAAAAAAATGGCACTGACAGAGTACGAGATTCAGATGCAAACTGTGAAAGCTATTGCAAAAAAATTATTCTATTGAAAAGTTTTTGTTTACAGTGATACTTTTACATAATTAATAATTTTGTTGATATTATATATACTTTATATTTTAACAAGTGTTTGTACCGCATAATCTAACTGTAAATATTATGTAATCTACTACTAAATTCTTTGTGCAAGTGCATCTATCGCTTGATAAAGTAATATATCTATTTTATTTATGTTTCTTATGCAATCATGCTTTGAATAATAATTGTAATTAGCAACCAAAACTAAATATTAAAACAATGGTTGCTTAATAACAATATATTATTAATTAATCCTATAATAAATACAAGCATCTCTCATAAATTATGTGAATTAACTGTTCATGAAATTTTTCAAATTTTTTATAAAATGGATATTTATGATGACGATTTTATTTTAAAAAGTTCACTTTTATGTTTTTATTCTAAAGTCATTGGACTGTAATCGAACTCTTAAAGGAAAAAAAATATTTTATGATCAAAATATTGGGTTATTCAATATAACTGCTCACACTGACTTGATCATAGCATCGACAAATTTTTATATTTTGCAAAAATAAAAACTTTGATTTGTTTTTAAGAAAATAAGATGTCATTTTAATTAGTATGAACAAAAGAAAAACTTTGTATACTCGCTACATTTTGTTCAATAAGCAATAGTCCTATATTATCCACGGTATTTGTTACTGCAATCCTAGAAATGTTTTAAGTAACATTAGATATCGATTAGTTTAGTTCTTCACTATTGGCGAGTCTACTGACCCGTGGTCAACCGAATTTCTATCACACGATTTGGTAGGTAAACTCTTCGTAAAATGCCTACTAATTAGATGATTGTCAAATATTGCTTAATACATGGAGCACTATCTTACATAAAACAATGTTTTCAATATCCTGATACTGTAAAGCTGGTATCATAAAATCATGTAATATTCGAAAATATCGTTACAATTTTAGTTTGTTCTTGCTAATTTCTTCATAGAAAAAAGGTCATAAAAAGGTTTTATTATAAAATTTGACGTAAGGCCGCACCACACAATGGCCCCTAACATTATGCAATGCACCTGTACAATTGTGTTTGGATTATTTTCGTTCCATATCCCGCGCTTGTGTGTTAACACCTTCAATTAATTATAAATGTTGCTTTGTCTGCCAACATGATTTTGTCAAAGTCTTCAATTTTATTTTGAATTTCAAAATTGGTGCGAATTTGGTTATCATCGTGTTTTTTTAGTACGACATTTATTTTAATTTTATACGGTTATAGGCGAAGGTGCCGCTTCAGAATTCGTCACATTAGCAAAATGTTCACGAACTTTCGGGACTCCTTGTAAAACTACAGCTGTATACAACTTGTTTTTTACTAAATTTGGTCTACTAAATCTTTTTTTATCATAAATTTGACCAGTTTATTCAAGTTTATCCATAAACTGCGAAATTATTTTACAGGGAAGGGTCCATTTGTCTCATGTTACGTCCAAAATCTTCTCAATGGGTTGAAATATTTCTATAATATTCGTGGTAGTACTGAATGAAGCTAATACGAACCCGCAAAGGCAAAACCATTATAAAAATGTCAAAAAAATGCTGGCAGAGCTCTAAACTGCGGCATGAAGCAGTTTCTATAGCAGCGAAAAGTTAAACAAATGCATGTATAAAAAAACTCTTTATCTTTAAAGCATTGCAATATTTAATGACCAATCAAGATAATTTGTAATCGAGTCATTCGTGAATCCGAAATCGGATTGTAACAGTTGCATAGTTATACAAGGTGTCTGTAAAAGGTCTTTACAAAAATCTACTACATATTCCTTACAGCAAAATAAGCCGATTTAAGCACTTACCTTAGTACAAAGTTGCTTAGTATGGACGCTATGCGGCGCTGAAGTTACACTTCTGAAATCGATTTTTTATCACAAATATAAAACGGCTTATATCGATTATGTTGAAATTTGGTACGTTGACATGGTTTTATGAGACAAAGAAACCCATATCAAAATTCCATAGGCGTACAACTTGGGTTTTTCAATAATTGCGCATTTTAAATTTCTACGCCAATGGAAGAAGAGGGGTTTAAGTATAAAATTTGGATTATGTAACTTATTTACTACAGAAAAGGTATTCTTTGTAAGACTCGATTACTGGCATGGTTCTTGTAAAATTTGTATTTTAATAATTCAAAGTAACAGTTAACGGAAAAATTATGTTATTAAAATATGCAAAGAAATAATAAAAATGTCAAAGAAATTAATGAAAGTGACCACCATTTACACGTATACAAAGATTTACACGAAAATTAAAATATACTCTTCCATAACTTCTTTATCAGCTCCACCACATTTTTAATTTTTTAATTTTCACTAAATGTTCGAAACCACTTAAATCAGCAGTACCAAAACAAATGGATAGGTAAAAATAATAAAAGGTATAAATTGGCCATTACGTTCACCAGGCTTAACCCCTATGGATTAATTTTTGTGACATCTTAAGCCCACAATTTACATGATACCTGTAGACAACTAAGAATAACGAAGAATATATGCAAAAAGTACATTTTAATTTTCTTCGTTGTGTAAATCATTGTATCCGTGTAAATCGTGGGCAATTTCAACAATTTATATGACATCTTTATAATTTTTTTGCATGTTTTAGTAACATAATTTTTCTGTTAACTGTTACTTTGGATTATTAATATACAAATATCATAAAAACCACGACAGTAATCGAGTTTTACAAAGAGTACCTTTTCTGTAGTAAATATGTAACGCAATCTAAATTTTATACTTAAACCCCTCTTCTTCCATTATATCCTTCCTATTATAATACTTCCATATTATTCCGATTAAATAACATTTTCCATATGGACAGAGTAACTATTTTGTAGAAATATGTAATTATGCTTAAATAAAATTTGTTGGACTGATCGCACATCTTCTAATATACGAATGTATTTTGTTCATGCAAATCTTTCCTCAATTCTCTATCACATCCCAGTAGAAAACTTTCTTCTCTATCATTGTTATTTATATACCACTCTTCAAATCTGGTACTTGGACAATTCCATTATTTGATGTGTCTTTTCATTAGAAAAGATCAAATTTTCTCAAAGATCCCTAATTGATTTGAGTAAATAATGGGTTCGATTGTTTCTGTTCTTCATATAAGTGAATCTTCTTTGCTGCAACATAGTATAATTCACTTTCTTTTATCAGTCGATATGACGCTTGACGAGAACTAAGAAAAATTTGTTTGAAAAATAGCATTTCTTGCGTTTTCAAAGGGATGGTCTTTCAAATATTGCACTAAGCCAGAAACAATATAAAATTCTTAAGAGTGGTTCTTTGTTTGTCGTTAAAACTTCTTTCATTTTTCCACTTTTTTAAACACTTAGTTCAGTGATTCCTTTAATAATAAACAGTTTTAGAATTTTGCTACACTTAATTCTTAATTTAATAAGTTAAGAAAGCTTTCTTGTCATTTTAGATATAACTAAATTGACAAATAGTCGAATTGACTATTTGTCAATTTCACTATACAATCAAAGAATGTATTAAAGAGTACTAAAAATTAAAAACCACTTTGTACTAGATTTGTATGACCATAACTGTACATAAGATACAAGCATTTCAAACATTTACCTTGTGTAAATGTAAAAAATCTAGGTTAGTTTTAAAACTAATACGTTGCGACTTTGATAATCATTCTTGTGTATATTGCAATTACTTTTTCCATATATTTGTCAACAAAATACGTGGTATTTCGTTGTCAAAGACATTATTAAGAACACTACTACCAAATAGAGAACTCATCTTCAGAATCATCCTTCTTATGAATTAGCCAGAGACTTGCTTAATTTTCCTAGTGTGAAAAGATATGTTCCTTTGGATCTATCAAACAGATATTAGAACTAATTATTTAAATAGTGCTGAACTTTCAAATCATAATATAATAGTTTGCATAATTTAAGCGAATGAAACATTGGGCTACCTCCTACTATGTCATTTAAGAACATTTTACTAATTGTTATTTGTAAAAATGTTAATAGAAAATATATTAATTGAACTATTTTTATTAACTTAATGATGATTGTATTTGCAAATAAATGTTTAAAGTTGCAACGTTATCCTGAATATATTTATTAGAAAATGAATTTATAAATAAACGTGACGCATAAGTAATATTAGATGCCAGATACGAGGATATTAGTTGGACTTATTCTTAGCCTTAGAGCGAATTACATGTATATATCGGGATACAAAACAAATGAATTCCTGGTAGATGTTCTTGTTCAAGTCTTCACCCCATTTGAACTATGAAGCTATTCAAGTGCAGGGGTTAGCTATTTTATTACCGCTGTATTGCGAAAATGACCTTTCATGTTAAATGTCAAGTCTCCATTACTGTTCTTCGTCTTAAGACAAATACAATTCACAAGGCACACAACTCCTACATTTGATCATTATTGAGAGAGAGGGAGAAACCATTGTCTTTCCACTTTTGTATATTCGTCCAGCTATTCGTTTAATTAATGGCAATATAGGAAAATAAATTAAAAGGAAATGAAATTATAATTTCGTTTTCGATGTTAAAACAAAAATTATATGTTTAGGCGTATTAATGCTCTTCGAGCACAATCGCTGTTTTATTTTAAATTATGAAAGTAATTACATAACGCCGCAGACAATGCCTTATGTAATGTTAAATACATGTTTCCTATAATACAACAATGCATATGAATTGTATATTTGTTGTATACGCACAGACAGTTTTAATTCATAGGAAATAAAATTAAGCCTGGAAAGCATAAACTTAATTCTTTTATGTTTTTTTACTGCTATCTTCAGCGTAATACGGTGCTATCCAGATGTTTTCGGACTCATGCTATAAAAATTCGAAACTTAGTTTAATTCCTGGCTGTTGTCACCTTCGTAGTAGCCTAGTTGCGAAACTATGCACAGGTCCTGGTGTTTTTTTCAGTTCTGCAAGATATTCAGGAAGTCTTCTTCTGTGAACAAGTAGAGTACCGCGTACGATTCCTCTTGAACTTCTTCAATGCTATCAAAACGTCGGTCTCTTATCCGCATTTTGCCAGGTCTGGCAAATGGTGGGGATGGAAAACGGTGGTCGTTAATGTTTTTGTCAAAAAGCCTGGTGTGAAAAACGAAACGGTGAGCCGGCGTATTGTCGTGATGCAGTGACCAATTTCCTGCTCATAAAAATTCCGGCCATTTGTGTCTGATATCCTCACGGAGCCGCCTCGAAACATTACAATAGAGTTCGGAATTGATGTCTGACCAGCTCGAACGAATTCTATGTGCACAGTCTCTCCGTCAAAGTTCTCTACCATCTTGGTTGTATTTTGCGTAAATTCTCATTGCTATCCTGTACAGTTTTCCTTTATCTCTTGCCGTCAGTTTTTTCTTGATCTCCTCTTCTTCTTAAGTCTTGTTTCGTATATTATTTTTAGAATGGAATCCACATTTTTTTAATGTAACAAAACCATTTCAAATGATTTTTTCTTTATAATTTGAACTATTAATTTCCTATATAGTCAAAATGCTTCGTTTCCTTTACTGTTGTTTTCTATATTTTGTATTTTAGTATTTGTCCACGATTCTGACTAATACTTCAAATTGTTTTTTCTTCTATTGCTTCATGGTATATTTTCTCATCTTCCGATATTATTTTTATTGTATTGTTTAAATAAAACAAATGACAATTTGGGAAACATTTATTAAAAAAGTTAGATATCAATGTGTTGCCCATTATTAGATATGGTAGTCCCCTAGCTTAGTATCTTAGCCATACTGTCATATACTAAAATGTTGTTCATAAATTAGGAACACATAAACAACATGCATTTCAAAACTTATAGTTATTGTAAAAATTTATATTTAATCTAAGAAGCATTCCACTGTGCTTCGTTATTCAACAAGTAACTTGTATACTTTTCTTAAAAATCCCATTCTGTTATTTGATAAAGATTAATATAAATGGTTTCAATTTCATTCGTTCTAATTCTAATTGACACACAATTCCGCTGCACAATTAGTATAACAAGATGATACATATTTAAATCTTTGTAAAAGTAGTGTTAATATAGTATCAATTGATAAATATTACGAAATATAGAGTGTCTTTGATTGAAGACGTTGTTTTGAAAATATAGTACTCGTTTAACACCATTTTAATGTTAAAAATAAGAAAGTCTGCAGGTTCTATATCTTATAATTGTTGCATCACTTTCAGCCTAGTTCTAGCAACTTTCTTTGAATCGTCAAAGAAGCGCGAGACCTAAAGTTATCATGATGAAAAACAATATTTCCTATTGGTCAAAACTGGTTCAGTATCTTTAACCAGTGAATTAAAATTTGTCAATTGTTGACAATACTAAGAATTATTGCTTCTTCTCAGATGTTCATAAGGAACAAGACCTTGATTATCCCAATCCAAATACAGAGCAATTTTTTTATTTTGATGTGAATTTTATCTCAGATAATCAGACGATTCAAAAGTGGATCATATTCATTTCAGGTCAATAGCAGTATATAAACTTAGTTTATTTCAGAACATATCCAAAACTATGATATAGATATATGTATCAAGGTGAATAAGAAGGCAAGGTGTGCGATTTATAGAAAGTGTCACAGAAAATTGAACGGTTAAAACGTTAAAGAAGAAATATCAAACACATGACTATCTTAAGGTGGTATTTGCAGTTAAACGAAGCAGTTTATATTTACAATATAAGATAAATCGTATTCATAAGAAACTACTTCAAAAATGTAAATTTGTATGTAGCAAATTCCTGAGTTGAAGATCACAGAAATGGAAAATCTGGAGACGCAATAGAGCATGTAACATCGGCGTATTCTATCCGGAATATTCCAAAACAAAATATACCGAGTGTCCTTGAAATAAAAAGACAACGTATGAAAAATGGAAAGATTAAATTATGTAGAACATAAATCCAAAACATTTTCGCAAAGCTTTCTCTCACAAGCGAGAAAAAAATTACAAAGATGTTTAAAAATTCTTTGTCACGCCACTGTGCGATATACTATATTACAAAAGACAATACCTGAAAGATGGACGCCAATTACAAAAAAAAGTTTTTGTTATTGTTGATCTCGCTTTAAGTTTCGTTCAGTTGTCAATTGTTATGTACGTTCGATACAATTTTTCGATTAAAAATAGTTCTTTTAATATATTATCGTTAAGAATTCACAAGTATAAATTTTTAACAGCTGATTCAGGTTATCGGACCCTTGCCATAACAAAACTTAGCCTTTTTATAAACATAAACATTTCTATCATTAAATTCAATAGCAGCATTCTATTTCTTACTTCTCCTAACAAGAAAACAAATATTCTCGTAATACACAAATTGTTTTTAGTATGATTTTTAAAATGGGTTTGTAAATTAATGTAACACACATCGTAATTTTTAATAATTTACTTATCATACAGGATGTTATAGTTTTTATAATATCCAGAGTTCCTAGTAAGTAACCATACGGTGTGTGTGTAACTTCAATATAGAGGTACACATTTATCATTTATGGAATCAGAATACTTTGAATTAATATGCGGAACATAATACAATCTTCAGGGGGTTTTTAATTTCGGGGTTGGCGTTGTAATTGACTCGAAATATTTTGGATTCATATTCTATATAATTTCATCTTTCCATTTTTCGGAAGCTGTCTTTATATTTCAAGGACACCTGTACATGCGGACACAACCCCGTGGGAGGGTAAACAATAAAAAAAGAAAAAGAAAACTGGCATAATTTTAATTTTCCTCCAAATTTTATCTTTTACAGGAAATCTTGAAATCAGATCAACGCAAGCCGTGTGCTTATTGGAAAAATACGTCATTTCTTATATCAAATCACAATAATTATTCTCTTATAAAAGGAATAAGTCTAAAGAATTACATTAAATATAAGAAAGTATAATGGTTTTTCATAACGGAGAAAATTTTTCAGTTATACCTCCGCATAGCCCTTATTCTAATCTCCGTTGTTTTTAAAAAATAAATATATTTTCTTAAATAGTGAATTACGCACTTTGAATATACACAATTTCTTCAACCGTCAGAAGATGTATATCGTAGCGTATGTAGATAATAGCTTATAGGAGGGCTTTATTTTTACAAACCAAAAACATATTTCAATCATTGAAGCTCATGTAGACTATGATTATTCACAAACCGTTTTTTTTTTAAATAAAGATTACTTGCACTGCTATTGTTTGATTTGTCTTTAAAACAATTGATAGTATTGATGAAAGAAAATTAAAATCAAATTATCAATTTGTAATTGTGTATCCTTCATAGTTTAAAAATAATGGCTAATAACAATTGAGGGAATCAAAAGGAAATTAATTCTGTAATTCTATGCCTTGGCGAAAGATATTGAACAATACAAAACGTTTTCCTGCTATAAAATTCTCCTATATAAGTATATCGTATTAAGTAATTCGTGAATACGTATCTGTTAACACAATCATATATATATATATATATATATATATGTATGTGTAAGCAACAGTAGCACAACTCTTGAAATATACAGGACAATATTGTCTAGACACAAGGGTATAAATAATACCGTAAAATCACTTACCTCTTAATTTTTGTTCGTCTATCAGTTGTCTTTCTAAGCTGTCTTTCACTTCCCGCTCCCTAAGTACATCCATCTTGAGCTCAGCTGAAACAAAGAGATCAATTCAATTATTCAATGTATGTACTTCAAACAAGTACAGTAGTATGTAGTACTTCAGTTACCTAGACTTATTGTAACACTGTAGAGTTTTATTTTTTGTATAACAACACTTGAGGTAATTTTTCCATCATTCAAGTAATGATTGTGTATCTTCTTCATAACAGATGTACATACTACTGTAACGGTAATTTTAAAATTTTCATTCTTAAATACGTTACAATTGTTATTTCTTTTATATCGTGCACTATTATTGAGTAGAGTTTATAAAATTGAATTTAAATACAGAAAAACACTCTGTATAACAAATTTCTTTTCTTATTATTTATTACATGGACGCCATAATTATGTGAAAGATTTTTGATAAGAAAGATCATTTAAGTATTAGATATTAAGATAATTAAAGTATTATAACGCGAACAGAAGAATTCGTAACTTTATTGGGGGGGAGGATTTGTTGGTTGGTTGTCAGTTTGGCTTCAGGCCCCACACATCTACGTCCGATGCTATTTATTATTATCTCGAGAATGCGTACAATTTTATTAACGAAAAACAGGTCGTCGCGACCATGTTTTGTGATTTGGCGAAGGCATTTGACTGCGTTCCGCACTCGCTTCTTCTCCGGAAGCTCGAATATTACGGGTTCCGGGGAGGAGCGAATGACTGGTTGTTGAGATCTTATTTGCTTGGGCGTACACAATATGTTAGTCTGGGCTCTGGGACGGGTTGTGTGGAGTCTGGGGTCAGGGATGTTATATGTGGTGTGCCGCAGGGTTCAGTTTTGGGTCCGACGCTTTTTCTCTTATTTATTAACGATCTTGCACTGTTGGACACCAGGGCTCACATTGCATTGTTTGCCGATGATACGTCATTAACTTGGCATGCTGCGGACCCGCGATCTCTGGAGGGCCTGATGAACAAAGAGATTCCGATTTTTCAGAGTTGGTTTAATGCTAATGGAATTACCCTAAATTTAAGTAAAACACAACTTTTAATTCACAGACACAATTATGTAAGTGTGAATATTGAGATTGGTGGCATCACTTTAGAGCCTGTGAACTCCGTGAAGTTCCTTGGTCTGATTCTGGAGCCAGGCCCTTGTTGGACCGGGCATGTTCGTCGCCTTTCGTGTAGGCTCTCATCTGCTTGTTATGCGATTGGAGTGGTGCGTCGTAGCCTGGGAGAGTCCACGGCTAGGACAGTATATTTTTCATTGTTTGAGTCTCGTCTACGGTATTGTCTAGCATTTTGGGGATTCACGACCGCTGGGAATCTTCTTTAGATTTTTAGGTTGCAGAAGCGGGCGGTGCGGCTCTTGTGCGGGGCGGCAGCGGACGCCCACTGTCGGCCGTTGTTTGCGGATAGTGGAATCATGACGGTTTATTCATTGTTATTATACGAATCATTGTCTATCATTTTTAAAAAGCAAAGTAATATCCAGCATAGGTCTGATATTCATTCGTATGACACACGCGGCAACCAACTTCTGAATTTACCAAAGCCCGCGACAAGAGCGAGTCGCGATTCAATATTTTATATGGGCTTGTAGTATTTCAACGGACTGCCAATGAACATTAGGCAGTCTTCAAGTTTAAAACAGTTCCAGGGGAAATTAAAGGTGCTGCTCCTCGGGCAGGTTTTGTACTCGCTGGATGGGTTCCTTGCGGGTTGACGTTGGAATCCCTTGCTTTTATTTTTAATTTGTTTTTATTTTAATATTGCTTTGATCATGTGTTTTTATTAGGTGACATGTATTTGTTTGTTTTGGCAACTTAATCAATTACTGTTATGTGTTTATACTATAATTGTATGTGTATATTGCTTACTGTCCACGTACTGTATGTGCTTATTGACAATAAATATTCTAATTCTAAAAAAAAAAAAATTCTGTAATATATGTATTATATACACTGTGTCCGGAAAGTATGGAATATAGCTAACAAAACTGAAACAATTGATTTTATGAAAAAATCACCCCTCTATAATCACCCCTCTACTCCCATTTGTCTCCAAGCGATGACGTTATATTTTGTTTCCCAAATGACAACCACTAATTTTTGTCCGCAATTTTAAGAGACCCCTGAACTTCCCAAATGGCAGCATAAAATGTTTGATATCTTACATAAGAAAATTTTCGAAAAATAATTTGTGAAATGTTTAGGCACAACTACATTAAAAAACATAAAGGAAACTGAAACTGGAACTAAATATACATTCAATAAATAAAACAAACAACAAATGAACGGCAAAAACAAAGATTTTGGTATTCAAACATCTTCAGGTATCAAGGTAAATGCTAAAATTCCATCTATTTATTACTTGACAATAAGATATCTACAAATGCTCGAGATACCTGTGCTCGCTTTAATTTTTGCTAATATGTATGTTTACAACAATTGCATTCGCCTAGCGAATGTCAGTGTGACTCGTATCAGTGTCAATTTAGTCATTTGAAAATATAATATGACAAAAACTCGAAATGGCTCATTTCACTGAGAAACATAGTACTGAAATTTTAATGATGTTGGGATATGGAGATAGACGGAGACAACAGAAAGAAATGTGGAATTTATTTAACAATAACAATAACAATGACACGACTTTGTCACGTACTCAAGTGTATGACTGGGTTAAAAAATTCAAAGGTGGCCGTGAAACTGTAGAAAATGAGAGGCACAATAGGCGCCCAGGACAGCTGTGACTGACGACACCATTCGAGTGATTTGTGACCTCATTGAAGGTAATCGGCACCTTACGTTTGATGAAATTTTGATAAATGATCCGGAAAAAAAACAGATCCGAAGAGGCACTTAGCAAAGATTTCTGAATCGATATCACCGAGAAATAAACAATTTTCTTCATAGAATAGTGACATGTGATGAAGCATGGGTATACTATACACCCGAATCCAAAATGACGAGTTTGGATCGGCGAAGGAACAGACAATCTTGCCCTGTGAAAGCAAAACACACTGGCAGTGTTCTTGCAACTGTCTTTTTCGATTGGAAAGGTGTTTTTCTAATTGATTTCTTACACGAACATCGGACTGTGAACTCTGTCTATTACTGCCAGCTCGTGGAGAGGGCAAAAGCCACCTACACAGACAAAAGCGCAACCAACCAATAAGAAATATAATTTTGCCGCATGATAACTCAGAACCTCACACGGCCGTATTTTCTCAAGCTGAAATGAACCAAATACATTAGGAAATTCTAAAACATCCTCCCTACAGCCCTGATCTATGCCCATGCGACTTTTATTTGTTTGGACCACTGAAGGAAGCACTTGGCGGGCACCATTTTCAGAGCGATCGAGACGTAGAGAAGTTTGTGCGCATTTGGCTGTTGACACGGTCTCACATTGTTTATGAAGACGGGATCCACAAGCTCGCCAAACACTGGAAAAAATGTGTAAATGTTGAAGGAAGCTTGTAGAAAAACAATAAACTTGTTTTGTAATTTTATTTGGACCTAGTAAATTATTAAAAGCAAAGTCCGTTTTCAATTTGACTTACTCTCGTAACTTGTAATTTTATTTCGTTTGTTTATTATATTAAGTTTTTATATGTTAGTCTTGCAAGTTTGTTTGATTTACTACACTTATATCATTATTAAACAGAGCGTTTCAGATTCCATTTGAACGATATCATTTACGTTGTTTGTTTTTTATCTGATTGAAAAGGGGTGTTTTGATATTTATTATACCTGTTATAATCAAAATCATTCTGGGAAGTTATTTATTCAAAGATAAGCAAAAGAGCAACATCTATGTAACGCTAGTAGTTATTCTATTTACTATTTATGTACCTTTTAAATAAAGTCAATTGTCATTTTAATCATTTTTGCTAGCTGAAGCCAACAAAACTTTTCAGTATTAACTTTAAATATATTTGGTCAAAAAGAGAAGCAAAATGGTACTGTAACATTTATAAATCTCCTCTTCTGTACCTCCATTGCTAATTATATAATTAATCAATTATTCTTGCTGGCACTTGATATATATTTCAAAAATTAGAATTTCCTCACTCACATAACAATAGAAGATCACAAATTCTGTTGTTAACAATTCTTTAAGATGATTCCTAATGTAGCATAAAATCAGTACACAAGATATTGGATAAAAAAAAACCTGAAAAAAATCTGAAATGTCTTTTGCTGGATTCCCTAAAAAAACTATTTTTTGTTCTAACTACAAACATTCCTGCTCTTAGAAAAATTGTTTATTTCAGTTTTTCCACTTATGTAAATTATGTACAATTTTTTATTATTTTATTATACATATTTATCTATATAACAATAATTTATAATTTCAATTTAGCAATGAAGTTATCAGTTCTGATAGACTAAATATTGGAAAGACCTTATTCGCATATTACGAACAATATTAAACAAAAGCAGGCACAAAAGATAACAAACACAATGTGTCATTATATTAAATATATGTTTTTGGGTGTGTACTCATACAAACACATATTAATGATAATATTTCAGATTGAATGTCAAATATAGATAATATGTGTAGGTAATAAATATGTTTTATATATATATATATATATATATATATATATATATATATATTATGTGCGTGTGTGTATGTGGGTGGGTGTTTGGTCGTAGGTTTTCGCCAATACAATATGCGGCAGCGGTTTTTCGGGTTTCTTTCGTTATCTTCACGTTGTAACTCAATTAGAGTCTATTACATACATATTTTCAAAATATACCATATGAGCGAGCGTCCTATAGTCACCCGATGATCCACGAAATAAGTGTTTCCAAGCGTAGTTCGATATAGCGCACACTATACAGAGTGTAGACGAAATATATCGACGTACTTTAAATCATAAAATGCTAATGCACGAAAACTCTATCTCGAAAGAGATCAAAAAAAAGAAATATTTCATAAATACTCGTGATTCGATCAGGCTCTTGTAAATTTAGTATTCCATTATAACTACAGCGCTACCTCTACTGAAGCGTAATAGTGGGAGTTGTAGATGGCATACTCTAAGTCAGAAGTCAGTATGTTATCAACTTCCGTGAAGTATGACTTATTCAAATCACGAACTAACAGATATTATCTTACTATGCGGTGAAACATGTGGAAATGTTAGAGCTACTAGAGGTATTTCCGAAGGGCGGTTCCCAAACCGAAGATATCCATTAAATAGTTTAATTTTACAAACCGTGTACAGATTGAGAGATCGCAGTACATTGCATGCAACTTACGAAGGCTATGGCCGTGAAAGACCATGTGGGGTGGTAGAGGCAAATAGAATACAGAAAAAAAAACGAATATTCAATTACATTCAAATTACAAATATCATTTATTTCTTCTCAGTGTGAATTTCATATTAAGTCAACTAAATTACAAATATTAAAATGGTTCAGATATATGCATTTTCAGATGTGTACGGCAGGTGCTAATAAGGAAGATAACAGAGTGGATACCTGTAAAGAATAGACCGGAAGGAAGCCCAAAATTAACATAGAAAAAGCAAGTGGAAGCGGATCTAAAAAAATGAAGGTTATAGAATGGTGGCAAGTTCTTGGAGATGATCTATGAAGTTTGGATATATCGACGCTTCGATGAGATCTCCCTCGCCTTTTTTTAGTGCGTGTTCTAGCGGAAATTTCCACTAGAACAAAAAGATGAATAAGAGCTCATGGAAACGTCGAAACATCAACGGTTCGGCTCAGAACCAGCCCCAAACGCGGATCAAGATCCGGAACAAGATTGTAACATATTTCATTCGCGAAAACATTCTTCTTAATATAAAATGTTGTGAAATCTTTACTGGAAAAAGGGTTTAGATATAGATAATTTTAGTATGAAATATTTTAAAAGTTAAAATAGTTAATTGTCAAACGTTAAAGATAAGGTATTAATGAGATTAATTTTATCTACTGTAAGATAAGGAATTTTGGCAAAAAAAAAAAAAAAATAGAAATTATTATTGATTTATGATAGCAACAGGAAAATTGGAAAAAAGAAGTCATACAAAATTTTGTATAACATAAAAAAGAGAAGTGCTGGATATTGTTGCAAAAGTGATAAAAATATGCATATGTCGATGACAATGATAATAGAATAATTGTGGTTTGAGATGAAACGACGTAATTTAAAATAGAAGAGTTTAGATACAAGTATATGAAAATATATATGTAAAAAAAAGAAGATAGTAAGGAAGATTTGGAAGACAAGTAACAAAAAATATTATGAAAAGAGTAAAGTAAAAGAGGAAAAAACTGGACAAGAATACAGTTAATGGATAATTAAGAACAGGAATAAGTATGAATGTGAAAAATTGTGATCGATGTAGAAGTATTGGACATTTATTAAATGACAGAAGAAGAAAAAAGGCATTTTATACTTATTTTCTAACTTTATAGATAATTAAGAAAGAGGATAATTATATTAAATTCTAAAAAAAAATTAAAAATCACATATTTTTATTTAATAGATAAGAAACTTCAAATTCATATTGAAGAATTTACGACATATATATATATATATATATATATATATATATATATAAAGATAATTGTTTCGTGAACTTTGTATCTTATGGTAGATTCAATCAGTTAGCGATTTAAGATCTGGTTTTACTTAAAAATACATATATTTAAAACAATCTTACATGTTTCGGCAAGTGATGGCCTCCTCAAAGAATTTAAAATATGTATATATATGTATATATATATATATATATATATATATATATATATATATTAAATATATACATACTGAAGTAAAACCAGACCTTAAATCGCCAACAAAATGAATCTACCATATATATATATGTCAAAAGATATGTAGATCACATCATAACATGTATTCCGACAAATAAAATAAACTACCTTCTAAATAAATTCAACAATTTTCACAACAAATTAAAATTCACTATTCAAGAAGAAATTAATAACAGTATTAATTTTCTTGATATTTCTTTAAGCTTTGATAGACAGGGTACTATTTATACAAATTGGTTTAATAAACCCACAGCTTCTTCTCGATATATGAAATTACCACTCAAATGCATCTTCAGTATTTAATAAAATGATTATAAATAATCTGACTGATAGAGCAGTCAAACTATCACATACTCAATACTACAAGAAAATTAAAACGACCTTAACAGATAACAACTATCCACCACAACTTATAGACCAAACAATTAAAAAAATAATCCTCCAAATATACAATATATACAATACTGCAGACACCAATAACAATTTAAACAATGAAACAACATATGTCACGATTCCATATGTTCCACAATTATCAGAAAAAATTAAATACACTTTAATAAAATATGATATAGCTACAACATATAAACTTAGTAATACTAATAAACATCTATTTTCAAAACTAAAACCTAAAATAGAAACAAATTGAGAAACACATATCATTTATAAAATACCATGTCGCGATTGCGATAGTTACTACATAGGCCAAATTAAACAAAATTTATACAAAAGAATACTCACAAATACTCTAAAACAGACAAAATTGCTTTATTTACACACAAAGTACGACGCGATCACCATTTCGATTTTGAAAACACACAGATAATTTATAAAGAACAACACACAATGAAAAGAGAAATTAAAGAAATGATTAGTATTAAACAGGAAAAAAATTCAATTAACAACAGAAGTGATATAAAAAATTTAAGCAGTATATACTACAATCTAATTATGTAACGATCTGCAATTTACCATCATAATATATGTTGCTGTTATATAAATATATATATATATATATATATATATATATTATGCTTTATTTAAATATCTGTACATTTGCTTATCATGCTGACAGTGCCGTGTTTGGATCCCTGACTACCTACTCGGACAGCCGAGTAGGTTTTCGTGGTTTTCCTTCTCGTTTAAGGCGAATGCCAATAGCTTAACATCTTAAGTCGCTCCACGGGCGCATACATAATAATAACTCATGCCTTGCCTTTCCCCGTTTTTGTTGTCTAACTATTTTTTGAATACTAGGGATTGATTTATTATTATTAAACTGGATGTATCTTTAAATAATTGTATCCATGACAATTGCAAATGTATAAGTATGACGTTAATATACTGTCATTTATATTTTAAATTCTTTGAGAAAGGCATCATTTGCCGAAACATATAAGATTGTTATAAATAAATGCATTTTTAAGTAAAACCAAACCTTAAATCGCCAACTAATTGAATCTACCATAACATACAAAGGTCACGGAATAATTATCTTTATATATATAAGAAGGAATTTCTTATTTTCTTGGCCGTAGTTATAATACTAGACATAAAATAAGTGTTTCTTTAGAGTAACTTTCGAGTAATTAAAACAATATTTAATTTATGTTGACGTTTCGATTCTATATATAGAACCTTCTTCACAACTGTAATATTTATTAAAATGTAAGAGCAATGTTAAATTAAATCTCCTTACATTAAAATCGTGTTATTAATATATTGTACTGCATTTGTTTATGGTCGACAGTATGGTTACAGTTCAGTATATTAACAGTACAATTTCAATGTAAGTAGAATTAATTTAACATTACTGTTACAATTTTGGACATTTTCATAATATAACAGTTGTGAAAAAGGTATATAGAGAACCAAAACGTCAACATAAATTAAATATTCTTTTAATTACTCGACCGCTACTCCCAAGAAATACTTATTTTTTATCTAGATAGTATTATAACTACGGCCAAGAAAATAATAAATTCCTTCTCATATACAGAGTGGTTGGTCTTTCATTGCATGCACATTTTTGTTGAGAGTATCATATTTTAAAGAAATCAAAACGCGTCTGATACTATTTTTTGCCCACTTTCCGATACTGTGAAATATAGTGCTATCACTTGAGAAACAAAAGATGATCTAACGAATTTTTTTTTTGAATTGAACAGCCTATATATTATTGGATATTTAGCAAGCTTATTCAATTCTGAATACAGTATGTATATATTTCTTTTTTCGTTGGGCAATGAATAACGCCATAATAACAAACATAAAAGAATAAGAAGTTTGCTTTGGAAATGAGACCGAGTAAAAAACAAAATATTATTTAAATGTGAGTTCGCATATCAGTTAATGAAGTGACACAGTTTAGCATTTTATGGATGAATGAAGTAAATTTTCGTAGGAATGGTGTGTTTAATAAACAGAATAATCACTTTTGGGATGACGTGAATCCTCGTAGGATCCAGCAAACTCGATGTCCAATACGTTTTTCTACAAATGTCTGGATAGGTGTGATAGGGAATCAGTTATTGGGACCCTGTTTTTATAACGACACACTTAAACTTAATTAAACTTAATTAAACTTAATTAAACTTAATTAAACTTAGTTAAACTTAATTAAACTTAATTAAACTTAATTAAACTTAATTAAACTTAATTAAACTTAATTAAACTTAATTAAAACTTAATTAAACTTAATTAAACTTAATTAAACTTAATTAAACTTAATTAAACTTAATTAAACTTAATTAAACTTAATTAAACTTAATTAAACTTAATTAAACTTAATTAAACTTAATTAAACTTAATTAAACTTAATTAAACTTAATTAAACTTAATTAAACTTAATTAAACTTAATTAAACTTAATTAAACTTAATTAAACTTAATTAAACTTTCTTGAAACCGAATTTCAAGAATATTTAAACCATCTGCCTATAGCTATCCGGACACAAATGTGGTTCCAACATGACCCCTCACCATCGCATAACGTGCAATTAGTAACAAATTTCCTACAATTAAAATTTTAAAATAGGTGAATTAGGAATAAAGGGCCGCATTTATAGCCTCCAAGATCGCCTGACCTTTTAGATTTTTTGTCTGGGGATTTATAAAAAATAAGGTCTATTGCACTTTATCGAAACAAAAATGGTGGACATTTTGAACAATTTCCTCAATAGCATTTTTGCTTTATCGTGTTATTGTTTGTCTATTGTTCTTTAAGAAAATACATGTATCCTACTTATGTGTTTCTTTTGGTTGTTATTATGATGGCGTTATTCATTACCCAACGAAAAGAAAGTTATACTGTATTCAGAATTGAATAAGCCAGCTAAATATCCAAAATATGCAGGATGTTCAATTAAAAAAAATAATTTCATTAATTCATTTTTTGTTTTTCAAGTGGTAGCACAGTATTTCACAGAATCGGAAATAGGGCAAAAAATAGTATCGGAAACGGTTTGATTTGTTTTAAATATGATACTCTCAACGAAAATATTGAGTGTACAATGAAAAACTAACATTTTGACGTCTCCAAACCCAATTATCATGAGCATCTCAATGCGTTTCCGTTCAGATAAATGCATCTCAGAGAATGAATAATTAAAACATTTTACACAAACAATTAGGATTAAATAAAAATGTTGTGATTCGGATTATTTACAATCTGTCAAAAAAATTACCTTGTCACTTTGGGAATAAAAGTTGAAAAATTATTACTCAAAAACTTTCTAATGTTACATACCAAAATTTTTACACATCATCGAATAAAGAATTGTAAAATCCATAAAAAAATGGGGTTGACATTAAAAAAAAATATCAATGACGTCATAATTTATTCAAGGTCGGCGGAAAAAACAAAATGGTAGCATCCAAATATAGCTAATAAAAAACATTAATAGACCTGTCTTTGCATTTTGTCAAATAATGCACAATAACGTTACTACGGGCTTGTGTCCATACTTTATGGACGCACTGTATATTCAGACGAATGTTCTTCGAATCTTCCGGATCTTGATTCACGTTTGGGGCTGGTTCCGAGCCGAACCGCTGCGGTCTTGACGTTTTGATGAGCTCTCCCTCATCTTTTTGTTCTAGTGGAAATTGCCACTAGAACACGCTCTAAAAAAGATGATGGAGATCTCATCGAAGCGTCGATACATCGACGGTTGAAAGATCAGCACCAAGAACTCGCCACCATTCTTAACATTATTTTTTTTTAGATCCGTTTCCACTTGGTTTTTCCATGTTTATTTTGGCCTTTCATTCGGTCTGTTCTTTGCAGGCATCCATTCTGTTATCTTCCTTATTGGCGTCTGTCGTTCTTACCTGAACATATATCTGAACCATTTTAATCTTTGTAACTTTATTACTCTCACGATATTTTCTTTCTTCATTATTATTTAGATTTCGTGATTCATCAAAAGCCGTACTTGTTCCCGTTAACTTTATAGGTCATACTACCTTCTTTAAGATTTTTGTTTAAAAAATTTTCAGCCGCTCTTCTTAATTCAATATTAAGCTGGAGGCCTCAGCAGTATGTTACTATAGACCTTATCGTTATTTCAGGAATCCCTTATTTTTTTTATTTTTTCTTAATTTTTGGGTTTTCAATAGTGTTCTTACTACATATATAAAATCTTGTGCCCTAATTGAATTCTTCTTTTTATATCTAATCTTTCACCCATTCTGTTTATTTTTGCACATAATTATAATACACATAATAATATTACATTTTCTTAAATGCGTATTGCAATATTTTAAAACTTGCGAGTCGTCTTTTATTATGCTTATGACTATTACAATGCACATACTGCGTTTTGTTTTCATTAATTTCTAAACTTCTCTCTCGCATTCTCTTCTACTACTTGGACCAGTTTTATGTTGTTTCCTTCTGAAGACGATTGCCAAATCGTCCGCGTGTGCTGCGATCTCGATAGATTTGATATCAATTATTTCAGCATTTATAATACTATCATTAAACGATTATAAACAGAAGTGATGACACTACGTATCCTTGTCGCACTCTATTAACTTCTATGTTATTTATTATACTATGTACAGGGTTAAATATTCCATCGAGTATTGCATTGTCGCTCTAATAAGTCTTAATAGTTTCTTTTGAGTTTTTAGTTCATTCATATCTTCTATTAGTTTCTCTGTTCTTAATTTAGCAAATGCTTTTTTGAAATTAATGAGAAACACATATTCTCTAGTCATGCTCGTCATGTATGTTGAAATATATATTTTAATTTAAAAAAATGCTATACAAAAGATACTCACACTTTTCCCGGTGGCGAAAATTATGTTAATTAGTTTGACTTAATTTGATTGAGCAGTTTAGTCTACATTTTTTGAACAACATTTATAAATATATAAATATATAAGTTCTATATCAATAGGGTGTGGTAGTACAAAGAAGAAGTTCTTGTATGATGATCGAGTTTGACATTTGAAATTAGCTACCATTCTTAATATACGAGGGAAAGTCATTAAATAAGTCACAAACTGCTGTAGGAAAGCTGAAAATAGGAGTGATTTGTTTTCCTATTTGTCAATAGGTGTCACCACAATCCAGCTTTATAATTCTCAAGTGACAGTTGGTGTGCGCGAACACAGGCAGTGTTGAAATGGCAACCGTGCTCGAAGATTGTACTGTGGAAGAGCAACGTGCTATTGTGCGTTTTTTCTGGGCAAAAAGACTTTCTGCAAAAGATATTCATAAGGCAATGTCTCCTGTTTACGCTGAAAAGTGTTTGTCGCGTAAAGCCGTATATAACTGGGTCGAGAAATTCTCTCAAGGACGCTCAAAAGTTGTTGACGATCAGCGAAGTGGCCGCCCCGTTCAGATTTCGATAGATGCAACACTTCGACGGGTGGAAGAGATGATTCGAAATGACAGGCGGGTAACAATAGACAGTATAGCAACGCAATAGGGTATTCTCATGGTTTAGCCTACGAACTGATGCACGATCGTTTGAATTTCCGAAAAGTTTGCGCACTGTGGGTACCTAGACAACTGACCGAGGAACACAGAAGAATTCGAATGGGCTTGTCCTTGAAACACCTCTCTCGATACACAGTGGAAGGGGAGAACATGCTTAACAGGATTGTTATTGGTGATGAGTCATGGGTGCACCACTACCAACCCGAAACAAAGCGTGCTTCAATGCAATGGAAACATCCTTCTTCGCCGTCAACAAAGAAATTTAAGGTTGTGCCCTCAGCTGGTAAGGTTATGCTTACCGTGTTCTGGGATTCTCAGGGAGTGCTCCTAGCCCATTTCCAGAACAAAAAAGAGAACGTGACTGCTGAATCATACTGTAGAGTTTTGTTGTTGCTTCGGTATGCAATTTGACGAAAACGTCGAGGCCTACTGACGAGAGGAATATTGCTGCATCACGATAATGCCAGGCCCCATTCGGCCCACTTGACCCAGGCGAGAATTGCGCAATTAGGGTGGGAACTTCTTGAACATCCGGCTTACAGTCCCGACCTGGCCCCAAGCGACTATCATCTATTCGGTCCACTCAAAAAGCATCTTGGCGGCAAACATTTCGAGGGTGACAACGATGTTCAACAAGAGGTACGCACGTGGTTCAGACGCCAGCCCAAACACTTTTATGCAGCAGGCATTGGGGCATTGATAAAGCGATGGGATCAGTGTATTAATGTAGATGGAGACTTTGTTGAAAAATAAAACTTGTTTTTGGCTAACTATTTCTCTAATTATTTTTATAATAACTTTTTGTGACCTAATTACTGACTTTCCCTCGTAATAAATAATAATTTTATGGAAACTCTCTTTTGAATGTTACCTGGAGGCTATAACAATATCTCTACTAGCTACAAAGTGTAGCACTCAACAAATACAACAGCGACACATATTTTTGTATTTGTACATAAATATTATACCTATGTATAACAGTATATTTTTTTGTATTTGTACACTTGTTCGTGTGAGGTAAAGCTGCACATATCTATCTCTTTAAAAGCCCATAACACAATTCCCGCATTTCCACTTATTTATATGTTGCATTAGTAATGGTGTCCATACGTACGATACCTATATATTTCAACATACATTAAATCAGCGTTGTTTGTCGCATATATGCACACTTAGGTCCAACAACGTTCGCCGTAACATACGAATGAGATAAGGAAAAACAACACTGTCAATACTCACTTTTATACGTATACATATATATACATACATACATGTATATGTATATTTAACATTAAAAGCAGTTTGATGCTAATGGAACGACGGACGCGCCGACAGATGCCTCTCTCGAGCACTATCTGTTGACCAATCATTTTATTATCTATCAAAGCGTTTGTCTTTGTGTATTGATTTGCGTTTGTTTATTCGTGTATATGTATGTGCATGTGCTTTTCATCTACTTTTTTCTGTACTTTTCGCATGTACTCGTGTTTTTTTTTTCATCGAGCTTTCACAATTGATTTCGATACGTGTATCTCTTCCATATACATACTAAAACATTCGAACGTTATCTCTGGTCAATTGCTCTGGTTGTCGCAAATACATTAGTGTAATTAATAAATGGAACCTGATATTTTATGATATACGGTGTTTGTTTAATTATCAATACAGGATCGTATCGAGTAATATATTTTGATTTATCTTTTGCAATCGTTTTAATAAATACTAATTGAAGCGTGCCCGGTTCAAATGGGCCAAGTGCCAAAAGTATAAAACCGAGATATTATCAAAAAACGATTATTATTGCATGTTGCGTTGATTGGCGTTAATAAATAACTATTCTGGATTAAGCTAAGCATTGGACTAGGTTTATAGATGTGTTTTATCAAGTCAATATTAAAATACTTTAGTTTGAAAAAGAGATATTAAAATATATTTTTTTAAATTTAGAAACAATCGAAGAACCATATTAAAAAGATATGTCTCTATGTCCAGCGATAACGTTATAAAAAGTTATAGAAAGTTAAAAACAATAATCACCAAGTCAGTAAGTAATGTGTATTAAACATCGTTTACAAAAAACAACAGAAGTAAACATTACAAGAGTATTTAAATGTGTAATAGGTTTCTGTAGTATTCTTTGTGTTCTTCCTTTTCCAGAAAGTTAATCATTGATGCCAATGATTTTTTTTTGTTGTCTGTTATTTTGTTATCCGGCGGCAAAAGCAGTAGATTTGTGCTCTTCACGTCTGAGATAGATTTACTCTTTTTCAAAACATTAACATCCCTCCAAGGCTCAAACTCACTAAAAGTTTCTTTGACTTTAACAGTGCAATGGTTTTCTCGCTCTAAACGAAGCATGACTGCCTTGCTAATATTTAAATTTTTGATATCAATCAAAGCTTCTGCTGCCTCCTTTATATTCCAGAATCCATGCTTTTCCATGTCAACAATTTCGAAAGGGGGATGATAAACTGCGGATTTAATAACATTGTGTAGATCTTCAGGAATCATAGCCTTCATGACCCTTTTTCTCATTTCGATATGTGCAAAATCGCGATCGCAAGCCATAAAGCTGTGACCACTTATGAGGAATTTGTGTTCTATAACATCAAATATCCCATGGGCCTGCAAATATATATATAGAAAAAGCATTTTTTTATTTTTATTTTGGCCAGCGCAGTTGTCTGTCCAAATAATAACGTGTTTGTCTTTGACCACACTACTATTCAGAAACCGCAATATCCAAGAGGCATCTTCGTTTCCTCCTCTGCCTGCTACTCCTTCATTCCATAGATTCATATACCCAGTATTTGTATTGTTGTAGTGGATTCCTAGATTATAGCAACTGAGCTGACTTAAGTAAAACATCATTGTGCGTTAGTGTAGGTAGGAAAAGGACTTGTTGTAAGTCTACGCTCAAGCAACACATACGACTGCCAGGCAACTGTGCATCTGTTGTGTCTTTTTTATCAGCTTAAAAGCACTTTCAGCTTTGCGGTGGTGCAGCTCTAGCTTTTGTTTTGCAATAGTACTGCTCTGTAACTCAGCTCTAGCCTCACAAGTGAGTCTATCACACACTCGGCAAGTGTCGCTTCTGGGGAGGTGAAATTTCAAATTTGGAAAGTGTTCTCTAAAAACTCGGCTGTAAAACTTATACGAAATATTGGTTTCCGGATATTTTTCAGCAAAAGCTTTAAATAATCGATGAATATTAAGATCTGGGCTTAAATACTCTTTAGAAGTGTGCGACCTTGAATAATGACTTTCTTGGCGAGGAATAGACAATATGTGTTGCTTCACCATGTTCTTGTCTTCTGTAGTAAACTTTTTCAACTTATGACATGTTCGTTTATCAGTAAAGGAAGTTTCTCCGCTTTTCTTTTTTCTTATTATTGTTTGAAGTTTCATTTTTGATACCGCAGAAATGTCCATAAACGTTGATTTACAAACTCGAACCATCCGACCAGTTCCATCTGGAACTGTGTAGGCCACAGTGCCCTGGCGATGACTTTCTGATGGGTCATTATAATTTCCATGGCGTCGTCTTTTTATTGGTAACACACTAATCAAATTCATCAGGTAGGTGCCTTGAATAGGTGCGGTTTCATTATAGAACTTTTTAAATAACTCTAGTCTTCTTTCATAAGAAAGATTTTTACATGAGAAATAGCATTTACAGGACAACTAAAAAAATATTGTTTAGTAATGAAACTGAAAATTATTATTAAAGACTCTCTAACCTTTTTTTTGGTTCCGCTTTTTTGGAGACAATTTTGTTACTTCTCGTTGCATAATCCTTCCCTGATATCCTTAGCTTGCTTTGTACTTCCCTCTGTCGTCCACGAATTTTTTGTTTCTTATTATCCATTGGTTATCACTTTATATGAGGCACAAAGTCACTTGCAGAAATCCTCATCAACAAGTAGGTGCAATTTAGACATACTGGGTAATTTGAATGTGGCACGCATTCAGCTCTATAGTGCTAGATGGTGTGAGCGACGTCTATGCTAAATCAGTCTGTCAAACGGTACTTTGCTAAGTGGTGACAAACAGTTTTTGTGTTAATATTTGTTAAGTTTTTTTTGAGTTATTCTGGCACACTACAATGTCTGATGTGAAAGAGCAAAGAACGTGCATCAAATCCTGCTTCAAACTTGGCAAAACGGCAGCAAAAACTCTGAAAATTGATACAATATTATCGTCGGTCCATGTATACTCTTCGCATCTTTGACACCACCTTACCGGTCATGCGTTCTGAAATCTTAGTAGTAAGGAGTACAAGGCGTGTGTTTTCACTTTTGTTCGGAAAGTTAGCGAGTTGCCAGTGGGTGTAGTCGAAGTGCTTTTAATTTTTAGTTTTGGCATTATCGCTTGAGAGTAATTTATGGAAAAGTAGACGCCCTGAAGGAGGATGGTTCTTTGAACTAATTATTCAATTAGGCTGGTTCAATTTAAGGCTACGTACGATATCGATAACAAAATACTTAATCAAACGTTTGGCGAGAATGCTTTAGGCCAGGCACAAACTTATGAGTGGTAAAACCGTTTTAAGAACGTGTGTCATTTGATGATACTCGGTATTGAACAAAAACGGCACCGTGTTCATGTCTGGACAAAGCTGAAAGAAACTGCCGAAAGGGATGTGAATTTGAGTACCGGCAACGAATCATGGGTGTATGGGTATGATCCCGAAACAAAGCAGCAGCTATCGCAGTGCAAGACACTATCGTCATCACGACCGAGGAAAGCACAGCAAGTTCGAAGTAATGACGTTACTTCGAACCAATCAAAATCGACTTGACGAGTCGATTTTGATTTTCTTCTTTGACGCTGATGGCCTCGAGTGCAAAGAATTTCACCCACGTGAAATAGTTAATGGACGATTTTATTGCGACTAAGAGAAAACATTCGTCCCAAACGGCCTGTCAAGTGACGCAACAATTAGTGGATCCTACACCACGACAATGCAATAACCTACATGTCAATGAAGAAATTTTTGTCCCACAGCATATAAAAATTTCTATTTCGTTTTATTTTTCCTATAGTTTCAGATGCATAAGTAAGTGGCAAATAATTCAGATTTTTCTGTAATTTCTTGCCCAGGTCCCGTTCGTCCTTCTCAGTGGTGGTGAAGTTATGTGTGGATGTTTTAATTTTTTGTCCCTTTCCAAAGCGAGTTGTCCATTGACCCTAAAGCAGTTAAATTTTTTTGACAGTTCTGTATAGAATTATTTTTATTGTCATTCAATAACTGTTTCAGTTCTTTTAGTGGTTTGTCTAATTTGGCTTTGTTATAAGAGAATCTATATTTGCTGCTTAACGGTAACCAGGAATGTGTCTCTTATTTCTGTGTTGTTTGTATAAGGTGCTAATTTGTAGGCTGCGTGCTTTAGATGGTAAGCAGCTATTTCTATGTCGTTTGCGGTGTTTGGAGATACTTTAAATTTAATTTATCATTAACTGCAGCCCTAAATTTTCCCCTATCTGTTTTTTTAAATTTTTATATGTAACTACTGAACTAATAATAACAATAACATATTTGTTAGATATTCCTTCAGTTACATAGAAATCGATGAGATCAGGAGATTTTCTGTGATCTGTGGGCCAATAGGTCGGTTGTCCAGTAGATAGGTGATGTAGGTTATTAGCTTGCAGTGTTTAAAATAATTCTTTGTCTTTAGGTGTTTGAAATCGTGAGCCCCATTCTGTATGCTTGGCACTGTAGCCGCTACCTACTACACAACACTATCTAAAAGTGTTACAGAAATGTTCAAATTGCTTTTTCTTTATATTGTATATAATCTTTACTATTGAGCAAAAATGTAATTGATATAATAATATGGTGTATTTTCCTTCGCTAGTACCAAGGGAGATCGTTACACTGGCCCAATGTGGTCTCCATCGGCCCACACTAATTAATTTGTAATGTGACTGATGTGTTCCCACAAGGTTGTACCTTCTATTTATCGACCAGAGTGTACTAAACTATGGTGAAGCATTTGACAGACTTTTTGTTTAGCTTTATTTCACAACCCAATTTTATTTCTTTTGTTTATTTGGATTTCGGCATAATTATAGTTTTAAAGGATGTAAAGCATCAAGTTTCGTAGAAATTTCGTTTAGCGTATTCTAAATGATAGCATTGGAGAATATTACTATTGCTTCAACCAAAAGTTTCTTAAGAACATAATAGAATATCTAAACTTAACTTCTTTCATAGGCTTCTTCACAATGAAGTTGACTGTCCAATGCCATTCTTCACACGTCTTCCTGTACTTTTTATCTTCCATTTCCTCGAACCAATGTGTTGCTTAACTCTCATGACTATGTTATGGGCAGCAACTATAATCAGGTTTTCTTGGATATTCATATACGCTTCAAAAATTTGTTCGGTTACTAACAACTTATTTATGGTAGCTGCACTAAATATGTGCTATAGTCTCGTTAAGTTAATTAACGGATGGATATTTTTATTTTTTTGTTTAGAAGAATTTAGTGTGATATGAGTATTTATAATATTAGATATAGTATACTAATAACTATACAGGCTGTCCTTGAAATAAGAACACAACGTATGATAAATGGAAAGATGTAATTATATATAACATAAATTTAAAATATTGTGAGTCAATTACGACGCGAACACCGAAATTAAAAACGCCTTGAAAATTGTATTACGTGACGCCTATGAATTTAAAATATTCAGAATGTGTATAAATAATCAATGCCTCCCACATACATATGCTACAGCGTATATAGCGTATGTAATACGTAACAGCTTGATGAGATGGACAATAACAAAATTATTATTTTTGTTTTTGTCAATTAACTTTAAGATATCGTCTTTTATAATATAGTCAATAGTAAATATTTTGGATTTATATTCTATATAATTACATATCTCTATTTTTCATACGTTGTGTTTCTATTTCCAGGACATCCGGTTTATCAATACATTACATTTGCATGCTGTTCTGTCTATGACTTAAATTTTATTTCGACTTCTTGATTTCTCTCTCAACATATAATGTATGTTAATAACTTGTAAATGAAATAGTAATATTCTGTTGGGTAAAATACAATCAAATAAAACATGAACATTCAAACGTAAAAATGTATGTATGTTAAAATACAAAATTCGAAATTATATATTCCCAAAATAGATAAATACAAATTCTCAAAATTACAACTCTGTTGCATATCAATCAACCAGACCGTAAACACGAAGACAAATAAAAAACATACATTATATTTAAACTATTATGAGATAATGTATATCTACATATAATACGCTGAATAAAACACTGTTGTTGTGGGTATATACATACTGTACATTTTTTTTCTACGGTACTATGCTGCGCTCTTACTTCCCTATCATACTCGATTTTCTGCGCAATTTGCGGAAATTTTTCAAAACGAAATACAAATTAACGGGATAAAAATATGATAGAAACACAGTGGCGAATAATAAATGTTATATAAGCAACAAGTGATCGAGCTTGCCCTGCAGCCGGGCATATGATGCTTGACAGTAATGCGTGGATGTGTGTATATGTGTATGGATTTCACTTTATATACAATTGATTATCTGTGGTCAACCTGTGGTCGACATTCATGTGTTTTGATGGTTTCAATGTGTTTTCAATTCGCACGTCGGTAATAATTATTCGAAATACCATAATCAATTGGCGCTTAACTGGAAACGTAATAATTGAGTATTACGCATCCAGTTACAAATTCTTCGCGAATATGTGGTTTGATTGGAATTGGTTTTGTACTGAAAGTTTTACACTTATTTTTTTAACATAGTTTTAATTAATATTACGAAAAATCAATATACTACATATACATGCATTTTTAGAAAAAATGCTGTAAAGGTTTGTTAAAAATACTTTAATTTACAAATATGTTTTATATAATATTTGTATTAAATATTGGAATAAAAATAGAAAAAAATAATAATATTCATAAATGTCCACTAACTAATTACATCAGTATATTTGACTTTCATTACCTTTAATAATGTTGTATACTTGATGAGATGATTCACTGGAAAATTGATCTAAAGTACGAACGATGTCCTATATTAAAGGAACAAGCCCAAGTTACACATTTTTAATAATATTTTATTCATTATGATGATGCCAGTGTACAGATATATGCTGGCGGTCCCGAGCTTAGATCCCAGACTTGGCTGTCCAAGTAGGTTTTCGTGGTTTTCCTTTTCGTTCTAGGCGTTCTAGCTTAACATCCTTAAGTCGCTCCACGGGCGCAGGCATAATAATAACGCATGACTTGCCAATCGCTCTGTAATTGGCGTCAAGGTGTTGGGAAATGATAATGCATGAACTATCATTATTAAATTTGAATGTATTATTGAATAATTTAATTTTATCCATGCCAACTTCACATATATAAATATGACATTAATATACTGTCATTTATAATTTAAAATTCTTTGGAAAAGGCATTCATGTAAGGTTATTTTAAATATATACATATTAAAGTAAAACAGACTTCAAATCGCCGACTAATTAAATCTACTATAATATACAAAGGTCAAGAAATAATTATCTTTCTCTCTCTCTCTTTCTCGGATCTATACAGATTATCTGTCGCCGCCTCTCCGGCCTCAGTTTCCAATTCCTTCTGTAGTAACACATATCTTCCTTTATTTCTTGAATCCATAGCTTCGTTAACGTCATCTGTCCAACTTCTTTTTGGTCTTCCTCTTTGTCGCTTTATTGGAGGTACCCACTCCAACACCTTCCCTGGCAATCTCGTCATTCATTCTTTTTGTGTGTCCGAATTTATCCAATTGTTATTTCTCCATGTCATCAATCCTCCTTTTCATTTCTGTTTCTTATACTTTTAACTCTCAATATTCAGCAACTTCTTCTTAAAAATCCATTTCTGTGACCAGCAACTTCCTTCTATTAGTTTTACTCAAATCCCATACTTCTGAACCATATGTCAAAAGACTCTCTAACGATTGAGTTGTAAATACGAAGTTTAATGTCTCGTCTAATGTTTCTTTACTAAAGTTCGTAATTAAGTGCTCCAATAGTTTTCCTATTTTTTCCCGGATCTCGTCTTTGTTGTATCCTTACTTATTGAAAATTACTCTTAAGTATTTTGCTTTGTCAATGTTTTTTGGTGTTCCGTTTTCCAAAGTTAGGTAGTTGCTTTTATCGCTGCTGACAGTTAGATATTAACATTTACTCCGATTTATTGTCCCGCCAGTGTATATTCCTGACTTAGCTTTCTAACCAAGTAACTCAAATCCTGCGCGATTCTTCTGCGATTACTACCTGATCATCTCTGAAAGAGAGAGTATATATAGGGTGTTATCACCAACTCAGAGGCCCATTTTCTTACGTTTGCGTGCCCAGTCTTTTAGAGATTGGTCTATGTACATTCTAAATAAGGCTGGAGATACATAACACCCTTGTCTCAGTTCTTTTGTTGCGGTGAAGGATTCTGTCAATAATGTTTCAACTTTAATTGCAGTATAATTTTGTTGGTACTATTGTTGGACGGCCCTGGTTAATGTTGGTATAATGTTAAGCTTTTCCATTGCTTTCCATAAATGTGAAAGTGGGACACTGATATAAGCTTCCTCAAGATCAATTAAAGCTGCGGTATGCGTCAAATTATATTATACTGGATTTCGTGCCGTTCTTATGCGCATGTCTGCTTATCGGCGTATTATTGTATCAGTGTAATGTGTTCGTAGAAGTATAAAGAACATTGTGCTCTTAGGTTAGAGTTGAAAATGGGTCTCACGACGGAGGAAAGGTGTTTACTGTGGAGCTACCTTGGTTTTCAGAGGCAAGACGTTGTTGTCCAGAAACCCTTACATAGTGAGCGTGTGACGATATGGCGTGCACACGGTGTGTTTAATTCGTATTTCATTTAGGATGATGATGGCTTACTGTGGCAGGAATCTCCGGATGGAACGACAGTGGTTTCAACAGGACGGGGCAACCAGCCACACCGCCTATCATTCTATAGCAGTGATGCAGGAAACTTTTCGAAGTCGAATCATATCCTGCAAAACTTACATTCCCCTGATCTTACACCCCCTATCTGTGGGGAATGCTAAAGGAGAAAGTGTTTAGAGGTACAGACCCACCTAGAACTGTGAATGCATTATGTGAGAAGATCGTCTCGTTTTTCAGGAATCTGCACCAACCTGTGTTCTCGAATATGTTTGAAAATCTGCGTGACCGCTATGAACAATGTCTAGAGCAGAATGCCGTACATTATGAACAGAAACAAAAATGTATAAGTAATAAGTAATAAGTAATGTAAGTACAGTATATTTTGTTGCATATTTTCTATTTCGCTGAGTTCGATGCACACTTTTGTTAATTTTTCGACAAAATTTTCGAAAACGCTTTCTTATCCTAACGTGACACTAGCTTGAACAGCCCTTCATGGTACTGCTGCCCAAGAAGTTACTTAAAAAGGTCCGAATAATTGAAATTTAGAGGGGACAAAATCTGGGCCATAGGAAGGATGTTGCTGGATCTCCTAGTTCCCCTGTACCAACAACAGTTTGGTTGGATTTGACGTGTGAAGTTTGCGCCAACGCAATGATTTAAGATAAGTTCTCTTCTTACGCCACTAATGCAAATATATTTTGTTTTTTCTGTGCTCACCTCTAAACCCCATTTGTGATATTTTTCAATCAATTTGCGTGTCATATATTCTATGCTGTCCACAATCTGAGCTAACAGTATTCGATCGTCTGCGAAGCATAGCGTGTATATCTTTACATCTGCCCTATCTCTGCCTGCGTATATTTGCACTGGCAAAACTCGAAAAGTAGTAGGTCGATTGTCTTCAAATTTTGAAAAAACGTTGGATTCGAATACGCCAGAATTTTTATAGCAAAATGATTTTCTTTAACACGGCGCGACAAAGGTCTTCCCGCTCCGGTGAAATAAGTAGACATAAGTAACGCAAAAGTTTCTCAAATACTTGGTAGTACTTTTTTGTTACAAGTTGACGTTGGCTAATCATATACTCTATTTACGATAACATATTGTTATGAAATCTGAATGATAAAAAGGAAAATAACTTTGAAAAAATCTAAAATAATTGTGCTTTTTATTTAAAAAAATATGACAAGCAAATGTCAAATTTTAAAGGCGAAAATATTAATGATATTGACATTTGAAAAACAATTAAGCAAGTAGCTGGGTTTTTGAAAGAAAAAAATTAGAAATTATTATTTATTTTATACAGATGGTTCGTCCACGTTCGGACATATCACCCATATCACCGAATTGCTTTTTCATACGAACCGGATATTCAATACAATGCCTTGTGTAATTTCGTTCATATCAGCAAAATGGGCAAAGCACAAAGCACACGATTAGTAAAAATTTATGAACAATCTAATTGAAGCAACAATTCTGATTGGACCTCATAAAGGTGAAGACGTACTACTTCCACGAATTCCACTCATTTCAATCGACATAAAAAAACTGATGGCAAGATGGGAGCAAATACTGAATTTGAAATGACTATGATTAAATTCAAATGATATTCAAAAGATTTTTCCCCGGTATGTCTCCGTAGAGGAAGCCTGGATACATACGCCAAAAACAGAATCACAGCCAAAACAATGGATTTCTGATAACGTGCTCTGAAGAAGGTAAAAACAGTTTCTTCAGAAAATAAGATTATGGCACAAAGTTTTTGGAATTCCAATCCCTCATAGACTATTTACAGAAGGGAAGTATATTAAATGGCAACTATTACGTTAATATGCTAACACACTTGGGTGCCGAACTAAAAAAAAATTACGGCATTTATTCACAAAAAAGGTTTATTCCATCAGGATAACGCATCCTCTCATTCATTCGCTATTGCAGCCGCGAATTTAGGATACGAATTACTGCCACATTCAGCAAATCTGACTCCAATACTTGAAAAAACATTCGGGACAACTGAGGAGATGGTAACTGCAACGAATGCCCGTTTTGATAAGCTTCCGAAAGATTACTTTTTAGACGACTGAAAAAAATTGTAAAGTCTCTAGGCCATTGTATAGAACTGTATGAGAATTATATCGAAAAATAATATATATTTTTTACCATAAAATAAGTATTTTATTGAAAAGTTACTCCGTCATTAAATCACACTCGTAAAAGAAGAAACATGTGAATATTCTAACTTAATTAAGTAACGCAGTTTGCCAATTTGTTGCTACTTTTATTATACGAGAGCGATTCGTAAAGTAAGGTACGTTTCTACCTAGTGAGTGAAGGAGTGGGGATAACGGCACGATCGCAGTCTAGTCTGGTTCAGTGTGAGTCTGGCAGTGCTGGTGAGGGAATCGCTTGGACATTTTTTCGTACTATTTTGGTGGTTTAAAATGCAATTGAAAATCCCATCGACTGTGGATAGCTTGCTATTATACGATTGCTGTGTGCAAAGAACATGAAGCCTGCTAAGATTCATCGTGACCTTTGTTATGTTTATGGTCAAAACGTTATGTTATATATGTTATATATATGTTATATATATAATGTTATACATCCATGTCCATGATGAAGGACGGAGTCCATGACCAACTCGTTGTTATGAACTTGTGGGTAATGTCGAAGAAAGAATTCTAGAAAATCGGGGATTCACAATCACAGAACTGAGTGCCTTTTTCCTTCAAATTGTACATACAGTTTTGTACTAGGTTGTTATATTTAGGTTACCACAAATTTTGTTCATGATAGGTGCCAAAACTTCTTACCGAAGACCATAAGACATAGAAAATGGGATCAGCGCTAACTTTTCTGTCACGCTACGATGTCGAAGGTGAAGATTTCCTCAGGCATATCGTAACAGGTGATGAGACTTGAGTCACCTATGGCAACATTGAGAAGAAAAAACAATCAATGCAGGGGAGTCGCTCTAACTCGCCTACGAGGAAAGCTTTAAAGCTCTGTCAAACTTTTTCTGCGAGAAAAGTCATGGTCATTGTCTTTCAGAACAAGAAGAATTCTTCTTGTAGAATTTATGGGACGAGGGACCATAACAAATACTGAAGGACAGTGTTACAACATAGCTTAATTAATTCACAGGCAGCAAAGTTCTATGAAGAGGGCATTAAAAAACTGGTTCATCGCTATGACAAATGTCTCAATCGTAATGGAAACTATGTAGAAAAATAGCTGAAAGTCATAACTTTAAGGTTTATGTAATAAAAACCTCTTCATGTACAGATGTATTTTTTAATAACCAAACGGAACTTAATTTACGAATCACCTTCGTACAATTGTTTTCACGTAGGGACAATTAATTTCAAAATATTATTAATTACGTTTTTAAAAGTTTTTAATCTAATCAATTTCGAATAGCAAAAATATTAATATCTTATGCATTAGTATTAAAAATCATGCTTATATTCCTCCTTTGTATTGTCAACATTGAATAATATAATTACACGACTTTTAGATTTGCCTTTGCAATGATGACGTCAAATGGATAAAATAGAAAGAAATTGATTCTTTGTGCCACGCATTTAACAACGCTGCACGGGGACGGCGTGTTTTCTTCTGTTCATTCAGTCAGATTGACTACTGCTGCTACGCTTTCTTTTCTTATTGTAAGGTTTAAATGGAAAAAGAGGAATGGGAATCATAAATCATTTCGCGCGTTTTGCGGTTGATAAAGATTTAGCGGCGGTTTTCTCCTCTTTCATCCGCCTAATTCGATCAAAACCGTAGAAGGGAAATTTCAGATTATCATTCTTTTAATATTTATTTTCTTCTATGCAACGTTTTTAAAATGAACTCGCTCTCTTCATCAAAGAGGATCATCAATTTGAACGCGTCATTTCATTTTGTGTTCAGTACACTGAAGTAAACACGAATTGAAAACGAAATACATTCAGACGAGTTAAAGGTCCGAACACCCCATCTGAAGTAACGTCATCAACGTCATCGGCTTCATTCCTCCGCGCTCTTTGGCTGGTATCTAAATTCCAATTCCGACGCTTTTCTTTAACTGATCTTTTCATTAATTTCCATTAGAATTTTATCAGTTTATTCAGTTGGAATGTGATTAAAGAAATTAAAAGTAATTTCATTTCTCAATAGAGTAAAGTACAGAATTGCATGACTTACAAAACGTGCCTCGTGAAAGGTTTTTTTAGATCAATGTTTAGAATACAGAGTAAACCAAACTTCTACTTATTTACGTGATATCTAATTAGCTTTTGAATATAATTCAAAGAATTTTAAAAGATATGATCATAGACAGATTTTTCTTCAGAAATAATATATATAGAATAGAATTGAAACAACTTTAGATTCAACTGCTTTCGAGTTGTAAGTGCCTTTTCATATATTTCCTATTATTGGAAATAGATATTTGAGTACGGAGGAAACGTCGTATATCAACTTTGATTTTCATTGCCAATCCTTGGTAACTACTTCTTAAAAATCTAAAAAAACATTGTAAGAAATACCTATAGAATAAAGCAACTGTAGATCTCCCATCGCTATGCACTTTTAACTACTCAATCGATTCCCATTTGATGAAACTGGTTATTTACAGCTAAGATCGAACACTAAATCTCTTTCAGGAAACGGATTATACTATGCAAAACTTCGTTATACGCTCCATATATTAAGATTGTTCGAGATCTTCAAAATAGCCATCAGTTTCAGACATAACTTTGTCAGAATAATTGAAACATACATGAGTAGGCAAACCCCACCAGTTTTCTATAATACAAAGGTATTTTTAATAATATAAAATATTATTAAAAATCTGGTGTGAAGAACACAAATACAGGTTCACTGTTAATATTTTTGTGAACGTGTCCGAACATATCCCTCCCCGGAGACGTAGATACGTATTTCGCCTTTCTACAGGCTCATCGGTACGCCCCTGCTGGAGAAAGGATATCTTCAGACACATTCACAAAAAGGAACCACATCGTCACGTCACAGAAATTATCCAGACCGAGCGTAGAAGTAAATTCAGCGCTGCCTGTTGTCAGACAGCCGAAGTACCTCGCCCCGTCCACATAATCAATGTGATGTAACGACGCCCTTCCAAAGGTGGCACAGCCATCTCTCTACAAACTGCATTTTGTTTGTGTCTTCACTCATACTACGGACTAACCGCGTGTGTAATGTATTAGAATAATTGAAACATACATGAGTAGGTGAACCCCACCAGTTTTGTATAATACGAAGGTATTTTTAATAATTTAAAATATTATTAAAAATCTGGTGTGAAGAACACAAATACAGGTTCACTGTTAATATTTTTGTGAACGTGTCCGAACATATCCCTCCCCAGAGACGTAGATACGTATTTCGCCTTTCTACAGGCTCATCGGTACGCCCCTGCTAAAGAAAGGATATCTTCAGGCACATTCACAAAAAAGAACCACATCGCCACATCACAGAAATTATCCAGACCGAGCGTAGAAGTAAATTGAGCCCTGCCTGTTGTCAGATAGCCGAAGTACCTCGCCCCGTCCACATAATCAATGTGAAGTAACGACGCCCTTCCAAATGTGGCACAGCCATCTCTCTAGAAACTGCATTTTGTTTATGTCTTCACTCATACTACGGACTAACCGCATGTGTAATGTATCAGAATAATTGAAACATACATGAGTAGGTGAACCCCACTAGTTTTGTATAATACAAAGGTATTTTTAATAATATAAAATATTATTAAAAATTTGGTGTGAAGAACACAAATACAGGTTCACTATTAATATTTTTGTGAACGTGTCCGAACATATCCCTCCCCAGAGACGTAGATACGTATTTCGCCTTTCTACAGGTCCATCGGTACGCCCCTGCTGGAGAAAGGATATCTTGACACTTTCACAAAAAAGAACCACAACGCCACATCACAGAAATTATCCAGAGCGTAGAAGTAAATTCAGCGCTGTCTGGATAATTAATAATTAATTAAAAATTAATTAATAATTAAAAATATTAATAGTGTTATTTGTGTTCTTCACACCAGATTTCTAATAATATTTTATATTATTAAAAATACCTCTGTATCATAACGTTGTCGTTTAAAGCAAATCCCTTTCCATTCTTTTATTTCTTCAATTGGGTTACAAAAAGATGTTGCGTGTGAGAGCAATTCGTAATAAAGATTAATTATTTATCTCGGCCAATTAATGATTAATAAACTAACCATTGCCGCGGTGAAATAGCATTCTTTCTTTGCTAAATGTTTTTTTATTTCTTATATTTGAGTGTCCAACTTATCTAGTATCGCTTTCCAGTGATAGTTCTTTCTTTCGACAATATTAAGGATGAAGCAAGTGCATGCTCAAAATCAGCCGCCACTACATTCCTAGTCGATGGAACCGTTTTTGCCTTCTTTAGACTTTGAACTAGGTTTTACCGACTGCTTAGACAGCTGGTTCATCGCGGGTGTATAACAATGAATCTAGGTTTCATCAACAGTTAAATGTTCCAAAAATTCAGACGAATTACGTCGGAAAAACTGCAAATACTGCTTTTGAAATGTTCAGTTTTTGGTTGAGTGTTAGCAATCGCTGCATTCATCTGGCTACATTTTTCTCATGTAAATGCTTATGTAAAATGTATCTTACCTGTTCATTTGAGATCTTTAAAATGTACACTAGCTTCCATACCTTGATACGACGATCATTCAGCACAGCATTTTAAGCTTTTTCAACGTACGTCCAAGTTTAGATTTTACTTTTTATTTCTGAGAACGAATGAGCTGGAACGAAAACGGATCTATCGAACATGTAAAAATCGTATCTCAGCCGTAAAATACGAGTAGCCCATAAAGTATCTACATTCATATGTGCTTCTATAGAAAACGATTATGTCATGTCCTAGTGGACTGTTGCTACTGATTTACGGCTCATCTCCTCTCATCTCATTATTCTCTATTAAAAATACTAAAAAATAACAGTTGCAATAGTTATAAGTTGTCGAAAAATCAAGAATTACTTCTTGATGTGTTCACGATAATGCAATTTTGTGAATCTATGACAGAAAAATTTTAGAATGATGATAATTTTGTTATGAACATATATTTACAGATGAGTTGTCGTTTCATTTACATAAACAATACAATTCTTGCATAGTTAGATACTGGGCCAAGAAATATCAACACCGAAGTTTATAGTCATATACCTACTGAATATCAGCAAAAGTTAAATGTGTGGTGTGGCATACTAATTACCTATACAATAGGTCCTTTTTTGTTGACGCCACTTTAACAGGGAATATATATCTTGCATTACTCACAATCAGGTCTCAAATTCTATAGACGGTTCGAAGTTTTGTCAATATTAATATGCAGGCAATAAAGTTTCATCAAGATGTGTGTCCTGCTCATAACACTGATTGTACAAAATTATCCAAACGGACAGATTCCGAATCGATTGATAGCTGCCCGTTGTAAGCCAATTTCTTGGCCATCCCACTCACCGAATTTGCCCTGTTGAATTTCTTTTTATTGCGCTCACTTAAAGCAACAAAATTGCACTCACGAAAAGCCAACTACTTTAGGCGAATTGCAAATTAGGCAAAATTAAAGACAAAACACTTCGAATAATTACTGAAAATTTGGTTAATATGCAAAATCTGTTTTAAGATCGCTTAAGATCGATACCTATCGATACTTTACCGATTCCAGTACTCGCTAAGTATCGATGTATCGGGTAGTGATGTATCGGGTAGCGATGTATCGGGTAGCCATGTATCGGGTAGCCATTTATCGGGTAACCATGTATCGGTTAGTTTACCTTTGTGCATTTTTTTAAAAGTACATAAAGGATGCAATAACTTTTTAAGTAAAGAATTTTGAAGTATGTATACATTATATATATATATATATATATATATATATATATATATTACATAGTATATATTTCAAAGGATATTGTTGAATTTTACATTATGCGTAGCAAATATCTATATTATAACATAAACATAATAACTATAATTATTACAAAAAAAAACAAAATTTCACAATATTGCAAATTTCATACCGTAGATGTGGTAGAATCGATAAATTAATTTTATATCTCTTGAAACCGATATCAAACAAACGATACCTAGAAAATGGGTTATGAATCCTGATTCCCAGGTATCGAATCAAGGTATCGATTCCAAGGTATCGATTCCAAAGTTTCGATTCCAAGGTATCGATTCCAAAGTATCGATTCCAAAGCATCGATACCTATCGATACTTTACCGATTCCAGTACTCGCTAAGTATCGATGTATTGGGTAGTGATGTATCGGGTAGCGATGTATCGGGTAGCGATGTATCGGGTAGCCATGTATCGGGTAGCCATGTATTACCTTTGTGCATTTTTTTAAATGTACATAAAGGATGCAATAACTTTTTAAGTATGTATACATTATATATATATATATATATATATATATATATATATGTATATATATATGTATAACAATTGATAAATTATTGGAGTTTTTCGAAAAACTCCAATAATTTATCAATTGTTACATTTAATAAACGGCTAAGAAATAACTAGAGCTGAGGATGTTTGCGGTACGGCAGGACCGTATGTAGTGCATCCCCACATTTAACTATTTATCTAAATATTCTCTGAAATGATTTGCCGGATCTCATAAATTAATAGAGTGATATTTTAGTATGCACTGGATATTGTTATTATACAAAATCATAATAGCCATTTGTATTTATGGATCATAAATAATAATACGCATGTATTTGTATTTGGTTGTGAATTCAATTTAAACCTAAAACGAATCGTAATATTTTAACGACAAGCCGTCCTTACAATACATGCATTCGAGACAAAGTGTGCAACTCTACGAATAACTTCCATAATTGATCGAAAATGGACATTTTGGAGCTGAAGTAAAGCCCCTATTCTTAGAAAATTTTATTACTGTCGTTAAGAACTATTATTATAAACAACAAAGGCCTTTTATTAGTGTTGAAGTTTTAGTTTCATTGAATTTCCATGTTGTAAGTAGTCAATTGTAAAGTGTTCATTCACAATATTCTAAAACAAGGTGTAAATTTAACTAAAATCCAGAAAAACACATTCTGATAATATATTACTAGATTAGAAGCTGTGTTTATTACTATTTATTATATTATTTTTATAACCAAATGCAATAAAAGCTACGAAAACAAAAGAAACCTCGATTTATTAAAATCTTGTCACACAGCCTTTCAAAGCCTGGCAGCACATATTTTGCATATATTTTATATATACTACCTACTTGAACTAGGTGAATGAAGTTAGAAGTTATAAGTTATAACTATATAAAATATATGCAAAATATGTGCTGCCAGGCTTTGAAAGGCTGTGTGACAAGATTTTAATAAATCGAGGTTTCTTTTGTTTTCGTAGCTATTATTGCATTTGGTTATAAAAATAATATAATAAATAGTAATAAACACAGCTTCTAATCTAGTAATATATTATCAGAATGTGTTTTTCTGGATTTTAGTTAAATTTACACCTTGTTTTAGAATATTGTGAATGAACACTTTACAATTGACTACTTACAACATGGAAATTCAATGAAACTAAAACTTCAACACTAATAAAAGGCCTTTGTTGTTTATAATAATAGTTCTTAACGACAGTAATAAAATTTTCTAAGAATAGGGGCTTTACTTCAGCTCCAAAATGTCCATTTTCGATCAATTATGGAAGTTATTCGTAGAGTTGCACACTTTGTCTCGAATGCATGTATTGTAAGGACGGCTTGTCGTTAAAATATTACGATTCGTTTTAGGTTTAAATTGAATTCACAACCAAATACAAATACATGCGTATTATTATTTATGATCCATAAATACAAATGGCTATTATGATTTTGTATAATAACAATATCCAGTGCATACTAAAATATCACTCTATTAATTTATGAGATCCGGCAAATCATTTCAGAGAATATTTAGATAAATAGTTAAATGTGGGGATGCACTACATACGGTCCTGCCGTACCGCAAACATCCTCAGCTCTAGAAATAACACTTATATATATATATATATATATATATATATATATATATATATATATATATATAGGGTTAGTTAAAAGTATGGAGACGGCGATTTATTGTCGTTAATATTCATTTTAGGGAATTATGTTCAATATAAAAGTTTATTAAGATATTTTGATCTACATTTGAGAATATTTGAATTTTTTTTCTTCAATTGTTTTTTTAGATACGCCTATCCGCGCATTTTTTTTTTAAATGGGAACTGGTAAATTTCGCTCTACCATTCGATAGAGAATTTTTTTCTCTTTACAATAATATTTTTGTATTTTTAAAATTCATTTTTATAACTTTTTACAAGAAAAATTAAACAAATTATTAACAAAGTAAATTAAAGTAAGTGTTCAAATTGTCGTCCATTAGTAATTTGACAATGACCCAATCGAGTTACAAAACCCCGAACAGAGTTCTGTAAAAAATCTCGGGGAATTTCTTGTATCGTTCTGGTAATTCACATTTCTAAATCTTCGACGTTATCGGGCTTATCTTTGTAAACTTTGTTTTTTACGTATCCTCAAAGAAAAAAATCTAAAGGACTTAAATCTGGCGAACGTGCTGGCCATTCAATGGTTCCTCGTCTTCCAATCCATTTGTGGGGAAAAACGTTGTCCAGATATTGACGAACATTTACACCATAATGTGGTGGGGCGCCATCTTGCTGGAACCAGACACTGTCATTGGGCAGGTGTTCATTGTTTTCATGAGGATAGAGCGTAGCACAAGCAGGTATTATTTCATTTTGCAATAACTGCAAATACAGAGTCGAAGTTAAATTGCCATTGATGAAAAAGGGACCGATAATATGATCGCCTAGAATGCCAACCCAAACATTAACCTTTTGGGGGTACTGCGTATGGTGCTCCAAAAACCAAGAGGGATTTTCCGATGACCAGTATCTGCAGTTATGTCTGTTTACTTCACCGGTAAGGCAAAAAGTAGCTTCGTCAGAGAAAAGAATATTGTTGACAAAATTTTCATTATTATTGCAAATATTTAACATTTCTTCAGAAAATTGTAATCTCCTATCAAAATCATCTTCCGTTAACTCGTGTACAAGGTGTACCTTATAAGGTTTATACTTTTCACTTTTTAAAAATGACACGATCGATGACTGTGAAATATTGAAATTGGCCGCTAATTGATTGGTTGATAAATGGGGATATTCAGATACACCCAATAAAATATCCAGTTTGTTATCATCGCTTTTTGCTGTTCTAGGTCTACCACTCCTTGGCAAATCTTTAACGCTACCCGTTTGTTCAAAGCTTCTTAAAGTTTTACCAACAATGGATTTAGAAATTGGATTTCTATTTGGATGCGTATCATTAAATAAATTACAAACGTCTTGTAAACTGCGGCGTCTATCTCCATAACCCAACATCATAAGTATTTCAATTCGTTCATGTTCACTTAAACTCGCCATTGTTAATATTAACAGCAACAAATTGCACAAATGAATTATTTCTGTCAAAGATTTGACGTACACAATAACCACTGATAAAATTATGTCGCTCAAGTTTGTTTATCGCTACGCTTCTATCTATATGCGATGTGCCGAACATCTGTTAAACACATGAACCGACCTTTTCTTATAAAAAAGTTATTAAAATGAATTTTAAAAAAACAAAAGTATTATTGTAAAGAGAAAAAAATTCTCTATCGAATGGTAGAGTAAAATTTATTAGTTCCTATTTAAAAAAACTGCGCGGACAGGCGTAACTAAAAAACAATTGAAGAAAAAAAAAATTAAAATATTCTCAAATGTAGATCAAAATATCCTAACAAACTTTTATATTGAACATAATACCCTAAAATGAATATTAACGACACTAAATCGCCGTCTCCATACTTTTAACTAACCCTGTATATATATTATATAGTATATATTTCAAAGGATTTTGTTGAATTTTACATTATGCGTAGCAAATATCCATATTATAACATAAACATAATAACTACAATTATCCGTTTCGCGGGTTAGTTTACATTTGAAATTTGGGCGTGTCTAACTAGTATTACAAATAATCAGCCAAATCTCTGAAACTAAAATTTATTCGGAAGCACGAATAACTGGAAAGTTCTTAATCTGCGTGTTAATGAAAAGCGAATTGTTGACAAGAGTTTGTTTCATAATTTAAAAAATGTACGACTTTAGTCTTTAAAAAGCTTTTAAAGTTTACCTCTTAATTTGTATTTAATTCTCTCAAAAATATTATATCATTAGCCAACGTGTGAATATATGTAGTTATTACTTTATTAAATTATGACCTTTCAAATTTGGCAGTTGCTTCTGAAATACAAAATTTATCCATAGAGTTGTATTTAATTTATTTCAAACAATATAATTTTTGTGTAAATACAACTAACTACCGCAATTATTAAATCATAGAACTGTCGGTTCACTAATGTTGAGCTTAATTATCTTCAATTTATTTTTAAGAAATCATTAATATTGAGGATTCGGAAATAATAAGAATCGATTTAAATATACGAAAGCTGTACGATAGACTTACTTTAATTTTACAATACGCCTAATGGATAACTATTCCCTTTAATAGATATTTAATTTCTATGTTACTCGGCGTAAACGGTACGGACTTTCTTCTCCAGGAAAGGAAAATGCAAATCAACTTCATGATTTACATAAAAGCTGGTCGTAAACCCGTACCTACTATGCACAAGATCGGACAGAAAATTTCATACTTTCATATTGCTTTATCGTCCTCCCTTACCAATCGATCTTCTTCGTCTGCTGCAACCATAATCGGTAGCAATAGAACAGGGAATGGGGAGAATTGCGCCGTCGGTGTTTTATATAATTTTTTGATTAAATTTTGAAACGAATGCTGTGCATACAAAGTCTTTTCAGTTCTTTTCTACTGTACTAAAACAGAAATAAGAAATGTAGCTGCTACTACTTCGCGATGCATTTCAATATTAAAAAAAACATTCAAATATTTGCTCAAATGATTATTCCATTAAAATGAAATTTACACAGGTACACAACTGGGGGCTTTCTTGGTATTATTCGGATTCATTTCCTTCTCTCACCTCCTCTCCTTCGTTTCCTGTTCCACTACAGTGATGAATATTTAACAGTGTTCGCATGTTAGGATCCATTTCCTACTCACTCCTCTAAAGTCGATGAAAGAAAAATATTATTTCGAGAAAAATGTTTCCGCTGTTCCCGCGTGCTCGATTTGCGAAAATTTTAAATCAACACCTGAGCGCACGCAAATTCAAATAATACTCATTTCAACAGGCTTATGCTTCCTTAACAGCACGTAATCAAATTACAACAGACAAAGTACAACGAGAATTTATCTGGAATATTACTAAAATATTCAATTTTCCAGATCTGTCTGTCAATATTGATTGTTAATTATAGTCGTGGAATTAGAGAGGAGTTCTCTTAATGGTAATTTGAAATAAGTCTTCTCCATTTACTTGGTTTATATGGAATTAAAAACCAATTTCAATTGAATATAGTGAATCAGGTAAAATTTAAACTTGTATAAGATTGTGTATAAGATCTTGCTTCTTTTACATTGTGTCATATTAGAAGAAATTTCTTATTTTCTTGGCCGTAATTGTAATATAAGATAAGCTTAAGTAGTGGCCGGGTAATTAAAACAATATTTAATTTGACGTTTCTATACTATATATAGTATCTTTTTCAAAAACTATAAAATTTATTTTAATATTGAAAAAGGTAAGAGATGATATTATAATAAATCTACCTACATTCAATTTTTTTGGTATTAATATATTGCGATGTATTTGCTATGCAATTCTAATTAAAACTAAACTACCTGCTAAGAAAGTTTAGTTTCCGGTATTGTTCCGCGTGTGAATTTGATTCTGAGAAGAACTTCCATCTTAATGTTTCAATGAAATCTTATTCATCTTCATCTGGAGAATTTTGGCGTTTGAATGTATTGCGGTAGAGTGCATAGGCCGTGCACTCGCCCGCACCACATTATCGTATCATATATATATATATATATATATATATATATATATATATATATATATATATCGTATCATCGGTTCCTCTACTCTCTGTTTCAATGGTGGGCCATTCGACGGTTCGATTACGGTCGGGTTCGATGTTTTGGTGACGCTTCGTGTAGGCACCTAATGTTGATCGGCTACGGGTGACCAGGTCATTTACTCCGATTTTCCTCCTCGCGAACATTAGCGACCGGACATTCGCTTCTTTATTTCTGCATCGGTGTTTGTATCCATCCCTTGACAAGCAACGGTTTCCATGTCGGTGGTAAATGTTGTGCATCGTTCTGTTTGTTCATACTTTCAGGTCTTTTGGTGATTTCTATGGCTTCGCGTATGGTTCTTGTTGATTTGTACTTTCCATTAAAGGTTTGGTAACCTGCAACAGAGAGGGGAGGAAGCGATGATACATAATAAGGTATGTACTCGACCGTAGTACATTCAAACGCCAAGCTGCAGACGAAGACGAATGAAATTTTGTTGAAACATCGAAAAATCACTTCGATATTATACAGCGCGAGAATATCAGAAGACATTTAATATACTGTGCCGGATGTTCCATTTATGCTTCGAAACAATTTGTGTGCAGGTACCTGGCCATAGAAATCAACAAAAGACCTGGCGCGAAAATAAGGGGGGTTGTCTATAACATTTTGCTCTTGGACGTTTGTTTATTGATATATAGAGCGTTAAAGTTTTACCAAAAAAATATAAATTCAGCTGCAACTTGAAAAAATATTTTTTCTTGCGAACTCCTAACATATCTAATTTTTCTTAACTTACTTTTTTATAGTAACTTCAAGGCTTGGCATCAAAAACATATATTATTCTCGAGTTATTAACAAAAACAAGCTTAAGATAAATTACAATAATTAAAATTAAAACGCCGAAATAAAAAAAAATTGAGGTTGCTCCGGAACACAACCTTCTGCCATGTTTGGAGAGATCTCTCTTACATAACAATAAAGCGGGCTTCTGCAGTCAATATACTTCTTAGGCAACAAACGTTAGTTAAATTAATAATCATTTAGTAGCCTGTTAACAATCTTTTTGAAAAATGTCATATACATTGAATTTATTAGCCAATATGTAATTGAAATAGGGAGAATGCAATTTTAATTCTTCAGCATCAGCAAGGCTATTCGCTGAAATGTTTTTCAATAGACGGATTCATTCAAATACGTTTGCAGCTGTTGATAGAAGATTTCGAAAGGAAGGAACCCTTTTACATTATATAATAGAACATTCTCGTCGTCGCTCCGTTCAAACACCAAATTGTGAAGAAAATTATTTGAATGCTGTTACAGAACACCCACATAAACTATCCGATTATTAAATTTACGGTGATTAATTGTTTACCTTTTTGAATGCTGTTGCAGAACACCCATATAAACTATTCCACTATTAAATTCACTGTGAAAAAGAGAAACAATGATACAATTCAATTTTTAGATATACTAGAAATTAGAAATAAGTATCAAATAGAAGTTGACATTTCCCGGAAAGAAATCAATGTTATTACTTATTAGGTTTATCACAGCGGACTCAAACCACAATTTCCAACAAAAGACGGCTTCGCTCAATTTTTTAGTCAATCGGTTGCTAAACTTTGGGTTAACAAAAGAGAAATATGAAAAAGAATCAGATTTCCTTATAAATATTGCGAGGTACAATGGTTTTGCCAGAGAAATAATTAATAAATTAATTTAAAAAAGAGAAGCCACGATTCCAGTTACCTGTTACCTCAACAAAATCGTGACAAAAACTTCATGCATTTACCATATCATCAAATTACGAAAAATTTAAGTAGCTTTGCTAAAGAGCGGGGTCTCTAAGTTGATTTTTAGCCCGATAACTGAATTAAATCTCTTCTGGGAAACGTAAAAAATAAATTAGACACGAATCAGAAATTCAGTATACAGCGCGTTCCTTGAGGTAACCGACAAACTTACACAGTGAATTCTAGAGGTGATTTTAAACAAAAGACGCTAAGAAATAAGTAATTAAACTTCTAGTTTCAAAAATTCCTTTTATATACACTGCAATATTGTTTCGCCATACAATATTGATGTGTATTTACAATAAAAGAATTTTTGAAACTAGAAGTTTAATTACTTATTTCTTAGCGTTATAATGAAGTTTCAACAAGTATCTCCTTCGTCAATTAACTATTTAAACAAAAAAGTTCATATACACTTTGCTCAATTTCTTTTTCGTTCTTTAGATTTCAACAAAAGAAGAGAACTGTTTCAGTAATGTATTTAATTATGAAATTACATAACAAACTAATAAACTAATATTATAACAATTACTCAAAATGTTCGCCCCTTCTTTCTGAACATATTGCTAGTCATTTTCTAAAATGACAAATAACCTATAGTTACTTATGTCATTTATCGATACGTGATTATGTTCAAAATATTATCAGTAACCATGCCTAGAACGTACATGAATACGGAATACGCTGACATGGTGTTTGTGTATGGGTATTGTGATGGAAGCGGACGTACTGCAGTACAAGAATATCGGCAACGTTTTCCAAATCGGGCAGTTCCTCACCATTCCACATTTTCTAATGTCCTTCAGTGTTGGAGAAAGACGGGATCTTCTCCAAATTCACTTGTCGAAAGAGAGTTAGATTTTCATCAGTAAGCTAATGTTGTCCTAAATGAAGTTGAACAAGATCCATCCACAAGTATACGCAGGATATCTACCATGAGCGGTGTTTGTCAAACCCAGGTATGGCGAATTTTACATTACAATGGGCTTTTTCCCTATCATCTACAGAAAGCTCATCGTATGCTACCAAGAGATTTCGTGAAACGCGTACAGTATTGTCAATGGTTACAGAACAATTTAGAACTTATTCCGCGTACCGCGTTTTCAGACGAATTTCAATTTACTCGAGAAGGTATAAAAAACACTCGGAATTCTCACATATGCGCTATTGAAAACCCACATAATGTAGTTATGGTTAATCACCAACATCGTTTTTCTGTAAATGTATGGTGCGGGTTGTTAAACAATGACATTATTGGGTAACATTTTATCCAAGGAACTCTTACGGCAAATTATTATAGGCATTGTTCCACTGGAAACTCGACGCGGCATGTTTTATCAACATGATGGCGCTCCACCGCATTTTAGTAGATTTAATTGAATCGGCCGATACTTGCTGGAAATCCATTATATGTAAATGTTATTTAAGTAAAACACTTATACTAATTTCCAGTATATATTACACTGATGTGATATATATACTGGAAATTAGTATAAGGGTTTTACTTAAATCCCATTTACATTTTAGTAGGCAAGTTATTGACTTTCTTAATCAAAATTTTCCTGGACGGTGGATAGGCAGAGGGGGGGGGTGTACTATGGCCTGCACCTTCTCCTGACCTTTCGCCATTGGACTTTTTCTTTTGGGGTGATCTAAAAAATCTACTATGAGGGTAAGCCAAATACGCGAGAAGAATTGACCGAAAGAATAATTGCAGGAGTAGATTCCCAACGAAATGAACTTGCAGATATTAACTGGCAACAGAATATGGTCCAAAGACTAGCAACATGTTCAGAAAGAAGAGGCGAACATTTCGAGCAATTTTTATAATATTAGTTTATTAGCTTGTTATGTAATTTCAAGATTAAAGACATTACTGAAACAGTTTTCTTATTTTGTTGAAATCTAAAGAACGAAAAAGAAATTAAGCAAAGTGTATATGAACTTTTTTGTTCAGAATCACTTCTAGAATACATTGTGTAAGTTTGTCGGTTACCTCAGGGAATAGCCTGTATATAAAACTAATTGCCTCGACTGGAAATTTAAATATATTGGTCAAACGGAACGCTCAATAGTAACCCGTTATAAAGAACATATATCGCATATTAAATTCAATAGACCGTAAAAATCGAGTGTTGCCTGTCATACGTTAGAAACCAATCATAATATTACGGAAAGTTGTTTAAAACTACTTAAAAATATGAACAATCCAAAGGAATTGGACATCTATGAAAGTATTTGTATAATTAAAAATAAAAGTATCACTGGAACTCAGATAAGGGTCCAGGGCTTGTACAGCTTATTAGAATAGATAAAAGGAGTTGGTGTAAGAGCACACGCTTGTCATTTCGGACCTAAAGGGGTAGGTGACCTAAATTTAAGTTTGCAAAATTCAGTATATACGTGGACGTCTTGTATAATATTTCGCGGTTTTTATGTTAGCTATACTGTGCCTCGCGTTCAACACTATTATTTTTACCTATTGAAGATGACGACTTAGTTGTCGAAATACGTATTTAGGATATGCATACTAATGTGCTAAAGGGTTTTATTTTTTTTTAGGTTTTTTCATCAGGGTCGACCTACAATCGAAATTTCTAAATTAAGTTTTTTACTTAAGCTTTAAGTATCTAATTTATAAAGCATGACAAGAGCTTTTTCTTTTTTAACCAGCAAACTTATTATGTGCAGTGAAATTGATTCAGCCTAGTACTATTTATTATTACTAGCTTGAAATCTAAAATAAACCTTAGTAACTTAATTGGTGTGAAAAAACGCGTTATTTTAGTGAAATTCTTTTCATCACAAACTTTTTTATAGACAATTTAAGGTCGTCTTCCAAAAATTAAATTCTTCAATTTATAAAGTAGAGGCAAATAATATGTTAACTGTTAGGCCCTTTGCAAGATATTTTCTGAAGATGAGCCTCCTCGAGTTCCAAAAAATCGTAGTTGTTACCTTACTCGCTGACAGAAACTTCTTGGCTTTTTGTGGAAGGGCTAGAATGATGTGTCCACTACTGAGATTGCTGTTTGGATTCAAAAACTTATTAATAAAACCAGGTTTTCGTAAACAAATATTCGTAACAATCCAAATCATCCTGTTTTTCCACATTTTTGTTCGTAATTCAAGATTCGCGGCATTCACGTTGATACAACTTGTACATGCTCAATTCCATGTAAAATGTAATATGCGCTTTAAATTTTAATGCCAGCTATCTCCTTGATATTAATTCTTCGATCGTTCAAAACAATATCATTAATTTTATTGATAATTTCCAGTTGTTGCACTAGTTTTAATGGTTCTGGTCACCCAATAACCTCCAAAATTACAGATGCATTGAGTCCTTAAAAAAATCAATATTGGGTTGCACACAAACTGCGAGTTTATGCATGATCTTCCATTTAAACACCTGATTCGAATTGCTAATGTCAGGAATTATTCAAATTTCCCTGTCGTCAGAAAATAATTGTAAAATTAAATTATAGTTGATATTAACATGTATTCCGACAAATAAAATGAACTAACTTTTAAATAAATTCAACAATTTTCACAACAAATTAAAATTCACTATTGAAGAAGAAATTAATAACAGTATTAATTTTCTTGATATTTCTTTAAGCTATGATAGACAGGGTACTATTTATACAAATTGGTATAATAAACCCACAGCTTCTTCTCGATATATGAAATTACCACTCAAATGCATCTCCAGTATTCAATAAAATGATTATAAATAATCTGACTGATAGAGCAGTCAAACTATCACATACTCAATACATCAAGAAAATTAAAACGATCTTAACAGATAACAACTATCCACCACAACTTATAGACCAAACAATTAAAAAAAGAATCCACTAAATATATAACACTGCAGACACCAATAACAATTTAAACAATGAAACAACATATATCACGATTCCATATGTTTCACAACTATCCGAAAAAATTAAATACACTTTAAAAAAATATGATATAGCTACAACATATAAACTTAGTAATACTAATAAACATCTATTTTCAAAACTAAAACCTAAAATAGAAAAAAATCGCATCTATAAAATACCATGTCGCGATTGCGATAGTTACTACATAGGCCAAACTAAACAATATTTATACAAAAGAATACAAGCCCACAAATACTCTAAAACAGACAAAACTTTTTTATTTACACACAAACTACAACGCGATCACCATTTCGATTTTGAAAACACACGGATCATTGATAAAGAACAACACACAATGAAAAGAGAAATTAAAGAAATTATTAGTATTAAACATGAAAAAAATTCAATTAACAACAGAAGTGATATAAGAAATTTAAGCAGTATATACGATCACCTAATTATGTAACAATCTGCAATTTCTCATCATAATATATGTTTAAAAAGGTTGTGTTTATGTATGACAATACGTTATGCACGTATAAAGCATTTGTTACAATATGAAACAGACATGTAAATAATTTACATATCTGTAACTGTACACATGGACAATACACCTCGTATTTTCAGCATTTACTTCTGCTTAATACATATGATGGCAGAAACATATGTATTAAGCAGAAGTAAATGCTGAAAATACGAGGTGCATTGTCCACGTGTACAGATACAGATATGTAAATTATTCACATGTCTGTTTCATATTGTAATAATATATGTTGCTGTTATATAAATATATATCTAATGTTATTTAAATATCTGTACATTTGCTTATCATGCAGACAGTTCCGTGTTTAGATCCCTGTCTGACTGTCCAAGTAGGTTTTCGTGGTTTTCCTTCTCGTTTAAGGCGAATGCCGACAGCCTAACATCTTAAACCGCTCCCCGGGCGCATAACACAATAATAACTCATGCCTTGCCATTCCTTGTTTTTGTTGTCTAACTATTTTTAGAATACTAAGGCATGATTTATTATTATTAACCTGGAATGTATCATTGAATAATTTTATCCATTACAACTACAAATGTATAAATATGACATTAATATTCCGTCATTCATATTTTAAATTCTTTGAGAAAGGCATCATATGCCGAAACATGTAAGATTGTTTTAAATATATACATTTTGAAGTAAAACCAGACCTTAAATCGCCAACTAATTTAATCTATCATAACATACAAAAGTCACGAAATAATTATCTATGTATATATATATATATATATATATATATATATATATATATATATATACTGAGTTCAGGGTATTTGTCGTTCTTTAAATAATTTCCGGCATCTTTTATACACAAAATTCTAAATGTGTCCTTTAGAAATACTGCTTGTGCTTCAAAAGGGTTTTCGCGTAAGAATATCACGTACACTGCTCTGGAATGAAACAAGAAAAAGTGAAGAATCTTTGTCGTTTCTAGTGCAGTAACTTTACTCACACTCTCTATCCCACATAATAATAATAAATAATTTATCTTCAACATCAACATACATTACTTATTACATAATTATCACATATTATGGATATATAGTACAGAGATGAGTTAAATTATAATTTAGACTAATATAAATTGTAGATAATAATACATAGCAGAAAGAAATAAAAATATGACAGCAAAAATGAAAAAAATAGAAAATTAATTAATGCAATTGAAATTTCAAGAACTCTCTCAGTGATTTTAAATTAGCACTAAATATATTGAATTTAGTAGCAGAGTTAAAACTGTAACCCAATGAAATTACAGTTTACTAAAAATAGTGTCCCAGTACTAAATCTTGAATCTGGGAACATTTGTGTTTAGAAATCTCAAGAAAGCTGCCGCAAATATATTACTGACAATTAATTTAAAAGCAAACATAATTTGATACATAGTTCTTCGAACTCTTAATAAGATTTTGTAGTTATTGATATCAAACTATTGTTGATTATATATCATTGTTGAGTCCTCAAGTTTTCCTATTCATTAGTGGAATTATTACTTAAATTGTTATATTCCTAGAGTTCCAATTGAAGTGCTAAATACTTCGTCAAATTTTATCTGCACTTTTTTGCATTTGCACCTATAAAACCGTATTATGTTAGATTTGTATTAAATATTTTAAAATTGAATGGATTGATATTATGAATGCAGAGGCGCTTAAAAGACGCTCTGAGTCTAGCCTGTCTTAGTCTTCTAATTCCTGCGCCCGTCTTGGCAATGATCTGAATAGTCTAGAGGTGACAATAGTCTCATTTCATCAGGAAATAAAAACTTGAAAGCCTCGGTTAATAATTCTGCTGCTCCTTCCCTGCCTTCATTAGTGACGGAGAAAATTATAGAGGAGATCTCTAATCGTAAAACTATTGCTTCCAATTGTACTGAAACTGGCAATTCTAATTATGAACAAATGAAATTGAGGGACTGCCGTAGAACTAAATGTGATCGAATGTCAAGTGCAGAGATTGGGTCGATTTTACTCGACTAATGCTACTAGATATCGTCTAATCAGAGTTAGATTTCTTTCTGAAGATAAAGTTTTCGAAATATTTAAAAAATCAGAACGGGTAAAATCTTTGGATAAGTGGTCTTACCTGAGCTGTTCTCGTGATCAAACAATCATGTAACGAGAACTATATATATCGTTAAAATTCAATAACAAGGGGGTGTGGATGCTAAAGAGCAAAACTTGAAAATCAAATATAGAAATGGCACTCCAAATATTATATATTCGGAAAACTAACTTCGCTCAACACTAATTCGTACTCTGTTAAATTGTACTATCAAAACACTCGAGGTTTTCGTTCAAAATGACAGTTCTTTTTCCCAACTGTTGTGATTTGATACTCGACATTATCCTTATCATTGAAACTTTGTTAAAAGACTCCTTTGAAAACTCAGAGTTTTTTCAAACTCATCATAATATAATTAGATGTGATCGTAGGTTTGCTATTGTGGGAGGTCTACTGATGTTGGTGTAATTATTAGTTTGCTTAATACAATTTCATTTGAAATTATACACACTTCTGAATTTGCTATGCTAGTTCCATTAATTGATTTAATAGCTTCCAAATGTAAAATTCAATCGTTTATACTATAACATATTGCAGTGAATTTTTCCCCGAAGAAAAAATTAAAAGAAACTATAAAAGACTATATATTTATGTGTATTTTATTCCAGAAAAATATTTGAAAATATTTTATATTTTATGTAAATTTTATTATAATGTGTATTTTGGTCCACGACTGTATATAGTGCGAGCGTGCCGCAGAGGTTTGCAGTTCTTGCTATGTAGGAAGATTTTTGTCATTGTCGCTCTTTTTTATTTTAGGTAGGGTAATGATGCCATTTCCGTGAAGAAGGAGAGTTAGAGATTAACCAACTATTGAACAGATAGGTCTAATTAATTGTTTGCTGGATAAAGACTTCTTTTTTATTCAGTTCTTTATAATTTCGGTTTATGTTTTAGTGTGGTGATATTGATGTGTTAAAAGTTAATTCTCGATTTATTACGAGTCTTTTTTACTTGTAATTTTTGATTTATGCGGCCTATCTGAAATCTCTCATGTTAATATTTTTTGTGAAGTGTGATGACTATATATAATTTAGTTATAATATTTATATAATATTGGAGCTCGTAAATTCAGTAAAAATTGTAGTTTATAATATATATTTAGAGTCAGATGAATATTAAGGAAAATTTTCATATTTTGTTTGAGTATATTTTTTATCTGTAATATTCTAGAAAGTTAGATTTTGGTGGGAAAAGTATATTTGTACCATGTTGAATGTGCGCATGGTTCAGAATTAGTGCGTGCGCATACAGAGATGTTCTGTTGACGTTTTAATTAGGGATAACGTAATTAATGAAGATTGACAGTTTTCCTAAATATTTCATTTTGCTCGCGATCATTTAGTGAGGTTTTTTCTCTTCTACTGTCATTTGTATCAAAGTTTTCCTCACCCCTGATACACAATAGATGTTTCAGTACGGCTTTATACTCGATAAAGTCTAATTTTTTTTTTTTTTTTTTTTTTTATATTAAAACTTCATGGGGGGAATCTTTGTTTTCTTTTCTAATACCTTTTGTTTTATTATTGTACCACGTACCCTGTGAGGGTAACCCTGAAGATACAAGAGCTGCTGGAAGGCGAACCCGACTTGAGATAGACCGGCCAAGGTACTGTGTATTGTGGACCAAGTTAAATAAGCAATTAACACCACAATTCACTGCAATATGTGTTATAGTACTGTATAGTGTTATAATACAATCTTAAATACTGACAATCAACTTCTTAATTTTGTTTTTTCTAATTTAATTATAGTTATTTGGTTCCTGAAGATGTGCATCATCCGGATTTAACGCTTAATATGGAAATTACATCTTCTAATATACGTCAGCTTCTTTAATAAAAATAAGAAATAAAAGTGGTCCCAAGACAGCACCCTGGTGTACACCAGAATCCATTATATAATATTGGAACTCGAAACCAAGCTATTCCACATATGTAGTTCATATGACAGTCCAGATACAAACGAAGAAACTCTCTAATATTATAGAGAATTCCAAACCGCTGTAGTTCTTCAAAATAACGCAATGCTGTATCGAATAATTCTCTAATAAGTCCATGTTACGCAAGAGATTGTATACTAATCACATGAGTAAAGCTGGGAATTATATGCGCACGGAAACTCTATTATATGCGCATATATGTTTCCAAAATTCGCAAAAGATATGCAAAAATATGTAAAGTTTAAGTGATAGTTGCGCAACTGAATTATTGGCAAAATATGAAATAATGTCAATATATATTTAGAGATACCACAAATGTGTACTATATCAATATTTAATTCGAAATTTCACAATATGCATGTATAATAATAATAAGAATAAGTAAGCTACACATTGTAACTCTTTGTATTTATATTTGCCTTTCTATAGTATTGTAAACATTTACAATTAAATTCTTTTCTAAATTCTCAACTAAAAATTATCTTTCGCGATCCGTCAATAATAGTTTGTATGCTGAAAAGCTTCGCTCAATGTCAACTAATGTAATTGGTGCATACTTATATTTGCAGATAATTGGTGGACTTATCAATAATTTCATCGTAATTTCCTTGCAACACACTGGATATTCTACTAAGCTGCTTAAAGCCCTCGTTTTTCTCTAGAACTTGTGTTAATTTAATTTTGAACCGCTCTCCTATGGTACCTCTCACATTATGAATTTTATTCTTGAAATATTGAATTGATTCACTGAGATCAATATCTTGAGTTTCAAGTTTCGTAGTGTTTCACTAATACACTGCTCAACTGTTGAACTGTTACACTTATATAGCCTACAGTAAAAGTAAACAACCCTACGTAGGCGTTAGGCATGACTTCCTATATGATCAGGGCTGTGTTTCTGAATGCAAACAAATGTCTATCGAATGACTTTTGCGACTCCGTTGTTATTATCTGTCATAAGTACAGTTACTGAGCTCGCGGACGTTTATACTTTTATCAAGTTTTAAGATAATTTTTGCTAATTTCTCTAATAAGTTTTAATGCAGAGTGGTTGATTGCATTTTAGAGATGCCATTAAGGTGTTTAAGTATTGAAGAGATGAGCCAAGCTATGGGAATGCTTATGACTGGTGCATCGCTAAGAACTGTAGCTGCCCATTTCAATGTGAGCCACAATGTGATCAGAAGAGTTCGAATGCGTTTTAATGATACTGGATTGTCCAACATAGACACGGCGGAGGGCGAAATCGCAATACAACAGTCAGGGAGGACCGTTTTATTATGGTTCAGTGTCAAAGGAATTGACTTTCTACTGCAAGAACACTCCAAATTCAGTTATTGAATGCAACAGGTACTCAAGTATCCACTCAAAAAGTAAGAAGAGGGCTCCATGGGGTAAATCAAGATCTTCAAAAAAATGCCCATTGTTGACCAGAGCCCACAAAAGAAGAAGGCTGAAGCGGGCACATCAACATGCAAATTGGAATGTTGAAGATTGGGGTTGTTGTTTATTGAGTGACGAGGCCAGAGTGCGTCTCCATAGCTCAGACGGAAGTGTTAGAGTTTGGAGAAACAGAGGAGAAAGCTATTTTGAGAACAACGTGACTTACCATCAAGCTTATGGAGGTGGTTCAATTACTGTTCGGGGAGGTATTTCTGCGACTCGTCGTGCTGAATTGGTTATGCTTGTAAATGCTACAATGAATAGTGTCAAGTATCTTAATGAGGTATTACAACCTGTAATGTTGCCATTTGCTAATGAAATAGGCGATGGTTTTGTGTTTGTTGATGATAGCGCGTGTCCTCATAGAACAAGACTAATCAATGCATTTTTTGAAGAGAACAATATTACGCACATGGATTGGCCAGCGAACTCTCCAGATCTTAATCCCATAGAGAACATATGGGATTTCCTGAAGAGGTTGATAAGATCACGAGGAGTGGATCCAAACAATCACCATCAGCTTCGAACTGCCGTTTTGGAAGAATGGCAAAATATTCCTCAGCATTACATTCGTAATTTGATTTCCAGCATGCCAAGACGTTGCCAGGAGGTCATAAGAGCTAGAGGAAGTCCCACGCATTATTAATCTTTAAGTGTTTGGTTATCTTTTCTTTCCAAAGAAAACTTTTCTGCAATACTATAATGAAGACTTTGTTATTTTTCTATTAAAACATTTGAAATTCGTTATTTAAGTTTTATTCTTTTAGTTCTTCGCCTTAAAAGTGTTTCCCAGAGCCATATACTATCAATTAAGCAAGAAAGTGTTGCTCAAAAAGTAGTAAATTGTTATTTATATATGTTCTTGAAAGTGTACCAGTTCAAAAGTTGAGCAGTGTAAAACCATAGTTTGCTTTAATAAAAGCTAACTCTTGGCGTATTTGCGGTTTATTTAGTATGGCTTTGCAAATCTGCATGTATCTGCATAAAATACAGTGGCATCAAGCCACGTGTCCTATCTTGTTATTATGGGTTGTGGTGGCAGTTCCAGACCAAGCAACTTATCTTTATATGCTTGAACCCTCAGCGGTGCCTTAATAAATACTTTTTTTGCGAAATTAATCAATGAATTAATATCTGGAAATACGTAACGTATTTCATCTGCTACTCTGTTAACAGCACGGGCCAAACATAATTCGTGCATCGAATTCTGGTAAAAATCTACAAATTCTGTACTTCATCATTTGTCGCAGCATCCGATAACATCAGTAATACCTTATCACTTGGAACGGCATTCGACAAATAAAACCTCGTTCAACTTTCGTTTATAAATCTTATAATAGTTAAGTTATTTGTTTTCTCTAATTCTTCGGTACCAATTAAAAAGGATTGGCCGGCGCAATTTTCATTTAAAATGTCAATCAATAAGAATATATAAAATAATATAGCGTCCGCAACTTTCTGTTGTCTCATCGACTACGAAATAAATATAATTTTCACCTATTGTTTCCTTAACTTCCATCATAATTTCCTCAAACAATATACTTTTTTCTTGTAGTTAAACGTCTAGGAACTGACAGTTTCGTATACTTCTCTAAAAAAAATTTAAACTTTGAATTAACCAACTTTGAAAGTAGAATGTTTGCATTTAAGCAGGCCTTACACAAATCATAATAGAAACAATTCTGTTCTATATTTTTACTTGTTGAAGTAAACGATTGATTCAGAGTAGCTTGTAGTGCATTTTTAAATCTTGTGATATACCTTTTATGTAAATCAGTTCCTACATGTTTCGTTAATTGAAATTTTTTGTTGGATTGAATCTACAATAATTAATTGCAGGTATTAAAATATGAAATTAAACGTAAGCAAATACAAACTTACAATTTTACTGCAATACTTACAAAATACTCTGCCATTATCTACACAAAATTCAGGATAATCTTTTATCCAGATCGATACATGTGACTATGATTTCGGTATATCAAAAATAACAAGGTAAAGTTACGTGTACATATACTTTCGAGAACTAACCAAACGTAACTGGCGATATGACTGAGCTATAGGGCAACCTCATTCCTCGTAGATTCACTGAAACTTCCCCGACTTAATAAACACAAATCTGGGAATTCCCGGTGTACAGAAATTCTCATGCGGACTGTTAGTGTAATTTTTATATATTTTGAATAAATGGTTTTATAATTTCTTTACGGTGCACTTTAGAAATAAATTATGAAATATGAACAAATATGCAATTTTATATGAAATATTCTCAAAGCAGTATTTATATTCAAATATGCAAAACAAAAGTAGTCGCAAATGCTTTCTTTTTACGTGATCCGTATATATCTGCAAGAATTTAGGTAAACCTATCAAAAATAAAAAATATGCATTTTCATATAATCCCAGCGTTAAGCATGAGAATATATTGGCTTAATTACAACATCATTATACACTATGGATACCGGGTGATAATTACCAAACTTGTTCCTATCACCGGATTAAAAACTAGCACTATTCGAAAATTTCAAAGCAGCAGGAAATTTTTTCTTACGAAGGTTCATTGTTTCGACTATTTGCTCATTTTTGGTGTGAAGTGATTGGTACATGTTTCGTTCACAGTTGTATAATATTGCAAAAGCTTTCTTGGATTGTGCTTATACATATTCATATTGTCACGCGATTTAGTTTTTGTTGTCTAATAATAAACACGGCATCCATTTCATCGATAACTTTTTTATACCCAAATATTCATACAAGATATTGAATACCTACACATTCAGTAGAAATGTTCACAATCTTAGCAATATTACCAATCAGCGATCTTTTAACACCATGCCGCGAACTTTTTGAAGCATTTCCTAGGTAGTTCCTGTAAACGACCTCCAAAAAGTAGATTTTTATTGTTTTATATCAAATGTCAAAACGTATTAATCTTGATGATCCTAGCGCTATCTGTCGAAAAGGCACGGTACTGTCAAACGGACTTTATAATGATATACTCGTATTGTTATTAAAAGACAGATACGAACTTTTCTGAAGCAAATCAACTTACAATTTAACTATGATCTAAATACTTAACATTTGTCTGATGTTACTTTCACCTTGTTTAACAAAAAATAATTTTTTTCGTTATCTAGCCAAAATGGTAATTTTATTGCATTTGATAAACCGATTTATGCAGAGACCGATAAACATTAATGTTTTACGACAATGTTAAAGAATTCAAGCTAAAAAGTTACCACATTAAAAGTCTCAAAATGAAGGGAGTGAAGCTATGACTGAAAACTTAGGAGGGTACGTACGTATGTAGATCATTCAAAGAGCGTCGCACAATATAGAGTTGAGATTGTCCCGACAATATGATGATGAAACACACATACACAACAGAACCATAGTTACATATGCAAATTGGAATTGTAACTTATTGTAGATAAGCCGCAGTAAAGAAAAGTCGTAGAGTAATGCGATTTTATATAACCTGACACGCGCGTCTTGTTATCTTGTCTCGCATAATGTTTGGTTATTTCACACTAGAGGCTTACACACTTTGATTACGTCGAATTAAATGAATATTTTACAAAATGGAAGATATGAATTCGTTCTTTTTTTATTACGCTACTTTTATATGAAGTAATATTTCTGGTAATATTTTAAGCTTAATGTTAGTCTAATATAATTGAGCATCCTCGAAAAGTTCTCTTGTATTTTTGTCTCTTAGAATACGGGCATTGAGTATAGATTATTAAAATGTTTCTAGAAAACTTGGATGTTATAAACAATTTCAATTTCAATGATAGACTTCTTAGTGGCGATGTACATGGTGCAGATATCTGAGAAGAATGTTTCTGTTGCAATAAATAATTTAAATTCGAACAAGTCATCAGCCGTTAATCATTAAAGATTAAAAGTCAGGGGTTCATTCCAGGAGAGATATTAAATGAATTTGTAGCGGACCGATCTATTGTTTGTTAGTTACTTGAGCTCTATTGCGTAATTTTGTGATGGACAGCTATACGGTAATGTCTATATATCTAAGAAAATTGAAACAATTAATGTAGAATTTATATCACATAACATAACTTCGTGTTTGAAATCGCTATTGGGTGAAAAACATGATATAAATAAAGAAAAAGTGTTACTACTTGTAACAGATGGAGCTGCATATGTGAATGTGGCTGGTCAGCTCTTACAACAAGCATACAGTAGTATGAGGCACATCACATGTTTCGCACATGCTCTTCATCGAGTATCCGAGGAAGTTAGAAAATGCTGCCCGAAAGCAGATAAATTTTCTGTCAGGACAGTTTTTATGAAGACACCTGCACGCAAGAATTTATTTCGTGAAAAACTGACACACGTGTCACTACCACCAGGACCTGTTATAACACACTAGGGCACTGGATAGAAGTAGCATCCCATTTTGACGATATTAAAAATATAATACAGCTACTGGATTCGAATGATGGTATTTCGATTTTACGCAATTTAACTGGGGCACTGGATAGAAGTAGCATCCCATTTTGACGATATTAAAAGTATAATACAGCTACTGGATTCGAATGATGGTATTTCTATTTTACGCGATCGAGAAGTATTTATAGACCCAAGTATTCAGATAGATTTAGCCAATATTCATGGACATTATTCCGGAATACCTGTAACCATCTGCCGTCTAGAGATTACTACGACCAACCCACAATATTCTACAACTAACGTAAATCTAAAGACGTAGATTTTTCCAAACCGATGATAAACGTGTCGCAACTAAAAAACTTTATGTACTTTGAATATGTCCCTATTTCATCGGTATATGCTGAACGGTCATTTTCAATGTATAAATGGATTTACTGTGACAGACAATTATTAACACATGAGCATAGGGAACAATTATTGGTGATTTATTATCATTTTAACTCTGGATATAAACGGTGAACAGTCAGGATGTGCGATATGTTTTATAAACATTCCTTAATAATATTCTCCTTCCTTAATATTCCTTCTGTAGACGATGCATTTACTCTTACTTGGTAACTGCTTGTTTCTCTAAAAGTATTTTGATTGAAATGTTAAACCGGAGTTAATGATGTCCTGGCTCCGTCCCTGGCAATAACGTCATGTACCCCTGACTGCCAATCTATACTAATCGTATTCTAGTTATTGTTTATAAGGCTTGTTCGTAATTATTATTATACCTTTGACACATCATCTTCCTCTTTTAGTTTTGGGTTGGATGCCAGCACGTCCAAGGCATTTGAGAACAGTGTTCTTTGTACCACTCCCAATAGATCTCTCTGTTAGTCCTTGATGAAAGCCACTATCCTCCTCAGTAGAAGTTTGAAATCCAATAGATCTCTTCCGAAATATTTCAGTCCTTTCAGTTCCTCACACGTGCATATTACATGAAGTCTTGTTTCCCCCTGTTTTTAACATCTCCTACACCAGGGCTCGCTAACCAAGCCCATGCTGTACAGATACTTCGTTAAAGGACAATGTCCGGTTATCAAGCCGGTAATAATTTTTTGTTACTATGAATTAGGTTGGCTGAAAACCTAGTGTCCATTTCCCATAGTAGTGTTTTAGTATGAAGTTGACTTTCAGTTAGTCTCCATTTCTTTTAATGTTCTCTTTCTAGCCATAACCAGATCTCCTTTCTAGCGGAATTCTTAACGGTTCCTCATATAGGTTCTGGTCCCATGAAGTTTCTTTAGTACTTTCGTTTGCCAGTTCGTCAGCTCATTGCCTTTAATTCACTCATGTCCTGGCACCCATATCAGTGACACACTATTGTCTTGTGCCAGTCTATTGAGGACCTGTTTACAATGTTTCATCAGTTTAGACCTGGTAGAAGGATTGACTTTGGCACATATTTTTTTATTCTGTCCTGTTTCTTCCGATGAATGGAAGCTAGCCTAAATCACGTGATATTAAATGAATGGCAAGGTATTCAATTTTAACAATGATTTCCAAAGTATTTTAATAAACTATATAATAGCTGATGATCAGCATAACTTCTTAAATAAATCAATTCAATCTAACATAATATTTAAAAATTCTGCCAACGACAAATATGAAACAGTTTCGTAATAATAATAATAAAAGTTGATAATGAAAATTTTTTTCGAAGTTGGAAGGGTTTGGATTTTATTTTATTAATAAATTTTCTATCCTCCTATTTGAAGAATAGAGAGTAATTTGTGTGTTGCAATGTAGCATGCTCTGATACCTTTTTAGTATTTCTAGGGATGTAAAAGAAAACGACCAGTTTTAAGCTAATAAGAAATTATCTAATTGTTATTCACGTTAACAAAATAACACACGCATCCTTAATGATGACAAACTTTTAAGAATTAAGAATTAAGTTTTAAATGTTATCACAGCCAATGTTTTCTTTTAAATGAAATTTTTTTTAAATTAAAATAACGCTGAAATAACAATTAAGCGAGTACTTCAATTCCAGAGCAGACAAATTTTTAAAGAGAGTTTTAAACGGTTGTCTGGAAAGATGCCAGACTGTCATAAAATAATGGACAATGCATTGGTGACTAATTTTGTTAATAAATATATTTCTAGTTTACGTAATACCGGAATGCTTTAAATAAGAAGACAACGGTGTTGCGAACGGTTAAGTGACCAAGAAGAAAAGTTTTGACTGTTTCTATAACAACTTATTGTCTGTGCGTGTGTAATAATCCGTAAAGAAATAAATACGATTTCAGTATCAATATCAATCGGTGATAATTACAGAGATATAACCGCAGATGTATCATATTGACTAATATGTTTTACACGTAAATGTAAGCAGATGCGCACGTAGTCATCAGGCGATTGCTTCGTATAAATATTAAATATTATTCAAATTAGATCAATTAATTGATCACGCTTGTATTACAATGAATTAGCTACTAATGAAGGATTTGGTAGTTACCTTTCAAATAAACAAATAAAACATTTAATACTTTTAAATATGAATTTAAATAGTAATATTAAATAATTGAATTTAAATCAAATGCTTTCAATAAGTAGAAAAAAAAGGCTAAGTTTATATAGCAGCTTACTAAAATTCTACAAATTACACAAAATAGACAATTCATTTTAATTTATTTAAGGATCGGCCATTGATATTACTGGATATTTTGTTATATATTTTCATCGCAATTTTTACACAGTTGGCATTGCTGTTTATGGAGATGTAGAATAACTAAGCTGTTCTGTTTTTGTTTGTATTGTAGTAATAAAGATCACAATTTAGGCAGAAGTGCGAACGTACAGGTAGCTAAGGAAGTATATATATATATATATATATATATATATATATATATATATATATATACATATATATATATAACATTTGATAAATTATTGGAGGATTTCGGCTTTTATATGAAATATTTACAAATATCAAGTTAGTATGTATGTAATTGCAAAGTAAGGGGGGATGTAAACATTGCTGTCTACAAATTACAAAGCAAATCATACGAAATTTTTAATTGAAAAAATGTCTATGTTGGGACTCGAACCCAAGTCTACAGCTTGCCGGGCTGTCGTCATTACCACTAGTGGTAATGACGATTTAAATTTGAACTTCCCTAATCAATGGATAGGACGAAATGCACCCATTGAATAGCCGGCTACATCCCCTGATTTATTAGTTTTGGATTTTTTCTTGTGGGGTGTACTAAAGGACACAGTATACAAAAGAACATATGAAACAATCGACAATTTAAGAGAAGCTGTCTTAGTTGCTTTTAATAACATCGATAGGCGTAAAGTCCGCATTGCTACAAATTCTGTTGTGAAGAGATGCAATTTGTGTATTAATAATAATGGAGGTATCTTTGAACATTAATAATGTTGTGTGCCCTTAATAAAAGTTCTTATAGTTTTCATTTTATTACTACATAAGATTTTAAAATAAGTTTTCGTTTGGTTTGTATTTTATCAGTTCGAAATTCAATTGTTTTCCATAAAAACAATAAAAATGTCTATATACTCTTTATTTTTTAAAATGACCATATCAAACCTTATATCATTGTAATAAGCAAAAAATAAGCTTTTTAATGATGTCAAAACCAACTATGGTTTCTATTTAAAAAACACAAGTTTGTGTCATAACTCGATAATGGTGAACGAAAAAAAAATATTAGCTTCAAAGTTTTATTTGGCGTAAAATTATCTAAAACTTTTGTCCGAACACTTTTTCTCTAAAATTACTGTTAACGATGCCAAGCATGTTTAAAGAAAGTCGTAAAATTTAGTTTTCTTTGAATATGTAATATGCCATGAAAGTTATCGGAGAAACAAAAGCAGTTTTAAATCAAACTCATAAAACTGCGCATCTTTCCCCATTTAAGCGTTTTTCTATCTCCAGTAGTTTCTGAGATCCCAATGCTAAACATTCAAAAAAACTCACCTGTATATATATATATATATATATATATATATATATATATATATATATATATATATATATATAATTAATTTAAAAGAAGTTATCGACCGTAATATATTGAATAAAATAAATTAAAAGCGGGCAAGCGGTCTGTCAATTAAAAACTCATTTATTAATTATCGCTATATTTCGCAACAACTTTGTTGCTTCTTCCGGAGATACTACAAGATTAATGAGAAATAACATTAAATAAATAAGAGTATAAAGCAGTACTAAAATAATAAAAGTGACGTACAAGGACAATAAAATTGATTAGATTTAAAACATTAAAGTAACTATAGATACAAGACTTTAAAACCTTTAAAAAACATATATATGTAAAAGTTAAAACACAATAAAAAATATGAAACGAAACATATAGCAAAAAACTAAAGTCACAAGAATATCAAAAAACAATGCATTATAAATTTAACAATATAAGGACCAAATAACGAAATAATTTTTATTTGGTCAACTAACCGTCAAACCGAGTATATTAAAATAAATTATACTTAGTCCGTTAGTATCAGATCTATAATTCACGTTATTTGTATCTCTGTTAATGTGGACCATTTCCAAAAGGTTTCTTTTTTAAGCTTATTTTCAACGTCTAAGATCTTAACGTCAACAAAATTGAATGTATGGTCACGATCAAGTACATGATCCACAAATACACAATATCTCTTTCCAATACGGACATCACTTTTATGCTGTGTGATGCGCTGTTTTAGCCATTGTGATGTCAGCCCTATATAAACGCCACAACAATCCGAACATGCTATCCTAAGCACATACTTAATAAATTGATATATCGCTTAATTTTTATGATGGCCCTACTGAGGATGTTCTTGCAGACAGTGTGATCACTTTTCAAACAATTTAATGTCATTAAAATAGCTAATCTGTCTTCAGTGTGCCGAAACATGTAAGATTATTTTAAATATATACATATTAAAGTAAAACAGACCTTAAATCGCCGACTAATTGAATCTACTATAACACACAAGGGTCAAGAAGTAATTATCTATGTATAAATTATTTGTGAAGTTTTTGGGGTTTTTTAGGTCAGATAAAAACCAGTAATTAAATAAAAATAATTTTATTTGTTTACCATTACATGTTTCGGAATATGTTCCTTTTTCAAATGGTGATGGTTCGACTGCGTTGTGAATAGTGTCCTCATGTTATAATTCAAAATTTACTTTATCAGTTACTTGTGTTTAAGCATTTATGTAATACATAAAATATATTAAAATGTACTAAAACTAATATGCAAGTAGCAACATATTAAAAATTATTCTTTTTCGGATCATGGATTTCATTTTTAATATTGATTTTGAATTTTAAAAAGGAATTTCTTCAATATAGATACTTACTTCACATAATTTATAGATATTCTATTGTTCCATAATACAATATGATCATTTATATTTACCCTCTAGCAAGCCATGAAATTATTTTTTGAAAATATCGTGTTGGTAGTGACAAATAAAATACAACTGTCATTATGTGTATGTTCTGATAAATAAAACTCATCTGTCATTAATGTATTTATTAATTGACACTTAAAAATGTTTACAATAAATCATAAAGTTTTTCTGATCGAATCATACTTTAGGAATGGTGTAAAATTAGAAAATGGAGAATGGTCGTACTCCTTGCAGCCTTGTATAGAAGAATTTCGGGCAGAATTTCCAAATTTTCCAACAACATATGACAGTTTGCGGCAATTAATTCAAAAGTCAGTGGCTAAATTCCGTGAAACAGGGTCTGTGTCTCGAAAACCAGGTGCTGGTAGACCACTAAAGCGGACAGTTGAAAATATAGCAGATGTTGAGGGACAAATAAATCAATCACCTAAGAAATCGATTCGTAAGCTTTCACAACAAACACAACTGTCATATAGGACCTGCCAGAGAATCCTTAAAAAAGACTTACAAAAATTTCCATACAAATTTCATTGCGTGCAAGAGCTTTTACCAATCGATCATGTAACCAGAGTTAATTACTGTCAGTGGTTCTTAGGTACGATTAATAACGATGACGTTCTTGACAAATCCTTCTGGTCCGATGAAGCATGGTTTCATTTATCAGGATATATAAATAAACAAACAATGCGCATCTGGTCTAGTGAAAATCCACATGAAATTCTTGAAACACCCTTGCATTCACAAAAAATAGGCGTTTGGCTTGCTGTTTCTCGTAGACGGATTATTGGTCCAATATTCTTTAATAATACGATAAATGCAGAACGATATCGTAATAATTTATTGCTACCATTTGTAAATCAATTACATGATGATGAGCTCCGCGAGGAATATTTCCAGCAAGATAATGCAACAGCCCATAAGACAAGAGAAACGATGGAATTATTGCATGAATACTTTGATAATCGAATAGTAGACTTTCCACCATGATCTCCGGATTTAACAATTATGGACTATTTCATTTATCGACATCTAAAAAATAGAGTATTTACGAATCGTCCACATACAATTGAAGAACTTACTAATGCTATCTGAAATGTCTGTGAGGAAATTACACCACATAATTTAAGGAATGCCTTCAATAATATGAGACGAAGAGTTGCGCTATGCATAGAAAATGAAGGAGCTCACTTTGAACATTTATTGTAGCTGTTTTTATTATTAAACTTTTTATTTTTTCAACTGAAACGTTTGTATGTAATTATTTGTCAAAATGACAAAACCTAATCTGACATCAGTATAAAATAACCTATATCACACACATGCTGCAAAATAAGTTAACTTAAATTATGGTACCAACTTAAGTTTAAAAAAGAAAAATGTCATTGCCTTCTAGAGGGTAGAAATATATGATCATATGGTACAATAAAGTTGAACTTGGAATGCTGTAACTAAAATTCCAAAATTCAAATGATCAATTTCGGTTTCTATATTAAATATTTATAAATATTATCAAATTCGTATGTAATTGTGAAGTAAATGTGAATGTAAACATTTCTGTCTACAAATACTATACGAGTTAAACGAAATTTAATTGAAAAATCTATGGTCTATGGTTTGCCGGCCAGTCGTTTAACGAATTAAGCCACGATAGACCTATAACTATAACTGGATCCCGGGTTCAAGTTAATTAGAAACGAATTATAAAGTGACAATGTTAATGATTCAGATCTCAGTTATTGAAATTAGATGTATGTTTTGAAAGCAGAAGTCAGTTTTGAAAGGAGATGTCAGTTTTGAAAGCATATGTCAGTTATTGAAAGCAAATGTCAGTTATTGAAAGCAGACGTCAGTTTTGAAAGCAGATGTCAGTTTTGAAAGCAAATGTCAATTTTTTTAAAGCAGATGTCAGTTTTGAAAGCAGATGTCAATTATTGAAAGCAGATGTCAGTTGTTGAAAGCAGATGTCAATTTTTGAAAGCAGATGTCAGTTTTGAAGGTTTGTAATTGTTAATTATTACTCTATGGCTATATGTGTATATATATATATATATATATATATATATATATATATATATATATATAATGTAAACTTAATTAGTCGGCGATTAAAGGTCTGGTTATTACTTCAAAGTGTATATATTTAAAATAATCCTACATGTTTATTTTAAATATATACACTTTGAAGTAATAACCAGACCTTTAATCGCCGACTAATTAAGTTTACATTATCATACCAAGGTCACGAAAATACTATATATATATATATATATATATAGTAAATTCAATCAGTTGATTTAAGGTCTGGCTTTACTTTAAAGTATATATATTTAAAACAACCCTACATGTTTCGGCAATGATGCCTTTATCAAGGATATAAAATATAAATGACAGTATACAAATGTCATATAATTGAGTTGCTATGGATAAAATTATTCAAAGATACATTCCAATTGAATAATAATAAATCATGCTTTAGTATTCCAAAAACAGATAGACAACAAACACAGGGAAAAGCAAGACATGAGTTATTATTATGTATGCGCCCGTGGAGCGTCTTAAGATGCAAAGTTGTCGGCATTCGCCTTAAACGAGAAGGAAAACCACGAAAACCTACTCGGACAACCAGACAGGAATCAAAACACGGAAGAGTCATCATGATAAGCAAATGTATATGATATTTAAATGTAATTGATATTTAAATATCTTAAGATATATAATTATATAACAAAAAAAATATCTCATGATGTTTTTGTTGTCTATCTGTTTTTTGAATACTAAGGCATGATTTATTATTATTCAATAGGAATGTACCTTTGAATAATTTTATCCATAGCAACTCAATTATATGACATTTGTATACTGTCATTTATATTTTATATCCTTGATAAAGGCATCATTGCCGAAACATGTAGGTTTGTTTTAAATGTATATACTTTAAAGTAAAGCCAGACCTTAAATCGGCAACTAATTGAATTTACCATATCATACCAAGGTCACGAAAATATTATATTTATATATATATATATATATATATATATATATATATATGTATATATATATATATATATATATATATATATGTATATATATATATATATATATATATATATATATTGTAACTGGATTCCGGGTTACTCGTAAACAGTTTACGAGTAACCAGAAGCATAAGCAGACAGTTATCGCAGACCTGAAGATGGCAAATGTGATTTTGCCGAAACGTCGTCCAGAACCAGCACCGGTCTTTACGAAGACCAAACAGTGGAAACGCGGAATAAAACCCGGAATCCAGTTACAACACATTCTACTACCCGCGGAAACCTAAAAGAGAACATATATATATATATATATATATATATATGTGTGTGTGTGTTTAGATAATTTCTTAGCCGTTTATTAAATATATTAATTGATAAATTATTAGAGTTTTTCGGCTTTTATATGAAATATTTACAAATATCAAATTCAGTTATTGAATGTAGATGTCAATAACTGACATCTGATTCATTAACACTGTTACTTTATAATGCATTTCTAAACAGCTTGAACCAATGTCTATCGTGGCTTAAGTGGTAAAAGCGACAGTCCGGCAAACTGTAGACTTGGGTTCAAGTCCCAACGTAGACAATATTTTTCAATTAAAAATTTCGTATGATTTTCTTTGTAATTTGTAGACAGCAATGTTTACATCCCCACTTACTTTGCAATTACATACTATGTAATTTGATATTTGTAAATAATTCATATAAAAGCCGAAAAACTCCAATAATTTATCAATTATATATAGTAGTAGCGTGTAGTTATAGAGAATAGACGTGTAATTTTGGCTCCGCAAGAATTTATCGAATACGAGGTTTTTGCGAGTGTAATAAAGTATTATTGTTAGTAAATAATTAGAAGTGATACACAAAGGTGTAAATTTGTGAAATAGTGGAAGAGATAAGTACATGATTAAAATAAATAATATATGTTAGTGTTTGCAATAACAACGGAAAAGAGATAGAGAGAGAGATGTGGGCGGTTACTCACGAAAGAGGCCAGCAGCCGACAATATAAACATATGGCACAATAAAAACAAGGACTAGAAAGACATAAATAAATTTGTGGCGCACGAGCGAATTTCGAATTAGTGTGAAATAAAATCAAATAAATGTGATCCGAAAATTTTAAAATAAATATTTGAAATGGTTATACAAACATGAATCAAACGTGATTTTGTCCTTACCTGCTTTTTAACTATTAATTAAATAGCAATTAGTTAAATAAATGGTTAAATATATCAATAAGGAACGGGTCCGGCTTATAAAATATTAGGAAATATTAACGAGATAACTAGCTTAGTGGTTTGGGGGCCTGGATAGACATTGTTTGCGATGGACAGTGATGGGAGTACCACGGATGAAGGAAAAAGAAAGAGAAATCAAAAATACGTAGCCGAAATCTTCAAAAAGAGTAAAAAGCTGACCAGAACACCAGACAAAGAAGCAAGCAGTGACGAAAGTAAATTAGATAAATTAATGGAAATGATGCGAGGATTAGTTACACAAGTGCAACACATAGAGGGAAAACAAGATAAATATATGGAAGAAGTGAAAGAAATCAAATTAGAAAATGAGAAGATTAGAAAAGAAAACGAAGAACTGAAAAAAGAAATTAGAAGTGCCAAAGGAAGATTAGATAAACTCGAGGGTATGAATAGAAGAAAGAACGCAGTTATGGTAGGCTTGAAAATAGATGGAAGTGATCAAGATCAATTAAAGGTAGCGGTGGAAGATATTATCAAGAAGTACATGGAAATACAAATTGAAATTAAAGCGGTGAAACAACTGGGTCCAAAAACTTGCTTAATAGAACTGAAGAATATAGATGATAAGATAAAAATAATGAAAAATAAGGGCAAATTGAGAGGGTTTATGGAACAAAATATATACATTAACGATGACATGACAAAAGAGGAAAGAGAAATACAAGAAAAGATACGAAGAAAGGCCAAAGAAGAGAGAATGAAAGGAAAAACTGTTAAGATAGGATTCCAAAAGTTAATAGTAGAGGGAGAACAATGGAGATAGAATAGGGAAAAGGGGAATTGGAATAAGGAGGAACGAGAATTGGCACGAGAAAAGAAAATCCCAAAAATAGTGTCAAAAAGCTAATAGTAAAGACTAGTGAAAATAAAGATGATGACCCGGACAAGAAAAAGGATATGATAAAGGAAAATAAACAAAATAATGATCAGTATGATAATGATGATACACAAAAAATTTAAAAGATAGAGAAAAGTAAGGATAAAGAAAGTGAAACATGGAAAATTGGTACTTGGAATATAAAGAGCATAACAGGAAAAGAAAAGGAATTAGAAAAGGAGTTTGAAGAGTTAGGAGTGGATGTATTAGCAATTACGGAAACAAAGAAAAAGGCACAGGGAATTATTAAAACGGACAATGGTCATATTATGATATATAGTGGTGTAGGAAAAGAAAAAAGAGCAGCTGCAGGAGTGGGATGCTTATACACAAGAAATTAGAAAACCAAATTTATAGATGGAATGCCTGGTCAGAAAGAATATTACTAATAGAGATGAAGGAAAGAAACAGAACGAAAACAATAATAGTGGTGTACGGGCCAAACGAAGATGATACATCAGAAAATAAGAATAAATTTTGGGAAGAACTAACATTAGTGGTGGAAGACGCGAAAGGTATAATGTTTGTAGTAGGAGATTTCAACAGAAGAGTTGGCATAAGAGACGATGTATATAGTGAAGTATTGGGAACAAACGGGGAGACTGTTAGAAATAACAATGGAAAAAGAATGCTGGACTTCTGCATTATACACAACTTGGTAATAACTAACACTCTTTTCCAACACAAAGATATACACAGATATACTAGAGAAGTCAAGAGTAGGGGGGAGAGGTCCATAATTGACTACATATTAGTTGACAAAAATAACAGAAGAATTGTGAGCGACACGAAAGTAAGAAGAGGGCAGGAAATAGGAAGCGATCACTTTGTGGTTATATCAAGAATAAAAGAAAAAGTTCAAAATAAGGAAAAGCAATATATATATACACATAAACAAGACCAAATAGAATCACTTAGAATATACAAATTAAGAAGTGAAGTCATTGCTGAAAAATTCCAGAAAAGGATAGCCGAAAGAGTAGAAAATATAGAAATTAATGGAACTATAGAAGAAATTTGGAATAGGTTTAAAGAAATAATAATAACTACAACGAAAGAGATATGTGGCGTAAGGAAAAATAAAAAGAAAAAACAAACAAAATGGTGGACAAATGAAATAAGACATCAAATTAAGATAAAGAAAAAAGCATGGAAAACATACTTAGCAGAACAAACAGTGGAAAAATACGATATATACAAAGAAGAAAGAAAAAAAGTGAAACATTTAGTAGTACAAGCAAAAAAGGAGACATGGAAAGAATTTGGGGAAAAGATGGAAAAAAACAGTAAAGAGAACCAAAAACTATTTTATAGAGTCTTGAAATCAGTAAGGAATGAAGAAAGGTCACAATCTACACATTATATACAAAATAAGAAGGGAGAGATCCTAAGCGATAGAATGAAGATTATAGAAAGGTGGAAAGAATACTTTCAGGAATTGTTAAGCGGAGGAGTGGAAAACGAGAATGCTAGTGAACAACAAATAATAGGAGAAGAAGAGACAGAAGAAATAATTACCATGGACGAACTGGAAGAAGCAATACAAAAACAGAAAAATGGAAAAGCGCCAGGCTGTGACAAAATAACAGCAGAAATGATAAAAAATATAGGACAAAGAGGAAGAGAATTAATGTTGAAAATATATAACAGAATATGGAGAGAAGAGGAAATACCAAACGATTGGAAGAAGTCATTGATAGTACCAACATACAAGAATAAAGGAAATAAGAAAGAATGCAATAATTACAGAGGAATATCCCTTCTAAGTACTGCAATGAAGATTCTCGAGCAAATAATAGATAAAAGACTAAGAACAAAACTCGAAAATACGTTACATGAGTCACAAAGTGGGTTTAGAAGAGGAAGGAGCACACAAGACCAAATATTCTCTGTGAAACAAATAATACAAAAAGCCTCTAGAGAACAGAAGAAAGTGTTCTTAGCATTTATAGACTTGGAAAAAGCCTTCGATAAAGTACCAAGAGAAAGATTGTGGAATGTATTAAGAGAAAGAGGTGTCAATGGCAAAATAAGACGATTAATACAGAAAATATATAACAACAATACTAATGCTGTAATAGCTAACAATTTAGAATCGGAGATATTTAAAACAAACGAGGGACTGCACCAAGGGGGAAGTCTGAGCCCAATGCTGTTCATTGTTTATATGGATGACATTATCAAACAGTGTGCATGTAAAAGTAAAAAGTTCAGGGTTGGACACCTTAACTTGTATGCAGTCGAAGTTTCTGAAGGGGCATTCGCAGACGACATAGTAGTTATAGCCGACAATGAGGAAGATCTGAAACGTAATTTAACAACATGGAATATGACACTAAAGGACAGTGGAATGACGATGAGTAAGAGTAAAACTAAAGTAATGGTAGTGGGAGATGAACAGGTAGATACGAAAATCGTAATAGAAGGAACTGAAATAGAACAAGTGAGAACATTCCAGTACTTAGGAGTACGAATTGATGGAAGAGAGACCCAGGACGCTGAGATTAATCAAAGAATAGAAAAAACAACAAAGCTGTACCACAGCATGAGGAATAATTTCATTAACAAAAAAGAGATATCCCGAGAAACAAAACTAAAAGTATATAAGGCAATTTACCGACCGATATTAACATATGGCTGTGAATCCTGGGTATTAAATAGAAGACAAAAGAATAAATTACAGGCAGTAGAAATGAAGTATTTAAGAAGAGTTAGAGGAGTTACAAGGATGGACAGAATAAGAAACTTGGAAATACGAAAAGATTTGAAAATGCAGTCAGTGTTAGAATACATTGAACAAAGACAGCTAGGATGGCGGGGACATTTATATAGAATGGAAAATACAAGACAAACAAGAAGGATATGGGAAGCAAGGATAATGAAAAATAAAAGAAGAGGAAGGCCAAGGACAACATGGAATGATGTCATAGCAGAAATACTGGGAAGGAAAGGCAAAACATGGACAGAAGCGAAGAACATGACAAGGAATAGAAATGAATGGAAAACGTTTATAAAAAGCTAGAAGAAGATAAACGCCCTACACCATTGTTATGGTAATAGGGATTTTTGGGTTATATATATAATATATATATATATATATATATATATATATATATATATATATATATGAAGGTGTAGTTTCTCGGGTTCTTGGCAGCGTGTTAGTTTTGTCCTGAAAAGGACTGTTTACTCTACGTTTCAACGAGATCGCACTCGTCATCTTAAGGAGCTAGTCGGTCTGTCGCTGGTTAGAGCTGGAGATCGTCTGATGTGCGCCTAACACTACCTCTTGTTATATGCTGCTGTGTCGGGAGGGGGCGTCCCACTATTGACGTCATGCGTGCGCGGCTTCGTGTAATTGGTCCGAGTGCCTGTAAGTTCCCTGGTCGGTCCGTGTGTCTATGTAGGGGTTGCGATCTGTCGGAATTTGGTTGTATTTTTATCTGTCGGCCGTAATATATATATATATATATATATATATATATATATAGGGTGATAAAAAATTGGAGCTTTATTTTTAAACGAAAATAATACACACAACATAATGACAAATGAAAAAAATTGTAGACTCGTAAAGTACAGAGATATTCACACTTATGCTCGCGGGTTTGATTAGTGGTTTTTCCTACTGATGATGATAACTTCGTTGTCGAAATACGTATTTAGGATACGATTATTAATTGTGGTAAGGGGTTTTATACCTTTTTGAGTTTTTACTTAACCACAATCTCCAAAGAAAGACTTTTCATAATGCTGTTTGTTATATTTTTTTAACACAATATAGCAAGAAGTGAATAAGTCTCATGAAGCCTGGAAACGATTCGTCACATCTTAATAGAAGATTTAGGCAAGAAAGGGGTTGCACTGCGATTTGTGCCTCGTCCGTTGTCTAAATATCAAGAGCATGATCAGAGGAGCAAGGAGCATCCTTCAAACTATTCGTAAGAATACAAATTTCGCAATTATTATTATTATTATTATTATTATTATTATTATTATTATTATTATTATTATTATTATTATTATTATTATTGCTATTAGTATTACTATTTTTATTATTCTTATTATATTATTATACACGTTTCAGATGAAATTATTGACAGTTTGGGATATTTTTAGGATCTGTTGTTAACATAGTTGGAAGACATAATTCAATTCAACAATATATTTAATTATTATTATTCGTTCGTTTTACATTTGTTGATTTTTTGAACGTTACGAGATCTATTTAAAACCAACTGATCGGTACGATGACTAATTGAATTTACGTTACACACAATATTAATGTTGTGAACATAAATTAACTAGCCAATCTAATAGTTAGAAGTGTAAAAGATATTTGCCTAAATGTAATGCGGAATTTTCTATATTATATTTATTCTTTAGTTTTCAGCGGAAATTTATTTCCATATGTCCGTCATAGGTTAAATCTATATTTTAAACAGGAAATCTAACTTTATGCAGGATAGATATGTTTCTATTAAATAAACACATAATACACAAAATATCTTATTTTTATTGTATGAGTAAAAACATTTTATAATGAAAGTATAGAAGTTGAAGAAGCAATATACCTGTAACATTCGTTTATTGTTACCTTTATAATTATTCTCTTGCTGCTTGTATATACTTTTAGAGAAGCGCGATATAATTAAATTTGCAACTAAAAACTTCTCTAATTCATTTTCGGGGGCGCGCAAAGAAAAATCTAATTAGGATTCACAGTCAGGATATCAATTACAAGTAATGTCACCATTAACTAAATTATTCATATTTAATTGGATACACTCATCAAAAAGTTGGCGACTTCTGTTACAAATTATAAAATATTCAGGAATTTCTTGCGGCGAAGCTTCTCATTTTGTTTTAGTGTTATGACCGGCATATTGTATATTTTCACGCGAAGGCAGTCGAATAAAGACCTTTATGGATATCGTCTAGAAGATGCACATTCGGGGGCTAGACTCCGAGATTAGCTATTGTTCTCCCAGGTTCTTTTTCGCGTTTCTTTTCCAGGGGGGTGATAACAGAGACAGGGTGAATAAAAAATCAGCTTATTGCTAATATCTGAACCACAATTATAGCGCTTCTGAAATTAGTGCAGTTATTCAGAACAGCGGGATTTTAAACTTTACAATGCCATGATGTGATGGAGGAAGCGTTGGCATTAGATTTTATTTCATTACTAATTCCATTGCCGCTTTCTGTACAGTGCTTTTTAATATCCATTTTTAATTTTGAAGTGTTTCTTTTGTTCAGTATTAAATTTGATATGTAAGTTACAAGAAATATATACCATTATTATCATTGTTATTAATTTTTAAGAAAAGGAAGCTCACAACAATATCTACTATTAGTTACTTTTCGGTCTAGCCATAAACTAGTTTTAATAATTTAATTAACATACCATTGAATCTAAATTTGATGAAAATATAATAGATGACGAAACACAAAAGAGCCAAACATAAAGAACTAATAAATACCTCGCATTTGAACGAATCAAAGATGATATTGGAGTACAATTAAGTGCACGAAATACCAGGTGATATTTTATAATATTGCAATATTTGACTTTTCGCATTTTAGTTTTTCTTAGTAATTTATTTAAGAGATAACTCAAAATATGTCTTCATGTCCAGACAAATGGATATACAAGGATGATTTGGCGGAAGGTTCTATCAGTGCTTCTTTTTGAAAGAAAATGATATTATTTTCGAGTCGGCCATGTCTTTATAAGAGATTATTTAAATTTTCACTATTGTCTGACGTTTAGTTTGACAGATACAGTTGCTTAAGGAAGATGTGTTTAGTGAAAGTTGTAAAATTTATAAAATCGCTGTCGTGGTGCTACCCAATACTTGTTTTTAAGAAAATGAACACAACTGAAATTTTGGCTGATATAATGTTCGTTCAAATAAATTTTACGTCTAGTAGTCCATGACAATAAAAATGTTTGTCGTAACTTGTACTATTTACATTTGCATCAGTTGTCAATTTGACAGACTATTTTGATGTGTACTTAGTTGGAACTTTTTTAAGTTGCTTTGTAATTTAAAATTGATTTAAAATGGTTTTCACTATTCAACACAAGTCATTCATGATTGAATCTTATTTTCGGAACGCACGTAAGATTAACGGACAATGGCACTATTTTCTTGAAGAATGCTTAAAGGAATTTAGAAATATGTTTCCAAACTTCGTCTTTGATTTTGATAGTTTTCGGCACACAGATATATATTTCACTAAGGTTTTCAGAGTAACAGGGAGTGTTATGCGGAAAGAAGGCAGTGGCCGGTCGAAAAACGTACGGAAGGGCTAGTTGACGATGTAACGCAAATTATGAATGATACACCAGGAATGAGTATTATCTCAACGAGTGGGTGCATCAATTGTCACTTGTCATACAATTTTGAAAAAAGACTTAAATTTATTTCCATATCCCATGACCTGTTATCAAGAAATCAAAGAAATGAACTATTCTAGAACATGTTGTCAGTGGTTCTTAAATAATTTAGATAACCTTTTTGACAAAACTTTTTTTTCTGATGAATCATAGTTTTATCTGAATGGATGTGTTAAGTCACAAAATATAAGGCTGTGGAATACTGAGAAACCATATGACTTTTATGTTGACACCTCACTTCATTCACTTCATTGGCCCTATTTTCTTTAACGGTACCTTAACAGGAGAAAGGTATCGACAAGAAATTATTATGCCATTTGTTGAACAGCTTAATGAAGAAAAAATAAATCATGGTTACTTTCAACAAGACGGAGCTAGGGCGCACACAGCTGGTGAAACAATTAATATGATACAGCAAATTTAACAAAATCGGTTGATAAGTTTAATCACCGAACATGAATTTCCACGAAGATCTTGTGATCTTACCTCCTGTGATTTTTTTCTGTGGCCTTTTTTAAAGAACTCAATTTTGCGGGTACAGATACCTGATCTTGCCGACCTTCAAATCATAATTGCTGAAAGAATTAACGAAATCGACGATATGATACTACAAAACGTTTTCTCCTCTATTAGAAGAAGATGGGAGAAATGTCTCGAACAAGGTGGTGGCCACTTTCAACAGTTTTTATAAAATGTTACTTGTTTGTTGCAAATAAACGTATCTCATTCAGTTAAAAATTTTAATTTTATTATTTTGACATTTGTCATGTCATTCAAATAGTTTATAACCAACAAAATTCGTATTAAGAACTTAAATAAAAAGCTAAGACATACATACATACATATATATATATATATATATATATATATATATATATATATATATATATATATATGTATATTGAATTTAATTGGAGTGAGAAATAGCAATTATTCAAATCTCCTCTCACATGTAATTGTCGCTAAATTTGTGCAATTGATTCTACAATCTGACAAGAATACTCCTGCCGAAGAATATAATTCGTATATATACACGAAAGTATAAAAATAAAATCATGTCCATGTTAGAATATCGTGTACTGGCGATCTGTAACGACAGTGAAATATCGATATATGCACGTTTCTGGACGGATGTGTTTTTTTTTCATATATATGTATATATATTTAATATATATATTATATAATTTATATTCAAACCAATAGCTAAAGCAGTTATTCCAGTCTTCAGTTGGGACAGTCAAAATTGCCGTTTTGAAGGCATCTATTGCTCCTTTCAGAAATTGAACTCGTCGACCAGGCATTCCATTCTTGATCTTTGGGAACGTAAAAAAAAACTGTTGGGACTTAGATCGAGACTATATTGAGGATAATAAAATAATTTCGCTGTTCCCAAAACCCCATTATCTTTCGATTTGCGCGCGATCTCACATTGTGATGATACAGGATTAAATGCCATTGCGTGTTGATTTCTCAGAGTACAGTGATTATTACTGGCAAACGAACGGTTGTGCACCAATCCGCATTGACCATTTTTCGATCTTGTAAAGGAATTGAAGCTACATGACCTGATTTTTAGACAAACGTTGCGACCATATTTTTCGGCATACTTCGCTAACAGATAAATTTTTTCGATTCCCTTGAAACAAAATCTTGACACACCCAAACAGTTGACTTACGTTCATTTTTGTGTTCACAGGAATTAATCCATGATTCATCGCCACTCACGATGCTATAGCCGTTTTTTGAATTTCCGTTATTGAACCGGCTCAAAGTTTTTCAGCACCAATTAATGCGAGCCGGTTGCTCTTCGGTTAAAAGATGAGGAATCCAACGGGAAACTAATTTTCTCTAACACAGTTCATCATGTACGATCGTTTGGATTGAAGTCTTTGAAATACCCATAGATATCTCAATTTCACGATATGTCACATATAACAAGTGTTCATTTGAAAAGTCAATCTAGGTTACTTTGAAATTTTGATAGAATAAGACGCAAATATATTAGTATGTGTTTGTTGTTTTGTAAACGTAAATCCAAATGACATTTGATAATGTCAATCACATTTGTTATTTATTTGTATGTATGAAACTGTCAAAATATACGACTTCGTAGGTTAAGTAGTAAATTTTAATTTACGATATACTTCAAAATATTCTCAGTCAATCACATGCTACTAGATTGACTTTTCAAATGAACACACGTTATATTTTCCTTATCAGACGGCGCACAGCATCGATGTTTTTCTGTCTGACCTATCAGAGGATCGTCGTTGATACTGCTGTGAATTCCAACGTGGGAATTTACAGTACCAAAGTGAAATTATCGGCTAGTGCGGTGCTTCATCTTCAATAACAGAAACCAACTCAGCAAAACGTTGTTGAATTAATTCTCTCCGAAAGCTGTAAAAAATATTGCGCGAAAATTTTCTCGGCTCAATTCAATTTTTCGACGAACTTATAATCTTTAAAAGTTCACTATGGCTAAATCGCCGTATCTTAATTAATCTTCAGAATTTTAGCACCTGATGTTATTACTGGCTTCCTCTACGACATTATATGCAACACTAAAAAGACAACCCTCGTATTCACATATCAACTTGTAGACGACGTTCTTAATTTTTTCTGCACCAATGGCATCAACTATTAAATAAAAGTTTTATTTGATTAAATTTGGAAAGTTATGTCGTAAATGCAGTATTTAACAACGAGAGCTGTTGTCTTTCCGCTGAGTCTCTTAAGTAGGTCATTGTGTTTTTCTAAAAACTTTGCTTGTTATTTTAACGCACTTATTTACAAGTTTAATGACAGTGACAATTGAAAAATATACTTGAGTATTTTTAAACAATGTATTGAAGTAATAACTTGCCCAAGAAATCATGGAACTGAAAATGAACATTATGGAGCTGTACTTTTTTAGAGTTTCAAACGTGAATTTAGCTATGAAGAGTATTTATAAGAAATGAATTGGGTAATATGGTAACAAGTCATATTTTTTAGTATCGTAAAGTGTTACAAGTTCAGTGTGCTACAATAAATTTTAACATGGTCGGCTTTCTGTAAATGATAATTTCGAGTTCCTAAGTCAAAAATGGCCGTTACCGAAAAGAATATTGGTCTTATTTTAGACAAGATTATGAATGTATGATATTGTAAAAAGTATTCAGACACTACACTACATAGCTTAGCCAATGTATTGCTTCATCTAGTGTACATTATTACAGGTGATGAAACTTGAATATACTACAAGGACCCCAATGAATAGCAATAATAAGGAGTTTAGATCTTTTAAAATGAGTAGGCTCCAACAAAATTAGTTCGAGAAAAAATATTTTGAATTTAGCGGACACGTTTTAACGGCAAAGAGGACCGTCTTACTGTTAATGCAGAATGGTACATTACAGTTTAACATAATTTCACTCATTTTGTCAACAAATAAGTTAAATTAAATTCAACTTAGCACATATTGCCATACTTCTAAGTATTATAGCTACTTTTTAATAATTGATTTAATATCGTTGCTTTTTGTTTCATAGCCAGATAGATAAGATAAAAATACTCCTTCGTAATATATTACACCGATTAACAAATTGAAACCTTTATTCAGGTTTCTAGTTACAAATAGGTAACTTCGCATCTTTTTTAATGGTGAACCCAAATCCGCTTTTGAGTTTTTCCAAGCACGTACAGTTTCAGAGAAACACTATAGTAATTAAATGCATTTAATACTAGAAAATGTACATAAAAATCCATTAAAATAGTTTATTTGACAGATATGTTTTGTGTAATGATATATCAGAGTCTTTTCTAATCAGTAACCAATAGTAGTCACCCAACATATTCGAATTCCATCTTCCCTGGTACATATTTTCCAACGCTGAAAGGTCTCGATGGCAATGTTCCCCATGCCCATCACTTGCAGCTCCCAAATTGTCTGGGAAAATATTTAGCGACTATTACATTCCATTTATGGTAAGCTATCAACATTTCGTCGACAAGTTTTTGAAATTTTCCGCTTTGTCGTTGTCCAGAAAGTCGCTTACGACCGATTTAAAACAATTCCACGCCACTTTTCTTTTTCTTGTAAAACCACATCTAAGCCGCTTGCATTCATTAACTACGGAATTTGGGGATCCACAACTATACCCTCTTTTATTTTAGCTTTGCTGATATTGTAAATTTTTCTTTTATGTATGAAAACTTATTTCCTCATGGTCCATACCTTTTACAAAATTCTTTATTAGCCCTAACTTTGTATACATAAATAGCTATTATGTAACAAGTACATAATGTAGGACTTTATTGACGAGCCGAGTTTATTAATATTATTAATTAATAAAAAAGGAGAGTCAATAAAGTCCATTATGTACGAGTTGCATATACGTGTGTCCCAATTTCGATGCTCACCATTGGTATCTCGGTTATTAGAAGATATAGAACAACAGTTAAATGGGGAATGTTTTGCAGAATTCAATACTCGCGGCAAATCTCATTTCCCAATTTGACCTAACTTTTTAAATTTTTAAAATATTTTAAAAAATCAAAAATTTGGCGATTTCGTTATTCCTCAATAACTCGATAACGCTTAGTCTGACCTCTTTTAAAGTTTTACATTGTTCAGACACTTTTTTAAAACAAATTATTTGATAGAAACAGAAACCCCCGATTGTAATTTGTTTTTAAGTTATTACCACTATCTTTTGTTTTTCATATGGCGGCCATATTGGATTTTGGCTTTGTTAGGTAGTCCTCAAAATGTGCTTTTCGACGATGTATAACATGCCTAAAAATTTTTATTTATAAGGAAAATATTAATAAAAACGTAAATTAATCTTTAATATGAAATTAGTAGGCTGAAAAATTAAACACCAATGTCAAATGAAAATGAAAAGATATTCTAAGTAATACTGTAAACAAACGAAACGATAAAAAAATTATAGAAATAAAAAGTAAAGATACAGAACTTAAAGTTCACATTCACTTAAAGAAATTGTTCAATATGTTCCACACAATTTTGACACCTTGTTCGAGTAGAGTTACAAACTCTAGGTAGCGTGTTTCCGTTTACTGATCGTAGCACATCTAGTACTCTTTGTTCTAAAATTTCCCGAGTTTCTGGCGGTTCAAAATCAAATTCTTCGTTTTTAGTGGTACCCCATAAATAAAAGTCAAGCGGGGTAAGGTCGGGTGATCTCGCAGGCCATTGCACGGGTCCATTATTTGAAATCACTCTCTCATTAAAGTTTTCTCTCAAAAAATGTTGCACGTTACGAGTGTTATGGGCCGGACAACCATCTTGCTGGAACCAGATGTTTTGCATGTTCTAGGGATTAATAATTTGCCTCAAAGCAGGCATTATCTCGTTTGTTAGTAGCTCCAAATATCTGTTACCAGTTAAATTGTAATCAAAGATGAAAAGACCTATTAACTGATTATCTAAAACGAAAAAAAGAGTTTAAAAAACAAAAAAAATGTAAACAAAATGTCACACCAATTAAACGGCACCAGACATTATAACCAAATCGAACTTGAAATCTTCTTTGATTTACCAAATGTGGATTTTAAGTAGACCAATGATGATAGTTATTCCTATTGAACACTCCACAATTGGTAAATCGTGTTTCATCTGTCCATAGTATTTTCCTAGGAAAATTAGCGTCATATTCACATTTTTGAAGGTACCACCTGCTAAACTGTAATCGTCGGAGATTGTCATTATCACTTAAACCTTGTACAATTGTTGGTTTGTAAAGGTGGTTTTTCGTCAAGGTTCTGTGAACAGTAGATTTTGAAATCCCTGTTTCTCGTGTCACACGACGAACTGATGTGCTGGGATTGTTCCTAACGTTCTGCAAAATATTATTTAGACGTGTATCAGTATCATTAACTTCATAGTTAGCTCGTTTTTGTTCGAAGCTTCCAAAGTTTTTTAATTTGCTAACTAGTCTTCTAAAAATTGTCCTGTGTGGCTGTTGTCTTTCTGGAAAACGCTCTGCATAACTCGTGCACGCATTTCTAGTGTTTCTATTTGCTTTGAAATACACTTCCAACATATCAACTTTTTCTTCGTTTGAATATGTATGTGCCATTATCAATAATTATAAATCTTAATACTTGACAATAATTACTTATCACTAACTACAAGTAGTTTTAATTAACTTATCTCTGCAGCACTAATTGTACTTTGACAGGTTATCGTTTTGTTTCATTGTCAGAATACATTTGTCATTGACGTTTGATGGAACATAATGTCTTTGCTAGTGATACACGCTCAGAGGTTAAAATTATCTGACATTTGATGTAAAACCAAATACAAATCTCCCCACTACTTTTAATCCTGCGCGAACTTACCCCTCCTCGCGCCAACTTAATTGGCGTTTGCTATACTTAGAATATCTTTTCACTTTCATTTGAAATTGATGTTTAATTTTTCAGCCTACTAATTTCATATTAAAGATTAATTTACCTTTTTATTAATATTTACCTTATAAATAAAAATTTTTCAGGCATGTTATACATCGTTGAAAAGCACATTTTGAGAACTACCTAACAAACCCAAAATCCAATATGGCCGCCATATGAAAAACAAAAGATAGTGGTAATAACTTAAAAACAAATGACAATCGGGGGTTTCTGTTTGTATCAAATAATTTGTTTTAAAAAAGTGTCTGAACAATGTAAAACTTTAAAAGAGGTCAGACTAAGCGTTATCGAGTTATTGAGGAATAACGAAATCGGCAAATTTTTGATTTTTCAAAATATTTTAAAAATTTAAAAAGTTAGATCAAATTTGAAATGAGATTTGCCGCGAGTATTGAATTCTGCAAAACATTCTCCATTTAACCGTTGTTCTATATCTTCTAATAACCGAGATACCAATGGTGAGCATCGAAATTGGGACACACGGTATAGTGTTATGTTCGACTGCTTTGAATTCTTAAAAGTAGGTAATAATTTTTTGAAAATTCCAGTGTTGGTTAATGATTTTTGTTGTTACCATTAGTTACCCAGATTAATGTCAAGTTTAGTAATTTTGACATTTGGTAAAAGTAAATTTAAAATGAAGGAGTTTGAAGAAATAATTTCTGCCGATATAAGTGAAATAGCGATAAATACTAAACAATTTCTTTCGCCAAATAAGTCAAACACTTATACGAAGAGTATAGTATATATCGCAAATAGTGTTCAAAAAATAAACTTTTATTTTGACACTGACAGTAGAGTATCTTTTACATTATATTATTTTACTAGTACAATTAAGTACAGCTTTACAGCCTCAAAAAAGTATCATAAAGCGTCTGTTTCTAATGAAGTCGTACATAAAAGTCTTTTTCTATTTTGCGTTCGAAATGAACTCATTATGAAACTCAAAACAGTATCGAAATGAGCTTCATTTCGATACGCTTTTTTTCATTTTTCAATGTTGGCGTTGATCGAACACAGAAATAAATATCATTGCTGTCATTTGATTTTAAGAATTTAAGTACATTTGACAGATATGATATATGTTCGTACTCTACACAAACAACGTATATCGTATACAATTGACACGAAGATATTTTAGTTTCTAAGTCACTTATGTTTATATTTTTAAATAAAATATCAAGTAATGTTAACGAAAATTAATAAATTATAAGTAATATAATATACTGCATGCTTTATATAAAAGTTAAACTCTGAACTTCCAAATTAAATATTTCCAATTTATTAATGTAAAAAATGCAAAATAGAAAAAATAGTATAAAAAACTCGTTTCATAAGGCCTTTTGCCGCACTCGCTCTTTAGAAAACTCGCCGCTATCGCGGCTCGTTTTCTAAACTGATCTCGTGCGGCAAAATGGTGCCTTATGAAACTTGTTTTTTAATATACTATTTTCGTTCTAGAACATAAATCAATGTTTAAATAATTTGTCACTTTTCCGAAACTTATTTATGATTTTTTGGGGATTAATTGTGAAAGCGCATTTGCGCCGCTTCCAATACTTCTTCACTTTCCAAGCTCATTTTAAATTAAACACTCTTAGAATATGAATTACAATATATAATTCTGAGACTACTTTTGCAAGCAACTAATATTTATTGTTTATTAGGTTGCTATCGTTATGATAGTCACAACGCCTAAACCGTTTTGATTCAAACACGGTTCAAACGATTTCAAATATAAGTTAAATTGTTGTGCATAACACAATTGTCTTATTTTATTGCAGTTTTCGAAAAAATATTGTTTGTATCTCGAACGCGAAATGCTTTTGCGTTCTCGAATGGATATTTTACTTCCATTCTTGAACGCAAAAAGTACCATTTCGCGTTCTAGATACAAACTATTTTAGTGTTTAGCAGTAAACTCACAAATATTACAAAAACTGTCCGGATCGTTCGCATATTTTCGGGACGTAATTAATGTTTCTATAGTTATCACTCAAAACACAATAAATTTTCCATGTTAAACAGTGATAATGCAGCTTTATAAAACTTCTCCTTCATAAAACAGTCAAAACAGTTCTACACGTGTTAGAAAAAATTTGAAAGCAGATTTGAAAATTCAGAATGAAAAGTTACATCACTAGATAATGATGTTTAAAACCAAAAACTTTGTTAATAAGTGTTGTATAATTTCAATAAAAAAGTTATATAATTACAACATAATTATGAAATTCTGTAGCTGTTCTAACTAGTAGTGAACAAATCTAATAAAATTGTTTTCAGTTCTCCAGAATAATTTCCATTATACGTGATTCGGGCATTTATAAATTGTTACTTCGCTATTTTCTAAATCGCGTAAAATTACATAAAATTAAGGTGTTTATTATAGTTGAATTGCTATTCACAGGCACGATTACTTTCACGTGAAGCTTTAAACTATTGTAGGTACTAGCTATACGAAAAAGGGCATTTCATGAACAAACTCGAGAATCGGTCCGATGTAATCGAAATTAATTCATAATTCTACTTGCTGCACATTTTAATGTTTTGATGCTGTTGTTGCTGGTTGCTATTATTATTTTTATCCCTTTTAATTCTACGCCATTACATATTTGATTCTATACGGTTTTGTAAAAAGCAATTTGGGAAGGCCACATACATAATAATACGGTACGATTGATTGGTCGTCCTAGATTTTTAAAAATAATAATAATCTTCATCGAAATTGATCTTGTCCCGGGCATCTTCTTCCTTTATTGTATTTTAAATTAGTTCGAGGGATTAGGCAGGAATGGTGTCTCTTTTTATTCTCCCCGTCTTTCTCTTTTACTATTGTGTTTTAGAGTGCGATTGAGTAAGACACCTGCTCGCACACTTGGTCACATGAACTGACTTTTAAATAATAAATAAATAGGTCAAAAGATATTCATATTATTTACTCATCACTTATGTGGACAATTATGGGTTCATTCACAATAATTGTAAAAATATGCATAAAATTTCTAATTGTCATATTCTCCATTTTACATATCATTACAAATCAAACGTAAAACTAGTAGATGCGTCTGAAGTAAAGTACCTATATAATTTACTCAAGAAATTCAGGTTTAATTTACATTTTAAAAATAATTATAGTGCCAATATCAATGGTCAAGTAAGTGTTAACATCAATATTAATATATTCTGAATTTTTCTCAAAGGAAATTAAGACATACTTTCTTTAATAACACTTGTATAAAAGTATTAGGATGTGAAATTAGATTAGCATCAAAAAGTAACTTTAAAAAGTCTTATAGACTTATAGTTTATAAATGTTTTAAAGTTTTATACCAGTACCAACCTCCTGTTACGTATAGAATAGTACCAATTTCAATATATTTAAGTTTTTTAAATATCTTCAGGAGTAACCAAAATTTCTATGTAGTTTTTATGTAACGCGAAATATATGAATGCCAAATGTTCTTAGTTGATAATCTAAAAAACACTAAAACTTAAGCTAAAGTGTTATTTATATTTATTTCCTTTAACAATATCATTTATTCAGTTAATTACACAATAAGATAAAAATTTAATTTGACCAAAAGAATAATTATCAGAATGCTCTGAAACAAATTAACTGCCTGAATCTTGAAATAGCTCATCATCATTTTCATCTGAGCGGTATAACTGTAGCAATTGTCTCAATGTTTAAAAATAATAATAAAGCACTTTCTTTGGAGAAGTCCAGCTAAGCTGTTCTACTCAAGTATTATTTACATACACTTAATACAAAATAATAAGCTAATAAATAATACTTTAACTTAAACTAAACATGTATGCTTTATATAACAAATAACAACACACGCTTAAGAAGAAATATCAAAATTAAATGGAAAAGAGGCAAGAAGAGGGAGGAAAAATGAAGGGGAAGGGACAAGAGCTAACAGAATCCATACTAATAATTACAAAAATATGTAAAGCCCTCTGTTCCAGCAATAACTGGGTTTTACTTTTAAAAAACATTTACACTGAAACAAGACTTGAGATACTCCGCGAGGACATTATAATTAGTCGGAACCGCATACGAAAATAATCTCTAAAACAGTGTGGAGCAGAGTTGTGGCACCGTCCTGGAATGTATTGCACTCCTCCTGGTTAGAAGGATCGCAATATAACTGAGACTTAGATAATAACACTTTATGGACATTAGAACAAAAATGTAAATATCTTCATCTATGCATATTAAGCAAATAAATAAGACACGTGATCATATCTTTTTAAGCCAGAAATATATCGAGGATGCATTTTGCAGTCTTCTTAGTGTCTAAACACGGGCCATATGCGACATCACAGTAGTAGAAGCATTATAAAATTAAAGAATTACAGAGCGGAGCCCTAAGGCAAGTATTCATAATTTTGCTGTTGTTCTACAGACACTTTAATACGGCAATGGGCTTCTGGGTAAGTTTGTGAACATGAGCTTTAAATCTTAAGTTGTTGTCAATGATCAGGTCCAAATTGTTCAAAGTCTCTGCAATCATAAACCTGTGCCCATCAACCCTTACATCCAGACCGTGCACGGCCCCACGTTTACGTTTAGAAAAAACTAGCACCTGTGACTTCGAGTCGTTCATCCTTCAGCAATGATCACCGGAAATTCACAATAGAGTACTCAAGTCTCTGAATTTATTGAAGCGATATACTCCGGTTACTGACCAATATCAAAGGTACAGTATAGTTGAGTGTCATCCGCATGTAAGTGAGATGTGCTGTATCTCAAAGTGCTAGCAAAATCCGCGGTATATAAAATAAAAGGTAATGGTGCAATAATTGATCCCTGTGGGGCACCCGAAACGACACCACCCTCAGTCGAATAGATGTTGTCGATGCGATTCCTTTGGCGCCTGTCTGCAAGGTAGGGTGTAAGCAAGTCACAGGTATCTACATTAAAGCCAAAGTAGTTTTGCAATCATCATTTCATGATGTAATGTGTCAAATGCTTTCGAGTAATCAAGAACAACCAGAACAAGAACAATTTCTCTTGTTCTTTTATTATTTTTTTATTATTTTATTATTTTTTATTAAGATGTGCTCCGGCTAGCAAAAAATGAATGAATGGCACTTGACTTTATTTAAAAGGTATATAATTTATAAACAGAATACTACTTACTTTGAACTTGCTCCTTTGCTTATGTTTTCGTAATTCACCTATCAGTGTATTCAGATTCTAATAAGGCAATAATACAATAAATATCAACACATCTGTTTACTACATTAATAACGAATATTTAGTGACTTAGAATTATAAATAATTTGCTCTTTTATTGTTCGTTTATATATTACGAAAAAATATAAATTTTCACTTATTTGAAAATACGGCGAAAATAACTCCTCTGCGTCGACTGCAGTCTTGTGGATGCAGCTCATGGGGATTTCTTCTCTTCTTGGTAGTCGTTGGCACAATTTACGCCTTGATATATACTTCTCTATCATTGAGGAAAGTATTATGCACTTTATTGGTTGTTCTGATTTTTTAAGTACATTAACTATATGTATTTAACTATACTTTCATATAAGTTTTGCCCATACGAAATTATACTTCTTAAGTGCAGATCGGAATTTAACGGTGGTCTATTCACTACTTTGGAACTGCTCTTTCAGGGCTGGTTTTATGCTTATTTTTGAAAAGCTCGTTTGACTGTTTCACCGTTGTGTTTAGAGTCGCTCGTTAGGTTAGCCCAAACGACCGCTAACTATTAGTCCGACGCCGAAAAAATTAGGGCCGTTATTTTCACTGGTCCGGCGTTAATTATTTCCTCTCTTCTTCCGCTAACAACGATGTCGCCGAATATAGTGTCTACAGTAAATCCCCGATGACAAGCTCAGCAATATTTCTTCGTTACCCACAATGTTGATGTAGAACTCGAACAGCGCACTTCTCTCACTCATAAGTAACGTTCGAAGACTACGTTATCAGAAACGTGGAAGATATAAAAATGCCATACATTATTTTAGATAAGCAAATATCTACGTGAACAAATCCATATACAATAAATGATGCATTATTGAGTATTCTGTCTATTAAGTATATTTAATCAATTAATATGTTTAACCATTACACTCGATACGACTTGAATCCAACGGTAGATTAAGGTGTTTACCAATTACGTACCAATACGCTTATTATTACCTCAAAGTTATGGTCATTTCAATTGCTTGAATCAAGCTTATGTTAAAACAAAAAGTAATCGGGATTGTACTAGAAAGAGAATTTGGTTCAGCGTATACATAGTAAAATAATCTACACACTAGCCCGATCGCCTCGAATTTCCTAATAAATTATTTTTTAATTTGTCAGCAAATTAGAGATTATTTTGAAAATGCTACCTAAATTTCTATGTAATTTACACGAAACTACTCAATTAATAGTTTATTTTTATATAAATACAAACCAAATTTAAAGTCGCCTCAGATCAGGCATGTAAATATTAGTCCAATATTTCATATCGAAAACTTAATAATAACATTTATTCTAAATCGACTTGAATTACATTTAACTATTCAGTACTTTATATTCGTTGCCAATTTAAAAATAATTTTTTGTAAGTCGATTACGTACGATAGGATAGCTGCTACTCTGCAGTTTTTACTTATTATGCCTTTTTATAAGTTGGCTCTATCATTTAACTCGTGCCCGAGTAAAATCCGTTAAAATAGTGGCCACGATCAACAAAGTACGACCTTTGAAGCAACAGCAAATTACACTATACAACCACTATCAAAGCTATAAATTGCCAGAGAACCACGTTCCGCTCTTTCCTTGAACTTGTATTTACGAAGTTTACATTTTAGCAACGATAACCATCCATTGTATTATTGACTAAATGTATATAAAGAGCGATTTTTTGCATATACGAACTATAATGAACAGTTTAACATTAATAATTTATTAATAATAAATAGTCGATGTGGCGGCGTCGCAATTTAATTTAAACGGCAATTACCGTAGATATTCGAAGTTGTGGCTGTAGAATGCGCGTTGTTTTAATCGAGAATAATAAACAATTTTATTGCTTTACATTTAATTGTTTAGATAAGTGTATTTTAGAACTAAAAATTAAATAAGGTAATTAATTACTACAAAAATAACTTACAGTTATGCTACTGTTAACCATATAGACTCTTAAACATTATTTTTGTAACTGAAATGAATGTTGCTTAATTCTGTATTTATAAAATTTAAATTATATGTTACATATTTAGAAAATTGAGTCCACATGTAAAATAAAATTAAATTCATGCGATAGAGCATTTTAAAATTTGGATGTAGTTTTGTTTTAAATTTAAAAACTATGTATATGTTTATAAAATTACTTGTTACGATTTTTTGCGTAATGTTTTTAAAAATTTTTCTTTAGGGTTTCCTGCAAGGTTTATATAATGTGCAAATATATGGTCCAAGGATTAATTATATCATTTCTATAATTTAGAGATTATTTATGTAAGGCATTGGGCACCGATAAATATGTTCCAATGCCTTACATAAATAATCAGAAACAAGATTTTGATACCATATAAAACCAAAAGCCACAAAAAGCTTAGTAACTTACCTTCAAAATTAAGAAATACTTAAAAACTCACATTATATATAAAATAACATGAAATAACAGCAAAGGTGTATACATTGGGCAAACAATATACAGAAATGGTTAACAATAACTGATATAAATTTTCAAACAATAGTACTGCTTTAAAGCACATATATCAAATCAAACGTTTACTTAATTTGCAACAGACCACTATTCTCGCATCTGAGAAAAATAGCAAACCCAAAAACATATTAGAAAGCATTCCCACCCAAAAAAATAATAATTTCGTAAATCATAGAAATGATGTAAATAATCTTTCAACCATATATTTGCCCATGATATAAACGCATCATAGACGACAATGTACTCATATTCTTCCTCCGAAAATAAATAAAAACTGTTGAAATCATGCCATTAAAAATCACAAGTGAATTTTTAGTGTAAACACACACATAGTTGTAAACTTTAAAATAAAATTTCATTCAAATTTTGAAACACCGACAGATAATAACATATAAAACTGCATGAATTTCAATTTATTTTATGGTATGTAGACTGAATTTTTAATATATTAATTTGATTATATTAATTTAATATAAAATAATAAGTAACGCATAATTTAAATTTTATAAATACAGAACTAACATTTAATGTAATTATTTTTAATAAATTTTTGTTTTGAAAAAGGCTATATGCACATATATGTATATATATATATATATATTGAGGCATTGCAAGAAGGGCTCTTTCTCTGAAAAGAAATACCAAGAATACATGTAACTGTAATGTTTATATTTACTATGTAATTTAATACCAAGAAGGGGAAAGATTGATTCAAAGTATAAATACTTTATTATGACGACAAATTTGCCTTGAAATAATTAACTTATTTTTCAATTTTTTTATTGTGATGTTTATATTCATTTCTATTTCAAATTAATATTTAACGCGATTTTATTCAAACAAATTTAACGTATTTATATTTAAATGTATTTGAACAATTAAGCCCCGCCCACGATTTTAACGGTGCAATAACCCGCAAAGAAACAGATGTTGACAGAGTGATTGTAAACACATCAACATATGTTACCTAACTAAAGTTATTTTATAAATCAAAATGTAATTTTTTTAACTGTTTTACACTGTAAAAATGTTTAATTTAATAATATTCAAAAAGATAATGCAAGTAAAGAATGGAGCGATTTGCGGCAAGTTATGCAATTAAAAACAAATGAAAAGATTGTCGTCGGTAATTAGTAGTTGCAACGAGAGGTCACATTTTTTTGTGCTCCGGCTTAATTAAAATAAATTGGCGAAAATATTAAGTGCTCGAGATTTTTAAGTCTACCAAACGTTTCACCTACCTACGAACTACCTGTAGACCAAATTTAACATCTTCCGACCAAACAGTTCAAGAGTTAAGAATTTTTATAGTTTTCGATACGAAAACTACCCGCCTAAAATTTCATCGTAAATCAAACACCATCGTGGAACGCTCGAGATCGGCCATCCGCTCAAGCCGCCGTCGGACTTGGAGATTTGGAACAGTTCACATCATCCCGAGGGATAGTAGCAGAAATATTCTCCAGGTTCCCGCTGTGAGGACTTCTCCAGAACACAGGCGCAGGAATCAACAGAGGTTATATCCGAAGATTCAGGTTTTTGCTATTTTTACAAATATTATACGCGCCATTTTTAACTTGCCTATGAACACTTCTAGAATTTTTTTGTTATTCTATACATAATTAGTCGCATTATTTTCACTGATATTAAACATTGTAATTCATTTTCAAAACTTATTGAAATATTAGTATCCACTACTTTTAATATTACACTTGATTCGATTTCACTTATATAAAATATTTTAATAAAGCAACAATTATTTGCACTTGTCTTACACCATATTGCATTTGTACTGTAAGAATTCCAACTGCTAAGTGTGTCTCCCTTATGATATATGTGTGTCACGAAACTGTTTATTTAAATTCTGAAATTTTTCAAGATGTTTTCTTATTAATAAAGTTAATTGTCAATATTTTACTTTGGTTTTTTTTGTTGTAAAGTACTTGAGATATTGTTCCATTTCCAATTAAATAAGCTACGTAAATAAATTCAAAGTGGAGAGAAGTGAACCTACCTTAACCCTGAGAGAGAAATAAGCTAGCCGATAAAAAACAGATAAGTATTGAATAAGCCCAATTTAAATAAATTTTTATATACAATCTACGTTCACAGAAATATAACTTTTGTCATCCCAACTTTTGGGGCAATATAATTCACATGTCAATAGCAATATTACTTTATATTAATCTATTATAAACATTTTTTTTTTATATTAACGTCATTGACATATTACATTTGGAACCCAACGTTTTGGGGCATTTATAACATTCATTCATTCATATATATATCCATATTATATTAAATCAATTATTCACATTTTACATTCATTCATTTTATTTTACCATATACTAAGAAACGTAACAATATATATATATATATATATATATATATATATATATATATATACATATATATATATATATATATACATATATATATATATATATATATATATATATATATATACATATATATATATATATAAGTGTTTAGATAATTTCTTAGCCGTTCATTAAATATAAAATTTGATAAATTATTGGAGTTTTTCGGCTTTACATTGGGTAAAGCCGAAAAACTCCAATAATTTATCAAATGTTATATGTATATATATATATATATATATATATATAATATTTTCGTGACCTTGGTATGATATGGTAAATTCAATCAGTCGGCGATTAAAGGTCTGGTTTACTTCAAAGTATATATATTTAAAATAACCCTACATGTTTCGGCAATGATGCCTTTATCAAGGATATAAAATATAAATCTTTATATTTTATATCCTTGATAAAGGCATCATTGCCGAAACATGTAGGGTTGTTTTAAATATATATACTTTGAAGTAAACCAGACCTTTAATCGCCGACTGATTGAATTTATTATATATATTATATTATCCTTGAACGAAAAAGACAATGTATGAAAAATTTAAAAATGCAATTACATATATAGAATATGAATCCAATATCGTCCGATAGTATTTATAATATATTCAGTCGAACAGTGGTGTAAACATTTCTATAAATGTCTTTGTCATTTTTTTCTCGTTTATGGGAAGGAATTTTGGGAAAATATTTCGGACATATATTCTATATAATTTAATCCTTCCATTTCTAATACGTTGTCTTTTTATTTTAACGACACCCGGTATATCTCTTATTACCTTTTATAATTCGGTGAAATTAGTTATACATAATTTGTAAAATTTGAATTAAATGTGTAATGAAATTTTAAATATTTATCTTAATTACTTTTTAAAATTTTAATTATTTTTAAACTAAGTTACAAGAGATATATTTATTTTGCAATTTTAGATTAGGAATTTCAAAATGTTCAATTAAGCCTTAAATGTTTACATTATTAATAATACAATAGCATTTTCATTGGTTATACAAGTTAAAGGAGTCTTTCTCATATTTAATTAATAAAACTATAATCAAATAATATAATTATTAGAATTAATGTATTTAAATTCAAATATGCGCTCTTAAATAAAATATAGATCTAGATAAAAAAAAAATTATTTATTATTTTAAATGTAGCAAATTAAATCACATATAATCGAGTGCGGTGTCATATCCAGACATGCCAATTCCGATGTGCGCTACACTGGCGCACCAAGCCAACACCCAGCCTTCTCCCTCCCGATCTGCGGTTTCCATAATTTTTACGATATTAGTATATTGAGAGCGAGGCGTATTTGTTTTGCGACAGACTGATATATATATATATATATATATATATATAGTAAACCTAATCAGTAGGCGATTAAAGGTCTGTACATTACTTCAAAATATATGTATTTAAAAAACTCTACATGTTTCGGCTGTATACGCCATATTTTGTATTCTCTTGAAAAAGGCGTATACAGCCGAAACATGTAGAGTTTTTTAAATACATATATTTTGAAGTAATGTACAGACCTTTAATCGCCTACTGATTAGGTTTACCATATCATACCAAGGTCACGAAGTTATTATATATATATATATATATATATCATAAGATGATCTGATATCTGATCATCATCAGACGATCTCCAGCTCTAACCAGCGACAGACCGACTAGCTCGTGAAGATGACGAGTGCGATCTCGTTGAAACGTAGAGTAAACAGTCCTTTTCAGGACAAAACTCACACGCGGCCAAGAACCCGAGAAACTACACCTTCATCATACGTCCGCGAGAACATCAAGAGTAACATGTATATATATATATATATATATATATATATATATATAAGGTAAACTTAATAAGTCGGCGATTAAAGGTCTGGTTCATTACTTCAAAGTATATGTATTTAAAACAACCCTACATGTTTCGGCAATGATGCCTTTATCAAGGGAATAAAAAATATATTTTTTATTCCCTTGATAAACGCATCATTATCAATTGTTATATTTAATATACGGCTAAGAAATGATCTAAACACTTATATATATATATATATATATATATATATATATATATAAACTAACAAATATAACTATAAGTGTTAAACTAGAAGACGTTCAGAACAATCCTTCTGTGAGTGTTTTTGTGCGTTCAAGTGTTACACTGTTTTTCTACTGAAGATGACAACGTGGTTGTAGAAATACGTATTTAGAATCATTAAATTCTATTGTGGTAAGGGTTTTTAAATTTTTTAATTTTATTTTATTCATACATATATATAATATTTTCGTGACCTTGGTATGATATGGTAAACTCAATCAGTCGGCGATTAAAGGTCTGGTTTATTACTTCAAAGTATAAATATTTAAAATAACCCTACATGTTTCGGCAATTATGCCTTTATCAAGGATACAAAAAATATAAATCTATATAAGGCATTTAGATATATTTATTTTATTAAAGTAATTTGATAAATGCAGGCATGAATTTTTAAACTCTCTTGCTAATATTGTTTATTTTTTCCGAATATATTATCTAACTAAGTTGAGTATCTGTTTAGTTAACATCATCTTCAAATAGGAAATAATAACACGCTTTCTGTTGCATATCGAAAAAAAATCACTTAAATACTCATTTAGCATTTGTTGATGACGATGAAACGGTAGCACAGGAGCCCATAGTTCCAAAGTACTGAAGTATTTAGTATGTTTATGTTGCGAACGCGTTCGACAAGCTTACGGCCTAAGTAAGCGCCGCGAGCTTCAGTTGGCAGAGTGTGAGCAACCTAAGAGCAACAACTGATTTCGTACGGGTCGAGATGCCGTAATCTAAACAACCGAAGGCGATGTGATTCCAATGCTATACGCTTTAGAACAATCGACCAGTCAAATTTTCATATACTTACAACGATATCGACAAATCTATTTAAATTCCTAGATTACATGTATAACAAATATTGAATCATGGCCCATATATATTAACTATATTTAAAAATCGAAGCATGTAAATTTTATTTCCAGGTATTATGTTTAAATATAGATACTAATAATGCAATGAAGAGTCGTAAAACCCCTAAATGACAGTGAAATCAGGTCCGCTGTAGAATTATTACAGAATCCCCCCACACACATTACAAGATTAATTTCTTTTCGGTCCAATAATTCAATTAATTCAAAGCTGTGTAGGGAATGTTATGTTAAGTAAACTCTTCGCGTAAGGCTTAGAGTAACTAGTTTTGGAATTAACACCGCGCTTCCTTCAGGAGGTACGTTCCCTTATTAATACTATCCATGGGTAGTATGTTTATATACAGATATATAATGTATACATTCAAATATACATATGCATGTATATTATGTTACGCTAATATGCGTAATAAATTTAATTTTGATTATATACAAGGGCGGTTTGACGGGAGAGTGACTTTTGTGAAATAATTATTTTAGTGTAAAAAAATAGATTTCATTTTTCGACATAATTCATTTGCAAGTCTACACACTTAGCCCAGCGAGTTTCCAATTTTTTCAAGCCATCCAAAAAACAATCTTTTGGAAACTCTGCAAAATATGTATTTGCTTCATATATCGCCTCTTCATTTGTCCGAAATCTCTTCCCACCGAACCATTTTTTTAAATTTGAAAATATAAAGAAATCGCTGGGAGCCAGATCTATCGAATATGGTGGATCAGACAGCAATTTCTAACGCAATTTGACAAATTTTGGTGTAGCAATAAGGGCCGAATGAGAAGCCGCATTATCGTTATAGAACAACCCTTTTCTTCAACAAATGCGGTCATTTTCTTCTGTTCTGCATCAAAACTTGTCAATAGATCATCATAATATTAACCAGTTATCGTTTTTTCCCTCTTTTAAATAATCAATACACCTTTTGTAAAAAAAACAGTGGTCGCGACCTTATCCGACGGAAAAACAGTTTTTGCTTTCTTGGGGGCACGTTTCCCGAGAGAAATCCATTCTTTTGACTGTTTTCATTTCTGGAGTATAAGATGAATCCAAGTTTCATCAACTATAACATATTGACTGAAGAATTTTATTTAAAGATAGATAAACATTCTCCCGATATTTTAACGCTAGCGCGCATTTGATAAGCATTAAACAAACGCGGTGGATAGCTTTATCATATTCAAATGTTCATGCAAAATAATGCATGAATATTTGATAAGGTTAAAATGTTAATTTTTATTAGCTATCTCACGTACTTTCAATCAACATTTGCTACTTACAAGGACATGGACTTTACTAACCAATTCTGTAATAGTTACAATAAATGACGCTCCGGGACGTTTTGCATCATACTTGCTCATTTGGCCACTCTTAAAAGCAAAAAGCCACTTACAAGTCACTCCATGGGACAGAGCACATTCACTATGATTCTGTGTAACTTTTCCTAGGTTTTTTAAAATTTTTCCCATGTAAAAATAATGTTTAATTAACATTCGAAATTTCTTTTTCTCCATATTTACACAACAATGAAAACAGTTTTCTTGAAATGAGTATAAAACACAACCTGTCAGATTTGTTTGAAATTTTGATAGTAGATATCAGAAACATGATGGAAGTCAGAAAAGCGAAAGTGTAGACACCTTTGAAAAGCGACTCTTCAAACCGACCCCTTATGTTCGGAAAATTATAAATTCTATATTTCTTCGGTAAAACGCTTAGACTGAAGTTTTTTTTATATCTGTACAATATTTCGTTTAGACGACATTACACACCGAATTACATACAAGATGATAAACAAATTGGAGTTTCATTTTTAACTGAAAATATTACACATAAAACAACACAGGAACACTACCTAGAGTAACGTGAGTCAACACATGTGGTTTTTGCATGATGATAATCCACCTCATAACAGTTACGAAGGGCGTAAGCATTTAAATAATACGTTTGGTCACCGATGGATAGGTAGAAGTGGGCCTATTGCGTGGTCACCTAGATCACCCGACTTGAACCCGATAGACTTTTATGTATAGGAACATATGAAAAATTTGGTGTACAATAACAATAATGAAATTGGAAATATTCAATTTTTAACCATACGTCTTCAAGATACTGCAAACACAATAAGCAGGCAAGATATCCGAGCGTATTATAACTCGTGGATAAGGTGAACACAAGCTTGTATTCAAGCAAGAGGCGGTAACTTCGAACATTTGCTCTAGGAGGTGTTTCTGTGTTGGTCGCATAAGTATGAATATTTTAATTACTTTACAACTTTTATCACAGTTTTTTCTTCATTTGTGATTATTTTGTGTGTACTATTTTCAATTAAAAATAAAGCTCCAATTTTTTTATCACCCTGTATTATGACCTGAAAATGCCTGAAATAAAACAATATTTAATATATTCAATTTTATTACATTTAATCAACATTACTAGGTTTTTAAAAGAAAGATAATTTCCCTATTAAAATATTTTTGTATAGGAAAAACTAGAAATAATAATTTAAAAAAAGCAAAGGTTCAACTAATTCTAACTTTCGAAAAATCAAAATAAAAAATGTGTTCAAATAAAGTCCGCTTATATCTGAAATTGTATGACGTAACGTTATTTACAAACGGCTGAACATCTTAATCTATAATAGGAAGATCGAAGAATAATTACATGATCTTTAAGTAAAATAAAATTATTATGAAATTTAGATAGTATCTTATAAGGAAAGGTATCCAACCAGGTAACTCGGAATCGAATGAACCATTTACACCGTAAATGATACGTCTCTCTTTTCGTGGTAACCAGAGGATATAATGTTAAATGGGAAATATAACTAGATAGGGTTTTACTACTTGTCCATGGATTCAAAATGGCACTAAATACAGAAGCTCTTGCTGGTAAATTAATTATCTTGAGCAAAGCCGTTTCTTTTAGTTTTACTTTATACATGAAACAGTCAATAAAAAAGTGAACTTCGTAGATAAAATGAAAACCTGTATGCGTTTGATAAAAGTTGAAGATTTTAATCTATTTTAAAGTAACTAAACTTTTATGACTTTTATTTTTTTCTATATTACTTAATGCGTAGCCTATGTGACTATTATTAAATAGTAAAGACATAGTTACAGTTCATAAAGTGTTTCTTTGCAGTTCGTTCTTTATCTCTTTCTAACACATGTAATACTACACACGTTAGTCATTTTAAAGTATTCTTATGCCTTAAATTTGGTCATGTGCCTACATAGAAATACTTTATGAATTGTATATACATATATAACGGGTGTTCATTTGAAAAGTCAATCTAGTAGCATGTGATTTACTGAGAACATTTTTAAGTATGTCATAAATTAAAATTTACTACTTAACTACGAAGTCGTATATTTTGACAGTTTCATACATACAAATAAATAACAAATGTGATTGACATTATCAAATGTCATTTAGATTTACGTTTACGGAACAACAAACACATTTTAACACATACTAATATATATGCGTCTTATTCTATCAAAATTTCAAAGTAACCTAGACTGACTTTTCAAATGAACACACGTTATATAATATATAAATTTTATATTTTTAAAATTATTAGAGAATATAGATTTTAATATATGCGGCAAATTTTATGGGCTGATTCCTAGGGTTATTGTGATTATAAAAGTTCATATGCGACTTAGTTTTAAAGTTACGGGATGTTTAATAGTAAAGTAAAAGTTCACATAACAAAAAGTAGTAATACAACAAAACTAACTTATAAAAATTGTTGGAAATGATCGCCTTCGACTGCAATGCAAGCTTATATCCTCCGTTGCATTGATTGATGAGTGCGTTCAAGAATATCGGGGATGCTTCGAATTGTCCCCGAATGCTGCAACAATTCGATTCATTTGTTATAGTATAACTAATAAGATTTAATATCACACCTGTTCGTAAAAACATTCGTTTTGATGGGAAAATATTTATTTGTCATTTCAATATTTTGTGTCAAAGGATTGTCAAAAGTTTTCTAAAATGAATTACACAAATGCTGAGTTGTGCGATATGCATTTTCTCTACGGTCTTACCAATGGTAATTCACGTGCAGCTAGACGTCTTTATGAAGATCCGAACCGTGTCATCTCGCATTATTCGATATTTGTCGGTCTTAACCAACGTCTTTGTGAAATGGGAAGTTTTAAAAAACATACGGTTGATAGCGGGCACCCATGTACAGTTAAAGCCCCACAAGTGGAAGAAATGGTGCTAAATGAAATTGCGGAACTACAAGCTTCAGAATAATTGCCTCTGCCTTAAACATGAGTCAGCCCACAGTTTGGAGGATATTGAATAATCAGCTGTTGTATCCATATCACATACAACGTGCTTTTGCCAGCAGATTTCACGCAAATATTGTTTTTTTTTTGTCAAAGGATACAAACAACAGAAAATCGTACTAAATCCTCAGTTTTTGGCTCAAGTATTCTAGATCACCGAGGCTAATTTTTCCAGACTTGCTATTATTAATTTTCATAATAATCATACATGGGCCGAAGGAAACTCACACGAAACATGGGAAACTCGTCATCAACATCATTTCTCCGTTAATGTGTGGGTCGAAATTGTTGGAGATCACTTGATAGGTCCATATTTTTTGCCGATGAGGTTAAACGGTAACCGCCGCTTTGTTGAAGAGGAGCTACCACCACTGGAAGAAGTCCCGTTGCAATTAATTACACATGTATTTTATGCACGATGGTGTTCCAGTACATTTCAGCTTAATTGCTCATGAGTTTGTGGACGGTGCATATCCAAATCGGTGGATAGGGCGAGAAGGTCCACACCGTGGCCTCCGCGATCTCCAGACTTAAATTCTCTAATTTTTTATCTCTGGGGTCACCTTAAATCACTAACTTATACGAATTCCATTGAAAATCTTGATGAACTGAGAAATAGTATTTTTGCAGCATTTGAGACAATTCGAAATACCCGCGGTATTCTTTCACCAATCAATGAAACGGAGGACAAAAGCTTGCATTGCCGTTGAAGGCAGTAATTTCCAAGAATGTTTATAAGTTAATTTTGTCGTATTAGTACGCTTTATTGTATGAATTTTTAATTTAATATTAAACATCCCGTAACTTTAAAACTAAGCCGTTTAGGACATACATTCATATGAACTTTTAGGATCATAATAACCCTAGGAATCAGCCCATAAAATTTGTCACATATATTTAGAATCAACCTGTATATGCCATAATATTACGTGATAAATTATAAACAAGAAAGGTCTATAATTCATGAATTTTCAAAAGAAACATCATGCAGGTTTTAATAGTTGATTAATGCTACAGGAATATGTTCATTTAGAATAGACGATATTTGTTTACTATTTATAGAAAGCATTTTAAGGCGAAATTTTTAACAAGAAAGAATCAAATGCTATGCCAACACTTTATTTACCAGGTAGGTAATCGTTTGTAGCATATTTAACTGATCTATTAATATATCTAATTATAATACTGTTGTGTGTAATTTAAAATCAGTCGACGTATCTGCTGTCTATAAACTAACAAATCTGATATTGGATGACATTCATAATGTTCCATTTACATCAAAATATGCCGTAGATAATATTTCAAAGCAAGCAGTTATTGATTCTAGTAATATAGTTCAGCAGTAGTACGAAAAAGCCGTTGCTCCAATACTAAGAAGAAAAGTACTATATTCACAGGTAAAGATGTTTTACTATTAGGTAGTTCTTTATTATTTTTGTCTAGGGCCTAGTAAATTCACATTTTGTACATCATTCGTAATGCTTTAATGATACTCTATTAACAAATATAAGTTCCATATATGAGTTTTTAGACTTTTGAAGCCACACATCACCAAGAGAAAAAACTTTTTACAAGAAAATTCTTTCTTTAAAGAAAAAATACAACCAATGTATAACCAATGTAAAAATAGAGCTGTTTTTTTTAATTTATCGCCCACTTATACATCAAACAAACAAGGAATTTATTATTTATTACTTTATAACCTATATGTATTTAATACTAGTTTTTATTCTTCCTTTTATAGGTATAAGAATAAAATGTAATATTTAATCTAACCAGATTTATTTATCATTTTATTTTTATACTTATAATAAAAATGAAAACTTCTAAATTAAAGTAAATTCATATAGAAAAAATTCAAAATGTAAATTATTTCTATTTTAGTTTGTGTCCATGGATTGGAGATGGGGTTAACGCTGTCTCAATATTCATTAACTTAGTCTATCTTGTTGGGGATTTGTCTATGGTGGTAATTGTATTCGTTCGACATGAAATAAATATACACATTGTTACTTTAGTGCCCTTACTCGAATATATATGTGCAACTTACGCAATTTTGATTTGATTTTCTTAATATTTATGTACGCACTTTTACGAATATTATTATATGTGTCACATATTATGTACATATAAAGTAGCACAGCAGGCCTGGGCTTCTAGTCCCTTTCCTGTCCTCAACAATAGTGTTTCTCCATCTTTTCGCATTTGTAGCTAGGTGGTCAAAATGTATTTCTCATATCTTCTAAAATAGCTTTTCATCATTTTTCTTTGAAGAGATATCGTCTTTTTGCTTCTTTGCGTATTCTTATAAATTAGTGTGGTACATAGTTCTGCCCTAAACATTTGTTATGAGCTGACCACCTTATCTTTTGTGTCCTAATGACTTACGTTATTATTGGTCTCTTAAACTTGTGTAGTATTTTCTTATTCACTTCTTATCTTTAACTTCGCTACATAATATGTATATGTACTTTAGAACGAATCACTGCATAATGTATTCGTACATTTGTTGACTCTAAAATATGTTTGGATCTTGCAGTCTTCCTCATTGGTCCGTACTACATTCTTCCGTACATTTTTTTTTCTGTTTCTCTTTGTTCTCATTTTCAAGTAATTACTTCTAAATAATCATATCGTCTAACCTCCTCAAAGTAGTATTCTATATTTCCGTTGACATGCATCTTCAAGTAATACTTCTTATCTGTCCATTCTCAAAAATCTAGTTTCGTTCTGGTCAATTTTTAACCTATCTATTTTTTAAAGAATATTCTACCTTCAAGTTTGTAAAAAGGTGATTTTGAAACCAGTGTGGACATATGGCGTTCAACTGTAGGGAACCGCGAGTGTCTCAAATCTGTAAATTCTTCAAGGGTTTCAATCCAAAGTACTGAGAACAATTACAAGTGCACCCTGGTTTGTATCAAATGCTGATATTCACATGCGGACATTGCGCGAGGAAGCAAAACACGCAAGTATTAAATATCTCACACGCATTGAGGCGCGTCCAAATTCTTTGGCATTGAACCTTTTGAATAATAGTGCACCAACATAACGTCTAAAACGTGTAACGCCCTTAGATGTGGTGAACACACAGCTAATTGACTTATATTTATAGTAGCGAATTGTTATCGCTTATTTTTATTCGTTAGGTTGCTGTAGATTTCTAACTCATGTCCTTTTGTATATAATTACAACTTCCATTTAATACTGTGATGACTCATCCAACGATGCGTCGCGCGTCATACCTCTGGCGCTTTCTCGATGGATGCAGAACGCTCGAGAAGAGAATTTCACATTGATATATAAACCGTCGAGGAAGGGATTGATTCATACCAGAGCATCGCCGAGTGAACATCAATATAAATACATAAATGTGCTTATTGTTAGTAATTAGTTTTTAAATTGTTATTCCTTTTTATTATTAATATAGTGTGTGTCCACGTTACCGTTAGTTTTATTTAAGAACCTGAAAAGACAAACTTTACAATACCAACCTTGAGTAGATCATGAAATCTACATGGAGATATAAAAAAAAAACAACAAAGAAAAGTTTGTAACTAGTACTAGATTGTCCTCGTAGGCAATACATTGATATTGTTGTTGTGATATAATTCCTTTTCTCTTCACATTTCCTTCTCTAAGGATTTATTCTAGGACTAGTGTAAAATGTTATGAGACTGAGACTTCGTTTTTTAGTTATATTTTTAAGGTTCACGTATTGGCGACTTCGCAATAGTAGGTTAAGGATTTACCTTTAAAGCGGTTGAAAAAATGTTAACGGGGGTTCAAATACCTCCGTTATCATATGTTTACTCTATTAATGTCGTTTTTTTACGAAAAGAAGTAAAGTCGCTTAAAGATTAAAATGCCTTTTTTATGGTTAAAATATGATATTTTCAATTTAGGAATTGTAATGCTGTAGAAAAAAATTTGCCTGAAATACTATAACCACTGTAACACTATCGTCATTAGCATTATGCTATTTTTCTAGCGAAGACTCCAGTTCAGTATGATGTTATTTCAAGTAAGTACATTAAATAGCAAAACTAAACGAAATGGCTAGGTTTGTTACAGGCGTTTAAAAACCGATTTTAGTAGGCAAATTACACTATATAACTGGTATCACGTCTTCGAAGTATTATAGGAAGTTTCAAGCAATAATGAATAAGTAGAGCCAATGACGAATCTAGATTTCGCCCATGAAATTTCACCATTCAAATTAAAGTCTAGAATAAGATTTTTAAGGACATTAGTATATATAAACGACCAATTATTATTCGCAAAAGCCCAGAACCTTGATCGGTAAACAAATTAGTATCACGCTATAAAGAAAAATAAGCTATTTAGAACTTTTTTAACAAAGAGAAATCTAACATTAAAATACGATCTAGGGCTAGCCATATCTGTTAATCAACTGTGGAGCAGACCAGTCAACACACGTTGTTTAGCTGCTGTGGTTTGTAAGAAAAAATGAGGTGGTTTTCGAAAAATCAAACGCTTTCGATATTGTATAATTCTGTATTAATATTATTTCAATAGGAATATATGTGCTTTCAACGCCAGTAAATAAATCTTTGTTTTAGTTCAAATTAAAAACAATTTAAGCGTAACGATATTAATACTTTTCCTTCCTCTCTTCTCAATATCACGTCTTCAATCTTTGTTAGAGTCAATTTACCGCACCAGCAATTGAATTATTTTATTAATTAAATGATAATTTAATATTTATGTATATAGACTAGCTTTTTATAACTTTAATGATCCACTTCTCACCATCTAAATCACTAAAGAAAGATTGTCTCATCGAATATTAATTTTAGATAATAATCACACGTTAAAAGTATACTGTTTGTGAGCTATTTGTAAATTAATTGATGATCGCGTAGTTAATTCAAACTAAACTGGATAATAACATATCATTTAGTGAAATTTTAACAATAAGATATGCTCCACTTTCTGTTTTAATGTCTAAGAGATTTTTTCAGCGGAGAGCATAATTAGACATTGGTCTAGTTATTGACGTTTTTTATATTATTTTTTGATTTACTACTAATCATTTTAAAACTTATTGATATTAAAATGTTAGTTTTCGGAATGGTGTAATTTTTGATATACGTAGGAAGGAAATGAATATAAGTTTAAATTTATATTACATCTTCTACAGTATTTTACTTGGCATACCAAAAATTGTGTCTTCGGTAAACTAGAACAACCCAACACAACACCTTTTACATTAGATTTATATTACTAAAATACATGAAGTATCTGTTCCAAAACACATTGTTTTTACATTGCTGTTTGTAAAATGTCGTCCAATATAATTATTCTCACCGAAACATGGCTAAATGATGACTACAGTAATACATAAATATTTCTTGAGTATTATAATGTCATTAGATGTGATCTGATTTTTTTCTGGTACGAGAAGATCTAGAGGTGCAGGTATCTTATTATCTACAAGAAACGAAATATTTTGGATATGTTTTGGATATTACCATTTAAGAACTTCTGTTCTATTAATTGGTGTCACATAATTTTTATATTGCGGCTCTGTTATTCCACCACATGTTGCACCTGATGATTTCGAGATATTTCTAGAAGCGCTTGAATTATCGTTATCGACAAATTAAATATTGACCAATTCTCATGGTAGGCGATTTAAATCTGCCACATTTTAATAACCGATGCACCCATGAAGACGCAAATTTTCTACTCTTTTTACAACACTTTAAATTTAAAATAATTTAATAATATTTGTAATATTGATACTCTCTTCTTGGACTTTATTCTTTGCATTATAGACTGTAAATTCTTAATTGAACGTGAAACACTGCCATTTGTGCCTGTCAATCCATATCAACCTGCACTATCGTTCTCCATTCAGAATAACTTTTATCTGAAACCAAATTCCCGATTTGAATGGCTGCAGACTTCAACTTTCATTGAGCAAATCTCAATGAAATTTATAATTACCTTCTAGCTTATTGGTTAAACTGGACTTCCATGTTCCTAGCGGTCCATCTAGGCATGCTTCAATATTCGTATTACCGACGCCGAGATCAAATTTCTTGACCAACTTATCCTTGTATAATATATGCAGAATAGCGAATAATTATTTCACAGATATCTTTCATAATTCAAAAAAAAGACTAACTTATGTATGTGTAATACAATATTATTCTTTTTATTATTTTCTTTGTATATTAATTAATTTAAATTTGCAATTAAGTATATATACATTATAAATTATTTATTATTGTCCTGTAAAATTGGTGTTGACTGTTAGGCAATAAATATTATTATTATTATTATAGGGTAAGTAGGGGAGAGATAGACCGGTAGGAGAGATGGACTTTCGGTTTTAAAATTGTGCTACACCGCCATCTAGTTAGGGTGCGGTTAATGAGTCGTAATACATTAGTGCTAGCGGCCGCATGTGAAAATTCAAGTTAATTTAGAAAAGAAATCGTAGTTTAATGCCGCAAAGTGTTACTAAAATTATTGTCAGTATAATCTAAAAGTGAAGAAAAACTATTTAGGTAAGTTTAAACGTACTATCTTTATATATTTGTTAACACCACATGTGATGGAATGAATATAACCTAAAAAGCCGGTTCTATTCGTATCGGTTGAGCAGAAATTGAACGGTCCATCTCACCTCTGCATTAAGGACAGATGAACCTCTCATATCGAGGAGAGACGGACTGGTTGTTTTTATGTTTTTTTACATTAGAGATATGCCTACAGTTTATATTAGAAAGAAAAATACTGCGATTAGAGGGGCATGGAGAGCCCAAAATTTGCAAAATGCAATTAATGCAGTAATAACAAATAATATGGGGGTTACTGTAGCAGCCAGAACCTTTCAAATTCCTAAATCCACATTACTGAGAAGATTACGAACTAATAATGCAGCTAAGGAAGATCGTCTTGGGCCGCCACCACTATTAGGAGACGATGCGGAAAGAAAATTAGTTAGTCACATAAAAAAACTGGGTTTGCACCAACCAGAGATGAGGTGCGCATGATGGCTTTTAATTTAGCTGAGAGATTAGGCATAAAACATAACTTTGACAAGGATGAAGGTAAAATAAAAGTTTCAAAATACAGCGTTACTAAAACTATATAATATTATTTTGCCATTTTCAGGCAAAGCAGGATATAAGTGGTTGCAGTCTTTTCTGCGTAGGCAGAAGGACATAACAATACGCCAATCAGAAAATATTTCAGTTGCACGTGCAGTGGCAATGTCAAGAGAAACTGTCACAGTTATTATTCTCAAGCATGTCGTCATTTTGTAAAATCAAATACTAACCGTACATTGAAGAGATTGCAGTTTGGGAAGCTTTTAGGGGAATCGTGGAATAGGGCTGCTACAGTAGACAATGCAGTTGCAGCATTTCGTGCCACTGGTATCGTTCCATTCAATCCCACGGCTATTCCGGATTACGCATACATTGATAATGTACAAGTTAATAATACCATTCAGGAACCAAATACAGTGCACGCTCAAACAGATAACCATTCATCCCAAAGCTACAAACCATCTATTTAGAAAGAAGATCAAGCAGAACGGAGTGACAAAGAGGAAGAGAAAGAAACACCGGGCAAGCTTCTAGAATTAATTTCACCCACACCTTCAACAACAGTAGTTTTGAACGCCGGTAAACGCGGAAGAAGTATTGCGACTCTTCTTACCTCAGAAGAAAATTTAACCAAGAGAAGAGAGCTTAACAAAAAAAAAAACTTAGAGCAAAAAAGAAAAAAAGACCAGCTAATACTGAGCGATTTAATAAAGCAAAGCGAAAGAATATTAAGTCAAACCGAAGGAGATATTCTTCTTCTTCTACGACGACTTCTGAAAAAATGGTTTTAAATTATTCATCAGATGATGATAATACGGCAGAAGCTGAGGACTATGAAAATGAATGTGCAGGGTGCAAGGAAGACTACAGGAAGACAAAAAACACTGAGGATTGGATCAAGTGCACCATATGCGGTCGCTGGTTACACGAGAATTGTACCACCTATCATAATTTGTGCCAGCAGTGCGGTAAGCATGCTATAAAAAAGAAAAGCAAATAGTTACTATTCATATTTGTATCGGTTCATCTCTCCTCTGTACGCAGTCCATCTCACCTGCACTGTGGAGGAGAGATGAACTTTTACTAACCACTATATATGTTATTTTTTGTTAGTATCCAAAAGATTTGTTTAAGTTATAACATCATTTTAATATTCGTTAAGTTATGTTAAGTTACCTATAAAATATTTGTTACCAAATATCTCTAATGAAAAAAGTTAGAAGCAATTTTCTAAAATGTGGTCCATCTCTCCCCCACTTACCCTATATACCTGGGTAATTTGATAGCAGAGTGGTTTTTCAATTAAATACTTATTTTAGAGTAAAAAATATATTTTATTTTTCAACATAATTCCCATTCAAATCTATACATTTAGCCTATTTTTTTAAGGTGTTTAAAATGTAACCTATCAGAAGCTCGTCATCATAGACATTCGTTGCCTCTACCACCTCTTCATTTGTTTCCAATGTCCTTCCAAAAAGTAATTTTTTCAAGCTTAGGAACAAGAAAAAAATTATTCATAGGCGGATATAGTGAATATGGTAGACGAGACAGTAATTCGTATCCTAATTCGATAAACGTAACGATTAACATAGCGGATGAATGAGAGAGCGCGTTATCCTGATCGTCATGCATAAGTATAATATTGGCCAGTTCTTGTACTTCCATTCTGTCTGAAATAGTCCATAAAGATTACGCCTTTAGAATGCCCAAAAAACCGTGGCCATTATCTTATTGGCTGAAAAAGCAGTTTCTACCCTCTTTGGAGCACTTTCATCAGAAGAAATATACACGAAATAATTGTATTAGATTTCATTTAAACTTAGTCACACAGTCATTTAAAATTTAAATACGTGTTTGAATTTACTTAATAGTAAGTAAACGTGGCACCCCTCTTGCGGTTAGATTTTCAACCTGTTCAGTTGACATTAGCTATTTCACACACTTTTATTCGATGGTTGCTCTTTACAATGGTTTGGACTTTATTGACCATTTCTAAGTTACTGTAAATGAAAGCCTCGGATTTTCAGCATCTTCTACTCGTACTGCTACTTTTGAAAGCAGTATACCACTTACAAATCATTCCCTGGGAGAAAGCAGATTCAACATAATATTTATGTAACTTTTCTTCAGTTTCATTAATGGTTCTTTCATGTAAAAAATAATGTTTGACTATCACATGAAATAATGTTTTCTTCATATTAACACAAAACAATAAATGTTTATTTTAAATGATCGTAAAAACTAGAGGCAGGCTAGAGCGAAATTTCAACAGTAGCTATCCAAAACAAGGCTGAAGTCTGCAGTTTACTAATCATTATAAAAATTTTGCCAATTTTCGAAAAGGTACTCTCCTGGCAAACCAACATATATATTACTATATATGTATAATATTAATAGTAAAATACATATACAATACATTATATATATTCGTTCGAGGATATTCGTGAGTACAATAGGAAGTAGCGGTTTTTTGGTGTTGTCACATAGTCCCACTGAGGAAGGTCTTCACGACGTTTTGGTGGAATCCCATTCTATCCCCTTGTTGTACTTCTCTGTAGTAACGGAAGTATCGCTCGACGAAACAAAGAAGTACCACCTGAAAATAAGAAATGAAAGATTTTTTTGAAAGCAAGAGCATGATTGAAATCATTAAACGTTTTCAAGACAAAATACTGACGGGTAATGTTAATGCGGCTTGCTATAGTAATCGTCATCGGAATCTTTAAATGGAAACTCTTGACAAGGCTATATGAAGATTTTCTAGAAGCCACAAGCAAGGGCTCCTCAATTACGTAAATGTCGAAACTATCCAGCTCTTCGATAAAACTCCCGATCAAGCTAGTCAGGAGACTCAAGAAATAAAATCCTTTGAGATAGCCAAATGAAATAACTAAATGACAAACCATAACGTGCCAGTATACACACTAAGTTTAGTGTTGTTAAATTATTAAAACCTAAGAATTCTTTAATTAGCGTCTATAAAATTGTGTTTAAAACATCTACTAAACATGGCAGAAAGAATCTGGTAGACATCCGTACTCGTTGTTCAATATTTTCGGGACGAAACCCGGTCCTTGATACTGTTTCTTCTTTTACCGACGTTTCGTCTACGCTGGTCAGAGAAAGCTTCAGGGCTGTTACTGGTTTCGCTGTGTCAGTGCAGTCAATTTATCAAACACAATTTATTTAAGTAAAACCGGTTGTATATTTTTCACAGTACCAAATGCTAAATAATTTGGTTCAGTCATATTAATTATCCCTATATTAGCACCTCCTACACCTGTTCCTATTACGGACGATTTTTTTGTTAATGTCGTTCAATATTTATATTTCCTAAAATAATTTGTAAATAGAAAACAACAAAACTCAGTGCTGTATTAGATGTTTGCTCCGCTCACGTTCTAAATAGATGATCCTGAGGAGAAACTATTTTTGATTGACATTTCGATGAAATCTCACTCGACAAGAGGAAGATCTAGAAAATGTCGAATGAAATTTTGTCAAAACGTCGGTCAAGAGTCTCTCCTCTCGAGTCCATCCATTCACAACACGGCTCGACTGGTCCAAAACAGCATACTTCACTCGCAAGAATATAGTAAAAAAACTGGGGTTTTTAATGCACGTGTGCAATTTTCTTGTATTACTAAATTCCTAATGATTTCCGTTAATATACAATATTTTATTTGAATGCCGTATTAGCAATCAATTTGAGCTAATAAATGTGGTAAAATGTTCTGACACCTGGCCACTAATACAAATTAATAACAGCCTTCAACAAATAAAATTAATAGACTTTTATAACTCCCCATATCTCATATCTTGGAGCAGCTGGGTAGAACCGAAATTGCCAAAATGCGGCTATCTATCTACATGTAATTAATTTTTCTTTTATCCAGATCATTTTGCTAAATATATCTTAATTCCAACGGTGTTTGATTTTTAACTTGCTGTTCAATTTAAAGCAAATTATATATACACATATACACAAGCAATTTAGGTAGGAATAAATATACTTTATTCCTAAATGCCTGCATGAAAGATATTTTCACACAAATATGAACTTGTATTGTATCCTCCACACCCAATTTTGAATAATATATTTATATTATTAAAAAGTTTTTGTTTTATACAAAATATGATGAAGTTTTACCTACCCAAGTATGTTTCAAATTATTTTGCTATATATGGTATCGGTTCTGTCCAATGTAGAGTGGAGGTACATTAATAGAGGTCCTGCAGGTTGCGGCTGTGTCCATCAGATGGAAACTCTTGACTTAGTTTTATACATGTCATTAAACAGCGATGATTATTTTGGCACTCGTGCTGTTGACATTAGTCAATAAGTAGTGCTAAATATTTGTCGACGCTTTGTCTGCGTGGCTTTGGTAGGGGTGTTATTTATGGTAAAAGTATCTTTCCAGCAGCATGTACTGATAATTCTGTAGTAAGATGAAACACGTGTCAGCATGTCTGGAAAATATTTTCATACATATATGAACTTGTCACATCCGATTTTTAATAACGTTTTTACAATATTAAAAATGTTTTCGTTTTATACAAAATATACTTTGGTTCTGGATTTAACAGTCGAAAAATTCATCTCGCTTTATTCAGCACCTTCAGTGTAAAATAAACACTAAAACACAGATATACAATACAAGATATCAAACTTAAAATTAAAAAATATATATGTTAAAGTTCCTAACAGTATGAAAGAACATATACATATCCATAACTTATTTTGGTAGATCAAGTTCAACGAACTTATTACATCTGTCGATCTAGCCTTCACTAACAGAAAATGAAGAGCTGCTTCCTCTACATGTTAAACGGAACATATGGTATGAATGCCAAATTTTAGCCAAAGCCTCATATAAAATTCTAATAGTTTAATTTGCTCTTTGATAAAAATTCCAATTTACAATACATAATAAGATACTGATTTACAAGAAGACGCTAAAGCCAGTGTGGGTTTACGCTATCCAGTTTATAGGTTATGCCAGTGATGGCAATACTAAATACATCCAAATCTTTCAGAACAACTTGTTGCGTAACATAGTTCTGATGTTGATCGTGGCTTTATTGTCCTAACTGTAATGGAGATACCAAAAGGCTTGATCTATTCCGAAGATTAAAGAGTGCCAAACCATTAGACCTTGTCATTAAAAGTGGGACCACACTTCGCGACTATCAGTGCTGCCATATCTTCAAATATCGTCAACATCAGGAAAATGTCAGTGGACAGACTCTAGTGGTCAATAATTTGCATTCATCATTAGCCTTGCAGATTAGTTTTAATTTGCTAGTATCAGTAGGTGATTAAAAAAGTAATTTATTTAATATGCAAACTAGATAGCCCACTTAATTTATGTATACTGGATTATGTATATTTTATGATTGATTCAAACAAATCTAAAAATTATATGTATGTAGATTATGACCAGAAAATAATATAACTTGTCTAAAGTTACTTAAAAGTGTAATCCGAAAGAATTGGGCACTTGTAGAAGTAAATGATAATTATTTCTGTTCAAAATCTGTCGCGACATCGTTCCTTACAAAACAGGCATCATGAACCGATCGTTGAAATGTGTTTAAGAAATTCTCGTAGTTGAACTCAAATTACCAACTTCTATGCTTGCAACGCAAAATTAATAATGCAGTCGTCAGTGCATGTTGTGCTTGCAAACCAGAAAACTGCCTAAAGAAGGAAACGAAAACTTGTGTGTTTTGCAATGAACATCATTCTTAGCGTTTAAAAATTCGAGAATTTGAAGAAAAACGAATTAAGTTTGTTTCACTGTCAAAAACGCGGTGTTTGCCAGAAAACGATTGTAGATAACCACTCTACAGCTTTATGTTCTATTTTTTTACAACAAAAGCTTTGTGTTTATTTGTGTCTTTTCTCTTTGCGCCACTCTATAATTTTGTTAAGTGTTATAGTTATATGATATTTATTTTAGCAATACACATTATGATTTACACTGATTCATAAATTATTGTTGCCTTTATATTTGTTACCTTTATTCTTTGGTCTAGAGTTATGTAAAATAAAGTAATTGACAACCCATCACCTTGTTTTTCTCATCTATGGATTTTAAACCCCACTGTAGGGCATGTTGTGAGAATAATTAAATAAATTTAATTTTTATATACTGGCACTAGTGTTATCAGGGTAATATAGTGAAGTGTTTTGTATTACATGAAGCATTTGCCGTTTAATGTTTAATTAACACACGAAATAATTTTTATTTATATTGACACAAAAAGAACAAATAATTTACTTTAAACGATTGTAAAAATCTATCTGAGAGATTGGGACGAAATTTTGGCAGTAGGCTGAAGTTAGCAATATGTTCATCAGTGTTTCCAACATTTGAAAAGTCACACTCCCGTCAAATCACCCCCATATATATAAAAAATATTAAAGAAGCTTGTTCTAAAATAATTAATAAACAAATGAAATGATGTATGGTAGTTACATGACCAACAACAATAGACAGTTTCTTACAAATATCAGTATTATTAGAAATAGTAATACAAGCATTTTATAAATACCCGTATAAAGCTGAATTTATACGTTAAGCACTTGCATGTGCCCTTGTAGACTTTTACTACATTGGTATGAATGTCAAATAATGTAATACTACTATTATAAATATTTGTTTTTTATATTTTTTTAACAATTTTTGAAACAGTCCCCAATATACAGTGATGGGCAAATGTAAATATCCGTTAAATTAAAAAAGATATGTAATAAAATTTTAGCCGCGGAAATTAGGGAGAAGAGCCTTCATTTGAAATATTTCTTAAATATGTGTTCAAAAAAATGTAACGTTCTAAAATTATATTTTTTTAAATTGATCGTCTAATTTTTTTTATGTTTTAGAATTCTGCTCGACAACACGATTTCAACAAAATATAACACTTGGGGTCTAAACTATTTAGCTTGAGACTTACATGTAAACGAAAATAAGAATTTTTATAATATTTACATCTCGATATCTTCAAAATTGTAAGTATTGCTCGATACTTAGGTACGATCGTTTAAATAAAAACCTTTACAATCCGAAATGTAAGTACTACTACAATTTCTTTTATTTTTTCTTTTATCGTAGCGATTAAAAGAATTGGTTTTTTGTCGAACAAAAAGTTAACGTGAACATTACGATCTTTAAATTTTATCACAAGGTCTAGTAGTTTGTAGTATTTAATAGTATCTTTTTCTATTTTGCGTTCGAAATGATCTCATTATGACTCCCAAAACAGTATCGAAATGAGCTTAATTTCGATACGCTTTTTTTAATTTTTCAATGTTGGCGTTGTTAGAACACAGACAGAAATATCATTGCTGTCATTTAATTTTAAGAATTTAAGTACATTTGACAGACATGATATATGTACGTACTCTACACAAACAACGTATATTGTATACAATTGACAACAAGATGTATTAGTTTCTATGCCACTCATGTTTATATTTTTAAATAAAATATCAAGCAGTGTTAACGAAAATTAATAAATAATATGTAATATAATATACTTCGCGGATAGCAAGATTTAAATTTGAAGATGTCAAGTATCAATATGACCAACTGCATGCTTTATATACAGGGCGTTACAAAAATTTAGGCTGGCTATACATAGACGGTTTCTACAACTAAAAATAAGCAAAAAAGTTTATATAAATTTATGTCCTAAAATGGTTCGTTACTGAGTTACGGCCAATTGAAGATTTTCGTATTGCATGTCCGACACGTGTGTATCTCGTCACAAATTATCGCGCAGACGCGAAGCGTTCGTATTGCATGTTTGAACAAGTCGCCGACAAGTGAGTAACTTATGTTATTCATATTCAGTAGGCAGTCCGTGTTTTTTGCTGTCAGTCGTGAAAGTTGATTAAGTCATTTGTGATTAGTACTGTTTTCTAATTAATAGTATAAAATGGCAGATTATTCTTTCGAAGAGATGTCCGACATGCATTTAATGTATGGTTTGGCACATTGCAACAGAGCAGAAGCAAGAAGACTTTACGCAGAATATTTCCCAAACCGACGTTTACCAAATGAAAAAACTTTCGAAAGGCTTCATATTAGATTAAGAGAAACAGGATCATTCAAACCAGTAGTCCGAGATCGCGGCAGACCACAAACCACAAGAAATTTGGAATTGGAAGAACGTTTGTTGGATCGTGTTGAAGAAAATGCAGGTGCTAGTACTCGAAGAATGGCATTGGCGGAAGATGTCGATCATGTGAGTGTATGGCGTATTTTAAGAACTAATCAGCTTTTTCCTTACCACCTGCAAATAGTACAGGGACTTAGTGAGAATGATTTCCCATCACGAGAAGCTTACTGTGTATGGTTGTTACGGACATGCGCCGCCGATCATCTCTTTCTGTCGTGTGTGCTTTTTAGTGATGAAGCTGGCTTTACAAGAGATGGTATCGTCAATTTTCATAATTTACACCAGTGGCAACAAGAAAACCCTCATGCTATTATTCAGTCCAGACATCAAGCGCAGTTTTCATTTAGTGTGGGGGCCGGAATTATTAACGAATTTGTGATTGGTCCTTTTGTACTTCCACCACGACTTACTGGGCAGAATTATCGTTATTTTTTAGAAAACGACTTACCAGGTTTGCTGGACGATGTTCCACTAAATGTTAGAGGACGCATGTGGTTCATGCACGACGGTGCACCGGCTCACTTCAGTCACACAGCACGCGAATTTTTAAATGCCGTATATCCTGGAAGATGGATTGGTCGCGGTGGACCTGTAGCATGGCCTGCACGGTCTCCAGATTTAAATCCAATAGATTTTTACGTATGGGGATATTTAAAGTCTATGGTATATTCTACTCCAATTCAAAATATTGAAGATCTTCAACGTAGAATGGAAGATGGATGCCACCAAATTCGAAATACACCAGGAATTTTTCAGCGCGTGAGGCAGTCCATGATACGACGAGCTGAAGCTTGTGTTGCTTCCCGTGGAGGTCATTTTGAACATTTACTATAAGAAACATAAGAAACTCCCGTTTTCTGTAACCTTTTCTAAAATAAAAAGAAAAAAACCTCAAGTGGCCGTAACTCAGTAACGAACCATTTTAGGACATAAATTTATTTGGACTTTTTTGCTTATTTTTAGTTGTAGAAACCGTCTATGTATAGCCAGCCCTACATTTTTGTAACACCTTGTATAAATAAAACTCTGAACTTTCAAATTAAATAATTCCAATTTATTAATGTAAAAAATGCAAAATAGAAAAAAAAAACTCGTTTCATAAGGCCTTTTGCTGCATTCGTTCTTTAGAAAACTCGTTTTCTAAACTGAACTCGTGAGGTAAAATGGTGCCTTATGAAACTTGCTTTTAATCTACTGTTAAATAATTGTTGTTTGTCAATAATGGATGAATTAAATGAAAGATAAAGAATACATATATTAATGATTATTAGTTTTAGTAGTAAGATAGGAACTCATCAGGAAGTATGTAACCATTTTCATACCATACATACCAATTTCGCTCCTACTATGCATCCCAATTTCAGCAACCAATTTCGCGTTCCGTTGTTAACAAAACTTTAGGAAGGTACAACATAAATGGCGGTGTTCGCAATTTGCGAATAATTTACCGTTCAAATTCTGCTACAAATAATATTAAAACGCAAGATATTGCCATATTTGTAGAGGAAAATTCCGAGTTATCAACAAACAAGAGGGCTCAAAGGCATTATATTAGTCGTCGTTCAGTAGGAAGGATTCTTGGAAAAGAAAAATACCATTCTTATAAAATTTGTCTTGTTCAAGAACTCTCTGAGGATGATTTCGACAGAAGGCAAGAGTTTTGTGAATCAATGATGACAATTTCGTGAATAATATAGTATTTTCGGATGAGGCAATCTTTTATTTGAACGGCACTTTTCATAGACATAACCATCGGTATTGTGCGCGAAGTAATCCTAACTTGATACAAGAAGCGCATACGCAACACCCTAGAAAGCTTAACGTTTGGGCTGGTATTTGTAGAAACATAATAATAGGGCCTTTTTTTATAGAAGAAAATGTAAATATTTAGAACTTTTAAATAACCCGATAATTCCAGCATTGGAGGAAAATGGCCAGCTTCCACAAAACATTTGGTTTCAGCAGGACCCCTTCACTATTCAGTTATTGTTCGAGATCAATTACATCGAAGTTTTGCCTACATGTGGATCGGAAGGAGAGGAGAAATTGCATGGCCCGCACGTTCTACCAATCTCAATCTACTAAATTATTTCTTACGGGGCTGTCTAAAACAGAAAGTGTATCTTATCCGAGCTAGAAGATTAGGCTGAAAGAATTACTGAAGTGATACGAAGCATTTCACCAGACATCATAGCGACGATTACAAGAGAATTTATAGACATATTGGCTTACTGTTAGGAAATAGGTGGCGCTTATTCTGAAAATCTCATTAATTAAGTTTAACTTTGTGTGTATGACCACTTTATTTTCTTCTCTTTACTAATCAATAAAAAAAAATACTTTAGACGCCAAATGTTATAGTTTGTTAAAATCATGTTATCGAGGAGAATCACAAAATATAAAGAATACAGGGCATTCAATTTAAAAGAGTATAACTTAAGTACTCTTGTATACAAAAATCTCGTACACCATTTAAATTAAGTGAACATTTAGACAAATGTTATTATAAAGGTTATGTGTTTTTAGAATGTTCCTGTTTCCATCTTCTTATAATTCTTAAAATGGTGCTGTTATTATAATGAAAATAAAGTGCAATATCTCCAATTGACTAACCTTCTTGAGCTTTTGATATAATAAAATACTTTTCTTGTTCGGAAAATTTTGGTATTTGCATTTTTGATTAACCTAATTGTATGACGTTAATAAACGTCAGAAAGATACAAAATTAAACAGGAAAAAAATAGATTGACGCGATTTTTTTGAATACAAGAGTAAGTTACATTTTTCTGAACACTCTATGTATTTAAAAAATACTTCAAATGATGGTCCTTCATCCCTAATTTTCATATCTAAAATTTTATTACATCTTTTTTAATTTAACAGATATTTATATCCTTCCGTACATTTGCCCGTCACTTTATAATATATATTTTTGTAATGAAATATTTGGTCGTAATAAAAAGTTAGATAATAATTAAACACAACTGCTGCGCTGTTATAATAATTCCTTAAATTAACTTATAACTGATATACAACTTTTACACTCATTTTAAATATAAATACAGTTAATGAATTTTGAAATGTACATCAAGTGACAATCTATAAGCACCTCAAACATCAACAACTTACGTTAGATGCATAAAATGGAAACCAGTATGTATAGAGAAAGACCAGAAAGAACAGTTGTAACAGCCTAACAAGCTGCGCAGCCCATAAATTTATCAAAAACGAAATTGAATGGAGTATTGTCCTAAAATCATTGAACGCACCGGTTGAAATTACCACACTTAAATCGTCGATCCCGATGCCCTGCAATACCATCATCTGTGTAGAAGATGCAAAGAATGTATATTTTAGAATGACTTACGGGCCACAGATGTATGATTAAGGACGATTTGTAAGGACAAGATAATTGTTTAATTGATGCAGATCGATTTGTGAATCGAGACCGACTGGCAAAATAGTCACGGGTACGGTCTGTGTGATATTTCACGGTTGGTGTGGTAGGTGCCCGTAACGTATAATGAATTATTGCAATTGCATAAACATTTCGCAATTTGTTTCTAATTGTAATATCTGCATGCGTATGCATGTAAGGTTAAAATACTTAACAATGATCCACGAATATACTAGTCTATTATATATTAAGTGATTTATTTGTTAAGAAATTTTTAAATTACACGTAAATATATATTATATACCTACTGAACGTGTATTGTGATAAAAGCGCCATCTCACTATTTCATAGTATATCTATGAAGGCATAAACTACAATCACGGCTTGTACCATGAATAATAGTTTTCACTTAATTAATTTCAAAATTCCTTAAATTTTTGAATAAATAGTGAACTGTTGCTTAAGACATGTATGAATTATTCCTTTAATATAGAAGTCAACGGCTATAAGCAGAAAAGAAGCATCCACAAAATTGAACCAACGTGTTCAAGTTATGAGCCGGTTTAGCAGAAAAGGTTAAAACTATATCCATACAATCGCGAAATCTGTGTTAAACAGAATTAATATTTCCGTTTAACAGAAATACAGTTTTTAAAGTATTTGTTTTCAGTCCAAGACCAAATTTAAGGCATAAGAATTCCTTGAAATAACTAACGTGTATAGTATTACAACGCGTATTTATGTGTGTTAGATACAATTTGCGGTTTGCACTTTGAGCAGTACGAACTGCTAAGAAATACTTTATCAACTAGTATCTCAAATTGACTGGTTCCTGTCTACGTATTTTTATTTTCAAGATTTCCAGTATTTCTTGAGTTTATAGATATAGTAGCCAAGTCATTACTATCTCGTAGTTGTGTAGAAGATGATATTTGTTGTGTTTTAGGCAAAGGTAATGTTTCTTTACGGTCAAATATGCATTTTAGCGAATATTAGGTAACCTCTAGTTAGTATTACGAGTATAACTTTCTTCGTTTCCTTTTTAGCTTTTTGCCACTTGTTCATATGATCATTATGTACATTTATTACACCATTTCTTATATTTCGGTGGTGTTTCAATTTTAACTCGATATGGCTCACATTTATGGTTAATTTTTAAATAAAAGTTAAAAATGAATGCTACTTACATATAAGTTGAAACATATTTACCTCTTGACTTCTTCTTTATATGCACTTTTATACATATCAAAATTTTTGCTGTCGATTTTTATGACGAAACTCAGTATCAGAACACTGTTCTGCTGTGCAATAACTTCTGCCCTTAGGAATTTTGTTAATTTGTTAGTTTCCAGCCTTCCTTCAAGAAAAAATATCTCTACACTGCCTGTTTCCTCTTATAGTATTAACGATTTTTTATGGAAATCGTGATTCCTGAATTGAATTGTTGGTATTCCAAAAGATTTAGTAATCATTGTTTAACGAATTTTTATACTAAGTTGGGATGTCGGTCGACAGTTTGATATCCAATCCATAATATACAAAGTACTACCCAGAAATGGCAAAAGTGGGTGACATTATCCTAGAAGACCGACGGAGAATCCATTACATTTGCAACATTGTCGGCTTGTTGTACGGCGTTTATCAGCTTATTATGTCCGGAGAACTCATTGCTGCGAAGTTTATGCCAATGTTAGTCAGCATTGAAGAATAACGATAACGTGTTTATGTGTATACTTACAGAGATGAAAGGCGCGAACTTCAGTACCAGATTCATTACTGGCGACAAATCATGTATGTATGGGTATAATCGCAAAACAAAGCAGCAGTCGTAGCAATAGAAGACGCCATCGTCACCTCGACCGAAGAAAGCACGACAAGTTCGAAGCAACGTCAAATCGATGTTGATCTGGTTGTTTGACGGTGGCGGTATCGTGCACAAAGAATTCCTCCCACCAGGTACGATTTTATTGCGATATTCTTTGGAGAATAAGAGAAATCATTCGACGCGAGCGACCTATTAGGTGGCGTAACAATTATCATGGATTCTACACCGCGGCAGAGAACCAACCTGCACGCCACATATTGTGCGTCAGCTTCTAGCCTCAGCAAAAACAGCAGTATTACCCCACCTGCCCTACTCCCCAGATCTTGCGCCTTGTGATTCCTTTCTGTTTCTGAAGTTGAAGCGGAAGCTCAAGGATGGAGGAGATCCAGACCGAATTGCAGGCAGTGTTGAATACGCAAAGCTTCCAGTCGTGAACAAGAAACTGGGATCGGTGTATTCATGCGGAAGGAGAGTGCTTTGAAAGAGATGGTAGTTAATAAGCTTTTAATAAGAGCAATTTATGGTGGTATTTTTATACATTCCGGGAATTTCTGAGTAGCAATTCATACATGTGAAACAATGAACGCATTTAGCGTATATTTTTGAAGTACCTGACAATAAGATACAAACTGTATGATATCTATCCTGAATGAAATATAGACAAGAGAAATTTGGTTGTGAATTATGAGTTCGATATGCTGGCGGTGCGAAGGCAAAGGATGAGCGCATTACTAATGTGGATCTTCTAAATAACAGGATCGACTCAGCATCGTTTTTAACAGAAGTAAATTTATTGGTATTACGTATTGCTGCTAAACACTCTCAAAACTTTCCGTTTTCAGCACCAAGAACTAATATTTTGTGGAGCACTCCATTGGTATACTCGTCAAGCAATTCAAATTAACTTAATAATGTTTTTCAATTTTGATGGAATTAATTCATTTATTTTATTTGTGTATTGTCATGTAGACTCAAAACTTGTTGCCCTATTTCGATTGTATCTGTCGAACAAAAATAATAGCTATTTATGTAAGAAGGGCATAAATTTGGAGATTACGGCACAGGAATATTTAAAGCCCGACGAAGGAGGGTTTTCCCGAAGATCAATATCGACAATTATGCCCAATATTTCAAAAGTACAACGACGTTTTATGTGATTTAAATTTCTAAAATATTCGAAAAAATATTTAATATTTGTGGCAAGTGCCATCAAGTGCATGTGAAATGTGGGGTTACTAATTTTAGTATAGTGTGGATCGTATAGAGATAGTTGTCTGTTTTGATGTTGTTATGGATATTGTATGTTTATTAAACAATTTACTTTCAAAATGGAAATTGAAAAAGCTGGAAACGTTTATTTAAAAGAAATTTTTGTATTTTAAGGAATATGATAAGTTTTGCGCGAGAAAAATGTGGTTAGTAAGTCGTGATATCATACTTGTCTCAAATGGTAAGAAAGTGTACTTAATTAAATTATGCTTCGCTTTCTGCAGTCAAAAGTTTACAAAGCTTCATCTCTTTGGTGTGTCTACTCCAAGTTCAAGAAGATGTTAAAAATTAAGGAAAATGTTGATATCTCTAGATTTCTTATGGTTACAATGTATAAAGAACAACTCCATGGGTTAAGAAGCTAACAAGTAGTGGGTACTTCAACGAAAGTAAATTAAGGAGTTTATGATAAAGGCGCCGGATATTACTTATCTGTTAGTCAAGGTAAGTGTGTTTTTAGTTTTAAAATTAGTTTTAGTTCTCAAAAAAATGTCCACTGTAGATAATAAACGTCTACCGAAAACGTCAAGGGCACAATTTGAAAATCTATTGAATTTTATTGAAAAAAATCGTATTGTTATTCATGGCAGAACAAAACCGACAGAAACTAACCGTGTAAATGAGTTATGGAAGAAGTTTACTTTAAACTTTAAAAATGGGGGGGGGTTGGATAAATTGAAAGGATTTGTTGCATCTCTTGCATCTGAATGGTGCTTATTCCTTGATTCCTCAAAAACAAGCCTTAAAGCAATTTTGCTAAATAATAGGAATAAATTTGCATTTGTATTTTGCAAAAAAAACTGTACGTGATGTAGGGTAATGGAGAACATTTTTGGATTCAGCAGACTAGAAAACATAATATTTACCAAAAACATTGCATGCAGCTGCTATTTTTTTTGAAGGCCTGTGTTATCTGTTTTTTCATTTCATTTCAATTACTGAAAACTTGTTATATGCAAATGCACGTTAAATGTTTCCTCCATATTTTATGAAAGTGTCTGAAATAGGGGGTTGGATAAATTGAAAGGATTTGTTGCATCTCTTATTCTTCGCCGTCTTATTTTTTCATTTAATCTAAAAATTAAATTTTGGCAAGTAATTTTTATGTACACATACTTATAACCAATATCTGTTCCACTTCTCCAATTTCATTTAAAATAAATAAATTCAGTAACTCTGTCATTTTTAATAACAAAATCACAGTAAAAGATCCGCTGACAGTCCTTCTACGCCAAGTTTAGAAGCTAACATACTTGTTTTGTTTTAACAGCATGTAGAGAGGTGTTTCCAAACACATGTTCAATGCAATTTTAACATAGGCATTATAACAGATCTGTTAAGTCAACATAGTATGTAAAGGATACATACTTCCAATTTATGTTGTTACATAATATATCACAAACATTTTAACATAACAGCTGTACAACAACACATGTTTAGGATACATACTCGGCCTTATTATCAGCGCACGTTACCATGTTATCAGTTGAAAATTCATTTCCATAAATAATGCACAACAGAATACCTAGTACACTGCCCTGAAGCACCCAACATTTTAAAGAGCATTTACTCGATGTGACGTTATGAATTTGTACATATTGACTGCGATTGTCTAAATAACTTTGAAGCCATTTCATCGGTTTACCTCCAATTCCGTAACACGATAGTTTTCCAATTAGCAATTCATGGTTTACCATATCAAAATATATAATAATTCAATAGTTGCTTTGCAATTTTCGATTAATCTGTGGCATAAAGCCCAACATACTACAGCATTTGGGTGATTATAAACAGGATTATCAGTCTAAAATCGAATAAATTATTTTTTTTTTTATGATAATTATTGTATTATATTTCATTTCAAATTCATTATAACTAGTTTTCCTAAATTTGTTGAGCATTATTCTTCAAAATTGATTTTAATGAATATGAATTTCTTAAATTAAGTATTTTAATAACGCCCTGAATTGTATCATAAAAGGGAAAAACAAGAATCTGACCTACACTGTAGTAGTGAAAATATAATTTAATTGTTATATAAAGATATCACAGCAGAAGTTTAATAGGCTATAGCTATTTAATTAAATTATGTAAATATTCAGGTGAATATACTATATGTACCGGCAACATTGCAACGATGGTGTGTCTCACTGCACATATATGGATTCCAAAGCTATTATATGCAAATGTGACACCCCCTAATGAGGTTGCAAACAGTAAGATACAGATCCCAGTAGCCGGTGACCGTTTTAATCTGGTCATCGAGATAATCTCTCCTTTTCTTAGGTCTCGAGTTCGCGACGTTGGTACCATTGCAGCGCTACCGTTCTTCATCGCTGTTCTATAAAAAGAGCAATAGGGCCGCAATTGGAAAAAAGAAGATGAAAAACTTCGAAGATGGCAAAAAGGGAACGCTATCTCTCCATCGAAACTTATCTCGAAACAACTTACTTAAGGCGGAGATCGTGAAATCCTTATCTATAACTCGATTTACACGTGTACATGGGCTTTTTAATGAACGAAATTTTATGTTTTCAAACACGCAATTATTCCACAGGAAGAAATGTTTATGTGAATGCCACCGTTGCAACGAGAACTGTTGTCGTTCCGATACGAACATTACGGCTCCGAACGGGAACAAACAAGATACTCGTAAATCTGATTCGCTACTTTACCGATATACATTAATATAAGTGACCGTACAAATAACCCACATTGAATTCTCTCTTAACGCCAATAATGATAAAAACATGACAACATCAAAGGAATAAAAATACAGGATTTTATTAAGAAATTTGTTAAATACATTTTCTTTAAATTACAGAAGTTCTCAATAACGAATTCTTATTAAATATTATTTTAGTTATAGTTTTAGATATTAATATTCACGACTGCTTTGACTGACTCAATCCATTTTCTTTTCCTTTCCAATATTCTCTGATTTACTGCTATTTTTGCTTGACGGTATTCACTTGATATGTGTCAATCGACTTGCTTTTTGAGATCCTGCTATCTAGTCTTTTAAATAGTTCTTTTAATCTATGATTGGTTGTTCGTTCTCATTACCAATTTATTTTGAAGCCTTTAAGAATTGGTTTTTAATTTTTCTTGATTTGTTTCAATTTTTTTGTTCATTATCCAGTCTTAGCATTTATACAATACTGTCGAGCTTACTATCCGTTTGCATGACCTCATTTTTACTTTTCTAGAGATATTTTTCGCCTTTGACATTTTGTGAAAGGCTCCATCCACTATACTCCATTTAGTAAGTCTTTTTATTATCGTTACTTCTTTCGTTGTATTTATGACGCTCATTTACTCTTATTTAACTTATTTACTCCTAGACACTCCTATTTAAATATTTTTTCAATTCTTTCGTATGCTTGTCATTTTCTCTTTTCCGCATCCTTTCAACCAGGTTTTATCTGACTTTTTGCTTTTGCGCAATTTTTAATTATATGTGCTGTATCTTTATTTTACTTCATACTCGGTATTATTTTTTTAAGGGGGTTTTCCAATTCCCATAACTTCCCATAATTTCTTCCCGCCGTCTTTGCATGTTATCTTTAATATAGTTCTCATATAGAAGTCTGTCATGATGTTCTCGTTTTATTCTTTCCTATATTTTTTATACTTTTTTATGTCTTGATGAAATTTGTTTTTGGATATGACAAATAGTTTTGCTAAGTGGTCAGCAAAATAATTTATATAAGTATCTATGAAATGTAGTTTAATTTCATATATTTTTTTTTAACTTTTGAACTTCATCTAACAACAAATTTCAACTAAACTGCACAATATTTTCATATTTTCAACTGATTTCTGAAAATTCTAGAATGTTTTTCAATACATCAACAATGAAAATTTAATTTGTAGTAAAAGTAGTTTCATCCCAACAATTAGCTATTGTAATACTAAAAATACTGAAATACTTATATAAAAATTGGAATTATTATTGTTTTTTCACTAGAAATTTACAACGGATGTGAAAAAATACTTCCAGATTGTTTCTGCTCAAACAGTGAATTAATTTGAATTAAATCGCATTTATGGACATATATTTGATAGTATTAACTTGTTTTTTGTTTTTTTGATACACATCATACATTAACATACACATGTGCAAATAACCAATATAGACGGGAATATCTGAAAACATAATTAACTATTTATAATGTAAAAGTAAGAAAATGTAATTTCATTTAATGTACTCTCATGACGGCGTAGGGCAACGATGAAAATTACACATTTATTATTACATTATTATTGCATAAATTTTCGTAAATATTCAATTCTATTCTTCTCTATATGTTGCTCTCATTATTCAACAATAATTTTCAAATGCCCCTGCCATCTTGTCGTGGTCTTCCGTTTTTCTCTTGCCTATTTGTTTTCTATAACGAATGGAAATAAAGCTAATCTTTATTAATTTAAAATCGTAGACCAACAATTGTTTCGCCAACACAGTAGATTCGCCAGGTATGTATTAAAGTAATTTACAAACACACATAGATAAGATGAATACAAAAAAAAACAGTTTTATTTTATTTCCAATTATGGATCTTCATCAAGTAAAAGCCGAATCGATCTGATTATTTTCTATACAGACCTATTTTTGAAATTCTCTCTAACTGCAATCTTTCCATATGTAGTAACTATATATTTGCAATATTTTTCATTCGTTGAGGAATTTTTCTTAACAGAAAGTGGCAGTATAATTAAAATGTTTAAAGGCAAATTTATGGTTGGCACGATGGCTTCTCTAGCTTTCTGACAATAGACTGTACAATTATTCTTAGGTACACGTTAACTTATATTTTTAATTTGTTTTTAAAAAGGTCTAATTTTGAGGATATTTAAATAATATCTAAGGTATGCCCATATGGCCCATATGGGAATGGTGCCCTTTAAAATATAGAGAATTATAAGCTTTTTGCTATTTGTTCCCTAACTACAGCTCTGTATAACAAGTTGTATCCACAAAACTAAATACCAGATACTAAAATGGATTTATGGGGGAACAATCTATGGTGTCTAACTTGACACACTTCTCCAATAACGAGTGAAGTAATCGACAATCAGCGCTAGATCGATGTCGTATACACCGATATTGCCAAAGTATTACATAGACTAGATCATTAAATTTTGAGAGCATATGAGATTGCAATAAGCTTCAGGCTAAAAGGGTTTAAAGTTAAAAACTTAAAAAGATATATAACCCCTTACCACAATTATTAATCGTATCCTAAATACAATTAAATACGATTTAAAGATAAATATTGTTGAAAAACTTTCAGAATGGGAGGTATTTACTCCATCCGAGGCTATAAATCCAACTTACTATTCAATCGGTTCGATGTGGCATCGATAAAGTTAAGGTATAAGTTGAACAGTCTAAAGTTTTTATACGACTTGGTTCACAACAAAGTAGATTGTATACAACTACTACAAAGTTATGTTTTTTGGGATCTTGTCCATGTTCCGGACAGTATGATACCTTTTATTGGTCAACGCCGAGAACTAATGCTGCCTTTGCATATTATATGCAGAAATTTCAATTCTATTTTTGACTTATGCAATATTAACTTTACTACGTTGACACAAATTCAAAACATGGCCAACCCATACTTTCTCTAGTATATATAGACTATGGTATATATATTTTATATTAGTATATTAGTAGGTGTTTGTTAATTTCTAAGTAATTGTCTAGTTATTGGATATGTATCCACTGGAGAAATAAATATATCACTATTATTATTATTAAATATGAATATATATATATATTTATTTGGGTATTCTATAGTACATAATATAAAAATATTTCGAAAAATCTTGTTTGGAAAAGAATGTTAATTGGTTTTTACTATACCAAGGAAATTATGCCCAAATAATTAATTTTAAGTGGTACAGCGGTTAATGCTGAATATTATCTTGATGTATTAAAACGCCAATACTAAGAACTAAGCACTTGGCTATTGTTTCACGATGATACGCTTACTTTTTAAACCAAAAATTACACTGATCAACACAGTTTGGTTTTCTTATGCACCAATACATGTAGTTTATTTCTTTCTTCATGCTGATTCTGAATCTGATTTAAAATTTGTTCCATCACGTCGGAATTTCGAGATATTTTCTTAAATAGTTTTTTCAAAAAAACGCATCAAATTTTAGAAAATTTCAAAGTTACTTTTATATAAGAAAGATACTACTAAAAATATTGCTATGTCGAACATTGAGTGGATATGTCTGAACATGTTCTTGCATGTTTCCTACGTCAGAGCACTTAAACCACGTCCATTTTTGCTTTGGAACCAATCAAATTAAGAATTGGTAGATATCTGAGTATATAAGGAACTACCGCGGTTCTTTAGATTCAGTCTCACTGCGTCGTCTGTTCGAGCAGTACACCAGCTGAGAGAACATACGACTTTATACCGTCATACGAAGCCGGAAGCAATGGCCGGCCGAATTGTTACTTTAACAAAATTAATTCTAAATCCAAACACCACGATCCACTGGTCACAGGAATTAAAAGAAGAGACATTCGAGATAATTGACCGAACGTTCAACGAAAGAGATATCCAGCACATTCTACGGACATCGCCAAACATATTTATGGTAGATCCAAACCAGCCAAAAATACAAGTCAGGATACCAGAAAAAAACACCGAACCGCTCAAAGAAGAAAAAAAACACCACCGAACACAGAACAAGATGCAAACTGAAATCAAAACCGCAGAAGACTTTATATACCCGAAATTCACGAAGAAGCCAAAAATAGACGAAACAACCTCACCGATCGAAACTAAAAATTCTGACGACGCCCTCGAAAACAAAACTGAAGGAAAAATGGAAGAAGAAACTTCCGAATTCACTCCACAGCCTTCAACATCAGCTAGCTCGCCCAGGGTAAGTGACAAAACCAACATCACACATAACACAACAACTAAAACACAAAAACCACACAAAATTGCACCAATAATAGTAATCGAAAAAGACAAATGGACACACATACGACACTTGCTTAAATCAAACAACATTAACACTGTAGAAAACAAACTGGTGAAACCAGGAATACACATAGAACCGACAACTGACAATGACTACCGTACACTTAAGCAAGCACTCGACAAAGAACACATACAATACTATACATTTCAACTAAGAAGCGAAAAGACACTAAAGGTAGTTATGCGTGGCATTCCTACCTTTATAACAGACACTGACATTACAGACAACTTGACTGACCAAGGCTACCCGACTTTAAAAATTAAACGCATGAACGGCAAACACGGAATACCAGCACCACTTGTATTAATCGAACTGACGAGACAATATAAGTCAATCTACAACATATGCGACTGCTGCGGACTATCTATTAAAATCGAACCACTAAACAAACGGACAGACATTATACAATGCCACAAATGCCAGACTTTCGGACATCACCAAAGAAACTGCAACGTTAACTACAAATGCATGAAAGGCGGAGACGAACATTCTACACATCTATGTACAAAGACGAAGACAACCCCACCAAAGTGTGCAAACTGCGGTGGCCCTCACCTATACACTTTCATAAACTGTCCCAACAATCCAAACAATCCTACAAACAAAACCACACCTCAACCTAAATACATACCAGCACCACCCCCAACAACAAATCCATGGACACAAAGACAAAAAGACACGACACTTAACACAGTTGACGAACTAGTACTTGCCTTAGGCAATATGCTAATAACACTACACTCGACAAACGCCACAAAAGAACAAATACAATACTTCGTAACACAAACACAGACAATAATAACACTCTACAATAACAAACATTAAACACACACACAACTGAAACGAAAAAAAAAAAAGATGATGACCAGTAAACGAACACATTTGACTTAAACGCAAAAAAGCGACTGACACACAGACTTTACACAAACACAATACACACAGGACCGCACAAAAAACACAACAACGCACGATTAAATCAGACTCAAACACGCCACAACCCTGGGAAATACGAAACAACGGAGTGGAAGTGGAGGCAACTTCGACCACAAAACAAAATTCAAAGACCCATACACATCTTTAGATTCAATGTAAGGCGGTTTGTAATAGCTACACGTCTTTTTATTTCATAATGTCGTGTACATGTATATGATATATAATCCAAACAGTTTCTGTTACATATGTGGAGAATTTACTATCCACCAGCAGAAGCGGAATATTTCACCTTTAATAGAAAAGTTACATTTTCACAATTTTGTCTAAAACATTGAACATTAAGATAAGCCATGGACTCCCAGCATTTGCTACGAACGCAGTACTGTTACTCTGAGGGGCTGGTCAAACTGTAAGAAAAGCGCTATGCCATTTGCAAGAAATGGCATAACGCGATTTGACGTGAACAAACGGACCATTCGACTGATTACTACATTTGCTGCGCGAAAACTTATAAAAGTATAACAGTATAAAATAAAAAGAGAAATAATTTTTAAACAGGACGGTACCATACAGCTCCATGTAATGTACAATTCTAATTAATAGTATTTCATTTGCTTTTCGATGTTCTTTTCTTTAAAGTCTGATGTTCCGGAATCAACTTGTTGTTATTACTATTATATAATGAAACGGATATGCAAAATACATATCCGTAACTGTAAACAAGGACAAACACCTCGTATTTTTAGCATTTACTTCTGTTCAATACATATGTTTCAGCCATCTAGGCCTCATCGGTTGAACTAGTGAAGCAATTTATATACAAATTAATACAGATCTGTTAAACAACGGATCTGTATCTGTATCTACATTTACGCTAAAATCGTCTCCAAGCCATAACCAGTTTCGTTCTATCAGGCGACCCCAATTTAATCAGTGACATCTGACGGAAGAAAGCGACTAGGCCAGAAAAGGCGATCTTCCGCTCGAATAGCAAGGCTATTACAAATAAGCGGAAAAATACGTATATTGGTGCTGTCCATTAACACGCGCCAGATGGCGGTAAATATACAAAAAAGGGGATATTTATCAATACGTTTTGCACGTATTACGCCGTTGTTATATAATGAAACGGATATGCAAAATACATATCCGTAACTGTAAACCAGGACAAACACCTCGTATTTTTAGTATTTACTTCTGTTCAATACATTGTTGTGTTTAACAGATCTGTATTAATTTGTATATAAATTGCTTCACTAGTTCAACCGATGAGGCCTAGATGGCTGAAACATATGTATTGAACAGAAGTAAATGCTAAAAATACGAGGTGTTTGTCCTTGTTTACAGTTACAGATATGTATTTTGCATATCCGTTTCATTATATAACAACGGCGTAATACGTGCAAAACGTATTGATAAATATCCCCTTTTTTGTATATTTACCGCCATCTGGCGCGTGTTAATGGGCAGCACCAATATACGTATTTTTCCGCTTATTTGTAATAGCCTTGCTATTCGAGCGGAAGATCGCCTTTTCTGGCCTAGTCGCTTTCTTCCGTCAGATGTCACTGATAAAATTGGTGTCGCCTGATAGAACGAAACTGGTTATGGCTTGGAGACGATTTTAGCGTAAATGTAGATACAGATACAGATCCGTTGTTTAACAGATCTGTATTAATTTGTATATAAATTGCTTCACTAGTTCAACCGATGAGGCCTAGATGGCTGAAACATATGTATTGAACAGAAGTAAATGCTAAAAATACGAGGTGTTTGTCCTTGTTTACAGTTACGGATATGTATTTTGCATATCCGTTTCATTATATAACAACGGCGTAATACGTGCAAAACGTATTGATAAATATCCCCTTTTTTGTTATTACTATTGTTAGAACCATAAAAGAAACGAAATTGTACATAGTTTTTATGACAAAATTTAAAAAATTAAAATTTGTTGACTTGTGCTATTATTTTTTGCTTCCAAATCTACCATATTCACTCGAATTGAGTCCGTGCAATTATTTTTTATTCCCTAAACTACATTTGTCGGTGAGACGAAACTCTTTCGCATTAATTGAAGATGTTCATAAAAAAGTTGAAAGAATGAATAAAATTATTTTTCTCAATATTTCTTCATTCTTCACTCTGGTTCGGGACAAATAGCGCAATTAATTTCTGTATAACAATGAATGAATTTTTATATTAAAATATAATTATATGAGAAAAACACTTCTTGCATACACATTATTAGTTATTGTCCATAAGCAGAATATCCTAGTAGTTATTCGGAATGTAAATGTAGTAACAATATGATTATTCATACTAGCGTGTCTGTAAATTATACGTTTACATGGACACCCATATGATAGATATCAAATGCTCGACAAACGACTTTATTGTTACACGCAGATTTATTTTAATTACGAGTGTATCTATCGTGTCTACATACATTTTTTTATTGTTTAGACAAAACTAAAGCGAGTAATAAATATAAAAGTGAGATCGGTAGCGAAAATAACGACACAAGTAGCCGATGGCATCTGAAACAGTAGACTCGTTTACTTGTCCACCTACACTAAACAACTTACTTAAAACCAATTTCCATATATATTTCATTGTATACAAACATTAATTGGCGTGAATTCTTATTTACTACAGCCGTACATTCACAATCGAGGAATGTTGAAATTAATTCTTTGATATATATATATATATATATATATATATATATATATATATATACAGTGTTTTTCCGAAAGTAACGGATAAATTCTATAAAATGGTTGAAAAAAGTGGTTTAGAAAATCGCTCGAACACGTCGATTTTTATTTTAAAATCTTCATTTAAAGATGCAATTTTCTATCCCCCCCCGCCCTCAATCACTAACCCAAGCAATCCAACTTTAAAAATTAAAGTACTCCTTAATGCCCACACGTTAACCTTTTGGGGATGCGTATTCGCCTCCATCATCCATTTTGGATTTTCAACCGCCCAATTACGGCAACTTTGCTTATTGACGATACCATTTAAACAAAAGATTGTCTCATCAGGAAAGAGAATATTTCTAATGAATGCATTGGAGAGTTCCATCATTGGCTCGCAAAATTGTACTCGTCGATCAAAATCATCTTAGATTAAATGTACTTTGTAGGGATGAAAATTTTCCCTAGGAAGCAGTCTAAAGTGAACACTGTATTTTTTGACATATTAAGATGCGAAGCGACTCCCACGAGGGTTGAATATGGATTTTCTGGCAGCATTAACACGGTATCCAATTGCCTATCTTAATTTGAAGTCGATGGACGCCTGGCCTTAAGTTTATCTCGTACATGTCCAAGATCACGAAATTTGTTCCCAATTTGACTTACCATCGATTGCGATAGTGAAGGACGGTTTGGGTGAGTTTCATTGAACAAAGTAAGGACTTCATACGTCCGAATTATATCTCCATACCCAATCATCATTAGAATTTCGATTCTTTCAGCTTCAGTAAGTCTCATTGTTGCTATTTTATTTCTCGGATCGTTAAACAAGTAACACACACCCCCTTCGTAATATCAATAAATCGTATTTGACATTTAACTACAAATAATTTTCAATTGCTTTTATCATTTATATCAAAATTTGCACGAATATTGGCACTTTCATTTCAATACATTTTTGTTGAATATGTGAGTTGTTTATCAACCGATTCTAAAAAAAATTTTTTTTTTTGGTTTTTGGTATAAAAAATGCTATCAAATGAGACGCAATGGGTACTTTGCTATTTGAATTTTTAAAGTTGTAGTTGTTAGCGCTTAGGGATTGAGGGGTTGGGGGTAGAAAATTACATATTTAAGTGAAGATTTTAAACTATAAGTCGACGTAAACGAGTATTTTTCTAAAACATTTTTTTCAACTATTTTATAGAATTTATCCATTCCTTTCGGAAAATAATGTATATACAATATGTATACAATTTTCCTAACTAAATTTATAACAATCTGCCAATTGGTTTTTACCAAGGAGTTGGGAACGAATTCGTTTAAAGATTTTCTTGAACATTGTTTGCTTTTAAATTTAGCATCTTTTATTTAAATCAGTCGTTTTATAGTTGAACTAGTTTCTTACGGATAAATAATATTCATTCAAAGTAATTGCGTAATCCCGAAGAATGGGAAATAGAACAAGTAGTAGCTATAGATCAAAATGGAGACCAACAAATCTGCAGAATATATAAGGAAGTTTTATTACTAAATGTCGCTTACAAGATCTTGTACAACTATTTAATTTTTTAAAAATATGAAACATTTGGTAGGACAGAAACAGTGCTATTTTACAAAGGGTAAATCTACAATACATGCTATTCACACTTTAAAATGGATAAAAGGAAAAGTACATGCGTGCGATTTCAAAATAGATATAATTTTCATAAATTACAAACGAGCTTTTGATTCTATTAATAGAAAGATACTTATAAAAGTATTTAAGATTGTTAAACTTACAAGATTAATAACAAATAATAAATAAATGAAACAAAAGTTAGTATTAAAATACAAACGGGTTAAACAGAAGCAAATAATAAAGGACTAAAGCAAGCAGATACATTGTCAATAAACGCCGCCAATTAAGTACGCAAGCAGCGGCGTAACTGCGTTGGCTTTACTGAAATAAAAGTGCGCGTTATTTAGAAAAATGCTTTCCGTTCGAATTAGACATACGCGGATTCGTCTGTAAACAACTTCACATTATCATAGATGTTCATGTATTAAATACATACAGCACGCGAAGCGCTGGTAAAGTGAGTCTTACGAACCTCTCGCTTGTTAGCGCCTCTGTAAGCCGACCGATAATGGCTTGTTTAATTATCAGCAACTCGATTTAAACGTGAAAAAATTACAACGTCCAAACAATATTCTTTTCAAATTTTAAGTGTGCTGCACTACGCAGTGGTTTATTCAGTTGTTTGGAGTAAATATTTGTCATGTCATGTACGATAATTAATACATAAATAAAAGAATTAGTAAAAAGTTGTCACATTTATTTTTCACCGATTTTACCGCCTGTAGATAATGATATATATCAAATTTAGTTCATTATATTCGTTATTTTCTTTGTGATCCCGGCTGTAACATCTAGAATGGATTGTGTGCACTGAATTTGACCCGGCTTCGGTGGTGCAATTTTACGTGATTATATTGTTAGACGTGCGAGTGTGTAGACTTGATTTTTGGGTGCTCCATAAAGCGACATAAAAGCCCACACTATACCTTAATTCTTATGGTAATTTTCACTGTCAAGCGGTTTCAAAAATGGTATGTGTGGTAGCTACTAGAAGCCCTGCTACCGTTAGTGAATTTGGCCGTCGCACTGCGAAGCAATTAGACGTAGGTAGGCTTTCTTTGTCCGACAAGCGGAATATATATATATCGCAACGAGGAAGACAGTCAACCAAGTAATTAATGGAAAGAGAAAATCAAGCCAACATCGTCTTGACCGAACCCCTGGTGACAAGAACACGTACCAACTGTGGGTTCATCCATCTCTGTCGCACACATACCGAGGATCGTGGTATTTCTATAAAGACTCATCTCTTTTTTTTTGTGAAACTTAAATATTCGTCGAATTTTTCGTTTCCTTTTTTATATTTGCTTTTATAACGAGTTCCACTATTGATTCCAATTAAAACGGAATATAGTCTTAGTTATATTCTTATATGTATATTTGGAGCTTTGGTAAATTATTACGTAATTCACGTATTTATTAAAAGCATTTACTTGATTATTATACAATGTTGAAATTAATTATCGTACATATATGGTTATAGAATTTATTTTTAAAATAATTTTGTATTTAAATAAATGGTTAATTTAGTTTGTTTCACACAATTAAGTAATTTTAACGAAAACTTTGTGTAACATTCTCGGAATATATTTCATTGATTCGTCACCACGCAAACCACGGGCGTGTCAGAAAGTTGTAGTAGAAATCTCTTGATTAACTAAATTTTCATTGATTAACTAAATTGTCATATTTTTGGAGTATATTGCAGTTTAACTTAATTTATTATATTTTTGGTGCATTTTGCTGATACGACACAAATTTAATGTAATATTTTTGTTTTATGTTCGATATACAGGTTGACAGAAATAACGGTGGAAATTGCGAAGCGTATTACATACACTAGCACGGGCATATTTACACGTACATGTGACTCTAATGCCCGTAGGCATAGTTTAGTTACAATGGGGATACATTCGTCATTATTTAATATGTGTTTAGTACGGCAGAATGAAAGTGTGGATGTATAGATTTGCTTTAAGGAATTGCAGCCGCTATTATAATAATTGATGTATGTATGCGTTAACATTGAACTGAAACAAATCTCTTTAAAAATTTCAACTAAAATAAAATTATTAATGAAAACTAAATAAAGTTCTTATGAAAAAACGAAACAAAATTCTAAATGAAATGGACAAAATTTATTTTAGTTTTTCGCGAGAGTTTGCTCAGACGCACGCATCGAGATGCGAACAACGAATGTCATCCCCGCTCTCCACATACCCCACCACATGAGTGAAAGCCATCCCTACCATTAGTCTTGAAAATTGTTTTACATATATATGTATATGTGTGTGAATTTGAAGCTAAATATCTACGTTTAACTACGCCAATCTATATATTAATGTCATAATATACCGTATGTTAATTTTCAATTGTCATTCTATTACAACGTAAATTCGTTTGTGACTTGAAAAACACTTTATTAATACTTTTTTTTGTCAATATACGATTTAACTATTTTCGATTCCTTATTTTGTATTTAGGTATCACTTCTTTAGTTTAATCCGACTTTTTTTTATTTCAATTTAGCAGTCTGTAAGCGCATGCGCCTACGAACGCGCAACGCTTTTCTTAGTTTTCAGTCCCGAGCCTCCGTACGTAAATCTAAGTGGGGCTACCTGCCATCTGTTTAGCCAATCCATGACCGTCTCCATTGACTAAGGGCATACACAATAAATAGAGGCTCCCTTTTAAATTGTGCTTTACAACTACTGATCTTTACATTTTCCGAACGTCTTCATTACGCCAAGGCAACGTCTGCGCGCGCACTATAGCAAAGGTTTAACATGTCTGTGTTTATTACTAATGGATACGAACATAAATTTTAATCAAGTGAATGTCGATTCAATTCAATATTTTTTGATACTTCACTATCAAAATAAAAAAATAGGAAGCCTTTAAAATAAATAAAAATGTTAATGTATACAATTATATAAATATACGAGGGCGGATTGATATAAAAGGTCTCAAACAACGCCATTGTGTGAGTAGTAGGGATAGAAACAAGTTCTAACCCGTAAACAGTAATTTCGAGTACCTCGTTTTAGCATGCAAAGTTTCATTGTCCTGTGTACCGTCGTTGAATAACAGTGGCTTTTATCATGAGTTAGATTTCTGAAATGCATATCAACCAACAACAAAAGTTGTTAATTGCAACGATTATATATTGTGAAGAATGTTCGCCAGTGGGTCCGATGTGCAAAATTCTGTAATAGAGGCGAAATGAAGGTGGTGGTGACGAGGTGCTTGAAAAGCGATCAGGCCCGCCAGTACCAGTGACGTTTGAGACGAATAAAAGGCAATGAAAGCGCTGATTAAAGAAAATCGTCGATAATTACCGAATGTCATTAGAAATCAAAGAAAAAATATTTGTGAAAAACTTCTTAATCGGTATCGACGCGAAGGGGAGATGATTTTCTCATGAACATCAACACTGGGGACGAATATCCGGTTCATCTTTATCTTTATGACCCCAAAACAAGCGACAGGCTATGAAATGTCATCGTCCTGATTCTTTACGCGTACGAAAATTCGGAAGAATTCCATCAGCGTAGAAAGTCATTGCCATTTGCACCGAATATCTGCCAAATGGATCAACGATTAATTCAATCAGAACTGCAAAATTCACCTGTCTGAAATTGACGTCCTCCGTATAATCCTGATTTGACACCTTCAGATTTCTGGTTGTTCCCGAAGTTAAAGGAGATATTGAAAGGTAAAACGTTTTTCGTCAGACACTGAAGTTCGGGCTGCTGTTAGCAATTGCATCAACAGTAAACAACAAAGTTTTTTCATTGCCGAAATGAAGAAATGTATTCAGCGTTTGGAGTAATTTGTTGTATTAAATGGTGATTATGTGGAAAATAATTATATATATTGGTAATACAGTAAATTTACTTCATTATGAGACTGGTATCATTATTTTGTTTTTACTTATTCTTATTTTATAGAGTTGGAGACCTTATATATCAATCCGCCCTCGTGTAGAAGATAAATTAAGAAGAAAATAAACTAAAAATTTAATCGAAACTAACACATGAATCATTAATATAAAATCATGAATAGTCCTGAAATTGGGGCTAAATTATATCGAAATCAGAAAACTAAGGGAACGTCCAAGACAATTTTAAATTTCTGCAGACGAGGCATGTACACAGTGACGCTCAACATTAAAGAACGTTATAATTTAATAAAATATTTTCGCAATAAACTGTCATATAAAACTATTCAATTGGTTTGCTAATTTGTATATTTTTTAACTTTCAAATGCGTCGAAAAATAAGTAGTTTACGAAAAAATGTCCAGATTTAAAATTTAATAATTTAATGGAGGAAATATATTGGTGATAGAATTAGTCACTCCCCCCTCCATGTAGGTAGGTTTGGAGTAACTTTGAAATCTTAAATAGGAATCCGTATATTTCATTACAGATTCGAATTACAATAGAAAAAGTACGCAGTATTTGAAACATTTTTTTCAATACATAATATCTGGCGCCGTAATCGATTAAATTAAATTTTTCTTAGTTTCTCGCACTGAGAACTTATGCGTATGATTCTGAAATTTGCTTTTAATAAAAAGAATTCCACGAAAAATGACTTATCAGGAAAGTACTATTATTATGACCCAGGAACGGTCGTCCTTCTTCACATACTTAGTCAAAGCGATTTCCTTCGCTCATGACTTATCGGAGTGCTTTCAAAAACAAAATTGTATTTTTCTTTAATGCCATCTCTTATGTTGACAATAATTTTGATAAAATGTTTTTATATGAACAACGTATGTATTCAATGTTTGTGTTACTTCTTCCATTCATTTTTTTTCTAATTTCGAAATAAACATACAAAAGAAAGGAATAACTTTAAGAAGCAACTTATTTTACTCAATTCTAAGAACATTTTGAAAAGTAAATGACCTGTTTCTGTTAGGCTGTTAATAGTACCTACCACCGAATGGAGTATTTAACTGTACAAGAGAAAATTGAAATGGTTCTGGTGTATGAAGAAGCTGGCTAGAAGTCTTCATAGGATTCTGGATAGGATTCGGTCACGTCTTTCATTTTACCGTACTATCATACAATTCACTACTGATGGAAGTGTTCAATCGAAAAAAAGGACCCGTCGAGCAACAGTCACCGGGAGAAAATAATTAAGTCGCTCTATTAGTTACAGTGGCTGTAAATCCGCATGTTATCACAAGAAAAACAGCTAGCTGTTCTGGATTATCACACACCAGTGCTAGAAAATGTTTAAAACATCAAAATATAATCCATATCATGTCTCTTTACATCAAGATCTTCATGGTGTTGATCTTCAAAATCTTGTAATTTTTTTGTGAACAATTATAGCAAAATCCCAATTTTATCTTTACGTATTGTTCTCCGACGAGGCGTCTTTCACAAACCACGAAACGGTTAATCGACGCATTACACATTACTAGATTGTTGAAAATCCGCAATGGCGTCGCCAAGTTGATCACCAGCTCCCTTGGACTATCAACGCTTCGTGTAGAATAATTGAGAACGAAGTCATCGCCCCCCATTGAAGGCCACTTGAATGGTGAAATGTACCGACACATTTTGGAAAATGAACTGCCAGCACCACTAGAAGCCGTTAATTTAGAAAAGCGACAGAACATTTGGTTTCAACATGATGGTTGTCCAGCACACTATTCGGTGGTAGTACGTGAAGTACTTGATCGTAATTTCAATGTTTACTGGATCGGTGTCCAAAATACAAGAATCAAGTACCGACAACACGTGAAAATATAATTAAGCGAATCAGAAATGCGTGTGCCGAAATTCAAGAAGATACACTTCTCAGTTGTCTACACTCATTTGATATGCGAATCAATAAGATCATTGAAGTCGAAGGCCATCATTTTGAGTACTTACTTTAATTGAAAAATGATAAGGCGAGGGGAAATCTAGCAGTCTAGTAAGTGTGAGGCGAAGGGACTTACATAAATAAAGCACCCTGATACGTGAGAAGCGAGGAGACTCATGTTAATCAAGCAACCCAAGGTGGCAGTACGTACACGTTGTTGTTGTTGGGTTACGCTAAATGTAATTTATTCACCAGCAATTTACATTTCGACAGGTGACATTTTCCCAGATATTCAAAATTTGTAAAATAAATAAAATATAAATGACAGTATATTAATGACATTAATATACTGTCATTTATATTTTAAATTCCTTGATAAAGGCATCATTTGCCGAAACATATAGGGTTATTTTAAATATATATATTTTAAAGTAAAACCAAACCTTAAATCGCCAACAAATTGAATTTACCATAACATACAAAGGTCACGAAATAATTATTGCACCATTGCCGAAACATGTAGGGTTGTTTTAAATATATATACTTTGAAGTAAACCAGACCTTTAATCGCCGACTGATTGAATTTACCATATCATACCAAGGTCACGAAAATATTATATATATATATATATATATATATATATATATATATATATATATATATATATATATATATATATATATATATTGTTGTAGGGCAATTAACCCACATATCAAATTCTTCTTCTTATAAGATAACAGATCCGAGAATGTTATATCTGAAAAATAATGTTTTGTGAGATTATTGAATAGCTAAATTTTTGTATATTAATGTAAAACCATAGTTGGATTTAGAAATTTTGATATCGATAAACATTGTAAATTATATTCAATCTATTTTTATTACTCGCTCTTTATTTAAATATCTTTACATTTTTCCGCGAAGATCTAGGTTTTCTAAATCTGATTATAGTTATATTCTTTGTTATACATATATTTCTTTTAATATTGTAATATCTTTTATTGTTCCTTGGATATTATCATTTCTAAAAATTTGAAATACGTGAGTAGATTTTATCAGCATGACGTTTAGCTGTCAGAATTATTTTCATTACTAAATTATATATTTTATTTACAAAAGTAACATTCAAAGTTATTATTTATTTTAATTTGTCATAGTTGTCTTTAATATAATTTTCGAGATCATTGTACAAATTCCTAAGAAAATCTGATTTATGGAAATACAAATTTTTCTTATGGGAGCCGGGACAACGAAAAACAATATTATTGATTATTATTTTTTGATTGATTGAGAAGTTTTTTTGCATGCAGTTGGATAATTAAGTGTTATTTTTTAATTCTTCTACGAAATTATTCTTATAATAACTTAGAACAACGTTCTAATCACCAGAAAATGGATAATTTATAATTATTTGACATATTTACCTTGCGAGAAGATTTTCTTCGTGTGTGGAGATCAAGGAAACCAAATAATCTTCACTATTTTGATTCCTTCTATATATTAATCTTTCTTCGTTTATGCAGTTTTACTAGAGAAGCTACTGGAATTATCTTTGGAAATTTTTGGACAAGAAACACTCATCTGGAAATCGTATATACACATAACCTTGCTGTTTACATCGTGCAAGAGGACCATGTGCGATTCTACAACTATATTATCTACCAGACGTTCGAAATAAGGATATCGTAACCTGCCATTGCTGTATCTGTTGGTTTTCTACGGAACATTTTACATGTTAGAAGACACGTGATTTGACATTTCCATTTGTACTTAAAGTGACAGGTATTTTGTAAAGATTGTTTACCTTAATTATATTAAAGATATAACTTTTCTCGAGATCAGATACCAAATTTCTAAATTTACTCACGACATTTCAAAGTAACTATACAACTTTAATATATTATATCTTGTTTTATAATTGGAAAAGGACATCAGTTGATTTCTAAAATATATTATAATTATTATTGACCTAGTCGTTTTATTGTATGTACTCTTGTGTAGCTTTCTGTACGTCCGGAACCTACCTTTGACCCAGAGATAAGCAGTATTCATCTCAGATTATCTTTTATTTATTACATTTGAGCTAGCATAATACAGGGTATTCTTTCTAAATTTATTTATATTTATCATTAATATATTTTCTTATTTTCTTATACCACGTCAGCGTTATATCATTAATCGGCGGTCCAACTTACGGGCAGTTATCCGTATTATTACATTATATATATATACAGATAATTATTTCTTGACCTTTGTACAATATAGTAGATTTAGATATTCGGCGATTGAAGGTCTGTTCTACATTAATATGTATATATTTAAAATAAGCTCTTACATGTTTCGGTAAGTATACTTACTTATATACATATTAATGTAGAACAGACCTTCAATCGTCGAATATCTAAATCAACTATATATATATATATATATATATATATATATTGATAACGTCCCCCTTTTATAATGGGCTGTGGTGAGATTATAAAATGTTAATGAGATAAAAGTGTAAGATAAAATTATGTATTTGAAAAGATTAGTCGGGCGCCTTAATTTATAAAATCTCACCCCAGATTGCGCTATCTTTATCTCAAATAGCCAACTAGTCGGAAAGCAAGAAACTATATTTAATAAAACTTTACTAAATGTGGGTGATCTCGGGCTCGTTGTGAGTTTTAGGTTGTTGCTTCCAAAAAAGAGAATAATATTAATGTTGACGCTTAATATAATAACTCCTACAAATAAATATGAACAAATAAAAGATTCATGTAAAATTAAAAATATTATGTTTATTAAATTAAAGGAAACTGTAAAAATATAACGTATTACAAATGTGATATTAACGAAACTGCATATACGCATAAACAACAAGGTGTTACTAATGTGAAAAGAGGTTATGTGTGTTAAACTAATAAATAATATGTATATAAATGTGAATACTCTTATTACAATTATGGTGAGTACCCTTTTATTGTTATCTCTAAGATATAAATAGGTTGTTTAATTAAATATAAAGATCATGACAGGACGTGGTAGATTAGGTAAATAATTCGAGAAGATTATAAAATAAAAGTTTAAGGAATTTAATTTTTGAAAAAAAAAATAAATATTATCTGAAAACCTGTTATAATAATGATGTGTGAATTGGGAAGATCCTCGGTGATCCAAAAATGTTCGGGTGCAGCACAAAATGATGGCGGTGTAGGTGGCTGTTTACGCAGACGCTATCGAAGATTTTCCTCGGACTTCGTCTTCGGTGCCTAATTACTCACTGCGCTCGTTTCTGGCTGTAGAATTTCAGGTATCGTTGTTGATGTACGTTAGACTATATTGTTGAAGTTCAGCGATGGATTCTTATATATATTTCTTCTGATTTTCTATCGTTTTCGGTGGAACTACGTCTGTGACGCTATGTTGTTTGAAAGTTCGTTATTACCGAAAATTCTTGTAGTAATTCACTTGACGATCGAGTTAATTAATATTCTGGATACTTTTTATCACTTTTAGCTGAATTTATAATTTAAATTTGTGTTTTATACAAGATTTCTAAGGCTTGGTCTAAAAAGATGCGTCTATTTATTTTTTCAAATTCAAGGATCGAATAATTCGACAGCACTTGTCTGAATATCACCAAACACGCTATCTATTGATATCAATAATCTCGATGATTTACCCTTTTAACAATTTTATATAAAAAGTATTTGATTAATTTAGAATATCTAAATGATTTTAAAAATTATATTATAAATTACCAAGTTAGGTTAAGATAAATTTGAATGATACAAATCGCATACTGCGCATGATAAATGTAAACCTAGCGAGATGTCAATTTGTAGGCGTGTCTTACTAGTGTCGATATAATACAAAGTTGCATATGGATTTGAATATGTTTTTCGCGCTAATATTTGAAAATTTGAATATGATATAATAAAATTAAATAATGAAAGGAAAATGTATATAGAAATTTAAAGAATGAAATGATCGTTATAAAAATACATATGCACTTCGATACTACTAAGACTTAATAATATTATTTATATAACCATTATATTATAACCCTTTTTCACTTTGTATGTCTTATTCTTCCTATTTTAGATGCAGCTCTATATGGATAACATGCATCACAACAATGTCCCCGTCGAAAAAATGTCGGAATGTACAAATGAGGACATTCTTTTCGCTGAAGATGATGTAGGAAATGAAAGATAACAACCTTGTTTTTCTAAACTTATTACGTGTCGTTCGAATTAAACAATTAGAAAGAAAAATAAGTTAACACCTTAATATAAAAACTTTATGAATTGTAAAAACGAAATGTTTGTTTGTGTGATGAACTTCCTTAACATTATATTAGTATACCAAAGTCTTTTTCTCTTTTTTTTTTTTTAATTATCAACTATTATTCTATTGTTTCTTTGTAACTTCTCTTTATTTATTCAAGCTGTCCAAATTCAAATTATTCAGTCTAAATTAATGTTTCTTGTTTAAGTATATTTATTTGTAATTATATAACAATAGTTTAGTTGTAGTATTCATTTAATTGATGTATTTTGCGAGCTATAACATACCTTTCAATGTAATTAATAATTTTAATGACTGTATTTATTCAATTGTATATTACTGTTCCGTTAAATAATCCTGCAACATCGAAATATGGTATCTACCCTTTATGTACCCGGTTTCTTCTTCCATTAATTCATAAGTATTGTTGCCTAAGATTCTATTAATAATATAAGGTCCTTGATATGGTTTTAGCAGTTTTCCCATTATTTTATTTTTAAGATCAGTTACTCTCAATCTTTTCACTATTACCCTATCATTAAGATTATATGTTTTATATTTCTTATCAACGGTATTCCTCTTTCTTTCCCATTTAATTTTCTTTGTCAATAATTTCTCTCTTACTTCTATAAGTCGTTCGTTGAAGTTGATGGCTTCTGGATCTGTCCAAGGTCTCTGCGGTGGCTGACCAGTAAAAATTGTGATTCTGGTTCTATGTTGACAAGCCAAAATGCGTTCTTAAGATCTAACTTGCTGTATATGGGCTTATTACCACATTTTGTTAATAATACATCGATATTTTGCGGCATTTCGAATTCGGGTTTAATTCTTCGGTTCAATGCTCTTGCATCTAAACATATGCGTAGAGATAAGTCTTTCTTTTGGACTATTACTATCGGATTTATAAAGTAGGTATTTGACTTCTCTATTATGCCAGTCTGTTCTAATCGTTCCAGTTCCTGACTTACTTTCTGCTGATAATGATACGGAATGGGGTAATTTTTACTAATTAGTGGGTCTTCGTTATCTATTTTAATCGGATGCTGATATCCTTTTGCAAACACTACATCATTGTTAATAAGAGTAATATTATTGTATAAAATTGCTATTAAGTCGGGTATGACAGTTGTATCTGGTATCTTAGAGTTCTCTATAAAATTCTTTATATCATCATAATTATTTATTGTTTTCGCTACTTGATTATCCATTCTAACTTCCATAACATCTCCTCGCTCGTGACAATCCTTCGTTCCTTGCCTAACTACCATTCTCTCTATTCCAATATTTGTATTATTAAATTCTATTATTTCTCCATCTGTTTCATTATTCCCCTCGTAATCTCTTCTATTGCACGGTTCATTATTTAATATAATATTATTTATTTCACTCGTAAGCACTTCCTTCTTATATAGGTTATAACCTTTTAACTCTTCTTCTGATAATTGTTTTTCAAATATAACTTTATTCACATCTATATTTAGTATACCATTTTCGAAATCTAAGATCATTTTGAGTTTTTTAATACTGTCAATACCTATAATACAGTCGTATTGTAGTTTGTCTATAATATAGCAATGTATGATGTATTTTGATTTGTCGACTAATATTTCTGTTGATAATTGTTTTGTTACCGTCCCCATGCGTTTTCCGTTCGCTGCAATGATATCTGTCCCTTTCGTTTTTACAATGTTCTTCTCGTATCCCCGTATATTCGTAGCTTTCTCTGCCTTTAATAAAGTTATTTCCGCTCCTGTATCGATTAAGCAATATAAAAAGATATTTTCGAATTTTAATTTTACAATAGGTAAAGTATATATTTGGGTAGTTTGGTTGCCTGCATCTTCTACAGTAATGAATTCTTCTGGATGTTGATAGAAAGTAATATTTTCAAATTTAAAAGGTATGTTACAGTCGTCATGGGTTTTTAATTTTGTGCTGATGATGGGCCTTGTGTTGGGTTGGTGTAGAGGTCCTCTGTTAAAATTGGCGTTTTTTTTAATACCTCCTCCATATTTGTTCGTATCGGCGATACAGATCGATGACGTCTGTTAATATTATTTACGTGACCACGTCCACGATTACGGATATGATTAAATCCTCTTCCTTGTTGATTAGTATTATGGTTTGTATTGTTATTGTTTGTTTGTCGATCCGTAGTGCGATTGTAATTATTGAAATAATTATTACTGTTGTATCTGGATGGCTGGTAGTTGTAATTAGGTCTATTTGATGGATTGTTTGAATTATTATTATCCCGATCATTGTACATATTATTGTTAGAATTGTTATTATTATTATATGTTCTTGTAAAATTTTGATTTCTATTATTGTTGTTGAAATTATTATAACGTTGCGGTGGTGAGTTATTTGGGTTATTGTTCGGATTATTTGAATTTTGTGACGGATGATTGCGAGAGTTGGGATTGCGATATATGTGTTGTGGCTGATGGTTATTCTCCGAATAATCATCTAGACGTCTCATTATGTCTATGAGAGAGTCCATATCCGTAACTCTTTGACATATGATAGCCTGTGTATCGGTGTAGATGAAATGATTTAGGAGCTGCCTGGCAATCATTGATTCTTCCATGTCATTCAGGTGTTTACACTGGTTATAGATACGGGAAGCGTATGTCTCGCGTGATACTTGTCCCAATCGATATTTGCCTGTCAACAACCGTATTCTAGCTCTGTTTTGTTGCGTTTCGTCCCAATAATTCTTCTTAAAGAGTGTAACAAATTGGTCAAGAGAATTGCAATGGTCCTCAATTCTTTGAAACCACTCTTGTGCACTGTAACGTAAAGTTACTCGTATGACCTCCATCCTCTGCTTCTCCTCAGGTATATCCTCTAAGTAGCGTAAAAGACAACTAAGATACGTCATAGGATGTACACGTGTGATATCCCCGTCGAAATGATGTAAATTTTCTATCTTTATAGAGCTATTATTAGTATTAATATAATTAGTTGATGTAAAATAGCCTTTTATTTTATTTTCCAATCGTTTAATGTTAGTCTGTGTAGTCGTATAATTTTCATTATTAGTTATAGTTATAGTATCTAAATTTTGTCTGACAATATTGATTTCTTGTTTATTATGATCGTTGTATTGGTTTAACGATGATTTTAATTGTTCTGTGTTATCATTATTTAATTTGTTAAAATTGGTCAATTTTGTATTAAACAAATTATTATTTTCAGAAATCATTTTGTCTATGTTTTGTTGTATGTCTTGTGTTGTAGTTTTAAGTCTCTGTTCAGTATTATTTTGAATTTCAGTAGTTGCGGTCTCTAACTGCTTAGCCCAATGTAAATTCTGTAGATTAACGGTTTCATCAAGTTTAATTAAGTACTTGAGTTCGTTTTCTTCCATGTTTTTCTGAGCTGTAGAAATTTCTGCTATCTTACCCTCTAAATCAACTTTGAAAGCACTTAATTTGTTGTCGATGTTTGCATTATTTATTTCAAATTTTTGATTAATATTGTTCATGTTTATCTCTAATTTAGTTGTTAGATCACTATTCATGTTGCTTATGTCTGTTTTCATATTAGTTAGTTCTTGTTTTAAGTTTTCATTGTTAGTGTCTAATTTATTTGTTAAGTCTTTGTTATCTTGTTTTGACTCCTTATTATTTGTATCTAATTTGTTGTTCATATTTATATTGTCTTGTTTTAAGTCTTTCATTTCTAGTTTTAAATCTTGTTTCAAATTAGTCATTTGTGTCATTAGTACCTGTAACATGTTCATTACCTGGCCATTGTCTGGTGGACTTACCCCTTCAGTTGTAGACGCTTGTGCCACGGGAATGTCTCCCTGTTCAACCCTATCTTCTTCAGTACTGTCCTTAACTGCTTTGGTTCTATGTCGAGTATCCATTTTGATATTTATTAAATTTATAAAGTTTAATGAATTTATATAAAGATGTATCCTTTATTTTTAAAGTATGATAATAATAAATAGTTGAAAAATACAAAGTTATGTTTAAAATATGAATAATAATACTCGAGACACCGTAATTTTATTAGTGAATCAAAAGTTAAATAAAATAACGTAAGCACAAGGTGATATTTTCCCTTTCACTAACCTTTAATATGTCCTAGAATCCTCCAAAGTCTGCGATGTAGTGAAATAAAGGTAACAATCTGCTGTTATAATAGGAAAAACATGTACACACAACGACAATAATAATCTACACCTTTTTGTCTATATAATATATGAAACAATTTGAAAAGTATCAATTATTTGCAATATTTAACTTTGTAGATGAGTTATCAACAAGAAGCAACAGGCCCACGTTGTCGGCGACAATTGATAACGTCGCCCTTTTATAATGGGCTGTGGTGAGATTATAAAATGTTAATGAGATAAAAGTGTAAGATAAAATTATGTATTTGAAAAGATTAGTCGGGCGCCTTAATTTATAAAATCTCACCCCAGATTGCGCTATCTTTATCTCAAATAGCCAACTAGTCGGAAAGCAAGAAACTATATTTAATAAAACTTTACTAAATGTGGGTGATCTCGGGCTCGTTGTGAGTTTTAGGTTGTTGCTTCCAAAAAAGAGAATAATATTAATGTTGACGCTTAATATAATAACTCCTACAAATAAATATGAACAAATAAAAGATTCATGTAAAATTAAAAATATTATGTTTATTAAATTAAAGGAAACTGTAAAAATATAACGTATTACAAATGTGATATTAACGAAACTGCATATACGCATAAACAACAAGGTGTTACTAATGTGAAAAGAGGTTATGTGTGTTAAACTAATAAATAATATGTATATAAATGTGAATACTCTTATTACAATTATGGTGAGTACCCTTTTATTGTTATCTCTAAGATATAAATAGGTTGTTTAATTAAATATAAAGATCATGACAGGACGTGGTAGATTAGGTAAATAATTCGAGAAGATTATAAAATAAAAGTTTAAGGAATTTAATTTTTGAAAAAAAAAATAAATATTATCTGAAAACCTGTTATAATAATGATGCTGATGTATGTTTGTAGATCGTCTGTGTGAATTGGGAAGATCCTCGGTGATCCAAAAATGTTCGGGTGCAGCACAAAATGATGGCGGTGTAGGTGGCTGTTTACGCAGACGCTATCGAAGATTTTCCTCGGACTTCGTCTTCGGTGCCTAATTACTCACTGCGCTCGTTTCTGGCTGTAGAATTTCAGGTATCGTTGTTGATGTACGTTAGACTATATTGTTGAAGTTCAGCGATGGATTCTTATATATATTTCTTCTGATTTTCTATCGTTTTCGGTGGAACTACGTCTGTGACGCTATGTTGTTTGAAAGTTCGTTATTACCGAAAATTCTTGTAGTAATTCACTTGACGATCGAGTTAATTAATATTCTGGATACTTTTTATCACTTTTAGCTGAATTTATAATTTAAATTTGTGTTTTATACAAGATTTCTAAGGCTTGGTCTAAAAAGATGCGTCTATTTATTTTTTCAAATTCAAGGATCGAATAATTCGACAGCACTTGTCTGAATATCACCAAACACGCTATCTATTGATATCAATAATCTCGATGATTTACCCTTTTAACAATTTTATATAAAAAGTATTTGATTAATTTAGAATATCTAAATGATTTTAAAAATTATATTATAAATTACCAAGTTAGGTTAAGATAAATTTGAATGATACAAATCGCATACTGCGCATGATAAATGTAAACCTAGCGAGATGTCAATTTGTAGGCGTGTCTTACTAGTGTCGATATAATACAAAGTTGCATATGGATTTGAATATGTTTTTCGCGCTAATATTTGAAAATTTGAATATGATATAATAAAATTAAATAATGAAAGGAAAATGTATATAGAAATTTAAAGAATGAAATGATCGTTATAAAAATACATATGCACTTCGATACTACTAAGACTTAATAATATTATTTATATAACCATTATATTATAACCCTTTTTCACTTTGTATGTCTTATTCTTCCTATTTTAGATGCAGCTCTATATGGATAACATGCATCACAACAATATATATATATATATATTGAATTTAATTGGAGTGAGAAATGAGAATATTCAAATCTCATCTCACATGCAATTGTCGCTAAATTTGTGCAGTTGATTCTACAATCTGACAAGATTACTCCTGCCGAAGAATGTAGACGCAAACACGTTGCGACGTTAGTCATCCACCCGGGCGGATAATGAAAATTGTATGAAAAAAACCACATCCGTCCAGAAACGTGCAGATATCGATATTTCGCTGTCGTTACAGCTCATCAGCACACGATATTCAGACAAGACATGATTTTTATTTGTATACTTTCGTGTATATATACGAATTATATTGAATTTAATTGGAGTGAGAAATGAGAATTATTCAAATCTCATCTCACATGCATATATATTAAATTCAATATAATTCGTATACCGTATGAACGCCGGGGAGTGATTGATCTACCACAATGTAGTAAGACGAAGACGAATAGCGAGTTTATGTGGTTAGGGTTGAGAGAGTATATTCAATCTGTTCTTCTGTCTAACTGTACGGGCGTTCCATTTCTTTATCCAACACATTCTACATATGATCTAAGTACGAATCAAATAATCTCTCTCTAACACATTGAATATTCCTATCAGTCGCTCATTGTGTTCAAGCAAGGCGAATATACTTGCAGTTGGCCAGTCATTACTTATATATCCATCGATCGCACGACGTTGTGCACATGGTATATACACGAAAGTATACAAATAAAAATCATGTCTTGTCTGAATATCGTGTACTGATGAGCTGTAACGACAGCGAAATATCGATATCTGCACGTTTCTGGACGGATGTGGTTTTTTTCATACAATTTTCATTATCCGCACGGGTGGATGACTAACGTCGCAACGTGTTTGCGTCTACATTCTTCGGCAGGAGTAATCTTGTCAGATTGTAGAATCAACTGCACAAATTTAGCGACAATTGCATGTGAGATGAGATTTGAATAATTCTCATTTCTCACTCCAATTAAATTCAATATAATTCGTATATATACACGAAAGTATACAAATAAAAATCATGTCTTGTCTGAATATCGTGTACTGATGAGCTGTAACGACAGCGAAATATCGATATCTGCACGTTTCTGGACGGATGTGGTTTTTTTCATACAATTTTCATTATCCGCCCGGGTGGATGACTAACGTCGCAACGTGTTTGCGTCTACATTCTTCGGCAGGAGTAATCTTGTCAGATTGTAGAATCAACTGCACAAATTTAGCGACAATTGCATGTGAGATGAGATTTGAATATTCTCATTTCTCACTCCAATTAAATTCAATATATATATATATATATATATATATATATATATAGTTGATTTAGATATTCGACGATTGAAGGTCTGTTCTACATTAATATGTATATAAGTAAGTATACTTACCGAAACATGTAAGAGCTTATTTTAAATATATACATATTAATGTAGAACAGACCTTCAATCGCCGAATATCTAAATCTACTATATTGTACAAAGGTCAAGAAATAATTATCTGTATATATATATAATGTAATAATACGGATAACTGCCCGTAAGTTGGACCGCCGAAATATCGTTATCTGCACGTTTCTGGACGGATGTGGTTTTTTTCATATATATATATATATATATATATATATATATATAACATTTGATAAATTATTGGAGGTTTTCGGCTTTTATATGAAATATTTACAAATATCAAGTTAATATGTATGTATGTAATTGCAAAGTAAGGGGGGATGTAAACATTGCTGTCTACAAATTACAAAGCAAATCATACGAAATTTTTAATTGAAAAAATGTCTATGAACGGCTAAGAAATTATCTAATCACTTATATATATATATATATATATATATATATATATATATATATATATGAAACGTAGATTTTCATTCCCGAAAGTTTCTGTTAACTGTAATAATTAAAATCATTGTGGTTACTTTTAGTCGTTATTTTTCCTGTTTCTGTTTAATCAACGAATTACTTTTAAGTGTAAATATGTGATTGTTTTATAGCAACACAGTTTTATTGCAGGCAAATCCATCATCCGAAATACGAGTAATCCGATATAGTGAAGATATAGATGGAATTAATACAGATTTTACCACTGCATTTGATTCTATTAATTATCCCATGGAATGTTTTCGGTTTCTGAAATAATTAAGTTCAATTAATCTCTTCTTATTGAGTCACAGATCTTGTTACGTTTACTACAAAGTCTTTCAATCCAGGGGGCATACTCCATCGTCAGGCGTTCGCCACGCATCGACTCTAGGACCCTTACTATTTAACATTTTTATTAATGATCTCATTCTGTTCTAGAATTGCAGTATGCTGGCATATGTGGATGATCTTAAGATCTTTTCTAGAGGTTCGTCGTAGAATGATTGCAAGGAACTCTTATAATCAATTGGTTGATTAGTGGTGTAGACATAACTGACACACCGCATAAATGAATACCAACATATGTGCAATCGTCGAGTATATGCGTCTTTCGTGTCAAATTCTATTTTCATATGCTTCGAACTATATTCCAATTACCAGAATGAATGAAGTCAGGGACCTAGGTATTTTATTTGATTCATCATTACAATTTAATAATCATATTCATAATATATGTACCACAGATATTAAATCTTTGGGTTTCGTCATAAGATCTTGTAGGCATTTTCGTAATCCATTAACATTAAAATCTCTGTATTATGCTTATGTAAGAAGTAGATTGGAATACGCCTTTTACGTGGCATCCGCATTACATGCAATGCGACTGGCCATGAAGAATGTTCAAAGAAGATTTTTGAGTATCTATTATTTAAATGTGATGGATTATTTCCGCAAAAAAGGCATTGAATATTATGTTTCTTCTGGAACGTCATTTTTTGAATTATTTTAGTTATAGAAGAGAATAATTTAGTTCCAGGTTTCTGCTGAACTTATTAAGAGGCCGGATTGATTGTCCGTCTCTTCTATTACAAATGAATTTTTTGGTTCCAAGACATTTAACCCGCTCGTCCACCACTTCCATCAGCCCCATCGCCAGGACGAATGTATTAGTTAAGCTTATCGCATATGGTACAAAACCTGCACAAATATTACCCGGATTCCTTCTTTCTTTGAATTTACTTTCGACCACCCTATCTATTTTGATGAATTGTTATTGGCTTTATCTTTTTTACATTATATTTTATTTTGTCTTTATTTTTACATTACATTACATGTAATTATATTTAGTTACACTGCATATTTACTTAAATTATATTTTGTCCTGTAATTGGAATATTATTTCTATTGAACACTAGAGAATATTAATATGATTATTACACTAGTGGACAAAAAATTCCGAACACCGAAGTAAATGTCGGTTAGTACAAGACATTACCTACAAAGTAAGAATGAGAAATTAAAAAAAATGTACTTAACACTCTATTCAATAAGAAAAAGTTACGGGACATTAAATTGTGCAAAATTAGCAAATTCATTGGTCTTATAGGCTAGGTGAGTACTACCTTCACGAACTCTAATAACTTCTGCCATAAGGCGTGGTAAACTTTAAATGCAGCTGACGACCTCCCCCATTCCTCACGAAGAGCTATTCGAAGAATTCAAATGGTTACCGGTATGGGTTGTCCGTGCTGAATACGTCGTCCTAATGCATTCCGGAGATTTTCGATAGGATGCAAGTCCGGGCTTGGTGTTAGCCATTGCAAACGGCGAAAGTTCACAGCATTCAAATAATGCTCAACCACCCGTGCGGTGTGAGGTCGCGCGTTATCGTAGATTAGAATAAAGTTCTCACCTACGAATGAAACAAATGGTACTACGTGATCAACAAAACACTCGTTGGTGTATCTAACAGCCGTCATGATACCATTTTCAAGTTCCTCAGTTTCCGCAGACAGCGAAATGCTAGCCCAAACCATTATACCGCCTCCCTCAAATGCCATTCTAGGAGATGTACAACACGCTAAAAATCGTTGACCAGGCCTTCTCCACACACGTTCTTGTCCATCTGATGAACGCAGACTAAAACGAGCTTGATACGTAAACAATACGGATCTTTATTCATCCATTGTCCAATGTCTAAGCTAAGGGTAAATCGTAGTCGCTGAATACGATGAACCGAGAGCAAAAGTGAACAAACAACAGGTTTCCTTGACAACAATATTCCTTCAATCTTTGGCGAACGGTTCGTGCAACAACTACAGTACGGTAAACGTCTTCTACTGATCGAGACACAATTGTTGATGGTAAACCATGATCGCATAGTGTAGATAACACCATAAAACGATCTTCTCGCCAGTTTGTGTATTTCCCAGTTTGATCATGTCACAATATTGCACTTTGGACAATACCCCTGGGAATATTCAAGACAGCAGCGATGTATCGAATACTGCGTCCATCTTCGTTTAAAGCTACGGGTTGGGCTACATTTTCTGCTTGCATCTTGCCAACCAATAAATGTTAGTTCAAATGACCTTTCAATACGACAGATAAAAGCTAAATAAAGAGCACATCACGATTTTTTGGATTGGGTTGGATTTTTTGGGTTCGTTATTATTTTCGTTCTTCTTTTGGTTGTTTTGATAAATTAATTATTTTGTAACTTACTTAATTTCCGATTCTTATTTCATAGATAATATTTTATGTCTTGTGAAGCAACAAGGAATTTTAATTACGAAAGCAGACATTTACTTCAGTGTCCGAATTTTTTTGTTCACGAGTGTATTATAGAATACTATAATTATGGGTAACACTCTGAACGCATGTAGTATTATCAATTCATGTTTGCAAATGTAACGTTTATACGTTCTTGAGTAAATAATGAGAATATCGTGAACTGTACGCTAAAAAAACAATAACACAAAATATTCCCAACGTCTAATTTGACGCGTTTGACTATATAATTAATCGAGGCCATTACTTCATAACTAAAAAAAGAATAAAAAAAAGTTTAATGAAAAAGTACATACAACCAATTGCCATATTAAAAATGAAAAGGTTATATTTTTCAGTGATTTTACAAATACAAATGAAAACAAATCGTTATACACTATTTGGTCGGGAAGACGTAGGGCTAAGCCATTATTACTCTTTAGGAAATACTCATCAATTTTATAAGGCCCCGCCAGCGACTTCGTGTCTTTTTTTTGAGCTTCGGATGGTTTAAAGGTTTACATGGCAATTTTCCGATTATTTATCTGTCTATTTTGTTCTTTTAAAATCTTAAATGCATTTTGTTTTTGAAACATTTACCTACTTTTCTTTTAAACATATTTGAATAAATACGTATGTATTTTATTTTTTATTTTATATTATTCGATATCTCTGTAAATAAAGAATAATATTAAACTAAAAAATTAACTAGGAGAATTCTTCTTATTATTATTAACAATATTGTGATGTTATGACAACAAACAGTTTTTGTAATTTTTTTTTCATTTGAGGATGAGGCTGATATTATTGTAATCTGGCAGCTCGTCGTACGTGTGGTTTATTTTCTACACGCATTCTCTCGCCTGTAAAAGATTATCCTTCTGGAAAGATATCGATCACCATATCGTGTTTATAAAAATGTTGAATTGACCTCTTCGTTCGTGAAATAATTTATTTAACAGTTCCTCTGTTCCACACTAGAGTGCACAAACCTTTCTGACATTGTAACTATAAATGTCAAAATAATAAAAAGGCGAAACAGTTGCTATGTATATCTTTACAAGCGTTGCAGCCAACCTATTTTACCTATTCAAATCGTCTTCAAATGGTAATTTAATTTTAACAGTCCTTGTTAAATTTAACATTCTCTAAAACAACTGAAATTTTTAAATCGTGTTTGACATATTTACATCCAGAAACAAGAAAAACTCCTAACCACAATACATATCATTAATGTTAAATATGTATTTCGGCAGCTAAGTTGCCATCTTTAGTAGAAAAAACTGAAAATTAAAAATAGTGCTAAACGTAGCGTCTTTGACTTAAGGTAATGTTTAGTACTTTAGCTTTGGCTTAAGACCACGTTTAGCACTATTTTTCGTTTCCAGTTTGTTCTACTAAAGATGGCAACTTAGTTGCCAAAATACGTATTTAGAATTTATTGTGGTTAGGGTTTTTTCTCGTTTCTGTATGTTTCAGATTTCAAGCCACAGTCTCCACCAATTTCGGATATTTACAGCGTTCGGTATTTTATTATATATTCTTCATGATTAGGTTGGAACAACTATTAATAACTTTTTCACGCTAATATTTTTTTAACATATTCTTCCTTTGAGGAAAAATAAGTAAATCTTACGGTTAATATACTAACCAACATGTTAGCCCCTTCAACAAGGAAATTCTCTATACTATTACCAGAGAGCGGACTAAAGCGATAGAATTGCCAATTGCTCAGATAAAACGTTGTGGTGGTTTCACGTATAGTATACATGTTATAACAGCCCCACTATATGCTTGCTCTATTGCATTCCTCGAGCAGGTGGTGTTATTTTCGTCGTTATGGATAGTACATTGTATCTATTCATTCATAAATTTTAATTCACAGTAGCGTGTAAGACGGAATATACATTTATATATTATTTCGTTAGACTTCGTTCAAATAATTGCTTGAAAAATTATATCCGCTAATTTCCAAAGTGTATTCTCGTGTTTACATGCGATTATAGGTGCATATACATAGATGTATTTCTTGTTGTTGAGATAGTATATTTTCTATTCTCTTCTAATGGGTGATTCATTTAGAAATACTTTTTCCAAAAGCAAAGAACAAATGAAAAAGGCCAATTTATTTAAGAAACTTGATTATCATACAAAAGAACCATTCTTTACAATTATTTTTTAAAGATTATTACTCTCAAATGTTGGCCGCGACTGCGGTTAATGTAGTCTATTCTGCTGTTCCAATTTTCAATGACGCGTTCTAGCATTTCGAGTGGTATTTGTCCAATGACCCGAGTAATATTGGCCTCCAATGCCTCAACTGTAGCCGGTTTATCCATGTAGACTTTAGATTTCACGTAGCCCCACAGAAAAAAGTCTAATGGTGTGATGTCACAAGATCTAGGCGGCCAATTTACTTGTCCGAAGCATGAAATTAAATGTTCACCGAATCGTTCTCGCAGTAAAGCCATAGTTTCACGAGCTGTATGGCTAGTGGCGCCATCTTGTTGGAAGTAAATGTCTTGTAGACCACGGGTGCCAAGTTCAGGCAGCAAATAGTCCCTTATCAAGGCGCGATAACGGTCGCCATTCACAGTCACATTCCGGCCGGCTTCTGTTTTGAAGAAATATGGACCAATTATTCCACCGTCCCATAATCCGCACCAAACAGTTGTTTTGTCTGGATGTAATGGTAGCACTTCAATCTCTTCAGGTTGCTCATCACCCCAAATACGGGCATTTTGCTTATTCACGTACCCATTAAGCCAGAAATGGGCCTCATCGGAGAACAAAATTTTTGTCGAAAACAGTGGATCTTCTGCAAGTTTATCAAGAGTCCAACGGCTGAAACGGAAACGATTCGGAAGGTCGGTCGCCTTTAGTTCTTGCACTAGTTGAATTTTGTATGCTTTTAAACCAAGATCCTTTCGTAAAATACACCAAGTTGTTGCATACGACAAACCAAGCTGTTGAGAACGGCGACGAATTGATTCTTCCCGGTCTTCGCGTACACTCGCTGCTACCGCCGCTATATTTCCTTCACAACGTGCTGGATGAGGTCTATGTGGTCGCGTATTATCCATTATTGTAAATTGAGTTTCAAACTTATTGATGGTATAGCGAATTGTGCGTTCGGTAGGCCGATTATGTGGCCCATATGTTGCTCTAAGCGCACGATACACATTCCTTGTAGAACGCCCATTTTCGTAATAAAGCTGTACTATTTGTAGACGCTGTGCCGGGCTAAGTCTTTCCATTACGTAATGTCAAATAGTACTGAACCAGAATGCGCAGTCCGCTGACGCGTCGCATGCACGCTCAGCCATTAAATCCCCACCTAAAAATCCGTTTTATATAGTTATATTGCATATTTTACCTATAATTTTTTATAAATATAAAGTTTAATTTACTACGTTATTTTTGGAGTAGCTTTCGTTCCTTCTTTTTAGTCCATTTTTTTCTGTTCTTAGTATTTATTATACAGGTTTGAGTTTTGTTCTTTGTAAACTACTTTTATTCAAAATTCGATACGTAATTCGCTTGTCAGCATTACTTTTGTTTCAGCAGTAGTTGCTGCCGATTACCATAAATCATTCATCTTTTGAAAACTATTGTAGAGCTTATTACGGCTTTCCCCATTCCTATTTCTCTTAAAATCCAAAGATTTTTAGATAAATATCACATATAATACAATTGGATGATATGGCTACTTAGATTTTAACAAGCCTTTCCACAATTATTAAATGCAAATCGGGAATCCGATGAATAGGTACTAGGTATGTTTGTATCCGAAACTGACTTCCGGCTTAGCCGTAAACGATGTTAACTTTTTTATTTTAAATGAAAGACCCTGTATATTTTTCCGAATTTAAATGGAACTCTGCTCTAGAAGTTCAGCAATAATAAGTTTTGGCACCATTTTGTTCAACAACGACGAAGATATTTAATTAAAACTGAAATTTTAAAATCATGTTTGTGCTTAGTAAGTAGCGAATTAAAATTCAGTACTTGACATGTCAGAATTAACTTTGTAAATGTCCAAATATTAATAATTGTTGAATTAACTGAAAAAGAAGGTATTGAAATTCTGATGATGATTGATTTTAATGACCGCATCAGAACTCATGAAGAAGTATACGATTTATTTAAGAATTTTCATCAGGGTCAGTATCCAATATCACGAACTGTCGTTGGTAAAACTTTGAAATGGTATAACTTGATCGGAAGTGTTAAAAATTAAGTTAAATTGAAGTTATTGCTCAAGATAATGCTATAGCATTAGAAGAATTACCACAAGCTTCTACTACGTTTCTCGCACTAAACTATGATATAAGTTGCGGATCAGTAGCCAGAATATTGAAGCACGAAAGATATCATCTGTATAAACCATATTTAGTGCAAGAATTATTGGACGGAGATTATGATCGTAGACTTGAATTTTGCGAAAGAGTGATGGAGATTTGCAAAATTGACCAATATTTTACCTACGATTTGCTGTTTTCCGAGGAGGCTACGTTTTGTGTGAATGGTGCCGTCAATCGCCATAATTGTCCATATTGGTCAATAGATAACCCTCATTGGATGCTAGAAACGTATACACAACAGCAACAGAAATTAAATGTTTGGGCTGGTATTTTCAGGAACTTTATTATTGGTCCTTTTGTCATTCATGATACACTAACTGGACAGAGATATTTAGATCTTTTACATGATCAGGTTGTTCCTAATATTGACGAAGATGGGGTATTACCTGTAAGTGTTTGCTTATAATAACTTGGCGCACCCCCTCACTATGCCCCTAATGTTAGAAGGTTTTCAAACGAAACTAAATTTTTTCCTTTTCGGTCATTTAAAATATGTTGTTTATACCAGATGACCGCATAATCTGGACGAGTTACGGCAGAGAAAATAATTGAGGAGGTGCAATTAATTCGTGAGGAGGCTTTGGCAAATGTCATTCAAGAATTTGTTCACAGACATGCATACTGTCAAGATGTGAACGGTTATTATGTCGAAAACTTTCTTAACTGATATTGATTTTGTTTATATTTTTTGTGTTAATTTTTCTCGTTCTCATTAGAATTTGCATTACTAGATTTAATTAAATATCTCTGTCGTCACTGCAGAAAAGGGTGCCAAATCTTATTATTGCTGAACTACCAGAGCAGTGCTCTATTGAAATTCGTTAAAATATACACGGTGTTTTATTAAAGTAAAAGAAACATTAGATTACATATTTTAGAATTCGCACAAATAATCAATACCATTCAATGACATTTATTATATTAAATTTCCAAAACAAATACAAGGTATTTTTGCTACTGCGGCTTTATTATACACATATATATATATATAACGTATAACTTTTCTATTGTTGAAAACTCTAAAGAACTATTCCATTTGCCGCTCTGAGTTGTTAATTAAAGAAGGAGCTCACTTCTAATAATTATTGCAGCCAAACTAAAGAATTAGTTCGTTGAGAACAATCTTTAATGTTTATTTCTAGGAATTACATTTTTCATTGTTCTTTAAAAGTTATAAAATATGCGTTACAATATACCAAACTTATTCGTCACTGAATTATGATAATGTGCCGTTGAAATATAAATTCATTGCTTATAATAGTTATAATACAAATCCGGCAAAACATAAACGTGTCCATATGTGTATATATCATATATATATAGCTGACGTACAAATTAGCCTTCGTATAGTTATATAGCAAAGTGACATCCTCGAATATACGAGTATATAGGGTTCGTCGATGCTACGGTGCTTTTGGCCTCCGTATAAAAATTTTGCACATCTTAATACAGGTTTGCATCCGTATACAGTAAAATGGACTCCTTCCAGTGTTGCCTAAGATATTTCTTCTTGACCTCGTGAAGCTCTATTATTCCGTTATAAAAACTAATCACCAAAGCAAACGCTTGCATCTTTAGAGTAGGTATTCGGTAACGCGAGCCTTATTTACTTATCACGAAATAGTTTTGTTTTGGCTATACGAAATTTCACACAATTATTAAAATAATAAATAAAATTGAGAATGTTGTATATATGAATATTTGATTTCAATTTGTCAGTCTGTCTTCTCGAGGCTCTCTCAAAAGATACATAAAGTGTATAAAAGAGTGAATTAAAAATTTTTGTGCCATTTTGTTGCAAAGAGCAATGTCAACGTTTGTCTTATTTGTATTGATCGTATTTTTTGTAAATTACGGCATTGGAATAAATTTTCTACCATGTACGGATCAAGTAACTCAAGCAAATATGTAATTAATAGTGTCACTTTTGTTCAGCTACACATTTATGTACAAATTAATGTTTATACATAAAGCGTTGCAATGTTATGCCGTAGCCATTTTATTAGAGATTGTATTTTCTTCAAAACCTTATAATTTTCATCATGGTATATTGTAATATAGTCAAACTGATTTCTATTAAATACACTTTTCGAATATTAATAAAAGTACTAAAAGCAAACTTTTGGTTTTGAAAATAAATACAAAGAGTATTAAAAAATTATAAACTTTTATTTGTTTCTATATTTGTTACAAACATACACTTTCATGGTAGGATAGAGTTTATTGATTGATGGTAGCAAGCTACTTTCGTAATTTAGTTGACATTAATAAAGCAAAGCTCTTTGTTTATCAGACAGCGCTAATTTTGCGTGTTTACGCATAACTACATACCCATTTATTGGATTATTAGTTCCAGGTAATCCAAACAGAAATTCATTATAGGCAAGATCGAAATTGTGTCGGACACTTAATAAATATTCAATTGTTTGAACTACCTTTTTATCAAAAAGCACTGGGACACCCCTTCGACGCTTTCCTCTGATTACAATTCTTTTGAGTGACTGATATACAATTTTTTCAGAATTTGTTAAAGCCTTCTCAAATTCTGTAGACGGTATTGAATCATAATTTTTATGAAAACACTGAACTGTCATTCTTTAAGGTTCACCCACTCTTCTTTTATTAAATATTATAAGGCTGCAAAAGATTCCATCCAATAAATCACGGTATGCTCGTAGATTTTCTGAATTTTCGGTTAAGGAAACCCTTGCCTTTCTTGTTGACTCCTTATCAATATTTATCAAATTTCTTAAAAATACTAAAATTTTATAAAGCAAATACAGATAAGAAAATATTTACCATAATATCCTCTGCTATAAGAATTAAAGATTGTTTATCAAATTTGTTAATAGCTAAATTTTGTGCTGCTTCACTTGATACTTCTGAAACCTAGTCTGTGTCAATAAGAGGTTTTAATGTTTTTAATTTATCAATTTTCTCTTTACAGCAATTTTCCTTGCTTCACTTGATACTTCTGAAGCCCAGTCTGTGTCAATAAGAGTTTTTAATGTTTTTAATTTATCAATTTTCTCTTTATGGCAATTTTCCTTCTGAGTTTCAAGAGATACAGCTAAATTTATTACGTGTTTAATCAAAATACCCAATTGAAGACCTAAGGATGGAGACTTAAATAATCTTTGGTTTTCATCATATTCGACAATTGTTTTATTAGCTGTGATTAACGATCGAAAACAGTGGGGATTTAAAATCTCTAGTAAATTAAGTGATAAATTATTCCTAGTTTTTCTTACGCAAATTAGTAAACAAGCTAAACGTCTAAACGCATATATCTTTTTGCGACAATTAGCTCATGTTTTTCTCTATGACATTTAATGTATCGGCGCGCGCAACTTCACAAATTACTTTCTTTTTTTGCCACCATGGAGATATTGTCGGCTCTCATCATAGCCAAAAGACCGCTTACTCTTAATGGATCATTAGGACGAAAAGGCCCAACCATTAAATTTTGGCCTTCAATCTGAGCGTTAACACGCGCAGAATGATAGGAGTTAAAAAAAACAATTTTTTTTAATGTCTTCGCAAGCTCGTAGATTTGTAATAACCTCTACAAAATATGCAAAAAATGTAATTATATGAAGAGCTGCTCGGTAAAGACATTACAGGAACTATTTTTGCTGTGCAAAAGTCACCCTCCCTGCGAATTTTATCTACTATCTTCTTCCCTTGATTTGACTTTTTTCTAGATTCATAAACTTTTGTACATCCAATTCCTCAGAACGATTTCTTTTCAAATGCCTAGAAAAATTGGAAACATCTTGACAACAATAAAGACCATAGTATTTCCTTTTTATTCTTGTGCCCCTTGATATTTTAAATGACTCATGTTTTTTTGACTGGTTATTAGAATGAACATTTTCATTCTCCACATCTTCGTTTGTGTCAATCCCCAAATGCGAAATTTCCAAGTTTTCTTGTATTTTAGTGATATTGTCTTCAGAATTACACACAAAAGAGAAGGGGAACTACTTTTATTTGAATCAGGTAAATATTCAGAATCTGTTCCTAATACACTTATATCTGTATCTGTATCTGGGTCTGCTTCTGGCTCAGGCTTGCTTAAAACTATTATATATATTATATATATATAAAATATAAATATATATTTATATTTTATATCCTTGATAAAGGCATCATTGTCGGAACATGTAGGGTTGTTTTAAATATATATACTTTCAAGTAAAGCCAGACTTTTAATCGCCAACTGATTGAATTTACCATATATATATATATATATATATATATATATATATATATATATATATATACATTGTCGAGCATTGTCGAGTTCATTAACATATTAAAAATTGTAATTTAACAGTTTAAGTTTAACCCTTAATTTACTTTATTTCGTTTATAAAAATAAGAAAAACTGACACGATGGTGAAATACAAAAAAAAGGTGTATCCTTCGGAAACGGCCACCTGACCGTGCAACACCGAAATATCAAAAGAGAAAAAGCCTTATAATTTGATATACTTGTCTTTTTTCCGATACTGTTGCATGCATAAACAATCACGGACGCTTGCTCGATTTGCAGTTGGCCATATATACGAACAGAGAAACATTTGAAAATTCACCTGGCCGAACTACTCGATCGTTCGCCACATCAAACTAATTGTTCCTAGAGGCCAACATCTCCCAGATATTAATCTCATTCCGTACGATTGATCGAATTATGTGTCTACGTATTATTAAACGACTCAGACGTAGAAGAAGGGATTTAAACATTTTTAGACGTTTAGATCGAAAAACGAAGATAAAATAAAAATAGAAGCAATTACCGGCAAATATTATTAAGGAACCTATATGGTGATTATTACATTCAGCCACGGTTCGGATCGTTTCTCCTATCTATACCTACGCATTAAATGTATTTGTCTTACAGCGACAAGTTTTGTTATTTTTGTTACCCAACTCTCTAATACCAAACCTTATTAGATAAATTAAAATTTGAAATGTATAGAAAGAATTACACACTAAAAATATATTATTTTTTGTCATTAAACTTAGAATAGAAATACCAACTAATGACCGACAACAAGGGGCGAATTTACATCAATTTCATAAGAATGTAATGGACTAATGTTAAAAGATTTCAAATAACTATATGTGTTATCAAAAATAATATTATTGTGCTATAAAATCGTAAATACCATATTTAATATTATCTGCTATATAAATGATATAATCGATACAGCCAAATATCATTGAATAAGTCGTGAGTTTTAATTAACTCCGAATATAAATTACTAACGATGGAAATTTAGAAAAGAATGAGTGAACATCTTTTGCGATTCAAGAACAGAATAGATCAAAAGTGGCACAAAAAGAAAATGCAAACAATCAGGACTACAGATGTAACAACAATCCCTTGCTTTTTCCTTAAATTATTCTAATACAGGGAAGTAAAACGAGAAATGTTGAACTTACAGAAAATCATAAGATATAAGACACATTCTGTCAAATTTCTCGTAGGAAAATGCACCGACTTTCAGCTCATTGTTCATTGGTATATTCCTAGTCATCCATAGTTAACAGTCATTTGAGTCACTTAAGAATTATAGTTTGAGACAAAAGGGCGAAAGATAATTTTGTATAATACAACCAAAGATTAATTTTTGAAAGGCAAAACGATACAAGAAACTAGAGGCACTAGCTAAATATTATGGTGTATCTTCTCCCTCAAGTATAACAGTTTACAAGTGGTTCAGTAATTTTCCGAATCGCAATATGAGCACAAACCACGTTAATAAGCACTTTGCCCGACCTGTTGAAGAAAATTTATATTATGCGAGAATGAATATGCAGTTTGTCGAAAAAGTAATGTTTCCTCCTCTTCATATGAACACTACTTTCTAAGACAGATCGCTACATTTCCTTGTTAACGTATGTTTACCGCACTAACGTGAATCGCTTTTGTGTAATACGAAAAAAATTAAAAGAAAGCAATATAGCCGTAGAAATTAGCGTTAAGATAACGAAGAGCTCACACTACTTTTTCGACAAACTGTATGTCACATTGCTAAGGTAGTAAAAACCTCAAGTAATATTTGGCATGACTATATGCATAACGAATAGATCATTGTATAAACAGGTTAGACCATCTCAACGTAATTATCAGGTAATTCTGCCCTGTTTTATAGCAAAAGATGAAACTTCAATATAGTATTACCAAAATGAAACTAAGAAACAGTCGAAAAAATGAACTACTGTCAGATAATCTGCTTCAAAGCAGACGAAAACTATTCCATCAACTGGTCATCACTGTTTCCTTTAATGTTCGCTATATTTAAATGCTGGAAAAGAGAAAAACGACCACATTTAATGAAAAATTGTTACAGAAATGTTGACTAAATTACTATAAGAAGTCCTTCGGCATCCCACTCAATCCTCGCCAGAAAAAAATTTACATCAAATAATGACGTCATTATTTGATGTAAATCTTATCAACGAAATAATAGCTTCTTTTGAAGGCTCGGATCGCACTATATGGATGGGATTAAAAAAACAATGCATCGGTGGACATAGTGTATGGACCTAGGCGATAATTTTGTAAGCAAATAAAAACGTTTTTTTTTAATAATTTAGTTTTTTGTACGAACTTATTGAATCTTCTCTAGCTGGATCAGTTACTCAGCACATGCATATAAATGAATGTTTTCTGGTTCCCATGGCGTATACGGAGGGAAAATTAAATCATACGCCAGTGATGTTATCAAGTTTTACATTAATATTGTTTAGTTATTCGTTTATTCGTGTAATTATTTATTATTATTAAGTTTCATGTAAACAACCACACCATAAACTAGATATGACAAATAGATTACACAGGTTTACAAAAAAAATATCATGCCTTTTTTTTTAATTTTCCTCGTGGGTATGTATAATATGAATACTCTAAATTCCAATCTTTTTTTTAGTTTTCCTCTATCGTGTTAGGTTGTCATCAATATCAAATCAAATATAAAAATGTACTGATGTGTTCAATGAAATATTACAAATATATTAAACACACAAAACTGTTTTTGCAGGTTTAATTAACTGAAATATGAATGAATATATTGAAAAAAATAACTATGGTTAAAACTGGTGTTCTGTAACAACATAGCTGGTAGTTTTAATGCTATGAATACCTCATATGAACTTCATGAGTGGAGATTTTTTATCGATAGTTCAAAGATAAGTTTAAAGGCGGTTTTGCGGTGTGCATTTCTAAGAATGCATTACTCTTTTGTGAACAGCATGTGAATTTTCTTTACCCCAAATCCGACAATTTTGTTTATTGACTCTCCCATAAAGATACAAATGTGCTTTATTGCTTAGAAAAATTTTGTAATCAGGATCATATTGTTTCTTATCTAACACCTAATTCAGAAATGTACGACGACGTTGGAAATGCCGCAATATTAGCATTTGACCGATCACGATGAGGATGTACACACAAGCTGTTAACTCTGTAGGCGCTTCGTTTCGTCCTAATCTCGTGCGAATTTTCTATAATTTAAATGATCTTTCATTTTTATAAAATAGTTGTACAACTTTTAAACGCATTGTATTTGTTGTTCAACTACTAGACGTATCATGCTGACGTCTTAAGCCTTACAGATAACAATTGCTAAATATTGGCGCCCTCCATTTCAAGAATAACAAATGGCGCGAAATTAAAATCCTATAGTTCCAAATGAGATAAAATAGGTAAACAGCATTCATGGAAGAGAAATTTTTCGAATACCCTATAATCAATCCCATAGTTTTGGGTGAAGACGAAACTGTATGTAAGATATGCTCAGAAAACGATAATTTAGCATCAAATGTGAGATCAAAGTCTTTAGTAGAATAATTGAATTGATTCGGCATTTACTTGATGAAGATCCATAATTTAAAATAGAAATAAAACTACGGTTCTAATCTTCACTTTTAATATTTAATCGTTACACGACAATTGTTTCGCCAGCACAGTGGCTTCCTCAGGTGCTTACATCTAAAGAGTACGTTAAAAACTACATAAAAAAATATATATATAAAACCAAGGAGGATGGTATTATTTTACAATGTTTTTAAAGAAATCTATGAATTTACACAAGTATTTTCGGTAGTGAGAAAATGTGGCACATCTTGTCGGCCCTAACTGTATATTATACAGTTCACAGTATTATACAGTACAATATACAGTTAGGGCCGACCAGATGTGCCACATTTTCTCACTACCGACAATACTTGTGTAAATTCATAGATTTCTTTAAAAACATTGTAAAATAATACCATCCTTCTTGATTTTATATATATATATATATATATCTATTTTCTTAATTTAGTTTGTAACGTACTCTTTAGATGTAAGCACCTGAGGAAGCCACTGTGCTGGCGAAACAATTGTCGTGTTACGATTAAAGATTAAAAGTGAAGATTAGAACCGTAGTTTTATTTCTTTAGTAGAAGATCAACTATATAAAGATGAGTAGTTATAACGATAGTGAAATATATATGAATTGGTATTTCGAGTAGGCTAGAACATTGCACTTATACATATTAATATCCACCTTATTATCAACACAGCAGAAATTTTGTTTCTGAAGAAAAGCACAATCTCACCCATCGTTAATCTTCTGGTAAAGTTTTAGGTTGTCAGAAAAGAGTAATTTGGAGCATTCGAGTACGTTACGCAAGTCATTTATGTAAATAAAAAAAAAAGAAATAAACCACTGATGTACCCCTGAAGTCGGTAGTATATTTAGATCGACCATTATAATAAACTTATTGAGTACTGTCAGATAAGTAAGTGCGACACAATGAGATTAAAGCTGGCGCAAAACCAATTAAATTAAGTTTAAGTAAGAGAATCGTATGATCTATACCATTGATTCCCAAAGTGGTCCAGGTGGACCCCCAGGGGTCCACGGGAGACTCGACGGGGGTCTACGTTGGCGTGACAAAAAATGGGGGTTCACAATTCGTAAGCGGGGGTCCACGAAAATTTATCTGGTTTCGATAGTGAAGAACTAAAATGTTGGCTTGAGTTCACCTATCAATGTAGGCAGATAATATTTCAAGAAGCTCAGCGACTGTTACTTGTAAAAAGTTGCATATTCCATATTCAGTACAACGTGTCGAGACTTGCCAAGCGCTGCCGCTGCCGCCGTCCGCAATGCTTGTTCAGACGTGCAAAGGGACGAAGTACGACTTGTGGTGTGTGTGCTTGCAATCTTGCATGAACTTGTTTGATTCTTCACCAATATAAATACGAATGCCACGGATAAACGTTACTTATTTGTTTCCCGAATTTCGAAAAGAAAAGTAAAGTAAACTGAATCGATGTTTGCCACTTTGTGTTTGCCACTGTCGGAAAAGTAAGTACTTACCTGCCTATTTGTTATACATACTTTTATTTTATTAATTATTTATCTATTTATTTTACAATTTATTGTACACGTAAGTAAACAAAAAATGGACAAATTACAAAAAAATACGTAGGTACAAAAGGTGAGGCTTATTCCTAAAAGAAATCTTTTCCAACCCACCTGCGATAGGAGATATATTCATGTTGTAATAAGTATATTTGTAATGTTGGCGTGTAGTAGGTACGTATTAAAAATTAAATACTGAACAGAGCCATTATTAGATACTTCCATAAAAGAACAGAAAGCCGAGAAAGGTTGAACTTCTTGTCCCTACTTTATTAGTAATTTTTTTATTACCCGACTGTGTGGTGGTTCACTAATAATTAAATATATTTTCATAAATTGTACGTGTCTTTATATACTACATACTCGTAACGTACATCAAAGTAATAAATAAATAATTAAAATCGCCAAGTTTTGATATCAAAATATTATTTACAAGTATTTTCTATCGAATTTACAGAAATATATCAAAATACAATTAATGAAAAAATGTTTTATATTACATTAAAATCGGTTCAGCCGTTTTCATAAAACTCAATTATTGATCTTAGCGATTTATTGCTTTTAATAATAGAATCAGTTTGCCGCTGGTACTTTGTTTATTTCATTGCAATAATCAATTAATCCTGTTAAAACAGTCATATCCTGTTATGTAAGACCGCCTTAAGATTACTACAACAAAGTTTTTTTTTTATTTACAGGTAGGTAACTGATACGAAACATGGCTGAATCTAAGAAGAAATGTCGACAGTACAGTGTTTAAATATATTTAATATTTAAAATTTGGTTTTCTTCCATCAAAGGCAGACAAGCGATTGTCCATATGCCTTTTATGCAACAAAGTTTTGAGCAATGACTCTATGAAACCATCGAAGCTCGAAGATCAACTAAGAAGGTGTCATCCTGATAAAATAGGTAAAGATTTGAAATATTTTCAAACATTGAAGGAAAAATATGAAAAGAGACCCACCGTGCACAGTATATTCGCTTCAACGTCAGAAAGTAACGATGATGGCTTGCGGGCATCTTACAATATCTCATTACTTATAGCGAAATCTGGAAAATCGCACACCATTGGAGAACAGTTAATTTTACCAGCTGTTGAAGAGGTTTTAAAAACTGTTCTGCGCACAAATCTCCATTTGACATACTCAAAAGAATTCCTTTGAGTAACAACACTGTACAAAGACGTATTGACGAAATGAGCTCTGATATTGAAAGTTTCTTGTGTAATTATCTGGAAACAACTCATTTTTCTATTCAACTGGACGAGTCAACTTTACCTGGTAATGAAGCATTATTATTGGCATATGTTCGATTTGTTATGGACGAAGAAATTCATGAAGAGCTACTATTCGCGAAAACTTTGGAGACGGACACTAAAGGTGAATCAATATTTAAAGTCCTGAGTGATTTTTTTAAGAAAAAATCGATTCCATTCACAAACGTTATTTCGGTGGCAACAGATGGAGCTCCTGCCATGGCCGGGCGTTGTCGTGGGTTTATAAGCCATCTTAAAAAATTATACCAGAGGTAACTGCAATTCACTGTGTCATCCACCGACAACACCTAGTAGCGAAAAATTTGAGTGCTAAATTGCACCAATCGCTTCAATTTGTGATTAATGCAGTTAACAAAATAAGAAGCAATGCGTTGAATACGCGTTTATTTGCACAATTGTGCGATGAAAATGATGAAGACTTCCAACGATTGCTCTTACATACTGAAGTGTGCTGGTTGTCGAAAGGTGCATGTTTAACAAGATTTTTCTCACTTTTTGAATAAGTTTTAGAGTTTCTGGAAAGTAAAGATCCAGATTTAAAAGAAAACCTGATCAATTTGAAAGCAGACATCGCGTATTTGACAGATTTGTTTAAAAAAATTTATTGACATTAACTTACAATTACAAGGGGACAGCCTCAATTTAATAAAAACAAAGGGTGTAATTTCAGCTTTTCTTGGAAAATTGAAATTTATTAAGCAAAATATTAGTCGACGCGAATTTTCCCAGTTTTCAAACTTGTCACAGGTAGAATGCCTTGATGAGGATATTCACACATACGTACAACATTTAATTGCCCTGCATGATGACTTTAAAATCAGATTTGAAGATATTCTGACGATGGAAATACCACCATGGATCATAAATCCACTTGATGAAACGGAAGTGGAGAATGTGATATTACAAGAGGAGCTACTCGAGCTTAGCACTAATGAGGAACTGAAGGTGAAATTTAAAAGAGGGTATCAAACATTTTGGCTGCAGGCAGAAATACCCGAAAAATATCCTGGACAGTGGGTAATTGCGAGAAAGCCTTTGGTAGCGTTTTCCTCGTCACATCTTGTCGAGAAAAGTTTTAGTGTCGTTACAAACCTTTTAACAAAAAAAATGGAGCAGATTGAATATCACAGAACGGGGAGATTTGCGGTTATTCCTAACAAAACTGAAGCCAAATATTGATAATTTGCTGTAAATCCATCAAGTACATCCCTCCCACTAAAATTATGACTATTTTGTGATTGTCATTGTAGAAGTTACGTTACGTTATTAATATTTAATTTTAATTATATTACGACTGTTATCATATTACAATGTAATATGATAACAATAATAATTAATAGTGTAATAATTACATATTTGAATAAATACAACACAAGGAAATATACTATTTTTCTTTTTATTTTTACCACTCCGAATGGGGAGTTTTCTAAATAAAATATGTGAGAATTGATTGGTTTCTTGTGCTGTGAGTAGATGTCAAAGGAGTAAAGTTGGATGGAATCACTTCTTTGATTGGCTAACTTTACTTTTTTGACATCCACTCACAGCACAATTATTAACAATTATTAATTATTAATTGGTTAATTAATTAATTAATTAACCAATAAGTCAGCCGCAACGCAAATTTCCATAGTTAGATCTAATCTTCACATTTTTTGTCGAGTTTTGGGAGTATGGTAGAAATGTAGCTGGAGGGGGTCCACCGGAACCAGCAAAACTTTCAAAGTGGTCTATGAGAAAAAAAAGTTTGGGAGCCTCTGATCTATACGATCGAAAGCTTTAGAGAAGTCAGAATAGAAGTCATCAACGACTACATAAAAACAGAAATGTTCGTAACAATTGACCGCTTATTCGCAAAGCCAGGCTGATCACCTGTTTCTTAAAATATCTATACCGTACTAAAAGTAAAATATAGAAATCATATATAAGACTAATAGATTCACGCTATAGAATAACTTTTAAAGTATTCTAGAAGCATTAATTAATCACAATCGACTACTTGATTCTGATTTGATTATACAATTTTCAAAAATAAATAGGCATTCTCTTAAATTGTCTGTAATAAATGTAATCAAAATACAAAGGTTTCATTATAAAAAGTAGAAGTAGCGACAAAAAATAATAATTCGCGTAAGAAAATGGTTGGCATTTTGTCGTAATATATACCTCGACTTTCAAATTGCTAAAAGGAAAAAAACAAAAAATAAAACAAAGAAAACGTGTTTCTATGTACGTATACCTACGCACAATTCTTGAATGCAGACATGAACATGTATTCATGCAAGTATCGTTTCGAGTGTAAGTCTTTTATTGTGGTGACGTATAATATTAAAATACCAATCGGTCAATTGCAGGTAATAAGGCGGCGGCCATCTTTGATACGATGTTGGAGCAATTTATTGGGTGCCATTATAAGCGTAAACGTGATTCTACAAGTTACAAGTGATGAATTTAGATTAGCCCGAGAGTATCAATTATAAATTAAGGTAGCACATTATTTAACCATTGATATCATATTTTATGTGTGATGAGATCTATTATCATAACATCAATGCCTTGATATTTGCTTGAATTACACTGTCTATTTTTGCATATAAATACTTTTTGTATCTCTTTTTAAATAGTAATGGAATTGGAATAAATGTAGCTTTTCAGCTACATACTCTGCGTTTCTAAATAAAACAACAACAATTTAAGACTTGCTCTGTAATTTCAATTAGAGAATCTATGTCTAGACATCTCTTTTTAAAATGCAGTTACCTTATAAGGCTTTAGATTGAAATTATGAAACGTGTTATTTATATGCATTTTAATTTATTTTCTATTTTCATTTTATTTACATATTTCTTATTTCTTCTCTAGTTCAAATTGAGTATAGGATATTACATAATTTTTTAGTCTGATAATATTTTTTTATTATTTTTCAATGATTTGTGGAGATTTGTCATGGGAAAGTTGATAACCGCACAGCGAACCAAAGTCATTAAAATTTCCAAAATTTCCTTCCGAATTGACGATTTATCGCTTAATGCAACGTTTTAAACGACATGGTGTAGTAAGTAAACCTAAAATGTGTTATCCGACTACATTCTGCTGGAACAGAAGCAAACGTTTAATGATTGCGCGACAGTGTCGAAAAAGAACGAACAACATTGACACACAGACGATCACATCAATGGGCTTAAATGCACATCACTTCAGCACATTTTACATAGCTACTTCCAGCTACTTGCAAAATTCAACTAGTATAGGCACAGAAATCAACTAATTATCGGATGGGATTAGCATATGCAGTCCGATTCCAACAATTGGCTAAAGAAGAAAATGAATTCATTCACCATTTGATAATGTATGACGAGGCTCGCCTTCACCTTGACGAATTCGTAATAAGCAAAACTGCAGAATTGCGAATACTTAGACTCATCAACATAAACTTCACCCCAAAAAGGTGAGAGTCTGAAGTGGTATAACCTTCCAGAATATTATTGGACCAATCTTCTTCGAAAAAGTAAATGATCATGCAGTCCCTACGAGGAAAGATCGGAAAGTTTCTAAAACGAAACACACAACACCACTTTTCGGAGTAAAATCGTATTTATTTTTCTACATAGTCTCCTAGTATCTTTATACATTTTGTCCTACGTTTTTCAAGACCTTTTATTCCTTTAGAAAAATAAGAACTATCAAAACCTTCCAAATGTTCATTTACAGATTCGATGATTTCATTATTCGATGAAAATTTCTTTCCAGACAACCATTTCTTGAGGTTCCGAAATAGGAACAAGTCCGAAGCGGCCAAATCTGGCGGGTACGGTGCATGTTCAATTAATTGGAATCGTCGTAATTCTGGCAGCTCCGCCATTGCAATTGCCGGCTTTTGGGACGGGGCATTGTATTGGTGAAACTTTTTTCTTTTCCATATGAGACCTTTTCGCTTTTATTTTTTCGTTCAATTTGACTAATAACGACGCGTAATACGCGCCCGTTATTGTCCTCCCGTGTTGCAAGTAGTCAATAAAGATTATTACTCGGGAATCCCAAAAGACGTTAGCGATCACTTTTCCAGCTGACGGTATTGTCTTGGCCTTCTTTAGGGTTGGTTCACCGAGCACTGTCCACTGCTTTGATTATGTTTTAGTCTCTGGCGTGAAGTAGTGTAGCCACGTTTCGTCGACGCTTACAAAACTTCTCAAAAAATCTACAGAATTACGCTTGAATATATCTAGACATTGGTGAGGAATGATCACACGAGCTTGCTTTTGATCGTCTGACAGCAAAAGCGGCACCCATCTTGCACTGAGCTTTCTCATGTCCAAATGTTGATGTAAAATATAATGTGCACGGTCATATAATATGTTAACTGCCTCTGCGATCTCTCTCAACTTTAATCGGCGATCATTCATCATGATTCACTTAACTTTTCTAATGGTTTCTTAGTCGGTAGATGCTTTTGGTCTCTCAGAACGCGATGCATCCTCTATGCTTGTTCGACCACATTTAAATTCACCAATCCAGTTCGCAACGGTTTTGCATACGACGGTGAAAACTCTCCATGAGATTCACCGAATTCTGTTTTTATTTCTTTAGCATTTAAGCCTTTCAAAAAAATGTTTAATAACTGCCCGGAATTCTATTTTATTAATGATTAAGCACTGTTTACTTTGCTTGGATATAACGGCTCTACTTTATGCACTGTCTGTCTAAAAATTTGACACCCGTTATATAATAGATGGGGCGCTCAAAATACATGACCGGTACGCGCGCAACGCCATCTTCTGGTTCGTTCTAGACACTTTCCGATCTCGTACAACTGAATAACAATATTGAGAAATCCTGGAAAATGTGATACGTCCTTTCGTGAAAAATAGACCTGAAATGTGGTCGATGGTGAACGAATAATTTCGAGATTTTCGGTCAGTTGGCTGGCCTCCGAAGTACAACCTGTTACTTTAATAGATGTCATCCTACGTGCCTTAGGAAAAGCTTGATTTCGCAATGTCGCTATTGACTTGTATTATTTATCTTGTGTTCTGTTTTTTTACATATTTCCATGCAGACTGCGCTGCAAGTGAATAATCGCAATTATGTGGCGGAATGAAAAGTAAGAACGGTCAACTTTAAAGAGGAGTTTCTTAATAGCAATTAGTTTCCTATGATTTTCAAAATATCCGGGCAAATTTTCAAAAAGACATGATATGCTATGTGAGTGTCTACGAGGATTACTTTACACGAAACATAATTTCAGGATGTGAAAATATTCGAGGGGTCATAAGGATGATTTAAAGCCTGAATTTTTCTGGAGATATCGAAAAATATTCCGTTGAATATTCAGGAGGATGTGTGGCTGCAGTGTGGTGATACATTCGCACGCCTGCTCGTGTAAGTTTGCTAATAATTAAATCAAAAATTTTAAATTTTAATCAAAATGGAGAAGGCACTGCTTTTCGGCATTGTAAATTGCCAAAATTAACCAACGTGATTTTTTTTTCTTTGAGGAAATATGGAGCCCCTTTAGTTTACGAAACACAAGAAATGAAAAGCAATCGAAACATAGAAACTAAATGAATCCTACAAACTACAAATATGTACACGATAATCACTGAAATTGACATATTTCGAATAATTTGATAAGCTTCACTTTTCTGAAGGAATGAAAAAACTTGAATATCCGTAAACTAAATGTAATGAATTACAAGGAGAATACTTTGAAAAATAAAATATTTTTTGCTAAATGCTTTGCATTTCTTGACTAGACTCATAAATTGCCTCCCTCATATATATGTTAGATAATAAAGAATATTACTAGCATTATGTATTATTCTTTAATTGTTTCGACCTTTGCTTGATGTAAATCTATATCACAAATAAATAAAACACATATAAGATGTTTTAGATTTACACTTTATTAATAAAATAATGACAGCTGTTTCGCTAACACAGTAGCTTCTTCAAATTCAACTTAAGACTAAAGATACATACAAGATACAGCGTTAATCAGGTAGTTGACCCAAGTTAAAATTCTAGGAACTATTACATTTATATTTTGCTTTTTAAAAACTATACCATGTCCTACTTGTGTGAGGTTTAAGTATAAAAATATAGTATAAGCAACTAAGAAACAATATTTCAATGTGTGAAGAGATTTAACAGTGGGGATGAATTCAAGTCTAATTTATCGTTTAGGAACATTTCTGAGTTTTTAAGTTTATTAATTTCTAAAGACTCTAAACAATTTAGTTTTCTACCTTTATTTTCACATGTATGATATCGAATTGTAAATTAAATTCGTTCTCATTCTCTATTAAATGATTAGAGTAGGTTGAGTCAGTTTTCTTATTGATATAAGAATGATAGTGGTCTTGGATTCGTTTTTTAAACGTTCTACCTGTCTGTCCCATATATGTTTTGGTACATGATCCGCGTGATAACTTATAGACTCCTGATTTATTGTCTTTGGTAGTTTTTTCATTATTATTTTTAATATATTTGGCTAGATTATTATTAGTTTTTTAAGCAATATTAATGTTTTCTTTTTTAAGGAATTTTGATAATTTAAGTTGCTGTTGACCTATGTAAGTAAATGATTTAAACTGCTTGTCTGGCTCCACTTTAATGATCGGGTACACCTCCCTTAATAATTTATTGACAGATTTTTTAAAAATTAATTTATCTATTAGATTTGGATCATATCCGTTGTTGTGAGCGATTTGTTTTATAATATTATATTCTTTATTGAAGACTATAATAAAGAATATAATATTATAAAACAAATCGCTCACAACAACGGATATGACCCAAATCTAATAGATAAATTAATTTTTAAAAAATCTGTCAATAAATTATTAAGGGAGGTGTACCCGATCATTAAAGTGGAGCCAGACAAGCAGTTTAAATCATTTACTTACATAGGTCAACAGCAACTTAAATTATCAAAATTCCTTAAAAAAGAAAACATTAATATTGCTTATAAAACTAATAATAATCTAGCCAAATATATTAAAAATAATAAAGAAAAAACTACCAAAGACAATAAATCAGGAGTCTATAAGTTATCACGCGGATCATGTACCAAAACATATATTGGACAGACAGGTAGAACGTTTAAAAAACGAATCCAAGACCACTATCATTCTTATATCAATAAGAAAACTGACTCAACCTACTCTAATCATTTAATAGAGAATGAGAACGAATTTAATTTACAATTCGATATCATACATGTAGAAAATAAAGGTAGAAAACTAAATTGTTTAGAGTCTTTAGAAATTAATAAACTTAAAAACTCAAAAATGTTACTAAACGATAAATTAGACTTGAATTCATCCTCACTGTTAAATCTCTTCACCCATTGAAATATTGTTTCTTAGTTGCTTATACTATATTTTTATACTTAAACCTCACACAAGTAGGACATGGTATAGTTTTTAAAAAGCAAAATATAAATGTAATAGTTCCTAGAATTTTAACTTGGGTCAACTACCTGATTAACGCTGTATCTTGTATGTATCTTTAGTCTTAAGTTGAATTTGAAGAAGCTACTGTGTTAGCGAAACTGCTGTCATTATTTTATTAATAAAGTGTAAATCTAAAACATCTTATATGTGTTTTATTTATTTGTGTTATGTATTATTATTACTATTCTATGTATTGATTTATTAAACGTACTTCAATATTTAACATTAATTATATTTTATTTTACACTAAATGAATACCAGTTACTGAAATAAACACTAGAAAAATTGTTATTCTGGAATCTTAAGAACAAAAAAATATAATTTAATTTAGTGATTATTTTTGAAAACTAAGAACTTTTTTACAATTAAGTATTTAATAATTTGTAAATAATTTTTATTTAAATATTTTTGAAGAATATATCTGAATTCGACCATATTTCATACAGTTATTTTTAAATTTCACAAATATAAATTTTGTAAATTGTAAAATTATATAAACAATTAATCATTTTCAATATGTGCGTCGGTGTGTGTGTTTGTGTGTATGGATGAAATATGTTTCTCGCCTTTTAAAATACACCACAAATATCTCATAAATTAATTTTCGATCCCAGTCCATTTCCTCATCAAAGTAGGTAATGAACTCTAAAAGGAATTCACTGTCTCTCATTTAATTACTTACCGCTGATGTTTCTCTTACTTAGACGGTATCATCTTTTTTTCTCTCCTTCACCTTACCGCCGAGCTAAAACTCTTAAAATGAAGAACGTTAAAAAAGAAAGTCATCCACCCCATATAAATACAATGTATAACAGAGACGACTTTGGTCCCCCTATTAAAAAGTTTACTGCCAATACTGTTATTAGGTCTGTGCTTGTAATTCCTCCTTTGGGTTTTTTAATCTTTCGACGGCTGAAGTCTGAGATATACTCGCCATATTAGTATTTATTTCGATTACGAAAGAATTCTAAAAGCAAAAGTGTACGAGAGAGATAGTTAGAAATATTTCGTTTTCGAACCCCCCGCAGTAGCGATTAAATTAATAAATTTATTGCATTCTTTGTATGCGAAAGGTTTTTGGGGAATTTTACGAGTCGTAAAGTTATCGATAGAGGTCTCCGTGATTTTCTGTTGTGGTATGTCCATATAATATCGGAGACGAAATGTATTACGAAAATAAAATTCGTTAATTTTTTGTATTTTATTTTAATGTGTCAGGAACTTTATACTATGTAGTTTACAGAGAGCGTCAATGTTGCATGGGTCAATTCGTATTTAACTTAGCCTATTGTAACTTATATACACACTAATCAATAACTTACTTCGTTCCATTATCAAAACATGGTCAAAATGAATCAAACTATACTCATATCTATATACACAGATTTGCCATAAATATTGTCAGTTAAATGGTACATAAAAAAAATAACTCATCGCACAAAACTAAAATACATACATATACCCGACAAACACAATAAATAAGTTTTCAAACGATGCATAATTTATTCGAAGTGTTTGCCTCCTCCGTCTAGACGGAATATCAAACTACTATTCATCTATCGATTTATGCATTGTCTCTAGCAACATTTTTGTTGTTGCTTCAAGAATACTTCGCTACACAGACTCCAAATTTGAATGACGTTTCCTAATAACAGTCATGTCTTCGAGAACGTCCCATAACCGATAGCCAAGAGGGTTCAGGCCAGGGCTACCAGACGGCCAATCGGAAGCCTTAATAAAGTCAGTTACACTCTTTTCCAATTATGTTTCGATCGTTTTCGGCTTACGAAGTGTTTCTTAAATCTGTTGAAACAATCATTTCTTTCTACTAAACAAGAAGTCTGTTAGAGGCTTCATCACAGTTTTCGTCACAGTTTCTTGACATATTTGGGTCGATATTTTCACCCCAATTTCGCAAAAATGAACAGTAAAAACACCTTCGTAGGAGACCCCATTACTGAGGTCCAATGGTAACCACGCTGAACCGGTGAAACGACTTCCGGGTTTCTAGGAAACTTGAAGCATACACGCTATCGTTCTCTAGGTTAAATTTTTGCTCACTAGTAAAGAACTTCTCGTCTGAGAATAAGATTTAGCGATATTCTTTCTTGTCGCAACAAATTAACTTCTTCGTTTTTTCGGTTCTTATACCGGTCGGTAGCGTAATAAAAAAACACTGACTTATCGTTGCGGGGGTACCTAGGTCGAATCCGCAAACGTAATTATGACTTATGACCTATCAATATGCTCTGTGATTGGTTTTAAACTGTTGAAGGACGCTAAGGCGTAAATTTTTATTATTATTAGCCTGATGTTCAAAATGTTTCTTTTGTAAGCCTTCCAGTCTAAATCTTTTCGAGCATTTCGAGCGATTCTTTCAGTACCAGCTACCAGTATGTTTGACGTACGTTCAAAACGCAAATGACCGGTATGGAGGAAATCAACAAAATCACCAATGTTTCGAAAGCGATATGCAAAACGTTCCTTAACATTAATAGAAGAAAGAAGAACTAAAATCGTTCGCGTTCTCTCTCACTTTGTTCAATGCTAATGCGGTTACCGTAGTAAAGCATTTAACTGTGCGATCACGTAATTCTTATTGATAAGTTATGTCATTATGGAGTATATGGAGTTGTTTTAGATAAGTTTACATCATTCCTATCGTTCAGAGCTCAGAGTGTTGTATGGAGCGAAAGTCAATCGGAAAGTTTGCCTATCGTTATAGGTGTACCGCAGAGATCTATATTTGGTCCCCTGTTATTTGCAATTTACATAAATGATCTCTAACATTATATTACAAGAGGCACAAATTCATTGGTCATTAACTACGCGGATGACACAAATATTTTGATCAGTGAAAACGACTATTCGGATTTGCGTTTGACTATAGAACGGGTTAAAAAGGTGCACTCTTGGACTAATAATAATTTTAATAAACTTAAAATTAATGACGAGAAAATCTGCATGGTGAGATTTCAAAACTCTTTCAACATCTCTGACTTTGGTATTACTGGTGATTTAGGGCGGCTAGTGTCAGGATGTTGGGTCTAGCCATAGATAGTAGGCTGAAGTGGGGCGAACCTATTGATTTCATCTATAAACAATTGTCCAAGACTTTATTTGCTCTAAGGACGACATTATCAGATATCTGCAATGTTGGAATCTTGCGGACAGTTCACATGCTTTTAGTCACTTCTTATGAGCGGCATTGCCCACTGGGGCCGCTTTGGAAACATGCATATTTTCTTCGATTTTCATGTCCGATATTGTTGAGTAAAGAATTTTCCTAAAATTTTGTTTGTTGTGGCATGAGAATTTTGACACGGTTACTTTTAATATTACTTTGAAATTTTAGAAAAAGTTTCAATGATGAGTGGAAGTCAGAACAAGAGTTTTTAGTAGGAAGAAATGTTCAAATAAAACAGAAAAGGGGTTTGGAGGCGAAAAACAGATTTATATGACTTTTGATGTTAACTGATGGAAGCCACATCAAATAAATAAATGATTTTGTGCTTAAAATTGTCAATTGACATAAGATAATACTGAGATTTTATTAAAAATCATTTATTTCAAATAATTTTGAAGGACCATTTTGGCCTCATCTTGATAGGCATCAATATCTGTCGATTTCTTCGAAAAAGCACAATTTGTTGAGTTGTTAACTTCTCGCTGTCTATCTGCCATGAAACACATTGTTACAGCCGATTAATTTAGTGAATATTGTACCAAATGTGAAGCAAGACTGAGAGAAAGCAAGTCAAAATCGTTCAAAAATCAGTCCTGTTAGCAGTTTTCTTTGATTATCATAGTGTACTGGTGGTTTTTGCATTGCGACAACACACGATGTCATCGCTTCTTCTAGACTATTTAATATACATTGTTCCATATATACGATCCATCAGGAAATGTATTCAACAGTATTAGACCATGCAATAAGTGTGTTATTTCAAAAGGTAACTACTTTGAAAGGAATTAAAAATAAATTTGCAAGGACAATAAATATTTTGCGGTCCATTTAGCCAGTACCGATAATCACTGTAACACAGATATATATATATATATATATATATATATATATATATATATATATATATATATACTCAATATATTAAAATTATCACTCCTTTAATTTTCATTGGCGATCAACTTCCTACATTTGTGCTGACGAATAGAATCGTAAAAAAATAATTCCAAGATTTACATATACACTCGTGGACAAAAAATTCCGGACACTGATGTAAATGTCTGTTATCATAATTAAAATTCCTTTTTTTTTGTTTTTTTTTAACGAGACATGAAATATTATATATGAAATAAGAATTGGGAATTAAATAAGATACAAAACATTTAATTTATCAAAACAACCTAAAGAAAACCAAAAATAATTATGAGCCCAAAAAATCTAACCCAACCCAAAAAATCTTGGGGTGCTCTTTATTCACCTTTTATCTGTTGTGTCGAAAGGTCATTTAAACTGTCATGTGAACTTATTGGTTGACAAAATGCATGCAAAAAATATAGCTCGAGCAGTAGCTTTCAACTAAAATGGACGTAATATTCGATTCATCGCTGCTGTCATGAATATTCCCAAGAGTACCGTCCAAGACTGGGGAACTGGGAAATACACAAGAAGGCCAGGATCAGGCAGACCCCGCACCACAAACCTGCAGTTTCTACACGACCCGTTCCAGAAGATTGAAAGAATATTGATTTATGTCAAGTAAACCTGCTACTTGTCCACTTTTGGTCTCAACTCATCGTGCTCAGCGACTACGATTTGCCAGTGAATATAGACATTGGACAATGGATTAATAGAACTCCGTATTGTTCACGGATGAGTCTCGTTTTTGTCTGCGAGAACATGTGTGAAGAAGGCCTGGTGACCGATTTTTAGAGTGTTGTGTATCTCTTAAAATGGCATTTGAGGGAGCCGATATAATGGGTATTTGGGCTGGCATTTCACTGTACGCGAAAACTGAGCTTGTTCTCATCAAAAATAAGTGGTTGAGAAAAATTTGAATGCGGTTAACTTTCGCCGTTTGCAATGAGTCGAAGACCGGGCTTAAATCTTATCAAAAATCTCTAGGATTCATTAGGGCGACGTGTTCGGTCTCATACGGTAACCATTCAAGATCTTCGAATAGCTCTTCGTGAGAAATGAGAAAACATTACACAAGAACAGATCGCCAACTGTATTCAAAGTTTACCCGCTGTATGGCAGAAGTCATTAGAATTCCTGAAGGTAGTACGCACTATTAATCGGTTAAATTGTGGGAAAACGTAAATGTAAATCCTAGCCGATAAGACCAATGAATTTGTTAATTTTGCACAATTTACTGTTTCGTAACTTTTTCTTATTGAATAAAATATTAACTACCTTTTTTTATTTCTCATTCTTACTTTGTGGAGAATGTTTCATTTCTTGTTAAAAAAAGAAAAAAAATAAATGTTTCTTGTACTAACAGATATTTACTGCGAGTGTACGTCCAAAGGCGGATTATCATGAGGCTTGCAACAATGCCATTGTGTGAGTGAATTACCTGCAAATGGTAATTTCGAGCATCACGTCTTAGCATGCAAAGTTTCATTTTTCTGTATACGTTGTTGAGTAACAGTGTCATTCATCACGAGTTAAATTTCTGAGATGAGTACCAAGCAACGATCCGTAATAGAATTTATAATGCTGGAATCTTTGAAATCATTGTGACCCCGAAAATAAGCGGCAGTTAATAGAATATCTCCACATGTACGAAAATCAAAAGACTTCCATCAGCGCAGGAAGTTATGCTCATCATTTTCTCAAATATAAAGGACGTCAATCATGCCGGGATGACCGATTAATTCAATAAGATACTGCAAAATTGAATCGAATCCGTAGAATAAAAACTGAAAAAACGAATTGTTTCTTGCACCACGACAACGCCAGACCGTACGACAGGCACGAGCCGATGAAGACGGTAACGAGCCTTAAATTCAGGATAGTTTTGTACCCTCCCCTCCGTACAGTCCTGATTTGGTGCCTACAGATTTCTTGTTGTTCCCAAATTTGAAGGAGGTATTGGAAGGTCAACATTTTTCATCAGATAGTAAAAAGTTCGGGATGCTGTTCGCAATTGGATAAACAATAAACAAGAAGGTTTTTATGGGCGGAATGAAGAAATGGATTCAGCATTTGGAGCAATATGTTGCACAAAGTGATGGTTATGTCTAAAAATAACATTGGTTGAACAATAAGTTAAAAAAATTTAAAAATATATGAAAGCCATATCTGTCTATCTAGAAACGTGCATTTCGTTCTCATTATAACTCGCCAGTACACGCTATTTGAACACAGATATCACTTTCATTTCTATACTGCGTGTATAGATACAAAACATGTTCAACTAGTATATGCACATTTAGAGACGGGTAGACGTGGCTTTCATACATTTTTTCATTTATCCTCACAACCTGGATGGTGGACACCGCAACGTGTTGCGCCTACATTCTTCGACAGGAGAATCTTGTCAGATTGTAGAATTAACGCAACAAATTAAGCGACAATTGCTTGTGAGAAGAGATTTTAATAATTACTACTTAAAAAAATAAGACAACAATAAATTCACTTCCTTTTGAGACGTGTTTCATTATTATGTCCTTTCTTATTCTTATTTTATAGAGGTAAAGACCGTACATATCAATCCGCTCTCGTTTATAGGATTCGTCAATGTTGCAATAGTTGTTTTCCTTCCTCAAATCATTACCATCAAGTTATTGTATTTCAGATTGCATTATTTTTCCAGTAGTACGATGTAAACGATCTTTACGTTAGAAAAAAAATGTCCTCACTTATACAGGGTGTAAGGAGTATGGTTGCCATTTTTTAAACTACATTTAATTAAGGTAAATAGAATTAAATTTCTAAATCAATTTTTGTAAGATGGAAGAACAATGTGGCAACACCGCCCACTTTCGCGCATATATTGTATGTATGTCGAAATAGATATTCATTCCGACTTATAAATGTTTATTCAATATCGGAAACATAAGCCACCCCTAATAATGCGCTCATAATCAACACGTGTTAAGTAGGTACCTACTGTTTTTACAACGATTGTTGGAAATATGCGCCATTATTTTCAACACATTACATCTACGAATCCGTGTAAATAGACAAAATGTGTAACAATCGACTAATCTATTCATATGAATAATATTGTGAGGTCAACGGAATAAAAGTAAATAAACAAACTTCCCAATAAAGATTTAAGTAAGATAGATCGGCATCGATGATGTTACCCAATCACGGAACGACGATATGGAAGCTTTTTTATCATTTTTATTATCGGAAATGGTTAATTATATAGCAAATTATCAGTGTTTTTTTGTATTCTGTTACTGCATTCACTGTATAAAGCTCAGTAAAAAATATTCTTTATTATTAGAGATAAAACACCTTAAAAAACAAAACATTGTATTTTATTATGTGGAAATTACTGATTTTCGCCATACATTTTATTAAGCTTCTTTTGATTGCTTTTATATATTCTATCTAGTTTCGAAATGATGGCAGCCATTCTATTTGCATATTGTGTATAACAATCAATAGTGTTTCTAAATTTTTAATATTAAAATATCACATATTACATTCACATTAGAGCATGCATCAATGCCACTATTCATGCCTCGCATGCTGAAACTAGCACATCAAAATTGTCTTTTTTATTACTATATATGCAAAGATAGATAACGACACCCTATTGAGCTAATCGTTAAAAGTGAAGGATTGACTACATTTGAAGGAATATTATAAATTAGGGGAAGAAACAGGAGAAAGTGATAATAAATATAATAAAAAAAAACTAAAACGTAGTGATGTGTATGTATTATATACACGATCATTTAATATATTTATCCATCGAAGTCTGTTTCGTGATTAGATATATGCGTATTTAAATATTTTTTGTTAATTTATGAACTTTATGAACAGAGGGGATAATCTGGGATGTACAAGTTTAGTAGCATCCTACAATTAATTTAATTAATCCTATATTTACTAAAAAATTCTCTTGTGTTCTAGTAGACAATTCGACTAGCGAGAATACAATCAGTGCTGGAATTTAGTTATTCTGTTAGTTGGAGAAAATAAAAAAATAAAACAAGTCAAAATGAAAAGTAATAAAATAAAGAAAATTCACCTACCTATTTCGGTTGAATTCCCTTGAATTTCCTTTTTAGAAAAATATATGCCAATTTTTTTATATATATTTTTTTTAAATTTAGGTAAGGTCCTGCATTTCCCACCCTTTATATAATAATCAAATGATTGAATTGAAACACGGCTGGATTTGTTTTTAATTTCGTTTATTTTCAATTTTGAATAACATGTACATCACACATAATTAAACCTAATACTAAACAATGAAACTTTCTCAATTAGGAAATTCTCATCATTAAGTAATTTAATAAATTCATTAATTTACTTGTTTTTTGGTGGACAGAAAATTTTGATATATTCATACTGTTTTGTATTAATTGTAATATTGTATATTAATTTATTATATTTCAAGTGTAATAGAATATATCAAATTTTTCGTTATAAGATAAATAGATAGAACGCATCGATTCTTTTTATTTAAATTAACTTAAAAATAATAAACATCTACGGGCTAAATAACACTTTTTGTGCAATGGCACTATGAATATACAAAGTCTCCAGCGGACAGAATCTCTAAATTCCATCACTGAACCTTTTCTCACACTTTCTCGAGGATAAATTTACAATCTACTTAATAACCAATACTCTTCAATATTCATACCGAACGATTTATCGTTTTTTGTAAAAATTATTTTTTTTATTTTCATTGTGTTTATGTATAACTTGTAAATCGACACTAACTACAAAATATTTCTCTTTTATGTATATACCTAAAGACACAAACGTAAATAACTAGCATAACTATTATGCATATTTACATACATCTACCATTTACTAATTTATCAAATGAAGAAAAGAGTAAATTTTTTGTGTTGTTTTCACAATACATTTGAATGTTTGTACAATACTTTGCTTTATAAGTGTAATAGACAAAATTAGTACATATATGCATAAAATATGAAATTGCGTAAATTCTAAATTATGTGGGAAATATGTACAGGTGTCACCAAAACTTAGTGAACAAAGATACTCGAACGGCTAATATGTAAGAAAACTTCTATACAATATGTTTCATATTATCCAAATGATAGTATTAAACAAATGTGATCTTCGCAGTTACAATCTTTTTAATTTGATTTTTTACTCATGGTTCATCAAGTTCTAATCTTAATTATTATACAAAACGAACCGTACCGAAAATCTAATCAGTAATGAACAATATTGATAAGAACAAGGTTACGAAACACAGTGAAATGCAGTCGATTTTATTTAAAACGAGGAGTCTCTAATTAATTTTTAATATTCGCACTAACTTGCGCTACTAGAGCTGCCTATTTATGAATGAAAATGGATGAAATAAAAATATAAAAAATCAAGTTGAGTGAATATATAATTTATATATTTACCGGTGTCCTTGAAATAAAGAGACAACATATGAAAAATGAAATGATGCAATTATGTAGAATATAAATCCAAAAAAATTGTGAATTTACACGCAAATACACGCTGCAATGTTAATGTTTATAAAAACTCTAGAAGATAAAATTGTTTAAACAGCTTTGCGAGCTAAAAATTTGGTACGAAAAATCAGCTATTAATTTATACTTGGATGTGAACTTTGAAGAGAAGATGTATTAAAAGATGTAAAATGTGTGCTTTATGGGGCATTTCAAGTCCAATTTGGTAATAATCTACCTTTAATCAAATACGTAAACGTAAATAATATCGAACGTGCACATGTACACATGTAACGATCGACAACTGACTGAATCGGAGACAAAATTGTTTCGATACTTAAAGCTCACCGATAATAACAAAAAGAGTAGGATGTACTCTTTGTGATATAGTCAGTCTCACAGGGGCGTCACAAATATTTTATAAATAACTTTGTAATTTTTTTCTAGCTTATGAGAGCGAATTTTTTTTAAACTAATTTGAATTTATATTCTATTTAATTTTCCATTTTTCATACGTTGTCTCTGCTTTTCAAGGACAGCCTGTATAATCAAAAGCGAAGCTATAAGATGATGTAAAAAATAATGATTAAAAAAATTATAAATACATCTGTTTATAATAAATAAGAATTAAATAGAAAAAATTTGAATTTAGTCAACCTAAAGAAACCTAAAGAAAATAAACAAGTCAAATGAGATCAATTTTAAAATAAAAATTTTGATTACGAATAAACAATTTAACAAATTATTTTCAGTTGTTTTGGCCTTTTGATTTTGATAATTTTCTAAAATTATTCATTAATGAAAATAATAAATATAATGAAAAGTTGTTATTTTCGATAATGTTTTGAAATTAAAAAAATGTAAACAAAAATAGCTTAACAGTTAAACCGTCAAAAAAACGAAATATTTTTTTTTCATTTAGTTTATAATATTATATATTTTCGATATTAAATATTAATTTACGTATCGATCCACTTATTTAATTTATATGTATGCTTTTCCATTAATTAGTTTACAGTATGTTATGAGTATGACGGAAACACATATCGCATGCGATACGCACCGATTGCATATAATTTTATAATTGAATTTAATGATTCTAATTAATTGAAATGTTTACAAACTTCTTTAATCTCGCCTAAACTAAATTATTAAATTATATTGCGTTTGGCTTTGTGTAATTTTCATAGTTACATAGCTCTTATATAGCTTTAAATTAGTGCGAAAGTCTGAACAAAGAAGAGAACAAGAACAAAAAACAAGAGAGTTTTATGTGCAGAGTCTCCTTCCTAATATTCAATAATTCGACAACTTTTCCTGGTGTACTTTGACCCTAATTATGATATAATATAGTCGATATTTCTGTTGAATATTAATCGATTATGTACAGAAATATATTATTAATAAGATGCCGGTATAATCAGATGGAAGAAACCTTATAATCGAAGGTTGTATGTACATATATAGGTATAAATTAACTATCAATCTAAAATATTCCTTAGCTTATTATATTTTCTTCTATTAATTCTAATTTAACGCCCTAATAATTAAATTCAAAACAAAAAATAGGAAGGACAGAAAACTGCTATGTAAAAGCGTATATACTTCTGTTAAAAGGTAAATATATAAGTTGAATATAATTTGTTTTAAATAATTTTTAACGAGATTTTTGGAAGAAATTTATTAAATTATTACCAATTTTCACATTTCCTGTAACATTTGCATACACGACATGTAAATATTATAGGTAATACGTATATACACGCACATACCGTGAGTTTTTTATATCGCTGATCATAACACATGAATACACCTATGTTCATTTCTAAAATAAATACTTCATTGCATGGGAACGTTATGCAACCAGTAATGCGAGTGTCATCACTTGTCGTAATAAGGCATTTTAGTTGTCAGTGTCAACAAAGTGTGAAAATAATTTATTTAACATTTAACTTACACAAACGATATTAAAATGAATTTTAATGTAAATTGAGAAAAACTTTGTTTTTATTTATAATTCTTTAATTTCTTCATAAATGTTGGAAATATCCACCTTCACATTCCATACAATATGCGAGTCGATTATGAAATTCCTGCAAAAGATTCGATTTGGTTCATAATTCGTCGCAGGCTGTACTTATGCGTGCTTTTAAATCTTCAATGTTAGTGAAAATTATATTGTCATCAATTTTAGATTGCAGGTATCCCCAAAGAAAAGTCATTTGGCGGCGATAAATCTGGCGAACGGGCCGTCCAAACTATCGCATCAAACCTCCCTATCCATCGATCAGGAAGAATTTAGAAAATTTGTAATTGCTTCAGTTGATTGAATTGAGGCTCAATCCATTTGAAACCAGGAACATTCAATGGCTAAATTTTCAAATCGAGGAACAATATGTGTTCGAAGAAAAAGACGCTCATCGGTGAAAAGTATTTTTTTGAACAAATTATGATTTTCATTTAATAAATTAAATAGTGTTTTGCAAAAAATCAACACATCTTATTCTACCTTGATGAAATAATTGTTGGTAATCAGAAAACTTGTAAGATTTGTATTTGTACTGTTTGATAATTTGAAATACAGACGTCAACCAAATATTAAATTGTTGTGCCATTTTACTTAATGGTGTTATGAGGCATTCTTCAATGTCATAACACATTTAATTTTAGGTCAAATTTCCTAGTAATCGCCTGAATTTTTCCGATAGATGGTATGGGCCTGTAAAATTTTTTTAAAGAAAACAGATCCCGCACTTTCCCTAAACTGTTTCCAGCTTTATACTAGTTCGAAATTCCTATTTTTCCATCTTTTATATATATTAAATAAGGTGAATACAAATTTCAAATGCTAAAATATTTAAAATGCTGTTTTGTTTATGCACATTACTGACATTGATTTTGACATTTGTCGAAACACATAATCGAGCTATGTTGGTTGCATAACATCCCTATGCATTGCAGCGTTCTTTCTGAAACTTAACATAGGCTATGTATAGAGATAAGAAAAACTTACGGTATATCAGTCTTATAATTGAGACGAAATATATACTAGTATATATATATATATAAGTGTTAAGATAATTTCTTAGCCGTTTATTAAATATAACAATTGACAAATTATTGGAGTTTTTCGGCTTTTATATGAAATATTTACAAATATCAAATTAGAATGTATGTAATTGCAGAGTAAGTGGGGATGTAAACATTGCTGTCTACAAATTACAAAGCAAATCATACGAAATTTTTTTATTAGAAAAATATGGTCTACGTTGGGACTCGAACCCAAGTCTACAGCTTGCCGGGCTGTCGCTTTTACCACTAAGCCACAATAGACCCAGGTTCAAGCTATTTAGAAATGCATTATAAAGTAACAGTGTTAATGAATCAGATGTCAGTTATTGAATGTAGATGTCAAGTTGAAAGCAGAAGTCAGTTTTGAAAGCTCATGTCAGTATTGATAGCAGATGTCAGTTAGTGAAAGCAAATGTCAGTTAATGAAAGCAGATGTCTGATTTGAAAGCAGGTGTCAGTTATGAAAGCAAACGTCAGATTATAAACCAGCTGCCTATTTTGAAAGTAGATGTGAGTTATTGAAAGCAGATGTCAGTATTTTGAGAGCAGATGTCAGATTTGAATGTTGGAAATGCTAATTATTACTCCATAGCTATATGAGTGTTACACTCATATAGCTATGGTCAGATTTGAATGTTGGAAATGCTAATTATTACTCCATAGCTATATGAGTGTTGAGCTATGGAGTAATAATTAGCATTTCCAACATTCAAATCTGACATCTGCTCTCAAAATACTGACATCTGCTTTCAATAACTCACATCTACTTTCAAAATAGGCAGCTGGTTTATAATCTGACGTTTGCTTTCATAACTGACACCTGCTTTCAAATCAGACATCTGCTTTCATTAACTGACATTTGCTTTCACTAACTGACATCTGCTATCAAAACTGACATGAGCTTTCAAACTGACTTCTGCTTTCAACTTGACATCTACATTCAATAACTGACATCTGATTCATTAACACTGTTACTTTATAATGCATTTCTAAATAGCTTGAACCTGGGCCTATTGTGGCTTAGTGGTAAAAGCGACAGCCCGGCAAGCTGTAGACTTGGGTTCTAGTCCCAACGTAGACCATATTTTTCAAATAAAAAAATTTCGTATGATTTGCTTTGTAATTTGTAGACAGCAATGTTTACATCCCCACTTACTCTGCAATTACATACATTCTAATTTGATATTTGTAAATATTTCATATAAAAGCCGAAAAACTCCAATAATTTATCAATTGTTATATATATATATATATATATATATATATGAAATCGTTCTTTCTCAGCTTCTTCTCTGCGTGTGAGATATATCGTGAAAAATTCTTGTCTCGACGTTTAAACGAGATAGCACTCGAAGCTGGTCTTGCGCTGGTCGGAGTTGGTAACCGAATGCTGTTGTTGTGAGGTGCCTCTGCTTATATATCCACAACAATAGCACTCGATTGTCAATTCTGACCAGCGCAAGACCAGCTCTAGAAGATGACGTGTGTGAACTCGTAGAAGCGTCGAGACAAGAGTTCTTTTCAGGACATATCTCACACACGGAGAAGAACCAAAGAAGCAACAATTTCATCATTCGACCGTGAGAGCATCAAGAGTAATATATATATATATATATATATATATATATATATATAATGTTTTTGACTTATTAATTATATGAGGCATATCCGCAAACTAATCCAATAGTGAATATGTTTTGAAGAAGTGGTGCTAGTGGAATAAATCTCCTCTAAACAATTTAATTGCTATATAAGCAGGCCGTGAATGTCAAATTATTTGCATGTTGTTGACGTTTGACTTGCCACGTTGTGCTAAAATGGATAAAGTTTTACAAAATTCGCTCAGTTGTCAGATACGGTCTCTGAAGTAAAATTTTGACAAAAATGTTATATCTGATCATTCCATGATCTTTGTTGAATGAAATTCTAGCAGAAAAATTCCATTATCGCAAACTGTACTTAAGATGAGTACCGAAAATGATCACTAAGAAACATAAGGTATAGCAAATAGTAGAAACGACGCCATTTTTGGAGCGTTAAAAGGTTCCAGTTCCGAATACTGGCAAAAATTCTGCTAATTCCATTCATATGCGGCACATAAAAAACAAAATAATTATATCAAATATGTAATCTGTTCACGGCTGCTCACGTTGCTAATTATTCATATTAATAGTTGTAACTCGATATTGATAAGAAATGATAAGAAGGTTGTACAGACAGTTCAACACAGGCATGATAAACGTGCACGATTATAGAGCGAAATGGGAAGCTATTATTAGTCATGCTATAGTGAATTAGAAAATTTGTGAAACAGAAGGCTTACACTATCGGATCAGTTCATGATCTTTGTTGCATAGATAAATTTCATTATCCTGAATTGTGCGCAAGATAAGTATAAAAAAAGTTCACTGAGAAACGCAAGGCAAAGCAAATGAGAGCACCAATTGCGTTTTTGGAGTGCTACAACGGTGGTTGGACTATATTCTGATAAGCGACGAAACCTGGGTTAGTCATATCACACCAAAGACTGCTGGATCAACGAATCAAAAGATTAAATAGATACTTTCCAAACAGAAGGACATGCACATGGCAGATTTAATGAATCAAAGAACCACAGTAAACGCAGTTGCTTTCTGTGCTACATTAAAAAAGTTGCCAAACGCCCATAAAGGATAAAAGGTCAGGCCTTCTCAGTTCCGCAATAGTTTTGCTGCATGACAAAGCACCTTTACACGAGTATTCTTAAACAAATTGAAATGAAATTTTTTTTATAATTCTACAGTTCAATATTGCAACGAGTGATTTACATCTCTTTCTCCGCTTTAAGAAACATTCAGTCGCGATACAGGACGGATGATGAAGTGAAAACAGTGTTTAATGGTTGTTTCATGAAATTTTTGATGACTGTTTTTATTTCATCATCGGCGTAGTAGCGTACTAAAGCTTGTGCCATGCTACAACAAATGTTTGAATTTAAATGGCAATTATGATGAGAAATACTTTAACATTAATGTAAGCAAACGGTAATAAAAACATTGAAAAGCAAAGTTGTAGTTTTTATGACCAATTAGAACTTAGTTTGTGGATATGCTTCGTACTAAAAAAGCATTAAATATAACTACGCAAATTAGCTACCAAAAGAGAAAGTAAGTACAATTTACTATTTTGATTTTTTAATTGGATATATTAATTTTTAATTAAAAACTATTAGAATTATTCAAATACATAGTTTTTTGCTGTACCCCTCCAATAAAATTAATAATCAGAAACAAATATATATGTAATCCAACCTTTGATTGCATTATTTATACATGATTTATGTCGTTTATCGTGCACCAAAACAAATAGTATTTATAGTAACACGTAACAAAATACGTAATCCAAAATAAAGATGAAGTAAGATTCTATCTAATATCCCTTCACTATCGTAAGACTTTAAGTTAATAAACTATCTTTTAAGAAAACTGCTTTGGGTCTGAATCTTACTCCGATTGAAGTATTCCATGAATTTTTTGTTTGGAAAAGACCATTTATACTCAGCCTTTTTAATACTATTTTCATGATTTTGTGATACAATACATCCTAGATAATACAAATAAATATTAAAGCTCAATAAGTCAGCCGAAGATACAATACTAATTTTGTCGTATTTATGTTATGTCGATATGTAACGAATAATATATAAATATAATAATTGCATGCTAAAATAATCCATGAAACTTTATGCACAATGCATTTGAAGAATTATTTACAAGTAATACGATTTTACAATAAATTGCATACCGTTATCATAAATATGATACCCGAATACTCGGCGAATTTGTGCACGAATAAAAGAAAATTCACTGTATTTATGTTTCAAATAGTTCTTAGTATGTTACGCCGTTGGACAGTATATAAATAAGTGCTATGATTTTCATTATTGTATATATGTATCTATTATAAACGATTGCGAAAGGATTGTTTATTTTAGCATTTCTGTGTGGCCGCTAAGTACATGTAGTATTGGGCCAGTGATAACAGATACACCATGTTGCTGTTTGTACCTTTTTCGTAGTTGATTTGTCTCTCCTGTTGTCGGGCATTATCAGCGGCTACTTTTAGAAGACCCTGTATATTACGCAAAAGCGTTTCTGTCGAGGAAACACTAGGATCTTGACTGGGTCCGTTCGCCGAAGCCACTGCACTCGCCAATGTTGAATAGTTTATGGCGGCTTGTTGGGAATCACTGCCAGGAGCAGCTGGAAGGGGGAGATCACCTTCATCCAAATCTGAAATAAAAATATTTTTATTAGATTTTGTTACTTTCTGTATTGAATTGAAATTTAAACGTTGATAACAAAATTTGATTGTTTCTTTTTAGGGTCCAGTGGATTTAAAACCTGTGTTTTTCAGATAGATTTAAGATCATCATAGAATGTAAATTGTAAGAGTAATCAATATTGTAATTGATTAAACAAACTTAACTTTACATTTTTGTAATGTTCCAAAATGGCTTACAATATAACGTAACAGAAAGAAAGAAGGAGAACCTTACAATCAGACAGATTTTTAACCCAAAAGCCTTAATGTTTACTAAGAGAACACATAAAAACCATACATTAGACATTTAAATTGCTAGAATTGTTTACCTAGCATATAAACAAATCTCAAATTAAATTTGTCTAATTAGCAAAATGAATTTATTTATCACTTTAACTACAAGGGCTATTCTGAAAAGTTCCAACAAATTTGGGGAATTAAAAAAAAATTATTTTATCATTTCTCAAAATAATCGATTTTATCAGAATAATTGAAACATACATGAGTAGGTAAACCCCACCAGTTTTGTATAATACAAAGGTATTTTTAATAATATAAAATATTATTAAAAATCTGGTGTGAAGAACACAAATGCAGGTTCACTATTAATATTTTCTGTGAACGTGTCCGAATATATCCTATCCCCAGAGACGTAGATACGTATTTCGCCTTTCTACAGGCTCATCGGTACGCCCCTGCTGGAGAAATGATATTTCCAGACACATTCACAGAAAAGAACCACCTCGCCCTATCACCGTAATTATCCAGACCGAGCGCAGAAGTAAATTCGGCGCTACCTGCTGTCAGACAGCCGAAGTACCTCGCATACCGTCCACATAATTAATGTGAAGTAACGACGCCCTTCCAAAGGTTAGCACAGCCAATCTCTCTAGAAAACTGCATTTTGTTTGTGCCTTCACTCATACTACGGCTTAACCGCATGTGTAATGTATCAGAATAATTGAAACATACACGAGTAGGTAAACCCCACCAGTTTTGTATAATACAAAGGTATTTTTAATATTATAAAATATTATTAAAAATCTGGTGTGAAGAACACAAATGCAGGTTCACTACTAATATTTTCTGTGAATGTGTCCGAATATATCCTATCCCCAGAGACGTAGATACGTATTTCGCCTTTCTACAGGCTCATCGGTACGCCCTGCTGGAGAAAGGATATTTCCAGACACATTCACAGAAAAGAACCACCTCGCCCTATCACCGTAATTATCCAGACCGAGCGCAGAAGTAAATTCGGTTATGTGGACGGTATGCGAGGTACTTCGCCTGTCTGACAACAGGTAGCGCCGAATTTACTTCTGCGCTCGGTCTGGATAATTACGGTGTTAGGGCGAGATGGTTCTTTTCTGTGAATGTGTCTGGAAATATCCTTTCTCCAGCAGGGGCGTACCGATGAGCCTGTAGAAAGGCGAAATACGTATCTACGTCTCTGGGGATAGGATATATTCGGACACGTTCACAGAAAATATTAATAGTGAACCTGCATTTGTGTTCTTCACACCAGATTTTTAATAATATTTTATATTATTAAAAATACCTTTGTATTATACAAAACTGGTGGGGTTTAACCTACTCATGTATGTTTCAATTATTCTGATACATTACACATGCGGTTAAGCCGTAGTATGAGTGAAGGCACAAACAAAATGAAGTTTTCTAGAGAGATTGGCTGTGCTAACCTTTGGAAGGGCGTCGTTACTTCACATTAATTATGTGGACGGTATGCGACGTACTTCGGCTGTCTGACAACAGGTAGCGCCGAATTTACTTCTGCGCTCGGTCTGGATAATTACGGTGATAGGGCGAGATGACTATCTTCTGTGAATGTGTCTGGAAATATCCTTTCTCCAGCAGGGGCGTACCGATGAGCCTGTAGAAAGGCGAAATACGTATCTACGTCTCTGGGGATAGGATATATTCGGACACGTTCACAGAAAATATTAATAGTGAACCTGCATTTGTGTTCTTCACACCAGATTTTTAATAATATTTTATATTATTAAAAATACCTTTGTATTATCGATTTTAGCTACACTTATTCATTCTTTGAAATTACTTCCTGAAACAAGCATAAAATAACAAAACAAAACAAAAAAAAAACTAGCAACAATAAATTATATCATAGAACTTGTAATAAATATCGATCTATGATGTACACCAACACCGCAATATCAGCCACGTACCACCGAGCTCATGCACAAATAGGTGGGCAAAGTAAAATGTTTCCTGGCTGATGAAGTGCAAGATAAATAATGGTAATTCAAATAAAACAATTAATAATTTATGCGTTAGCATCCCCTAACAGCTTAACGCCAATTGCAGGGGCATTGATATGCCATGAGTTACCATTACACCCGCACTCGTGGAGCAATTTAAAATATTTAGCTGCCAGCATTCGACTTAAACAAAAAATAAAAGCAGAAAACCTTCCCGAACAGTACGCCTCGGACTAAATACTGGAACCACCGATTCAATAAGTTAATACATTATTACTAGCGGCTTTATTGTTTTACAAAATATCCTTCTTTGACTTTTGTACATTTTTGCAGACACTGAAACTATTTTACGAAATATTTTTCTATTCAAACAGTGGTAGAGGCAAAATATAAAATGTTTCAACAGCTTTACTAAATGTCGCAAAACTCTGAAATGGTATTTCACTCCTAACCTTAGAAAACAGGAAGAAATATTATATGATAACCCGCAGTTATATGGTCAAACAGACATAATCGAGCTGTTGTGTCATGTGGCAGGACAATTCATTTTCTATTTCTAATTTTAGAAATGTCTTACGGCAATCAAATTCTTATTTTATTCTCATATATTACATATATTTGCTTCAATCATATCTCCACAAACATGAAAAAAGTTATAAAAACTAAATTCGAATGTAAATGTATATTGACTGTAATGGATAATATTTGGGAAAAATCAGAAAAAAATATTGCATTTTACAATTGTAATTTTAATGTTGAGCTTAAGATATTCAGTACAGGATCAGAAGTGATTTCGACTCAATGAATTGATATTTTGTTTGGTCTATGCGAAAATATTTGTTATGCAGGCTATCCTTGAAAGAAATCGACAACGTATGAAAAATGGAAAGACGAAGATTTATTATATAAAATATAAATCCAAAACATTATGAGTTAATTACGACGCGAATCCCAAAATTAAAACCCTCCTGGAAATTGTATTATGGATTGAAAATGTTCAGAACGTGTATAAATAATAAATACCTCCATTGAAGTCACACACACACATACACTACAGCATATGTTTACATACATAACAGCTGTCGATGCTATAAAAACTATGACATTGTTCTATGCTAAGGTCAATAACCTCAACATATTTATGTATACAATCAGCTGTTTATAAACTCTTAGAACTGACTTAAATCAGCTTCATTTCATGTGTATTACGTGAATGTGTTTTTTGTTACAATAAGTACTAAATATAAAATATTAACATGGATTCAGAATGTCTATTAAAAACACCGCTATTGAATTTACATGCAAACACACTGCAATATTTATATTTATAAAAACTTTAGAAGATAGCATTGTGTAGACAGCTTTGTATGCTAAGGATTCGATAACCTGGTACGAAAAGTCATGTGTTAAAAATTTATACTTGCATGTGAATTTTTAAAAGAAGATGTAAGATTCCACGTCCCGTTTAATAACAAGCTACCTTCAATCAAAGATGTAAATGTAAATCATATCGAACGTACACATGTACACATGTAACGATCGACAACTGACTGTATCGAAGATGATCCTTTTAAGCATCTATAAGTATACCTTTAAGTATCGTCTTCGATGCTCTTCATGATATAGTCGGCCGCACAGTGGTGTGTCATGTATTTTTTAAATATCTTTGTCATTTCCTCGCTTATGAGAGGGGATTTTGGGAAAATATTTTGGATTTATATTCTAAATAATTACATCTCTCCATTTCTCATACGTTGTCTCTTTCCTTCAAGGACACTCTCTACACAAATCTCATTATCTATTATCGGTTTACATTAAAATCTGCACATCGCAAATGTATTTTTATATAAGAGCATTCAATTACAAAATAAAAGAAATACAGCTATTTATTTTGAAATTATTTTATGCTTAGTTAAAATTAACTTACTTAAGCAACTTGTATATAGAGATTAATAAATCTAAATATTTAAACCGAGAAACATGTTCGCCCAGATTTATTTCATCGCTTTCACGGTTACTACAATATATAAATTATATATTCATGGTACAGCACAATAACGTTGTTAATATTTGCCCAAGCGGCGGTCTACCTAATAAGATGTCAAAAGAAGCAGTGGAGAGCATGCACCGAGCTCATTCATCTTAGGAAATCGAAAGTTTAAGAGCAGATACATATACTCACACACGTACAGCTTATTTTAAAACAAACAAATTAGCCGCGGATATTTTTACTGTTGGTAAAAGCCACGACCGTGCGCACGCACATACAATCGAAGATGATTTACTTCTCATTATTCAGAAAACTTATATCACTGGCTCACGAAGGTGTATATACAGGTATGGTATTGTATATCTGCCTGATATTCAACTTTTCTCTAACTAAAACAATGTACTGACGGCCACGTTATAGAATAACGTGTACATAAATCTATTACATTAACAAAAATTAATACTGATTTTAGGGGATGGTATCTAGAACGCAATATGATGATAAAGAATCGTATTCACACGCCACGCTAACACATCCACTGTATTTTCATAAATTGCAATATTTTTATAAGGTCGTTATAAACGTTATCAAAACACAATCAATGCAATTAGACAATATACTCTGCATTGTAATTACAAGTATAACAAGTATTATACGAAGGATAAATAATTCTAAAATACGAGGTACTTCAAAGAAATTCCCAGAATTTCAATGTAGCGCGCGAAGGGATGGTAGTACAGCTCTATAACGCTAGATAGTGTGAGCTACGTCTATACTAAGTCAGTTTGTCAAACGTTAATTTTCTATTTGGCGACAAACGGTTTTTGTGTTTATATTTGCTGAGTTGCGTTTGAGTTATTCTGCGAGACTACAATGTCTGATGTGACAGAGCAAAGAACGTGAATCAAATTCTGCTTCAAACTTGATAAAACGGTAACGGAAGCTGAAAATTCTTAAACAAACATTTGGTGAGGATGCTTTAAGCCAGACGTTAACTTAGGAGTTATACAACCGTTTTAAAAACAAACGTGTGTCGGTTGATGATGATGAGCGATCCGGTCGTTCACCGACGAAAATCACGCCACAAAATTTAGCAAAAGTGTGTAATGCTGTCCTGTAAGATCGAAGCAGAACAATCCATGACATTTGTAACATTGGCGGCTTGTCATACGATGCCAGCGGCCTGCCAAATGGCGCAACAATTCATGAATTCTATTCCACGACAGTGCACCAACCCACACGTCACTTGTGCGTCAGTTCCTAGCCTCAACAAAGACGGTAGTACTACCTCACCCTTCCTGTTCTCCAGATCTCGTCCCTTGCGACTTCTTCCTGTGTCCAAAATTGAAACTAAATGTATAGAGGCACTGTTTTGTGAAGATTGAGGAGTGTTGGACACGTTAACACGTGAAACCTTCCAGCACTGTGTTCAGTCATGGACAAGTAGCTGGAATCGGTGTATTCAAGCGAGAGGAGAGTACTTTGAAGAGGATGACAGTGAATGAATTATAAAAACAATTTATTGTGTCATTTTCACATTCCGGCAGGCGCGGCTCGTGATGACGTATTTTGGTTTGCAGTACAAAGATCCGAGTGCTTCGTGTATTCTCGTGTACTAACTGTAACGTTTGCTTAGTAAACACTGAAAACACACGAGGCACTCGTATCATTGTACTGCAAAGCAAAATACGTCATCACGAGCCGCGCCTGCATTCCGGGAATTACTGAGTCGCATAATATAAAGTTTGTGTTACAAATATGGCATATTTAAGTAACCTTTAATTTCTATCAATATTTAACAATCAAAAAACAAATGGAAATTGAACAATTGCGTAAAAACCAAAACTTTTAAAATGAAATCGACGTAATTTTGCCCAAAGTCAACACTACACTAGTAATACGGAGAGAGCTACAGTAATTAATGAGCCTAGACAAGAGAAGACAAACTTTTTGGCAAAAAGTTAAATTTTTTAATCTATTCGCATTGTAGCTTATTACATTTAACCCACTGATATTAAAATCTCTTCATTCCTTAGGAAAATGAGCTTAGTTTCAGTGATTGTGTCCTCATTCCAACAAAATTTCTTACTACAGAACCAAATTTTCAGGTTGGGACAAGGAAAAATGTTCGAACAGATCAAATCTGGCGGATAAGCTGGATAAGGAAGCAGTTCACAATATTGTCCAAAAATTCTTATTATTACAACAGTTTGAGTGTGAACATTATCTTGAAGAAAACTTTTCCATTATATTGTATCATGGAGTTGATCTAAAAGGGATGCATATTATTTGCTTTTTATTGTTTTATCTTGCTCAACATAACGACAAAAAGAATCCCATTGCAGTTTCAAAAAACAAAAGCCCTAACTTTTCCGACCAAATGAACGATCTCTGCCTCCTTCGGAACCTTAGGTCATTGTTTCGAGTGTTGCTTCATTTCATTGTATGATAGATTTCGTGTGTATGATAGTGTTTCCAGGTTTTATCAATCATTATTATTGGACGCCAAAATTTCTTGGAATTATGTCTTAACATTCCTAAATTGAGGAATGAAATGCGTTCTCATTCACGTTTGTGGTTTACAGTCAACAAATGCGGCACCATCATGCATATAATTTTTTCATACTCAATTCGTTGTGCAGAATCGAATCCACTGATGCCGATTAGATGTGTAGACCCTCTGCTACTTTTATCACTTTCATTCGAAGGTCATCTTGCATCATATCATGTACTTTTTATTCTTATCTGGAGTACACAGGACTTTTGAACATCCACTGCGTTGTTAATTAAATACATTCGTCCTGGCTTTATTTATTTAAACTTAGCTGTCCATAATTTTAATGTTCTAAAGCAATAGATGGAGATTGGGCCCCGTAAACAGACACCAGCCAAGCTTTGATTTCATAATTTATTTTGTTTTTCAAAAATAAGAACATAACCACTGATACTGCACTTTTTCCATATTTCATATTTTTGGTGCTGCCCTCTTTCGTCGAGTTTACTAATTAATGATTCGCCTTCAAATATTATAAATAAATATGTAGTAAATGAAAGGTATTGCGTTAAGCTTATTTCGAAAAACTTATATAGAAACATTTTGAAAATAGGTTTAAAAATGCATAATCCCAAAAACCATAAGCCATAGATTACACGAAGAAGATTTTTGATCACGAAATACGTAGAAAACCATTTATTAGTCCTGTGAGGTTCGTGTTGACTCAAAAATTTGTAAACAATTCAAAGAAATTTTGAAGAAACCTTATTTTTTTTTAACGAAGATGTATTTCAATTCTAAGGTTAAAATAAAAGTGACTTAGTATCGATATGAAAGGACACTCTTGCACTATAGTGATATGTAAATGCAATGTCAAGAATTGAGGAATCTTATCGAAAGAGTATTAATTTTTTTCCACAAATAAATTTTGGGAGATTTTGACGATAAATTAGTAAAAACTTGGTCAATGTATGAACTTAAATATACCTACCTAACAATTTCAAAAAATTAAATTATTTAAATGTGTGTTCAGATGTTTAGTGATGTTCAGATGCTTAGCAAGTACAATTGAAACCGATGTTTAGCCACAGACTAATCAAAATTATTCCATTATTTAGTGCACTCAATTTCGATATTGTTTTGTATATACGCTTAAGCTAAATTATTTTAATAAAATTCAAATCATTGACATAAACGGTGGTGTCACAATAGAACCCAGAATAGAACCCCTACTCATTAAATATGTGGCCTTTGTATCCCGGTATCACCTTCTTGTGATTACAGCTCGTTTAGGGCACGCAGACAATCCCATACAAGTTTGGATTTAACTTGTACTGGATCAATTGCCTTTAACATTGCTTGGTTGTCAGACAAGATGGCCACGGTGCGATTTGTTTCACTCTTTGTTAATTTCTCCAACGAAATGATGCGGAACTTCCGCTTGAAATACCATAGTACCTCTACTAAGGCTCACTTAAATCATTGTATTTTCTTTGAGGCTATATATTCCTGTTCTTGCGGTATATATTAGAAAAAAACTAATTAAATATGAGCACAAAATCAACACTCAGATTTATTCATAACAACGGAAGTAGTATGATAGGGTGATGCCGTTATAAACGAAGCTTAAGGCCAGTTCAAATGCAGTCGATGAAATAATTTAGGATGCAGAAATGCAAAATGCAAATTTAATAGATATATTTCAGAATGAAATGAACAGAAGCCAATAAATATAAAAATGTGTATAGTCGTAGATAATATAATATTGATGGCAGATACAGAAGGTATAATAGAATATAAGTTAGAAACATAGAACGAAGCAGAAAATAAGCTCAGATTGAGCATAAAACTCAAATAATGAACATAACAAGAAACAAGGAAGACGTAAATATATCAACTGATACTTGGAAAGTGATTAATAGTATAATGTTCTATGCACCAAAGAAAGTATTTTTAAACAATTGATAAATATGGATCAAATGACCATTTACAACACCATGTATGTGCCAACAATAATTTATGGACACGAAAGCTAGATATTAAGTGAACAATATATAGATTGACTCTAAACTGCTGAAATGATGTATATCAGAAGAATATTAAATACAAAAATAACAGATAAGATTACAAATAATGAAATAAATTAGAGGTAAAAGCATTGGTGGAAGTAATCGAAGAAAAGAATTAGGACTGTTTGGGCAGATGTTTAGAATAGCCGATAAACAAACTAAAAGTGTGTGGGAAGCAAGAATGGTAGCAAATAGGAGCGAATTACTAATAAATCTACAAAATTTTCTTACATCGATTTCAAACTAAAATAACAGATTTTTCTGTATCTTACAATTAGCAAAGAGTTGTAACTCTAAAACTTCGCTAAATATACGAATATGCAACCACGTACACTTACCAGGAATAGATCCGGTTGAATAAGACTTTCTCACACAAAGTATAATTAGTGAAGACGAAATTAGCATCATCGACCAAAAGAACGCATCATTAGGAAAGATTATGTTTTGTCTAACGATTAGATTGAAGAATGTCTATGTATACATCTGCCGATACATATGTAGTATATACAGGCTAGAGCATTCTCCTAGTACAGACTCACGAGTTATACGACTGACACTCGAGGAGTGTATGATTGAGCACATATCATCCACATATTAATGATGACCTGAAAAGATACCTGACCCACAAGTTATTATTCTCAACCATTGACAATTAGAAAGGTGAAAAATATAGTAAAGAATACAATGCCAATGGCGACTAAATACAGAATAGATTAACAAAATTAAGATAATACAAGATAGTTTTAGTGTCTTCGTTATTTTTCAAAATATCTACAATATAATAATTCAATAGGTATAAACAAAGCTTTTATATAACTCTGTTATTCATTTCAATATTTTGAAGAAATAACGCGGTTTTATAAAAGTCATTGCACACTCTTGGTTAATACATTATTGACTTAGGCAAGAACACATAACTTAAATATATTTGTCGTCTTCTAGAAATAGTTTGCTCTTCTCTGGCCAAATAACAATAACATTAATAATAATAACAATAATTTTTTTTTTTTGGGTCAACAAGTACAATCCAAATAGGACAGCAAAATTTAGATTCTATATGATAATTCACAAATAATAAGTCAATTAATTCTATAACAATAGAAAAACATCCTTAAATAGTTTGTTTGAGTTTCTTGACGAGCCTTGCAAAATATATTCGTTCTTGGTATTGAAAAAATAAAGCTTGGAGTGTCTAGCAGCAATACGCGTACCAATACATTTATTCGCTCCATTGACAATGTTGAGTTGATCCTGATATTTAGAAGATTCGCAACTAGTAATACGCTATACGATATGATCCAATCCTTTGTCTTCGCACTGCTAGCATTTTCAACCCATACTTTCTAATAATGAATATATTGGCATTATGTTACTTTGGAGAAATCGTCAGCTACACAAAGACTGCAAATTCAATTAAAATGTATTGACTTAGAATATTATACAATGTATTTAAGAATAAAATAGAAAGTTTTTAGGAGGAGCAGAAAAATTTTACATTAGCCATTATGTTATTCTGTAGAAAAATATTCCTGTTCAATGAAGCATAAATCTAATCATATTATATTAAATGTAATGGTCAAATTGCTATTATGTTACTTAAAGCCGGTTCAGATAAGTAGCTGTACTCCTATTGCGCCAAATCAAAAGCTACTGAAAGGTAAGATTATATTTCTATTGTAACCTAATCCTAAAGTTTTTCTATCCTTTATGGGTGTAAGACATGGAGAATTGCATTTTCCTCGGGATATCTTTTCCAGAATTACCATCTTATCTAGTTTATTTCCTGTCTTCTCCACTGCTTTCTTGATTTCATCTTGCCATGTTTTTCTTGGTCTTCCTCTATTATTCTTATTTGTTGTTCTTGCTTCGAATATTCTTATTGTTCTGCTTTCGTCTTCCATTCTCTTTATACGATCGAACTATCTTAGTTTATTTTCTTCTATGTATTGGTCTGTTAGCTTCGTGTTTAATCTTTGTCGATAATGTATCGTTTCGGATATCATCCAATCGTGTTTTATTTTTGGCTTCTTTACGGAATCTCATTTATGTTGACTTGTATATCCCAAACATATGCTTCAGGAGAAATGAGATCAGGTAAATAAACAGAATATGAAAATTCTGCGAAAAATTTTGCACAAAAATTTTTATGAATCACATTAAAAGATTCTATCATCAATCAATCTTGTTGAAACCATTTGGTTACGAATAAAAGATTTTTAGCTCTGCAGAATCTTCTGAGTTCTCTCAAGAATATTGTTAAAATCCGTTCGCTATAAGGCAACTAATTCACAGTAATAGCATTTCGTTTCTACGATTACGTCTGGCCTTTAAAATCCAAGAAAACAAGTTATCTATAGGTTGATAAGTCAATTCAAATGAATATAGCATTTGTAAAGAAACATACATTGGCAAGGAACATTTATCGTTAACCTTTGTTACAATTGATGCACAATATACCACTCTCGCAAGCTTGCCCACGTTATTCAAACATTATCTGATCTGTATTTTATACTAGAAATCTTTTATTTCTTTGAATATTTTTCTGAAGGACGTTTGACTAAAATTAATTTCCTATGTTTGGACATTGTCAGATTATTTCCAAAACTCTTTTTTGATTCGCATTACTTGAAGCAACTAAATGACCAGAGCAACTTTACGTTGTGTTAGAACTAAAGACCGGTATCGCCGGCCGGCTCACAGAGGCGTGGACCAGCGATAGGTTCGAGTCTCACTTTACCAGCGCTTCGTATGCTATGTGTATGTAGTGTATGAATACGCGAACAGCTATTATAGTGTGAAGTTGTTTATAGACGTATTTACGAATACGGGTAGGTGCAATTCAAACTGAAAGAATTTTTCTAAATATCACGCACTTTAATTTCAATATACCCAACGCACTGACGCCGCTGTTTGCCTACCTAAGTGCCGGTCTTTAGTTAGAACACTTCTTGTACGTCAAAATTTTTTACCGATTCTTAAATTATTGTTAGTGGTGGTGACTTCTAAAATTTTTGTATAAATTGATTGGCAACCACTATTAAATGAAAAAGTTCAGTCGATCATCTAGTTCCCTATAAGCGAAAATAAAACCCAAATTTTAATTATTTTCTAGATCTATCGCAATTGTCTGTTTTCAATTAATGCAGTTTCAATGTTTTCAATAATTAAATTTGGAATAAATTCCTGCAGTATTATTCTCTCATTCAGATGCCCTTAAATAATTAAACATTAAGTTTAATGTATAATTTCCAGAATTTATGCATATTAATTTCTATTCAATATTTGAGATATTAAAAATTTTTTAAAAATTATGTTTCAAAAAAAAATTTACAATAAAAATGCAAAAATCTCACTCTAGTAAATTGAAAATGCCCAATACTCCTCTTATGGTTACTTCTTATAATTATTTTATTAATAATTAGTGTATACATTACTTTCTTTTCAAAACAGGTGAAATTGCATACGTTCATGAAAACATGACAAAAAGTAAAAGCAAATTTCTTTTGGCAATATCTTGCATAAGGCAACTGACATTGCCTTGTGCTGCAATTAGCAACTCCTCACGGTGCGATGGTCTTTAGTCTAGTCGCAGTCTAGTTCTTTCAGCCGCGGGCTTAATGTGAAACACTTAGCTCGCGTGATACCTAAATTGAAACGAATATGGTAAACCGGTCCAAAGTCTCAATCTCTTTTAGTCACCAATAAAGAAATAATACGTAAATTATATTGAAATTATAAGAAAAAAAGAATCGTGATTGTAAAGTATGTTTCAAGAATAATTAATAATAAAGCAAATTGAATACATCTATATAAAAATTACAAGAATTAACATTTAAGGAACTCATACTGAGAAGAATATAATAATTTATTAAGTATGTGTATTACGTTAAATTTAAATAACATCCTTATAACAGACACTTTCTTAAAATGTGGAGGAAGAACTTTAATATTGAAACATTAAACGTGCGTTTGCATATAACAATTTTTCAGTAATTGAAATAAAATGAAAATACAGATAACACAGGCCTTAAAAAAAATTTCAGCTGCATGCAATGTTTTTGGTAAATATTATGTTTTCTAGTCTGCTGAATCCAAAAATGTTCTCCATTACCCTCCATCACGTACAGTTTTTTTGCAAAATACAAATGCAAATTTATTCCCATTATTTAGCAAAATTGCTTTAAGCCCTTGAACATCACTACAAAAAACGAGATTTCCTTCTTTGAAGAAAAATTTAATGAATTCTTTTTTGTTGCCTATACCACGAAAACGAGGTTCCGGGTGGTAGCAAATTTTCATTTATTATTTATAACTTCAACAATTCGAAAGTATCTTTTGAAAGGCCTAAATCAAGTTATTGAGCACGTTCTGAGAGAAGAGTTGGGGTCCCTCATCAACAAAATAATCTGAACTAGATTCGTCCTGGTGAGGTAATGTGTTTCCATTCTCAGAATCACTTAGACTATCATCCAAACTGATAGGTAGTCGCGGGACTGGTATTTCAGAGCTATTAGGCACTGAACTAATTAAGTTTTGGGTAAGATATTTTATTTTTTTTATTGAAACCTTTCACATTTGTCGAACAGGAATAGCAGTATCTTTTTACATTTGAACCACAAACAAAGATCTTACTCGCACCTTCTACACAGCTTATGAGGAACCCAGGCTTTGTTTTGATCCACAAGTTTCAACGTGTAGCATAATACACTTTCTTCTCGAAATCACTTATATTTCTTTGTGGACTTTTAATAGAGTATTCACCACAAATAAAACAAAGTTGTCAGGAGAAATAGCAACTTTTTCCGAGCCATAACGTTTAACGTTGTGGACTTTTAATAGAGTATTCACAACAAATAAAACAAACTTGTCAGGAGAAATAGCAACTTCTTCCGAGCCATAACGTTTAACTAAAAGCACGAGTACGGTCACGTTTGAATGCAAAATGTAAACAGAGTGTGGTTTATACAGCAACCAAGATCCTGAACTTATTATAGCATGATGAAATAATGTTTGAACATGCTATTATAATAACAACAGGCTTGTTTATACTCATTTCTAATACCCTGACCAGCATGTATAAACATGCTGACCCCAGCTAGTAAGATTCCTCACTTTTCGTTAAACGGAACTACAAACACGAGTTTTGAAAGAAAACCTGACGAGAATATTTTTAGTTATTTTAGTGAGTAAAAATCTATTAGAAACTGTATAAAAATCGTGTGCAGTTTTTTGGTTGCAGATCTGTGTAATTGAAGCATAAGGAACGCTTACAAATTATGCTTTAAAAGTAACACTTTTATTTGTCCAAATAAGCAAAATAAGTCTTTCAGAGTAGAAACTTTTATCATTTAAATTATATATAAATATACCTTGATCCTTTTCGTCCTCATCGTCCGCTTCCGAAATATTATCTTCTTCGTCATCTTCTGCGGCAGATCTGGGAGAACGCGGTGAGGGAGGAGCATCTGGTCCGTCTGCTTCACTACCAGAATGTTCACCATCCCCTAAAGATCCTGCACTGCCACCACCACTTTTAGATAAATTCAGTACCGGACTGTGATCATCAGTAGGTGAACCTGAATTAAAAATAAAAGTTACAATCAGTACAATACCGTGGCATGATTGGAACAACAAAAGTTTAATTTACATTTTTATTTTCAATCCAATTACATATAATGTACAGTTACGGACAGAAAAAAGTGGGACACTCTTACAATAGTACGTTGTGTGTCTAGTAGTAAAAGCAATACATTCCTGGACGACAATGTAAATTGTTGGCCGAGGCGTTAAGACGAGGCCAACAAGCATTGAAGTCCGGGAATGTGCTTTGACTACGAGGTACACATACTTTTTTTTTCCTGAAATCGCAATCAACATTATTATAAATTAAAGAATTTTTATAAATACATAACATTTTTTCATTACCATCTAATTGCCTATTAAATCGTTTACTTATCACTGTTTGTTGGTTATTGTGAAAAAAGTCAGAGATTCATTACTTATTTCGCTTTAATATCTGTTTATCGCTAAAAATTTTTTTTAATGGACTGTGGTGATGATGTGCTGGTGTGCAGGACACCACCGGAGTTAATAAAAGCTGCTGAAAATGTTGCCTGCGTGAATTTATTTACTGTTTAAAATGTATATAAAAAACCACCGGTACGGGAAAGCTGCCGACTTTTCCGGTTTAAGACGAAAAAACCTTCCCGGACTGTTTTCTGATGGTTGCTTAGCAACGGAACTAGAATAGTTTATTTTGGGATCTGAAATTGCGCCGAGAAAGTAGGCAATCTTGACCGATTTCCCAAAAAAAATTTTTGTTTTATTTTAGTTGTACTTGCTGGCTTATTAAGTTTTACTGAATAAAACATAGTAGTCATAACTTCAGAAATGTCATTAATTTATCAACGATATATTTTTTCGTAAGAATGACACACATTAATACAGCAAAAATAATTACTAATGCAGAAAATGGACAATCTATTGTAAGGAAAATTGTAAGGAAATAGAGAGATGAAGCAAATATAGAGAGATATCCTGGAAGAATTTCAACTCCCGAACAAGATTTGGCTTTGGTGAATGTGTTAAGAGGGAATCCATTTTTAACTGTGATTCAGGCCGTTGAAGAGTTTTGACTTGCGTTGATATGCAGCATCACAAAAGCCTATATTAAATATAGGACACAAAGTAAACCGACTTGGATTTGCTTTACAACATATGCACCAAAATGAAAATGTATGGAACACGTGATTCAGTGATAAGAAAACTTTTCAATCCAGTTATATTGTATAATTCGTGTCTATAGATCCAAAAACACCAGATTCGATGAACCGTATGTGGCGAAAATAATAATAAAATTGTCAGGTTTTCGGTTATAAAATATGGGCCTGGATATCAGCTCATGGACCAGGTGTTCTGTGGCACATTGAAGAACGATTAAATAGTATTGAATACATTAGAATTTTTTAAAAAAATTATAATACCTTCAGTGTCACAATTATTTCCCGATAGATATATCTTATAGCAAGATAAGTGCTCAAACCAACGAGCTCATCTAGTGACTGAATGGTTTGTTGCAAATAATATTACTGTGCTTGACTGGCCAAGTTGTAGCCCAGATTTACACCCAATGAAGAGAAAACGTGTGGAGACTATTGACTCGTAATATAAAAAAAGAAGAGAAATGTTCGACCACAAAATATGTGAGATTTACTGGACATAATTAATAATGCGTGGGATAATATTTCGGACGAATACTGTTTAAGTTTATTTAATTAATTACAATCGTAATGCAAGAGTAAATTAGTAAAATAAAATATTGCATATTAAAGGAAAACTATAATTTCTAGAATATATTCAGTAAGTTTTGAATGTACTGGACCGTTTTAAGCGCGACTTTTTGCAAAATGATCCGTGTTGTCCGGAGAAGGTTTAAAGTTATTGAAATCCTCGATCTGACGAGTGAAAAGAAAGCTAATGGCCTATAATATCATTAATATCATTAGTAGCGGTACTACTATTTAAATGTAAATGGCGCCGCGGGATAGAACTTCTCACATTGAAGTTCACATGGACAATTATACCTTGTATGCTCCCATGTAGAAAACCAAGGAATTTGCTTGTAAATATACCAAATAGAATCACCAAAAACATTGTATATCCAAGAATATTGCAATGAAGTTAAAGCTAAATACAACGGTAATTACAATTTATGTAATCCGAAACACAAAAATAATAATGTATATGTAAATATCTAATTTTAACTAAATATAATAATTGATATCAAACTTTTAATTGTGGTCATTTAATCTATATATATATATATATATATATATATATATATATATATATATATATATATATACATGCACGGTTATTCAGATTCGATGCTCACCATTGGAATCTCGTAAACAGTAAGAGATACGAAGAAGGTTAAACTGAGGCAAAGTTGCGAAATTAATGCACAACAATGCTTCCGTCTCTTGTGGATAGAAGCATTGTCGTGCAGAAGCAGGACTCCTTCCATCAATTTTCGCCTTTCTTTTCCTTTAACACCTTCTTTTAACCGCTTCAGTATTGAAGTGTAGTATTCTCCAGTTATGGAAATGCCTTTGTCATCTATCTAAGTCTCAAGAAAACCGTCATCAAAAAGTTTTTCGGCCGACTGTGACACTTTAAACTTCTTGAGTGGTGGTGTGCCTTTTTCATGGCACTACATGTAGTCTAGCTTGGACTCAAGTTGAGGATGATGAACTCGAGCTTCATCCCCAGTAACAATTTGACTCAGGACACCATCCCTCGTGTCTTCTTTAGCGAGCATCTTCGATTATTAATTATTCGACTTTTCGAACAACTTCTGGAGAGATCACTTCAATAGGTCGTCCCGTCCATGACACGTCTTCACGTGATTCCCTACCTTGCTTAAAGAAACTGTACCACTTATAAACCACCCTTGTTTTTGCCGAGCAAGAATCTCTGTAATCTCTTTCAGTATTGTCCGAACAGACTTCCATTACTTTTTAAGGAATTTTGTAGGCGTGGTACTCGATTTTCTATTTCACACTTTTTGCCCGATTTAGTTGCTTGGTCGACGATAGTTCAAGCACTACTGAAGCAATTACGATAAAACTTATATTTATACCAACAATGAGTCACTGAACACGTTACAGAATAAAAGAGCTCTCTCATTATAATCCAATCCCCATTCCACGGACTTAAAAACACTCTAGACTATAAACACTTTCAATTTGAAAATATTTTTACACATAATTAATAAAAAATCGTCCCGAAAGTTTTCTTTTAAAGTATCTACTCCTTCAAAAGAATTTAATGAGATTAAAAAAATACATAAATATTATACTCATTAATATGCGAAGTCTAATAAACTTTAAAAACCGCAAAGTCGTAAAGTTACAATTAGAGAAGTATAGGGAATGAAAATTAGTATTTTTATACAAATATACAATGAAGTTATTCCATTTAATATATTTCTCAATAGTTATGGGCCTGTTTTTCAAATGAATGACATTCTGTTAATAAATTTCCATCGTTTTATTTCCTTTTTACGGCTATCACACTGGTCCTGTCGAGAAAAAAATAATTTAGCCAACACCTGAGTACCACGTTTTCTTTCATATATCTGAAACTAAATATACCCTGCCGGTGGTGCAATTTAAATACCCTATAAACAATAATCCAATAAAGTGGACGCTGCAGAAAAATTAAACAATATAGTCCGGACGCGCGTCCGGTGAAGGAAATAAAAAGTTAACTACTATCACTCGTGATTTTAATTAATGACAGTAAAACTGTGGGGTAGGATTTAGACGGTTTCGAAACGGTCCGGTGAAACAATACGTTCCGACAGTATATGGGCGATGGCAATAAATTACAGGGAAACCGGGATCACAATTAAATACGCATATGGAGAAATTGAAACGAATCGTCCGGGATTTAAATCTCTCGCTTATTTCATGTTGCGCCCTGTTTGCTTGTCTTTTAGATGAATGCCGGCTCATTTATCTGAACACCTTGATTCAAACATTTACACTTAACCCTTATTTGATTATTTTTTTTAATTTGGTTTGTTCGTTTTATAAAATAGAGTTTTTCCATATGTAATAATAAATTCAGGAAAATTTGGAATGAACTACGAGAGCAATTTGGCGGGAATACTGAACTTCATTCAAAAGTCAGTTTTGAATGAAGTTCAGTATTCAGTCTTTAGTTGTCAAAATAATAAAAAATATATGACACGTCATTAAAGTAAAAATACAAAAGATTAACAATACAAACAAATACATATGTATATACACCACAGAACAAAAAAAAAGCCAATACGAAGAAACCGGAAGCAACAAGCTAAAAAACACACTCAAACAACAACTCCCCAAGATACTTCCCAACTGTATAAAAAGAACGTGAAAACAGGAGTTGCTTAACCCTTCTTGAAAATTTAATTTTATTTAAAGTTTTTATTTCACTAGAAAGTCGATTGTACAGCTTGGGGCCCTAATAATCGATACCTTGGTGTGTCACTATAAGGCGATGCTATGAAATCGCTAGCGCGTCCTTGTATCGTGGGCCATATTCGTGATAAGCTGAATTTGCTTCAAAACGGTGTTAATTCGCATGCACAAACCTCACACATTCCCAAATGTACACACTTATCATGGTCAGTATGCACTCCCATTTAAAAAAGTCCCTGCAAATGTCTCCATACTGTAGACCACACAACACCTTAATAGTGTACTAAAATACCTGTATATCAGAGCAACTTCCCCATATGATTATGCCGTATGATGCCAGACTGTGAAAATTTGAGAAATAAGCCTACCTCGCCGCTTGGGTGGAAACAACATTATTCATCTGTCCTATTGTGTAAATTGCTGTATTCAATCTACTAGACAATATATTTATGTGATCGGTTCAGCTTAGCCTATCATTCACATGTAGTCCCAAAAAGGTCGCTTTGTCTCCAATTTGATGCAGACGCGTTGGAAAGGTAAGTACTTTCGTCTTGTCGTTGTTCAATTTAATTTATTATTGGAAAACCATGTTTTTACTTTGTCAATTTCAGCTGTCTTTTGTTACTTAGGCTGTTAGTATTTCCTTTTATCAATAAAGATGTATCGTCAGCATACAAGTAAGTATCACAGCTCAAAGTAGGTGGAAAATCATTAATGTAAGTTATAAATAAAATAGGTTCCAGTATCGAGCCCTGTGGAACACCACAGTTTACTTCTCAGAATTCAGAAGTGTTATTTTGCCACCAAACCGGTTTTTGTTGATTTTGAAAGTACGATTGTAGTAATTTACACCTCTAACTCCATAGCTGTATAACTTGTCTGCCAGAAGGAACGCTGCCAACGGCCCTACTCAGATCGCATATAAACAACTCACAACTCTCCCTATTGTAACGCTGTTAAATAATCATCCACCAGTTTAATAATAGCTGTCATTGTTGATTTATTTGACCTGTAACCGTGTTGCTGTTCCGCTAAAAGGTCGTGTTTTTCAAAAAAGGGTAGAATTCTGTCTTTGATTACTATCTAGAAAACTTTGAATATGACAGGTAATATTGATATAGGTCGATAGTGTTCCATGGTATTCTTGCAACCTTTTTTGTTTATTGGAATAACTTTAGCAACTTTTAGTTCTCTAGGAAACATTCCGTCCTGTAAACACATATTGATAATGTCAGTCAGCACTTCTATTATTTCTACTAATACTTCTCTTATTATGCTGGTGGTGATGTTAAAGATGTCACTCGTTTTTTAATTTTTAAGATTGGTTACAATGAACCCTATCTTCGAGGCCGTAACAGGTCTAAAAAAGCATGTTTTATTACATACAGTGGGTTTCTGTTGCACTCGCATTATGCTTATTTTAAAGGAAAAATTATTTTTCTAATTAATTCCCTTTCAGTTCTATACACTTAATCCAGCAATTTTAATTTTTTTTAAGTCGTCTAAAAAGTAATCTTTCTGAAGCTTATCAAAATAGGCATTCGTGGCGGATATTACCTCCTCAATTGTATCGAAGCTTTTCCCATCAAGCCATTTTTTCAAGTATCGAAGCAAGAAAAGATCACTCGAATCCAGATCTGGTGAACATGGTAAACAAGGCAGTAATTAGTATATCCCTAAATCGAGAGGATGCGTTATCCTGATGAAGTAAAAGCGTTTTTCTGAATAAACGCGTTAGTTTTGTCATAAGGTCGACATAAAACCGTGTCAGTACATTAATATAATAATTGATAAATATTACGCCTCTGAAATTCCGAAAAATTGTGACCATAATCTTATTGACAGAAAAACGGTCTCTGCCTTTTTCGGAGGACCATGATCAGAAGAAATCCATTGCTTTGACTGTGTTTTCATCTCTGGAGTATAGTGATATGCTCAGGTTTCCGGATGACATAACAAACAAAAAGTTCACAGTAAGCAAACGTGGCAACTATCTTGCCGTTAGCTTTTTGATATTTAAGTATTGATGCGAAATATTATGTATCCATTCGGTTGATGTGCTTACGGAATTAGCTTTATAATGGTATGGACTTTATAAATGGTTTCTGGAAAAGTACTATAAATGAAGTCTCCGGCCGTTCAGCATCTTCTGTGCTCACATAATCACTTTTGAAAGCCTTACAAACCATTTCATGTGAAGGAGAAGATTCATTATAATGTTTATGTGACATCTCCTCAGTTTCTCTCATTTTTAATTAGTACACGAAATCCTTTCTTTTTCATATTAACACAAAAATAATAAATAGTTGACTTTTAACGATTTCGGCGAAATTTGAGCAGTAGTCTTCTAAAATATAGCTAAAGTCAGCAATGCACCCATTATTTAAGTTAAGTCAATATAATTATATATTTTATTTTTGTGGATATTGTTTGGACTATTGTTCGTCATTTGTGTTGTGGTCTAATTGTTTGTTAGACAAGTAAATCTAGTTTATGCCTACATAGTCCTATTAGTTAGTCAAGATTTGATATCCTGTGTAATGAACTGATATTGTTTTGTAAGCCTGATCTTTAAATTTTGATGGAGGTTTATTTTCCTGACTAGATCTTCGCTAACTCTTTCTGTAATCCTATCAGCCCGAATGCTTTGAACTTGAGGTTTATAATTAAGCCTTTGCTGATGTTGTTACGTTGTCTTGCTTTTCAGAAAATTATATAGTTTCTTCCCTTTGTAAGCTTAATCATTGCCTTTTCATATTGTCTGACAGATCTACTTAGTTCGAGGCCATACCGTATATCAACTCAAATAGTACTCCATCGTCAGTAATTTCACGCCATGAATACCATATTTTACGTTTTTACATTGCATAAATGTTCAACATAATACATTTTCTACTTTTATTACGTATTTAATTGTTTTACTTACATTTTTACAAAAACTTTACTGTAAATTTATCTTTATTTAACAAAGTTTGAAAACTAAGATTCAGAGACGTTTTCAATGATTATCCGTAGTAATAACGAAATACTTTTTACTATCATAAGAAATAAGCTAACGATTATATAATAATGAAATCAAAAATGAATTCGAAATATGTACAAAATAAATCACAAACACCTTTAAATTATTTGAATTTACATTTATATAATAAATGCTAGTTACAGTACTTTTTATTTTAATAACACCTTGTTAACTTTTATCTATATTTATAATAATTTATGAGGTCAAAAGGTGTTACAGGTAATCAACTATGTACCTTCTTTTAATAGTCCACAAAGTGTCACATCACGCCTTTCGTAAAGTAAAAATCAATTTAAGAAATAATTAAAGGAATATAACAATATTATTACTAGCGTTACGGTCCGTAAATACTTAATTATATTCTTCCGATGATCAATGAATCCTCTTTAATATTTGCGTGAAATATTGAAACGATATTTTCTTCCAGGTAAATTTACAATAAATATTAAATTAAATATTATTGAAACAACTGAGTTTCTCTTAAATGGGTTTGTGATGCTAATATTAAAAGAAGGAATACTAAAAGATTCCAACAGTTCGTCGTAAGCATGCGCTACATTAAAATCTTCCTGGCACCAGAAACAAATCTAGCAAACAGATGTTATGGTTCTAACTGAAACTTGTTTTTCGCTAGGAAAGTATTTATGAAGGTGCTTCATAGAATTCCATTACAATAATCTGGGTAGGGTTTATTTTTATTTCTTCCCTGAATCATTATAATTCTAGACTTCACTAATTGCTGTTACTGCGTGAAAACATTTAGTTACTATTCCTAATTATGCCTCGCTTGATTTAGTTTCTATCTGCTTATTAATCTCACTTCTACCAACGACTAGTCATTTAGAAAAAACTGATGTTCTAGAGCTCTTAATCTCTTTCTCATTATAAATTTCTCTTCTCTCCTTCAAGGCGTCCAAATGTTAAAAAGAATGATAATCCCTTGGGGATTCTGGCGAATAGCGTGATGTTAGAATTTCGTAGGCTAAGTGATTAAGTCTAAAAGATAGGAGCTGGCCTTCATATGAGAATAAGACTGTATTTCTAATATATCGCACATTTGTTGAATACATAATTGTTGATGCCTATTCGCTGTTATACTTGGAAAATAAGAAATAATCTAGTATGACATGGGAATTTGGAGTAAATAAAGAAGGTATTTTATTAATCCAATTTGCTTGTTTTTTGACAAGAACACCCGTTTAACGAACATTTTGTTTTATGGTTTTTGAAGTTTTTTTGTGGCATGTATGGCGGCCCACTGTCTTAAATTGAGAGCTTGACAAGACTTGACGACCGCTTAGAGTGTATATTATTGTGTGTGTAAAGTGTTCCATGGCTTTGTTACTACACCTTCTTGCCGTAAGAGGGGTAAAAATGTTGATTTTCATTTAAGGCTAACTGAAGAAGATACCCATCCCGAAAAAATCATTCTCTTGATCTTCAATTTACGTTTCCTATAACTAAAATCTTTTAAATTTCATAGTCAACAAAGGTTTAGAGCTTACTTTGAGGTTTGTTATCAGGTTATTCATCTCCACCACAAAACTTATCCAACCAACATTATATAACTTATTCATATATAATAAACTTTATTTTAAATCTATTAAGTTCGTAGTGTTTTTATTGAACTCTAAATTTGTTAATTTTATAACAAACGAATTCACAAACTAATCAAGAATATATCCTCATTCATTATTATTATTTACGATTGCCTCCCAACCATCTGACAATTGTTCCATCACACGCATGAAGAAATCCGCTGTCTTGGAATTGAAGAAGTCATTAATCCAACTTCGAAACGCGACGTCGTTATCAGAGGAGATGTAAATCTAACGGAGCAAGATTAGGAGAATAAAACGGATATGAAATAAGCTCTCATTCGAGGTCTTGATTAACTGCTTTTGAAATGTTAGTAGTACTAATTTGCTGCAAAATTACTTGATTCTGTATTCGTGGCTTTTGCTTCTGATTTTTCGTGGAATTGTGGCCTCAAGCCGACGGAGTTATTGACAATAAATAAAAGCAGCGACGGTTACATTCCTTGGAATAAATTCATTGCAACTGACGCCTTCTTTGTCCGACCAGATGTAGAATATCAGGTTATGCGGATAAGTATCAGCTTTTGCTCGGAAAGTGCCTTCTTGTTAAGGCTAAAGTATCCTTTTATGTTCTTGATGTCAACACGAAGGCACCATTTTTCGTCATCAGCAACAATCTGGAATAAAAACGGTCGATGTTGTTGACACGCTAGCAAAAAGGTACAAATATTGACACGCTGATTCTTTCTTGTTGTTTTCCCTCAAAACATGCAGCAACAAAAAAAAGGAATGCATGGAATGCAAATATCGTGTTATGATCGATTGGTTACAGTTCTTTATACAAGCCAATTTCGATTTGATTTGCGATCAACATGAATTAGAGTGTTCAGACGATTTTGATCAAAGTCCAATGGTCTTGCTGAACGTTAAGAAACATTTATATCAAAATAGACCTCTTTAAATTGAGAAAACCATTTCCGTGTTGTACTCAGCCCAATTACATTTTCTGCGTAAGCGGAATACATTGTTCTAGCAACTTCCAATGCATTAACTCCTTCATAAACTCGAAAAGAATGATATGTTGAAAATACTCGTTGTATTTTTACTTGACATTCCATTTTCTTTTATCAATAATTGACAAACTTTAACAAATTCAAAAACTATTCAATTAAGCAATAATAGGTACGGCATTAAAATAATTTTAATATATATCTAACAATTTTTTGATCAAAGCACTTCTATCCTTGAAAGTAAAAACGCTACGCAAATATGCATTAACCTGATATATCAAACTACGGTGTGATCGAAAATTCGCGCATATCAAAATAAATGTACACATATATTTTATAGCTTCTTTATAATTATAATATTAATAACTTTTTATAATCTTATGTAGTATATACAAAGAATTCAAATAAATTTTACCTCAAAGTAGCCCTTGGAAATTATGATTATGTCTTAGCTTGTTACTAATTTTAATAGGAATTTTGTTGGTTATGAGATGAGATATTTGATTGAAATGACAAATGTCAAAATAATAAAACGAACATTTTTAAGTGAATGAAATATGTTTACATATTTCCAACAAACAAGCAAAATTTTATAAAAATTGTTCAAAGTGTCCACCACCTTGTTCGAAACATTTCTCACATCTTCTTCTAATGGAGGAAAAAGTGTTTTGTAGTATCGCATTGTCAATTCCATTAATTCTTTCAGCAATTCTGATTTGAAGGCCTGCAAGATCAGGTATCTGTACTTGATAAATTGAGTTCTTTAAGAATGGCCATAAAAAGAAATCACATGGGGTAATGTCACAAGATCTTGGTGGAAATTCATGTTCAGTGTTTAAACTTATCAACCGATTTTGAAAAAATTGCTGCAGAATATTAATTGTTTCACCTGCTGGGTGTGCTCTAGCTCCGTCTTGTTGAAAGTAACCCTGTGTTATTTCTTCGTCGTCAAGCTGTTCGATAAATGGCATAATAATTTCTTGTCGATACCTTTCTCCTGTTAAGGTTCCGTTAAAAAAAATAGGGCCAATAATTCTCCTTCGACTAAATTCTAAATTCTTCTAAACAATCTTGAAGAGAATACTGCCATTGTCCGTCAATCTTACGTCCGTTTCGAAAATAAGATTCTAGCATGAATGATTTGTGTTGTATAGTAAAAACCATGTTAAATCAATTTTAAATTACAAAGCAATTTTTGTCAACTATGCATCTGTCTAATTGACAACTAATGCAAATTTAAATTATTAATAATCATACGTTTTTAAAGGAATGGCCTACTAGAGGCAAAGCTGATTTGAACGCTTTCTACTTATTACTTTATTACCAACATTTTACATGTTTTACATCATATGCTCAAAATGGCTGCCTTGTTCAGTAATGCATGCACGAACTCGTTTCACCATGTTTGAGGTCACTCTATGCAGCACGTTTACACTGATGTTAATCCCCGTTATTAGGTTCATCTTCAGTTCATCTAGTGTGTGCGGTCTATTCTTGTAACCCTTCCTTTAAAGCAACCCCAAAGGAAATAATCTGGAGACGTTAAATCAGGAGAACGTGGAGACCATAAACCTTTAGAGATGATACACTTGCCCAAAAACTGGCGCATGAAATGCATTGTTCCATCAAATGTGTGACATTAGATGTATAACATGATGTGTGACATGATAATGTGGCCCAGTCCTGCTGCAACCAACAATCGCGTTCATCGATTTCAAACAACGAAATAAACTGTCAAATTATGCCTTGGTACACAACACTGTTCACTGTAGTTTCAAAAAAAAGGACCCACTATTCGACGACGTAATATGGCACACCGCACTCCAATTTTCTGACAGTGCAAGGGGTTTTCATGAAAGACATGAAGATTCTCGGTTGACCAAATTCTTGCGTTTTTCGATTCCATGGTTGTCGACGAATCTTTGAAACCATCTACAATACAATAGGCGCTTTCGTTAATCCGACATTTTCAATTCCTGCACACTACGAACATGATATGTACGAAATTTTAACTTCTTCATCCCTTTCTGAACACTACCATTCGAAATCTGAGCGCGTGCCGATAGTCTTCTCAAGCTTCTTGAAGGCTGGGGGAACGCAGCATCACATTTCTAATCTCAACCAGTTTAGCGTCAATCAAAATGGCCGGTCCTCCTGTTCTCTTCTTGTCTGCAACTGATCCGCATTCATGGAAACGGGCGGTTATTCTCGTTAATATTGAATTGTTAAGAACTGCGGCATCTGGATATTTCTTACGAAAATTGGAAAAATATTGTTCAACAATGAAAACTCATTGCTCTGGGAAAACAACATGTTTACGAAGCAGTGAGCTCCACAATACTAAAAACGTCATGTGTTCAATTTCCATTACAATGGCGTCTAGGTTTGTTGTGAGTAATACCTGTGGTGTTATCTTGCTGTAGCCAATAGAAATACTTCAACGAAGCTACTATTTACAGAAACATTTATTTTGATGTGTGCGACTTTCAAATCTGTCTGTATAATGCATCTATTGGTTCTCTCTTATATTATTAGTTAACACTTGAACGATATAACTGTTAATTTTGCACGATGAAAAAACAAATCTGACGCATTTAAATTATCCATTTATCTTTTTATCACGAATTTTGTCTTATTTCTGCATAATAAGAGAAACATACATTTCGTATGCAGCGACTTAATAGTTTCGAACGCAGGCATTGACATTGTATAAACTTAATATTATTTTAAATATGTATAACTTTCAAAATATATAACTTACCGTTTCTAGGACTGAGGTCTCGGACTTTCTGATCGAGCGGTATGGGTCTGTCAGGATCTCCCCTCTCTTCCCTTAACCTGTGGGACACAAATAAAAATGTAAATGAACAGAATCAAAACACACACAAATTCGAAAATTATGCGCAATGAATCAACCAATTATACTCGTAAAGTGAACTGCAATTTTAGCTTCATTATAAATGCATTACATTCGGCGGTGTTTCGTGGCATGCGATATGGCGATTTGATCTTTGTAGTGTGTAACTGTGTTACCTAGCTGTGCGTATATTAATGTAGGCACCCGTACTGAATATCATCGCGACCGGTACCGTAGCAAGCCTGGATCGCCCGTGTTCAGGTCCTGGCTTTGCCTCCATGAAAAAATCATCCATGTACGGAATTTAAATCAGGGCAGCTGATGCCGGAGTGGGAATTAGAACCGCAATTAGAAGTAGGAAAAAAACGAGGAAAGTCATAAAAGAGACGGAGGAGAAAAACATCTGTTTTAATTACGACATTGGCAATAAGTCGTTGGAGAAAAAGGTGCTTTACAGCGTCGGAACATATTTTAAGAATCCCTTGTTAATGGTGAGCTCAGCAGGGGGCGCGCAACTTCTACCTTCATTAAGAGGAACTGGTCGACGTGCGATCCCAGAACTTCTAATGTAATACTACTGACAGATAGGATATTTATCAATATGAATGTATATTGATATAATAATAGCAAATGTAATTATTTCTTTACATTTTATATTAATTCGCAATTAATATAGTTCTAACTTAAAATGAGAAAAGTCAGATTAATTAATGCTAAACTGCATTACTTTAATGATTAACTGCTAAAGGATTTCTACATACCAGGTGTCCACACGAAAACTTCATATTTAATTATTTCTAGTGCTTTTGAAGACAAAAACTAAAAATTTTAGGTAGTTGTTTAGGATATATGGGGCCAATATACTGTATATTGCATACCGCCCCCAGCCACCGGCAGTCAAAGATTTTAAATGACCCTGTATTTTTTTGTTGATTTTAAATGAACACAATTTTTTTTATATTTCTATGTGAAAAAACTAGTTGCTTACATCATGAAATTTATGAGATATTTAAAGTTAAAAGTTTTAGATATCAGAAATTATTATCTATGTTATATTATTATGTTAGTCATGAAAATATTTAAAACAAGATTGATTCAATATTTTCATTGATTCAATATATTTCAATATTTCAGTTAAACTAAATGCTCAAATTTTTAGTCATGTATTATACATAGTTTATTTTAAATTAAAATTGTCAAAAATATGACATTTGTGTCTCATTAATATTAATACTTGTAATATTCTTCTTAAAGTTTCGGCTTTTTTACTGAAATGGTTTACTCTGGAAGAGAGAACTGAAATTGTCATTTTATATGGAATTGTAAACTAAAATTATTTTCAAACGGCGACGTTATTTAATGAAAACCACCCAAACAGAAAATTATGTGTTGTTTATGTGAGAAGGCTAATAGAAAAATTTTTACAAACTGGATCTGTAAATAATAGAAAAGGAATACGAATAATCGTGGTGTACTAGATGAAACTGAGCAACTAGCAGTTCTTGGGCATATTAATTTAGATCCAGAGTTTCGGAAGTGCCAAAATCAACTTGCCATAAGATATTAAAATTAAACAAAATGCACCCTTATAAAATTAAACTTCACCAAGAGTTGGGTGACGGTGATTTCGGCAGAAGAATCGAATTTTGTGAAACAATGACAGATATGATTCGGCAAAATAAAAATGTTTTGCGAAGTATTTGCTTCAGTGATGAAAGTTGTTTTTATTTAAATGGTCTTGTGAATAGACACAACTGTCGATATTGAAGCGACGTAAATCTCCATATTTTCCGAGTAGGTCGCCCACAATATCCCCAAAAAATGAATATATGTGCAGGAATTCTTAATAATCAGGTAATTGGCGCAATATTCTTTCAGGAAAATTTAACTGGACCTAAGTACCTACAGTTTTTGGAAGAGCTAATACATCCTCTTATCATACAGTGTCTAGAAGAAAACTTGAATGAACTAGACGAGGAGCAATTATACTTCGAACAAGATGAAACTGGGCCACATTACAGTTTAGAAGTTAGGAATTATTTGGATAATATTTTTCCAGGACATTGGATAGGTAGGGACTCTATTAAATAGCTAGCTCGCTCACCCTATTTAACTTCCCTAGATTTCTTTTTGCGGGGACATTTGAAGTCTGTTGTTTATTAGATACCGCCACAATCAATGGCTGATTTACATAATGGAATAATAGAGGAATGTCGAAATTTAACGCCACAAGTGTTCGAAAATGTAAGAAATGCTTTTGAAAATAGACTTTATTTTTGCTTAAATGTAAACGGTGAACAATTTGAGCATTTGATTTAACTGAAATATTGTGAATGAATCTTGTTTTAAATATTTCCATGACTAACATATGATTTTCGGAGTTAATAATTTCTGATATCGGAAACTTTTAACTTTAAATATCTCATGAATTTCATGATGTAAGTAACTAGTTTTTTTACATAGGAATATCAAGAAAATTTCATTCTTTAAAAATCAACCAAAAAGAATAGAGGGTGTTATTTAAGATCTTGGAGTGGGGGTGTCTGGGGGCGGTGGGTGACCCGATGGGGCAATATGAAATACACTGTTCATTGTCTCTCTATGTCTTGAACAACCATCCAAAATTTCAAGTTTTTGTCTTCAAAAACACCAGAAATAATAATATTAAGTTTTCGTGTGGACACGCGGTATACAATATCGAACACATCTAAAGGCTCATCGACACATTACATAAAGTCTCCCGTTCTTATTTCTTTCTTTCTTCATTTCTTATTGCTAAGTATGACTTCCGAGAGTTACTTATTTTCACAATTTGCTTGTAATCAAGTTAAATATGTACCAATATATTTCACGATAATTTTGAAGGTTATATTTTGTAAAACGTTATTGCTTCAGCGTATACCAATCAGTTAAGATATAAAAACCTTTTCCTGAACAACTGCGCCAATACTTTATTACCACAACTGCTGCTTTTTTACTTACCTATGCTCTTAGTAAATTTCGGTACATCCAAATTTATACTCTGTTACCAAACTCCTTATAAAAATTCCATTTGTCAAAGTTTAAAATTAATTAAAAACTTATTTTAATAAACAAGACATATAGATGTAATTTTGAACTCCTAAATAAGAGTATATAATCATTTTTTTGATGTGCTTGTATTTTTATTATTTATGAGCGTATTAGGTGGGAGAGTAACTTTTCATGCTTATTTTAGGGAAAAAAAAAATTTTTATTATTCAACATAATTCCTATCCAATTCTGTACATTTCGCCCAGCGACTCTCCAATATTTCAAGCAATCTAAAAACTAACCTTTCCATCAATCCTTTTTTCAAGCTTGTAAATAAGAAAAAATGATTGGTAGCAGGTTTTATGTGTTTAAGTGAGTATGGTGGATGAGGCAGTAATTCGTGCCCTAATTTAAGAAATTTAACGCTTACCATAGCAAATAAATGAGGTCGCACTATTTTGATGACACAATTTTTTTTTCTTAATAAATACGAATATTTTTCTTGAGTTCAGCATCAAAACGTGTCAGCACACCAGTATAATATTGGCCAGCTTTTGTACTTCTCTTCTGTAAGCAGTCAATAAAATCACGTCATTGGATTGCCAAAAAATCGTGTCCGTAATCTTATGACTATATATGTGTATAACACTGCAGAATTTTTATAAATAATCCAGAGCGGCAATACTCTGGATCTTTTATAAAATTTTTACTTCTTTGATATATGTTTGTATGTTGGAGGATTTCCCATAGTTTATTGATGGGGACGTTATCATAAACTTCTTGTAGGTATAGGTACGTTTGTACCCGTTTTCTTCCCTATTATTTGCTTTAGGTAGAAGATATTATCCGTGTGTGATCTTTCTTGCGGGGAACTCCTTTTGTTTTTCTTCTTCGTTGTGTGGCGTATTTCTTTCCAATAAAATCTCACAAGATTCTACCGTCATGTCTATTGCCTTTTTTATTATATATATTAAGAATGGCAATAGACATGACTGTAACACTTATAGAAGGATAGCAGTAACAACCACCTTAAGTAGACTATATATATATATAGAGATAAAATAAATTAAAATAGGGTAAGCGGTCTGTCAATTAAAAAACTCATTTATTAAATAACCCTGTATTTCGCAACAAATTTGTTGCTTCTTCTGGGGATAAAAATGTAGAGTTGAAAAATAATAAAATTATTTATATATATATATATATACATATATGGTAGATTCAATTAGTTGGCGATTTATTTTACTTCAAAATGTATATATTTAAAATAATCTTACATGTTTCGGCATATGATGCCTTTTTCAAAGAAAACATATAAGATTGTTTTAAATAATATGCATTTTGAAGTAAAACCAGACCATAAATCATAAATCGCCAACTAATTGAATCTACCATAACATACAAAGGTCACGAAATACTTATCTATATATATATATATATATATATATATATATATATATATATATATATATATATATATATAAGTGTTTAGATAATTTCTTAGCCGTTTATTAAATACAACAATTGATAAATTATTGGAGTTTTTCGGCTTTTATATGAAATATTTACAAATATCAAGTTATATTTTTCAATTAAAAAAATTTCGTATGTTGCTTTGTAATTTGTAGACAGCAATGTTTACATCCCCTTTTACTTTGTAATTACATACATACTAACTTGATATTTGTAAATATTTCATACAAAAGCCGAAAAACTCCAATAATTTATCAATTGTTATATATATATATATATATATATATATATATATATATATATATATTAAAGAAAAGCAATAGACATGACTGCAACACTTATAGAAGGATAGCAGTAACAAGCATATATATATAATAAAGGCAATAGACATGACTGCAACACTTATAGAAGGATAGCAGTAACAAGCACCTTAAGTAGACTTAACGGTAGAATCCCGGGAGATTTTATTGGAAAGAAATACCCCACATATATGTGTGTGGGTGTATGTTGTAAATTAATTGCCTTTTCACGAGGTAATTTGAATGTAAATATTATTTTCTACATTTTACGAAGCTAATCATTCGAATTTTTAATTGAAAAAAAATTCGTTCTTAACCAGGATTCGAACCCAAGTCCATGGTTTGGCGGACCACCGCTCTACCATTTGAGCTATCAAGGACATAAAAAAGGCAGTAGCCACTCGACCGTTAATACGTTTGGTAGTTTACTTGCTTATTTTTATCGTCGATTTTGGAGTTTATATATTATCCAAACCTGCTATCGTTTATAATTATGAAAAATACAGTTTAAAAATTTCAGTTACAAAAGATTATTGCCGCCCAAGTCGATTTAGCCATTTTCGTACCCCTTTTTATAAAAATTAGTAAATAAACGCGTCTACCGTTAGGTACTAACTTTTTATATTTCACAAATAGATAATCCAGCAGATTCTATTCTTAATCATTTTTGTGTAGTTCTGCAAGATTCTTTCAAAGATTAAAAACTTTACAATTGTCTACGCTTGCTACCATTTTCCTTACCTCTTTCTTCTTCTACTCATAAACAACTTGAAAAAATAAAAACTCAGCTTATTATCAAACACCAAACATTAAATTTATTTTATAAAACCTTTAATATACCAACGCAAAAGCACTTGACCCGTTACGTCAAAGGTAACATCACCTAGTTACCAGATAAACAACAAATGTTATTTATTCTCTTTATGTGTGCGAAGTTGATTAAAGTTTGCTAAAACAATGTAAATAAACAGGCCCGAATTATACAATTAACATAATCCCCAAAGGTTAAAACAACTTTATCGTTCGATGCTGACTTCGTTCGTCAAGATGTTAATGAAACAATAAGACAAAAGGGAATACGTTGCTGAAATAGTGGGATAAGAAGACGTGACATTTAATTTCGCTGAAGGAAATTAGCTTAGAAATGGCACATAATTCCGTTGTACCCATTTTCAAAGCGGTTAATTGAATCCTCCGTTGATAAGCCTGGAAAGTATTATACATTTACGAAAGATCTTGTATGTATGTGCATACCATATATCTACATTTTAATGAACGAAATATAGTAAACGTATTTACGGTAATAGTAAATGCATATTCCTTAAATATATCTTCGAAAAGAAGAACATATTTTTACAAACAAAGGGGTAATATTATTACAAAGCAAATACATAGAATATTATCAGTACACCTTCATAAAAAAACGATTTATGAATTAACCGCCAACAAAATAAAAAGTAATGTCTTGAAATAGTCGAAATCCACCGTAAACATTTTAAAAATTAATGATTTTCGCGCACTTCCTGCTAATCTATTGTCTCGAATCGAATAAAAGTGAATGACCCACGAATCACTTAAGTAAGTGAAAATACAATTAAATTATTGTAAAGAAAAGAAACGTGTAGTTTTATATTTCCTAAGCACAAAACGTTAGAAAATTAATGAATTGTGACAACTAAATATGTAAAATCATGCTTGATTGACAAACAAGTACTTATAAACAGGAAATAAGCATTTTTAGAGCAATATTTCTTATTATAGTAAATATATTTAGTATAGATTTGATTTCACAAAAATGTTCTTATATGAATTTTATGAATTTTTTAATTAAATTAAAATATGGTGGGACCCCTCAGCGTGAATATTATCTAATTGGTCTAAATAGCTTATGAAGGTATGTGTCTAAAATTATTAGAGTCACTAATATTTTGAAAGAATATAACGACAAATCATCTTTACATTTAGAAGTTCAAAAAGCAATAACACCTTTGTGTATAAGGAGAAACTTGTAATGCTTTACTAAACCATTCCGTAATTTACAAGTTTTTATTAAACTGTGCCTTCGAAGAAGAATCCTTCGAAGAAAAATCCTTCGAAGAAATTAGAGCTACATGTAATGAATAAGAACAACTCGGTTATTGCTAATTAAAATTAGGAATACAGCGTGAAAGAGATACAACAAAGAGTACGAGTTTTGTCTTTTATATTTCGCATATAGAGTTGAAATAAAACACCTGATAGCTTTTAGAGACTTTATTATTTTTCGAAGTATTCTCCACGAATATTAATGCACTTTTGCAAGCGCTCGAACCAACTCTGGAAGCAGTTATTCCACTCGTTTGTTGGTACAGTCAAAATTGCGTTTTTGAAGGCATTTTTGAAGACAGCTCCTTCTGACGACTGCAGCCTTTAATTACGCAGTCCGTCCTTGATTTTATAAAAGGTAGAGAAATCTTTGGGCTTAGGTCGCGACTGTACGGAGTATGGTCTAATAATTCGACGTTTTGTTGCGTTAAAAATCCAATTGTCTTGCGAACTTGCATTGTCTTAGTGGAGGATGATTCGTCGTTCTCTTCTCGGAGCTCAACGATGCCGTGCAGCAAACAAATGGCTGTATACCAATCGGCAATATCCGTTCTTTGATCTGGTAGAGAAATTATTGCTAGATCACCTGCTCTCGAGACACATGCCGTGACCATCTTTTTGGAGACACTTCGAGAACGAATGACTTCTGCCGGGTCTTCTTCACATTACAACATCCAAACAGACGACTGGCGTTAATTTTCTGGCTTCTACGAATAAATCCAAGATTCATCACCACTCACAATGTTGTACATGTTTTTAGAGTTTCCTGCGTTGAAGCGGAGTTTTTTGACACTTCACCCTAGATGTTTTCTGTTCGTCGGTCAACAGATGCGGTATCCAATACGAAACTATTTTTTTACACACAATTCCTTATGCAAAATTTTTTGAATTGAGGTTTTTGAAATCCCCAATGATGCCTCAATTTTGCGATACGTCACATGTCGATTTTCGTTAATGAGCTTGCGCATAGCATCTATGTTTTCCTGAGTGAATTACTGTTTTTGCACCTGTTTTTGGTGCACCAACTCTTGGATCGTCGTTAACACTAATCCGTTCAGGTTTAAATTCTCCATATCAACGAGAAATTATTGTCCGATGTGGTTTTGCATTACCGAAAACAGAAACCAACTCGGCGAGGCATTATTGTTAAGATAAATATCTTCAAAAATTATAAAAATCACTGCGCGAAAATGTTCACGGTTTAATTTCATTTTTCGACTAACTTGTCAAATTTGACAGTTCGTTGTAACTACAACACTGCACTGAAACTTTGGATTTAGGCTAACTAAAGATGGAGGTTAATTTTTAGTATTGATATTTGATTAGTGGCGCCCTTTATGTCTAGGACAAGTAGTACTTAAAGAAGATTATCGCACGATAAAAAATCAAATATAAGTTTTCGTAGAGTTCATATGCAACTCAGAACTAATAAGAGGATGATTTGACGGAATGCTATACTCGCCTATGAATGTTTATTTGTGAAAATAATTGATGTAACCCATGTTTTTACAAAAGGCTATTTAAATTTTCACTCTCGTTTAACATTTAGTTTGACATATCTGTCAACTGTATCCAGTTGCTTAAACAAGATGTGATTGGTGAAAATTCTAAAATTGATAAAATCGCTACTCGTAGCGCAATTCAGAACTTGTTTTTTAAGCGTGTTACCATTCAGAAACGGTTGAAAAATTCATGATGTGTTACGTGAACGTAAAACTGGAAGAGATTGTCAAAACTGTGGGCATGTCTACTAAATGTGTAAATCACATTTTGCGTGTAGAGTTAAGAAATTCTAAGATCTCTGCCAGGCAGGTGCCGTGTTTACTCAATGTATATAAAAAATGTGAGCTCGAAATTCCAACGATATATTAAAGCTCTTCAACATTAATTCAGTAGATTGTTATGGACGATTAAACTTGGCTGCGTTAATATGTACCAGAATCAAAACAGGAATCTCAACAGTGGAGGCATCGTGACAGTCAGCCAAGACGTTTTCTTCGGCTGGGAAGGTACTAGCCACGATATTTTTTAATTCGAATCAACGGCGGATATTATGCTTGACAAAGCGAAAGTTGTCATTACCGAAAAAAGAGTCGCAATGAGTTGAAAGAACGTGTTATTCCATAATGACAATGTACCGTCACACACCAGTCGCGTTGTTCAGGAAAAACTGTATAAATTACGATTCTATGTTGGGCTCCAACAAGACAGAGGAGGAAGTTATTGCAAAAGTTGAGCAGTATTTTGACGACCTTAATGCTGATGATTATAAAACTAGTATAATGTCACTACAGCACTGGTTAAAGGGTATTAATGTTGAAGGGCAATATATTGAAAATTTTAAAAATTGTTTCCGTAATTCAAGTGTTTCATTTTAAGTCTAACCTTATGTCAAATCATTCTCGCATTAAATCAACACTAGAAAAGTAGTAAATAGAACAACAAATCTGAACACGGGGCTCTCTATCTAGCCCTTATTTGTAGATTTCTATAATTTTTTATGAGGTATATTTTGTATGTTAGAAATACAAATCTTTTTTCAACATGGTATATCTTTGGGGAACAACGCTTCGTGGAACGCACGAGATTCTTCATTATACTTTTGATATCTTCTAGTACAAAGAATAAACATGGAACCACACTTTTAAATATTTTTACACCGCCAGTTGCTTTAAATGTGTTCATTAAACTAAGCAAATAAATGGATACATTATTGTGATTGAAGTCTTCCCCGAATTTTCATGCTGGTGATCGACGATAGAAAGGTGCAACATCTAGTGATTCGCCATATATACCCTTCATAAGCTGTAAATACCAATTGCCAGACATGCGTTCTTTTAAAATAGGGTAGGATATTTAATTCAGATAAATCTATATGCCCGCCTCGTATAAATATAATATTAAATCGAATAGCTTAAGAAGCTAGGCTACATATATTTCTGTTTTCATGACCTAATTGGAGAACAAATTTATTTAAACGCCTTATGGATCCACCATTTTTAATGGGCAATCATGCCAAAAGACAACGTGCTATTAAAATAATGAAAATTTCTTCAACCATGGATTATAGAATTTTTATTCCTCTTTATACCATTCCATAATCTATTTTTGTATTAGATTATATATGTTGGCCTAGCGAACTACCCGAACACATAGATATTTGTTTAAGACTCAATAAATTATACAAGTAACTCCTAATTTAACGCCTAGTCATAATGAATCCGCCGTCTTGTATCAATTTATTCCAATCGAAAATTCAATCGAGTCCCTACGCCGACCGGCCGCTACTGTTTTACATTTAGATTTGTATCTTTATTACTTGAGTTAAATTGTCTCTATGACTAATCAAAATCTGTTGAAAGCTTCCACAATCAACCAACTACATCGATGCTCATATCTATTGACGCGCTGTGGGACTTGTGTTTGCTTGGCTCGCTGTTCTTTTACTGTTTAACCCTTCTTTGATATAATCATTACCCCGGCTCTTATTCTTGTTTCATTATTATTTAATTATTTTCATTTCTGCGTTAGACATGTTGTATATCTAGGGGGGAGCGCCTTGGCGCAGTCGAGATTGATCATTTTACAGGTAAACGCTTTAATGTAATGCTTTAATGATTTGCAAAATTTATATAGATGTTCTGTGTTGTTTGAATTCTTAATGATACCAAGAAGTATTGATTAATAGAATATCATTCGAAAAAACTATTGTTTAACATTCGTTTAATATTTAATTGTTTCTTTAATTATTTCACATTGTAAAAATGTATGCTTCTATTTAAGATTTTTTAGTGCTTTATTGTTTGAACTATTACGCATTTTAATAAATTTACTCATTACATATAGGTACTATGTTTAAAATATTATTAGTAAAACCATATAGGTCACCTTCATATAGGTATATATACAGGCAGGTATATGAAATGCAATTTCAAAACCAAAGAATAGAGGTGCCTCAAACGGCATGATATCAGTAGCTAATGTTAGATCTTCCGTAATTAAAGAATACTTTACTGTAGCACAATTTACGGAAGACAATATTCAACTAAATGCATCAATTGAAGAAAATGTAAATACTTTTTTTCACTTTTGCATATGAGATAATGAATCCATGAGATTATACATGCATCCACATATTATTCCGAATTATATTTTTTGATAAAGTATCTCACTAACACGAGGTATTATCAAAAAAGTGATCATAGAAATCCTGAAATTTCTTCAAAGCAAACGCATTTTTTTTATTTTTAACGCACGGGTGAAATTTTAGAAAGCTCGATTTTGAATATCCTTTATATTACCTTATCCAAAAAATTTCTGATTTAAGTAGGTGGATTGGATTTGAACGTATGCGCGATCTTACTACCGACTAAATCCGTTGTAATTAAAGTCAAATAAAAATAGAAGATAACTTGCAATATAAGTTACCATTACATATATTATTAATATTTTCAATTTGATTTTTTTAAGTCTGTATGTGTTTGTGTGATTAGTAACTATTATAATTATACTATAACGGTGCTAAACATAATTTATGCATTTCATTTTTTATCTGAAAAAGGTTATTTTAAAATATTCCACACGCTACGTTTTAAAACTAACGTAAGTATGTTTCTATTTATATATACTATAGTATACTTAGTATTATATTATTATTTTACTTAATACACCGATCAATATTACTACAATATTACAATATTACGGCAAAAATTTAAAATGCTCCTCTTGTTACACATTAATTAGTTATTGTAATTTTATTAATTCCTTTGAATGGAAGAATGGAATACTTCAAGAATTAGCAAAAAATGCAAATCGGGAAGGCTTAAAATATTTAGCTTAGATTTTTTCGTGATTATGTGAAGCAAAATTAAATGAAATAATATTGGTTGAATTACAAATCAGAAAATTATTACGTGTTCATACACGAAGATGATTTGAAAGAAAAGTGACTTGCTACACTCAACAAGCAACAACAAAAGTCCACTCAAACTGGCTTTGTGAAAATGTCCAACCACCCTCCTCGGATTTACCTTGGGTGGGTAGGATGATCTTAAATTTACAAAACAGCCAGCCAGTGCCAACGGCGTAAAACTCAGTGAAGATGGTCGTGCGGTTCTAGTCGAAACGTGTTGAACTGATTAAAATTTAAAAAGGGCGCCACCGCGCGATTTAGGGGTTGCTTGTCGTAAAGGTCACGCGAAGAACGTAGAGTAAAATTACTTTCGGATGAGACTGGCGCAGAAACACATTTTTGTAATTAGAAAGAGAGCCACCTCATAAATGAGAGAAACAGCTAGTAGTATAAATCCGTGTACTATACGAGCCACAAACGTTTATGGATTATTTGTCAGTCGAAACCAGGCATTTGATCTGTGTGTTTCGTGGCGGTCTTGTACGTACATTGCTCCCGCTGCCGACTGCTGCGACTGCTCAATGTTTTTAGGGTGTTCAGTATTTTTGTAATGTCATCGCTCGCGCATCTTCAGTCTCATCCGAAAGTAATTTTACTCTACTTGCGCTAACGAACCCATTGACGAAAGAATAGAGTAATTAGTAACTCCGGAAAACAGGACATCACAAGAAGTAAAGAAAACGTTCCACATTAAAGAAAAATAAACAAATTTATTATAAACGTTTTCGTTGATACTAAATTTACAAGATAGTACAGAAAAATGTATTATGTTTCAACAATATCTGCATGGGTGAAGCCTGTATATAATTAATTTAAAGTATACAATAATATAGATTAATATATAATTGCTAATCATCAACATAATTTACTCATAAATTCAAAATGCAAAATCAAGTAACTAAAAATTTGGGACGATATTTTGTATCTCCAGACTGTAGCTATATGTTGTGAACTCAAAGAAAAAACAAATAAAATACAAGAAGACGTAATACGAACATGCGAGATTCTCAGGAACTCGTTCACAAACGAAATTAAATCTTACGTACGTAATCTTAGGGCTACATAACCATTCACGCTATTTATATAAAATAAGAACAAATGAAATACATTCTTATGCACGTAATCCTTAATTAAATTAATCTACAAATTCCTGTTTAATCAAAACGCAAAAATTAAATACACTAAATTAATTACAAAACGACATATACAATTCTAACTTTTAAAATGATCCAAGAGTTTAATGAACATATCAAGACAAATATATAATTAAAAAGAATGAAAAATTACTGTGAACGATACAATGTATTTACAATAAAGAAATTATTTAACGTTCAAGACAACAAAAAAAATATTGGTTAAATTAATGTTTCTTTATCTTTCGGTAAGTGACAATATAGCTGCTATTATTTACAGCACAATTTCATGTTTTGAGAAATATATAATCAGACCAAACGAAGTAATTAGTGAGAGATCTACTTTACAGTTTCCTGATATTGTTCGAGGATACTCAGCTGCAATTGACTCCTAATTAATTGTAAAGAGCGACTGACCGGGTTCATAATATTTTGCATCAACATTTAAATATGAAAAAGCTAACCGCAGGATTTGACGTTTGCTTACTGCTAAGAAAATGCGAATTCGTGAATTTCGAATGACTGTATGACTAAGTTTAAACGAAGTCTAATTGAATTAGTTTGTCGATATATTGGCGTAGATAAAGCCTGGATACTTTAATATACTTCAGAGATGACAACACAGTCAAAACAATGCATTTCTTCTGATAAACGCGCTTCGCAGGAAACGAACACCGTTTTCTTTTCGGTCAATAAGATTAAAGCCACGATTTTATGAAATAAAATAGAAATAAAACTATGGTTCTAATCTTCACACTTTTAATCTTTAATCGTAACACGACAATTGTTTCGCCAGCACAGTGGCTTCCTCAGGTGCTTACATCTAAAGAGTACATTACAAACATATATATATGAGAGAAGAAGGATGGTATTATTTTACAATATTTTTAAAGAAATCTATGAATTTACACAAGTATTGTCAGTAGTGAGAAAATGTGGCACATCTGGTCGGCCCTAACTGTATATTATAGGGGACTAAACATGTTTACGCATAAAATTTATCTAATAAACTACATATACATTTGTATTATCGTCTAAACAGATTTTAAGTAAATAAATTTAAATCTAATTGGTCATTTAATAAAATTTGTGACTGTTTTAATTTTTTGATTTCTAAACTTTCCAGTAAATTTAATTTGTTGCCTCATTTTCTAAATGCAGAATTTGAAAATCTTTATCGAAAGTGTGGTTTTCTTCTTATAGATGATTCGCAAAGTGGAATCTTGTTTTTTATTTTTAAACGAAGAACAATGCTCGGCAATGCGTTTTTCAAACGATCTTCCTGTTTGACCGACATATATCTTACCGCATCCACACATTAACTTATAGACTCCAGATTTCTTATTTTTGTCTGTTTTATCTTTATTGTTTTTAATGTGTTTGGATAAATTATTATTAGTTTTGAAAATCGTGTTAATATTAAGTTTTTTTAAATAACTTGAAATATGCTTGTTAGGTGTCCCAATGTACTTTTGTAATCTAAATTTTGAATTTTCCTTATCTTTTATTGCAGGATATACCATAGACATTGCTTTTTTGAAAAGTTTTTATGTCAACATATTTTCAAGTAAAGTATCTGTGTAGCCGTTATTGATAGCTATTTGTTTGACTAAATTTAATTCATTTTCATAATTTTCTTTAGATAGTGGATAATTAATTAATCTATGTAAAAAACTATGGAAACTCGCTAATTTGTGTTGTATGGGATGTGTTGACGAATTATGTATAGTTATGTCAGTTTGAGATTCTTTATGGTAAATATCAAACTCTAATTTATTGTTGATTTTTTTAATAGTTAGATCCAAAACATTAATACTATTGTTTACTTCTTGTTCCATGGTAAATTCCATATTTTTATGAATAGAATTGACAAATTCTAGTAGCAAGTTTAATTGTCTTTGTGTTCCAGTGAAACAAAGTACAATATCGTCTACATATCTATGCCAAAAGAAAATATGCTGTGCTATGGGAATATAAAATATAAATTTTTATATTTTGCATTCCCTTGACAAAGGCATCATTGCCGAAACATGTAGGGTTGTTTCAAATATATATACTTTGAAGTAATGAACTAGACCTTTAATCGCCGACTTATTAAGTTTACCTTACATATATATATATATATATATATATATATATATATATATATATATATATATATATATATATAAGTGTAAAGGCTAAGTTGCTCGATCGATTATCTAAGGGTGAGGTCAACATTAAAACAAGATACAAGAATGGGATTCCAAAAATAGTTAGTTTGTCAAACTAATGTGTAACTAATGTGTAACAGATAATCTATCCATTTTTACTACCAGAACATTAGAGGTTTACGCGGTAAAGCTGATATCTTATATAAATTCAGTTTTTCCTCTCCATATGACAGATATTACTTTCTGAAATTTGGTTGTGTGACTCAGTCCATATTAATGACTTTTTTTTTCATCTTACAATATCATACGTTGTGAGAGATGTACAAAATACTGGTAGATCTTTTAGTGGTGGTGATGTACTTATTGCTGTTCATAATGAAATTAAATATAAAGTAGTTGATGTGTTTTCCATTAGATCAGCGGTACTTTAACCGATTTAATAATATGTAACTGCGAAAATATTGGATCTTCATATTTTCGTGTATTAATTTATATCCCACCGAATTTAAACTGCGCAGACTTTGAACTGTTCCTCGACATGCTGAAAATCATTATTACCGGGAAGAATATTTTACTTGTAGGGGATTTTAATATTCCGAATTTTGGCACACCTGTTGTTGAGTCTGATGCGAATCTAGGGCTTCTGCTTTGATTTATGGCATCTTTAAACCTAACTCAGTTCAACGATATTACCAATGCACATGGTCGACTGTTTGAGGTGATTCTATCAAACATGGACTGTGAATTCGATGTTGGACATGATTCTGACTCTCTTGTTGTTGAAGACACACATCATCCTGCATTATGGTTTGATGTTATGTATAGGGTTGCGTCTCGTAGACGTCCATTTCTGACAAATAACAGTATTAGATATAACTTTAAAAGGGCTAAATTTATAAAACTGTATTCTGATCTACTCCAAACTGACTAGACTTTCCTAGGTAGTTACACTGATGTTGACGAGTGTCTTGTTGCTTTTTATGACAAACTTTATTCTGTCTTAAACCGTCTTGTTCCTGTGCAAAGATCTTCCTCAAATAAGATTTATCCTCCGTGGTTTACTAAGAACATAAAGAAATATGTTCTGTTGAAGCGTCAATATCATAGGAAGTGGAAATCTACTGATTGTAATGATTATTACAAATCAGAGTTTCAGAGAATTCGAAGAATTACTAAAACGGAAATTTCTAGAAGCTATACATATTATACACAAGACATAGAAGAAAAAATTATTAATGATCCCTCTCAATTCTGGACTTTTATTAATTCAAAACGCAACATGTCTAGAATTCCAAGTAACTTACATTTCAATAATCAGGAATATTCCGAACCATAAGTCATTGTTGACGCCTTCGCATCTACATTTGCAGAAGTTTGTCTTCCTAAAAACTCCGACAATGCCTCACTTGATACCATGCTATTTGTAGTTATCAGCTTATCGTCGTTCCTTGTGTTACACAGTATAATATCATCGAGGCCATTGGGAAACTGAAGAATAAACATACTGCTAGAGACGATAATATTGCAACGTATTTGGTTAAGGATTGCACAAATGTTTTTGTTCATCCACTCTCCAAACAAATTTATCCATTCTCACATCTTCATTCCCACAAGCATGGAAAATCGCTAGAATTAGTCCTGTATTTAAAAAGGGTGGCAACACTGACATCTCTAATTATAGCCCAATAGCTATTATTTCTGTTTTTGCGAAAATATTTGAAATGGTCCTGCACAAAATTATCTGCACAAATGTCTGTCCTTTATTTCTCCTTCACAGCATTTCTGAAAAATCCCTCGCCTCCAATAATCTTGTGCTACATAACCCAAGATATAGCCGAAGCTTTAGATGATGTTAGTCAATTAGATGTTATTTATACGAACTTCAGTCGCATTTGATACCATCGACCATATTTTACTCTTACAAAAATTGTCAGATTTTGGGTTTAACGATTCTCTCCTCAGGTTTATGAAGTCATATTTGACATGTAGAGCAAATTATGTTACTTAGAACGGTTATAAATCAAGATTGTTTTACGCGACTTTTGGAGTTCCTCAAGGCCAACTTAGGCCCGCTTATGTTTAATATATTTATTAACGACCTAATAGCATCACTTGACTGCAATGTATTGGCTTATACAGATGATTTTAAAATATATCACACCATTACAAATATAACTGATGCGGAGTTTTTTCAAAAGAACTTGATTACTGTCCACAGTTGGTTTCGAATTAATAAATTTAATTTAAACATTTAAAAATGCTATTTTGTAACATTCACAAGGAAAATAAATTAAACGAACTCTCTTTATTACGTTGACAATACTTTTATAGATAAATGAAGCTCTACAAGGAATCTTGGTGTTACATTTGACAATAAATTGACCTTCAACGATTATCTCTCAAACATCACTAGATCTGCTGTTATGTCTCTGGGTTTTACTATCAGAATGTCCCGAAAATTCACTGTTGTTGGTACCATTAAATCTCTATATTTCGCATATGTCGTTAGTAAGTTGACATAGGCGTCTACCGTTTAGTACTCAATCTATGACCTACCCGTGAATCAAATGGAATGCATTCAGCGTAAATTTTTTATGTACTTGAGTTACAAACTGGATGGGGTCAATCCAGAACGAAATATAGACTATGGGAATTTGGTTGTGAGGCAAGGATTGGAATTGCTAGTGGTGCGAAGGCAAAGGAAGAGCGCATTGCTGGTGGCGAATCTCCTAAATAACCGGATCGACTCAGCATCGCTGTTAACTGAAGTATATTTACTGGTACAACGTATTACTGCTAGACACTCCCCATGTTTTGTGTTTTCAACGCCAAGGACTAATATATCGTGCAGGGCTCCATTAGTGCATTCGTCGATAAACGCAAATCATTTATTTTTTATATTTTTGTGGAATTAATTAATTATTTTATTTATGTATTGTTGTATTCTTACATAGTCAAAGTTTTGTTGTCCTATTTTAATTGTTCTGTTGGCCAAATAAAACAATATTATTATTATTATATAGGGCGTTACAAAATTAGCTGACACAGACTATGGGATGACATTAACCATCAAGAACTGAAACGATTATTCCTTTACCATTTTTTAATCTAACTGATATTTTATGAATTTTGGCAAATTTGAAAATGAAAAATTAAACATGCACTCTTTTTTCAATATTACACAATTAGAAACGTAATACTCGAAGCACTCCATAAAATTTATTAGAATTTTCTTCCAGCAGTATCAATACATGCTTCAGCGCGCTTTGTTATTGCCTGAACAGCGTTCCGTAATATTTGCGGTGTTACTTGTTGCGTCGCTTACAGCACACGATTTTCTAATTCATTAACATCGGCCACATGTGTCTGGTAAACTAACGATTTCAAAATACTCCACAAAAAGAAATAGCGAGATGTCAGATCTGGCGATCGAACTGGCCAAGGTGACCACCCTACCAATCCAAAGGTCAAGGAAAGTATTGTCCAGGTAATCCTGTACAATTCGTGCGAAGTGGGGACCTGCCTCGTCGTGCATAAAAATCATATTTGCTGGAGATTTAGAAGCACGTCATCCAAAAATTCTGGAAGCTGTTGTTGTATAAAATCTAAATTTTTATTTACGCGGTACGGCAAAGTATAAATAAACTAAAACTGTTTTTAAAAAAACATAAATAAGAAAAAATTTTGACCCAAGCTCTTACCAATAAACCACCCCAAACATTTAAACCAAAGCGACGTTGGCGATTTCTAGGCATAATTAAATGTACATTCTCATAACCCCAGTGATGTTGATTATGTATAATAAAAATACTCTTTTACAAATAAATATGTCCACAGAATGGAATTTTGGATATGCTGATCGATATTTAAATACTATTCACAGAATTATTTAAGTGCTTGCTGAAGTGGATTGTAATTATCTTCCAAATGCTGGATTTGCAGCACCAAGACGCTCAAATTCAAAATAGAAACAGTGTACCTTTTTAATGACAATTGTAGAAATGTCAACTAGTTACGCACCTTATTTATTTTATGTATTAATTGCACCGCCTTTTTTGCTCATGTTTATTCGTTGCTGCAAGGCAGTTCGATCAAATGTTATAAAGTGTTTCGAGTTATTATTTTTAATTGTGTAATAATATAAAGAAGTTTAGGTGTTTAATTTTTAAATTTACTAAAATTCAGAAAATATCAGTCACATTACAAATGTAAAAAGACATTCGTTTCAGTTTTTGATGATGAACGTCAGCCCATTGTCCGTGTCCGCGAATTTTGTAAAACCCTGTGTATATAGATATATTATTTGTAAATATCTGTTTCAATTTTCTCACTAACTTTATAAATAAATCATTATTTCAACAAAATTATCATTCACACATTCTTAGATGTAAGAAAATTTGAAACATAAAAGCGCAGTAAATTTTATGAGCTACACATAAATAATAAGGTACAGGAAATTTTCAGCGCCCCAACATCAACTCTGAAAGATGTTTACGTGTGTATAATAATATCAGGGTTATAATTTATACTTTTCTGAGTTGTTTCCTCCAATGCCACTGCGTTTATCATATTTCGTATATACACAGACAGCATATCCATGTTTCTCAATTTCAGCGGCGATGTCAGTAGGTATATCGTCCGCAGCTGCAAGAAATCCCCACTAAGTGAGCAATAAAGATCTTCTCTGCTTCTCTTTCAGCAGAGAGATTCATTTGTAAACGCATCTCGCCGACACGTTTATATTATTTATACGGAGATGTGTATTTTTCAGGTGTGCGTTTTCGTCGTAGACTCCAAACAACACCTGAGACCGGAGGACTTGTAATTCCCTATTTAAGTGTAAACGATGATTATGCCATCTCCTTTTTCATCTTCCACCCATACTGTCTTTTTCTTCTTGTGCACACCATCGACGGGGCCTTCGCCGATTACCAAAGCGAACCTCTTAATGTTTCCCTCTGCTTCTCCTCTGTTACCCTCACCATTTCACATTACTTTTAAATATTCAGTGTACGTCAGGACGTCTTCTAAAAGCATTTGGCCATTAAAAAATTAAGCGTTGGCTTTCCAGTATTATATTATTATTTTATGCATATTTTACTGCGCGGTAAATGGAGAGAAAATCAGGCATAGAGTGAAAATATATTTCTCTCAACGCCCTTTTCCACACAGTCACATGCACATTCGGGAAATTCTCTTCGTAATAGTTAGAGTATATGAGAGAAGGGTTGCGTAACTTAGTAAAGGGTCGTACATAATTTCTTTGTTCCTTTTACAGAGACACGCTAAATATCATAATTCCGTTCGTCTAACTCTGTTTCAATTATGAAATGAAATGAATATATGTACAGTTGATATAGGGTACAATATAAAACAGTAATACAAAAGCTAACGAACTTATTCTCATTTATTCTAGGCCTAATCATTACAGATTGACTAAAATATAATAGAAAATATAATCGTTTCATTCTATGACTATTCCTTTCTTTGTGTAAAATTTACCCAGTTTTTGAATTATTTTCACAACTGCTCAACTATAATGCTATTAATACTAATAGCTGCTAATGCTATCCTAGTTTAAAAGAGTACCGTATTATTTTTTATATCTAATTGCTAGGAAGGGAAATGGTATTGTACGGTATTCGGTGTATTGTCATAAAATAATTAAGTCATTCTTTCATTCAACTCAATATCTTGTGATTTGTCACTCCATCAACAAAAGAATTTTTTTTAAATCTAAGTTCTAGAGACTGTGAGGATTGCTATGTGGACATATTACTCTGAAATATAACACCCGAATTTAAAAATGCAATAACTCTCTGGTGACTACCATATATTTTAAATTTAATAATAAAATATATGTACACGCAAACTATTAACATGACGATAGATGCGCTAATTTCGGCAACGATAAGTTAGAAATTACCAATTTAATAAATAGATCAATATATATCACATGTTATGCATTTTCAAACCATCTATATATTACCGATTACAAAGAATATATAGAGAAAATTAGACAAATGTTTTAAAAACAATTTTCCTGAAAAATTTACTTAATAAAAATTTAGTTAATAAAAGCAATAATGCGAGAAATAATACAAAAAATTAAATATAGTAGATGAGTACGTATAAATACAATAACTTTCCTTCAAAATCTTTCTTCATAGTCGGTTGCTTTTAGGTAATTAAGAAATCAAAGATTGGTGCACATACGAAGCTTTAGAAACCTTCAAATTAAGACAGTTGTCATACATAAATTCAAATTATAAATTCTTATTTTAGTTAGTTAAGAGTTACTACATAAAATATTTATTATTCATAATTACTATAGAACTGGTCACAAATTAGAAAATAGAGATTGGGTTTATTCCAATAATCAGTGCTTACAGGATTTCCGGCAACAGTATCCTAATCTGCTAGTTACTCACGCACAACTGCAGAAACATATTCAAGCTTGTGTAATTAAATTTGGTGAAACAGGGGCAATAACTCGTAAACCTGGTGGTGGAGCACATAGAAAATGAACAACAAATTGCATAGAGGATATTCGACGTCGAATGGACACAAGAAATCAATTGTAAAACTATCACAAGTTCATTTGTCAATGGGAACATGTCATACTATTTTATAAAAGGACTCAAAGTTGTTTCCGTATAAAATTCAAGCAGTTTCAGAACTCAAACAGGTAGATTTTGTTACGAGGACACAGTATTGTCTATGGTTTTTAAATAATAATGACATCTCGACAAATGCTTCTTTTCCGATGAGGCTTGGTTCCATCTTTCAGGATATTTAAATAAGCAAAATATGAGAATTTGGTATGCAGAAAATCCTCATGAATTTGTGGAAATTATGCTATTATATTTCTAACTTTAAAATTTAAAAAAATTTCAAACCAATAACAATAGACAATTCTTCACCATTACAAAAGAAGGAATTGAAACAGAACACAAATAACTTACAATATTCAAAATACTACCCAGCTACTGAAATCTGAATAAGTCAAAGAAAACAATAAATACGTAAAATGCTACAGCTTTAACACAACATAGTTTTGAAACGGAACATCCATTAAAATTTGATAAAGTTAAAATAATTGTAACGGAAACAAACTACATTATAAGATTGATAAAGAAATGTTCACCATTAAAAGCCCAGACACAATAAATCACAGAGAAGATATTAAACACTTTAATATAGGACATAACAATTCATTAATTGACAAATATAAATTAAAAAAGAGGAAAAAATGTGCCCTACATCGTATCCACCCTCCTAATATATAATTTTAAGCAAATCGTTAAAAATATAGTAAATAGCACACTATTTGCATGCCCAGCCCCCGCATACGAAAGGAAATAAAGATAATAATGAGAACAAGTATATATGTATATACAAAAAATACTACCTTTTTACAGTTTTAAAGGACAATGCGTTGATAATTTACGTCATGTATTTAGGAATATGTCGTTCTTGAAATAAGCGGTAGTGAAAGGAAATAGGCTGACACGCATGCACTACTGTTTGAAGACAAAAAGAAGGAAACAAGAATTTAACCAAATAATTTTAAATTAAGGCAATATTATAACATAATATTAGTTATTGTGAAATATAATTAAAATTTTTAATGGAATATTAAAAAAATTCAAACATCAAAGAACCCAAAAATAAAAAGTAAATCAGAAATTTATACAAAATAGAAAAAAATATCTTCCTCAAAAATGGACTTTGTTCGTAGTTTTACATATTGTCAACTATAAAAAAGAATTATAATAACAAATATTCAATAAACTATTTCATTGGATGACAATAATAATAATTTTGCTATGTATGAACCCACTGAATGCTTTCCAGTTACCTTTTTTTAATACAGCCATAGTTATAAACGCCATATATGAAGATTAAATATGGTAAATAGTGAGAGTACACCGAATGATATTGCTCTTCAGTAAAAAAAAAGCTCGTTATCTCGTTCTACAAACACTCCTACAACATTAGACAATGGAAACGATATCTTCCTCGTCTTTTAATGAGATATTAATAACGCAAGATTCAAATGGCTTGCATATCAAACCTAATCCGATTAATTACGTAACGTATGTAACAAAAGTTTTGAAACAAATTTCGTAACTAATTTTCATCAACTTAGAAACGATTCGATTTAAACACCATTGCTGGTAGTTTATTGAAAGCAGGATTTGTCAACATAAATATTGACAGTTCTCGTTGATAAACTTTGGTGTTATGACGTAAAAAAAAACGAAATCCGAAAAAGTATATCTAATTTAGTTGGCAGAAGGCGAAAAGTGGATATTGTAAATATGTTTTAAGGACCTAATATCTCCCATTCAACAATATACTGAACAGAGGTGGCCTTGTCTTAACCTACCAAAAAGCGGAAGGCCCTCGGTGTTGGCTGATGCAAGAGCAGCTAGACTAATTCGTGTATCTACGCAAAGATTAGGAAGGCGCTATAGGTATCACACATGGCTACACATCGGGAAATTAAGAGAAGTGGAATGGTATTTAGCTGCACAATTGCAACGAATTCGACGTTATCGTGGAGTACTAAGGTACAAGACTTTTCAAACAACCGAGTCATCGTTTTGGACGATGAAAAATATTTTACGTTGTCTAACTCTTCGGACAATGTGAAATATAAAACAAAAGCTAAATTTGAAGATAAAATTCTGGTGTAATGAGCATTTCTCCGGAAGGTGCATCGCAATCATATGAAGGAAATGTTAGAGGAGAGGAGTCACTTTAACTCTTTATATACAGAGATATTTGTCTAATCTGTTACGATTTATAAATGATTGTCACAATAATGATGAAATTTTGTTCTGGCCTGACCTAGTTTTTTGCCATTATTCCAGAGAAACTAGAGAATAGTTCCAAGCCAATAATGTCTCATTTGTATCCAGAGAAGACAATCCACCTAATGTTCTCCAAGCACGACCCATCGAAGAATTTTGGGCCTTTTAAGCAGAAAAGTTTACGGTTATGGATGGGAAACCGATAACGAAGAACAGCTAGGAAGGAGAATTTACCAAAAGATTCGGGATCGATGTTGCCACCATCCAATCACTTATGAGACAATTAAGACCAAAACTGAAAAGGATTGAGGACCATGAGCCACTAACTGCATTATAATATATTCTTATTGTTTAGAAATTATGTTAATTTTTCACATAGATTAATTAAAGTTAAAAATTTGAATAAACAGTAGTATTTTAATTTTTGTCTCAAAACATTTGTTACATAGGTTTATTATTGGTATGCTGTTTTTATTGGTATCAGCACATATCTGAATAAATAATAAACTCCATGTACATATATGTATGTAGGTGGAAAGTATGGAATATTATTTATACCGTTGTCTTATGATAACATCTACAGTATTTTCTTTTTTCTCGTTTGTAAATTAGTACTTTTCAACGTTTCTCCCTATGCTTTTAAAACGTTTAATGTAATTATTGTATTAGGTCATTGTCATTAATAAACGGAATAGTAAATTACTTAATTTCCACCATTCCCAATAATCTATCTCTAATCCTCGATACTCGATCAGTATTCTCTGCCTTAAAAGTTGGCTGATTTATCAAAAAAAAAAAGCGAATTTAAATGATTTTTTCACATTCAAAAACATTTTCCAATCAAATTGTTTTATAAAGAAAGGACGAGATAGAAATCTAACGGTGGCAGAAAGGGAGAATAAGAAGCATGAACAAGAATGTTCCACTAGGTTTCATATTACCGTGAGAAAACATAAGTTCTTCATTTTAATTGGGTAAAATTAGATATTTTTCTTTAATTGTTTGAATCAGTTAATTTAATTAATAATAACAATACGCATCCAAACTTATAATTTAATTAGGAGAAAACAACATATAGTAAATAACTGCATGGCAATTTCACCACACTTATAAGAATACTTTTATAAGATATGCACCTTAGAGAAACTTTTGATTTTCTAAGACGCAAGTTGATGAAAAATAAGTACCAAATGAATACACATTTGATACTCATTTTTCATCACCTTGGTCCTTTTTTAAAACGTTTATAACTTATACTTAATCTAAAGAAGAATCACTTGCCAACAGTCCTAATAAATAATTGTGCACACGATGACACCGCGTCCACCTTATTCTTTTCACTTAACATGCGATAGATTCACTTTCAGCTTCGAAACGTAACCAAGTTTCTTAACATACCGAGAAGCTGCTAACGTAACCGCAACTTAGTTTTTCAGAAACTTCTTCAGTTGATATTCGTTAATGTGTATGAAGTTTCGTGTTAGCTTCCTTATACTTCTCTAATATTTTTACAGACACTGGAACAATTAAATCTTTCCAAAATTCATATAGCGAAACATGTGAATGTTCACACTGATTATCCGCGAATTTGAAAAATAATTAAAATGGGTTAATTTTGTTAGCCAATTCATGCCCGCAAGCACTCCTTCTAAATATCGTCATGCATATTTTCGTTTCCACCAACTCCTTGTAGCAACCAATAGCCTGCATACTGTCACAATAAAACTTTTAATAATTATTAAAAATATTATATTTCGTTTACGATTTGCGTTTACTAAATTATTTAATAAACATAAATCACATTTACATAATTACGTGTTTGGTAATAGTTATTAGGTCACGCTACAATTAAGTTCGAACGTAAATTATAAAAATACAAGAATGTAAGATAAATAAATCGAATTGGTAAGAATGTCCTTTAGTTTTCTATAATATATGGGCATAACACGGGCGCAAGTTTTAAGTGATTTTAATAAGTGATTATGTGCCACCAATTCAAAATCTGCAAGTCTTATTATTATTAACTTCATATTTGATCAATAAAATACATAATTTCATACACCAGTAATGTAATTCGAAGTGTTACTTGTGTGGTTTTGTTATTTTCAAATATCCCTTATCCACAAAAAGAACCGAATGAGTGCCGTGTAAATATGCTAATCGTTTTGAAAAATTGAAACCATCCGTTTCGGAGCCCCCGGAATCGAATTGATTCATCTGTGCATGATAGACGATCACTTTGTGGAAATTTACATATTTCAACAAAAATCGTCCGCGCACACTATACAATGGGAAAAGAAGGCCAAGTCAGCAACTTCTATTCGAGTGCTCTCTTCGTTTACTTTAAAGCGTCCGCAACTGTCAGATGACGGTAAAAGCGTCCTTATTTTCCCGGTATGTTCGGACCAAACTGCATCGAACAGGGAACTGGCACAGGGCACTTGATATATGACTCGGATCAGATGCAATTATTCTAGAGCAATTTGCATGCTACTTGTTCTATAAATAAAACATTTTTCGTATCAAACGGTGGATTCATCATCGGCGTTTCTCTTTTCATATATGCTTTTTGATTTTATAGCTATGCGAAATCACGTCATCATTTACACTTACAATATAAAAAAAACATCTATGATAAAATGTGTAGCGTTTATTTGTAATAATAATAACACATCTTATAATTTATTTTACGAGGCGATTTTGAAAGGCGAATGTAACCTTTAAAATATGATCACATTTGAATAAACGTCTTATTTTTCCCAAAAGTAAATACAATTTCATTCTCTGGCCATTAATTAAAATATTTAAAGTAACAGCTCCTGGATTACATTGATAGCTTAAATCTTATTAATTCAGGTGTGGTAAGATTAACCTTAGAATTGTTAACGCCGCACCATTTAATCACGTCATTAACAAAAGCATTCGTTTCGATGCAAGCAGTTACAGTTTAAAAACGGGCACAATAAAGCTTCTATCGTGAACACACAGACATTCAACATACAATTTGTTTATTGTAAATTTTCAAAAATTTTCTTTTCTTTTTAAGCATCTCTACAACTCTGTAAATCTGTTTGTTTTCCAAAATCACCATGCTTCCACTGCACAATGTTTCACTATTTAAAATTTAGATGTTATTTATCTATATTTCCAAAAATAATTTAATCAAATTAATCACTTTGTGATCCGTAGCTTTCGGTTTTCTGATTCTTTGTTAGTTCTGCGCTAATCCTATTTATTTGATCGATAATGTTATGTGAGATATCAAAACCATAGTTCTGACATATTTGTGCCCTCTTCTGGTATACCTTGAGGTTTTAACTTTGGACCTCTTTTGTTTCTAATGTTTGTTAACGCTGTATTACGATCTTAATATATTCTCTTCTATTAGCCTGTCGTCTGATTGCATATACTTGCAAAGTTGTATTAATACTAGGTATATCAGTCTAGTGTACATGTTTTTGAATAATTACTTTATGTTCCCAAAAGCTACATGATAACCTCTAATGAAAAGACTGGTGCCATTATATTTTCCTACCTATGGCGACCATGCAATTAAAAAAATCCCACAATTTGATGGTACCCTCTGATTCAACGACATTTTTTGTAAGTCACATTTTCGATACTATAGATGAATGCTTCAACTTACTTGGATTCATTTATCATAATTGCAGATAATTTAAATCCCCACAAATTCTTAGGATTCTGTATTTTGCGTTCATTCCGCCAAGATTGGAGTATGCTGGCTTGATTTGTCCTTCAATTTATAATATCCATAGTAATTAATTAGTGCTGTGAAGTAAGTGTCTGAAGTTCATGTGTTACCTGTAAGATAAACTCTATCCTCAAAGGGATTACGAATATCACTGCTGTTAAATAGATTCTGTCACCTTCCTTTGTAAACTAGAAACATAAGTTTGTTAGTCAAATTATTATACTCGCTGGTACAAAACAAGGTAGACTGCTCTTGATTGCTTCAGACTCTCAACTTTAGTGTTACCTATGTTACCTACGTTCTATTGCGATACTTATAAACTGTCACTTTAATGTATTAGTAATTACATACTTTAGATTTAAGTTTATATATTTTACAAATATTATGTACAGTCATGTACATAGTTTTTCCACTAATTGAGTGTCTCTGTTGGAAAATATATTATTATTGTTATTATTAAAAAACATACTGAGCTAAAAGATATGGGCCCAAAGTCGAGACCAAATCATTAACAAAAATTGAAAAGAGGCTTGGTCCTCTTGGAATTCCACAATTTATTAAGTATCGATCAATCAATTGTTTGTCAATCAAATACCATGAAAACTAATTTGCTCTATACAAGCCCATTGTTTTTAGTTTATTTAATATAATATTTCGATCAATAATGTCAAAAGCATTAGTAAGGTCAGAAAAGATACGCAAGAATGAGTTTTATATCAGAATCTACATGAACTGTACAAGTGTGTGTGTGTGAATCTGCTCGAAATAAAATCAAACTGGGTGGAGAATGTGTTTATTTTTTGTCAATTAATCAGGTAATCTGGCGTTGATAACCTTTTCAAAGACTTTTATAAAGGATGATGGTAAAGGAATTATTTGAAATATGTAATGTTGTGTTCATCACCTTCTTTATGGATTGGGATAATTTTACTTGGTTTTAAGCCATTAGATATCGATTTATTATACACTCTAGCGAAGGTACTAGGTAGACCAAAATGTAGAGAATTTCATAAACACCTACGCAGTGTTTGAAAGATTTTGTGGCTGTTTCGGTGTTAAATTTCTCGCTACCTTGAATCCATTTAATTCAAAATCTTCCCATTTTTCTACTAACTTTGTTTTTAAATATTTTTTTGCCCCAATTAAAAGAAACAAGGTTTAAATTATAGCAATAGAAATATTACAAAGTAATCATACAGAAAATAGCAGCAATTAAAATGGAGGATGAAATATAGACTTGAAAACACGTTAAGTAAGTTATAAGAATTATCTTTTAAAGATGTTTTGTGGAGTATATTTTAATTATGATGAATCAAATACCAAAATATATACTGTTACTCAAGTTTAAAAAGATAGAAATATTGTACTGTTCTTTCGCTAATTATTATCGTACAAGAGAGCAGTATCCTCCTTGCCTCCAGATACTTACATCCGGAAATGAGATTTCAATGTTTCCCGAAGGAGCTTTCGGGCTATACTATGTACAAGCATAATTTTCCGAAACGTTCCCCTCTATACGAACGGCTTTCCCATCACTCCGGCCACGGTCCCGGCAACAGTTAATACAAAATCTGTTAACTGAATGTAACATTTCCTCGAATACAATTAGAATATTAGATTAGCAACTCTCGGTAGAGATAAGATCCCTAACTATCTCCGTCTCTATGGTTGAAATGCTCTTAGATTCCGTGTAGTCGAACGTGCGCTTCACTCTTCGCTAAGTGAAATCAGAGTTGATCAAGATATCTTAATATTGTTTAATGCAATGTAGGTTGATGTACATTACTGCTTTTGGACTTTGATTGTATCTAACAAACCCTTTACTCTTGTGTTACAATTTGCGACCTGACTCTTTCTTGATTTCGATTGTGTGTTGATGGAATTAAAGCAGAGGCGGATATTATAATAGAGAGAAAGACGGAAACATTATGCACAATGGCAACGATAAGTATATGCTTTTAGATTTGAAATGGAAACAAATATATAAGCGTCTGAATAATTTTAAAAGAGTTTATAATCTTTTGGAAAAGTAATAAAATATTTGAATTATTATTAGCATCGTTATTTATTATTATTTTTTTAATAAAGCAAATGTAAGCCTGGAACATATTTATTAAAGAAGTACTGACCAATATATTACCTACCTATTATTTTGTATACTTTTCAGAAGTCTATTAATACACTCAAACCATTTTGCACAATGACAATGTTTTGGAAATAAATATATATTACATAGATTGAAAAAATGCAAAGATAATAAGGCGCTATATCTGAAGAATATGGTTGGTACAGTAACACTTTCAAGTCTAGTACTTCCAACTAACTTTGATTCACCAAAAAAAAAGAAAATCATTATTTTATTATTGGCGAAAAATGTTAAACTGAAATTCATTTTTGAGATATCTTCAAAAATGCCTTGTGTTATTGAATTGTCGATAGAACAACTTACATACAATATTACGACAGTTTAATGTCATCACCTTCCGTCAGAAATTACAAATATCAAGAAGGATAAACTATTACATTCATACCAACGTAAACATTCTATTGCCAACTGCAAACACTAGATATTTCTCACCCGATGAAACATATTTATATATTCTTTTGAATGATATTCTTAAAGAATTCTTTAAGAATAACATGGTCTGAGTGCTCTAACAGCAAATTATTAAGAAATATATGATTTTTGATTGATGCCTTCATTTTTTCAACTGTATCATCGCTTAGAAATTTAAATTGCTAATGCATAATGAAGAAGGAAATATAGTTTCGAAATGTCACATAGTAAAATATAGTTTCATTCGATACATTGACTCAAATTCTGTTTCTATTAACAATAATAATTATATATACATATATATATATATATATATATATATATATATATATATATATATAAATATATATTAAAAATAATAGACTTTTTATTGGTTTAGCGACCTTTTATTGAATTATGATGTTTTATTCTACGACGTTTCGACTTTTATTATTTTTCAGTCTTTTTCAAGTATCGTTTCTTTTGGTTTTCAAAATCACGCATTCTGTGTAACATGTGTATCGGGTACCCGAGACCTTTTTTTTGTAACGAACCGATCGCACTGGTTGGAATATTGTAAGTGTACTTACAATATTCCAACCAGTGCGATCGGTTCGTTACAAAAAAAAGGTCTCGGGTACCCGATACACATGTTACACAAAATGCGTGATTTTGAAAACCAAAAGAAACGATACTTGAAAAAGACTGAAAAATAATAAAAGTCGAAACGTCGTAGAATAAAACATCATAATTCAATAAAAGGTCGCTAAACCAATAAAAAGTCTATTATTTTTAATATTAAGACACGGCCAATAAAATAAATAAGAAAAATAAAATTCTTATAAACACTAAATATAAATATATATATATATATATATGGTAAACTTAATAAGTCGGCGATTAAAGGTCTTGTTTATTACTGCAAAGTATATATATTTAAAACAACCCTACATGTTTCGGCAATGATGCCTTTGTCAAGGATATAAAAAATATTTTTTATATATATAGGCCACAGCTTTTGTAAACTTGCGTCTATAACGGTCTCCTCGAGTTTTCCAGACCCTTACTCTACGATTATCACTAAATAAGCAGAATCTGGATTCATCGGTGTATAAGAGATGCTCCCATTGAAAATTTTCTGCTAGTCGTTGGTTAACCCAAGTTCTTCTAGCCATTCTATTGGCATTAGTTAATTTTGGGCGTCTCACAGGCCTGCAGCTATGAAGATCCATTTCCCTCAGACGGTTTCTGATGGTTTGATCCGAAACTCTAACTCCAGTGGCGGCACGTAACTGTGTTTGCAACCATACAGCACTTCTAAACGGATTCATCCTTGTCTGAAGTCGTATGTAGCGGTGTTAGAGCCCTAGCTAGAGCTAGAGTCTTGTTAGAGCCCTACTAACAACACTTGGAGACACATTAAAAATTGCGGCAATTTCTGCTCCAGATTGCCCTCGCTGATGCAATAACGCAATTAAATCAAAAGTTTCTTTATTTAAATGACGTCTTGGCATCGTGAAAATGTGAAATGACGTTTAAAATGAATAATACTTGTCAAAAAATGCGATTTTTATAATTTTGTATTCTAAATTAATTTAAGGTTAAAATAGAAGATTCAATATTTTATCACACAGAAAAGACATTTAACAAATAAAATGTTCACAAACGACTGTGGGCCTTCTAATTTATCTATAGTTTGAGAAAATACGTTAAATTTAATCGAATTAATTAGATCTGTTAAAAAAAGATCTAATTCCCTATCCATTTTTGAGTAGTTTATAAAAAAAGAAGGTGAAAAGGAAAATAACTTTAGAAATTGTTTGGTAGTAGCAATTTTTATGGAAATAATTTTAAAGAATGAAAACAGAAATTGGTATTTGCAATTAAGGATTATAAACATGGTAATGTAAAATCATATAAAATATCATGGAGAAACGTTCTGGATGAAAACATATTAGCAGCACAATTAATATATTTTTGATTATAAAAAATTGAAAATAATAGCAGCACAATGAATATATTTTTGATTATAAAAAATTGAAAAGTTTGAGAGACTTCCGCTATTAAGAAGAAAATATAGCTTGCTTGTATTAATGGAAAGAAAAAAAAGTTTGTAAGTTTTGTTGGTGTAGAAGATAACTACATATTTTTTACACACGCACCAACCCACATATAATAGATAGCTAAGGCTCGTTTTATTTAATGTATATATAATTTCAAATTTATTATTGTAATATATTTTGTCAACGTTTAAAATTGTTTGCATTTAACATATTTCATCAACATATAAATAAAATATTTATATAATTTATTAAGAATTATAGTTTTTTAGAACAACGCTGATATTGACTAATTAAATAATTCATTTATATTCATCTATTAAAAATTGTAAACTCTCATGTTTACATACTCTGAAGTCATATTTTAATAATAGGTCACATATACATGTACTATTTATCAAGGCTGAACACGTTAGTGCGTGCCCTAATATTACTTGGCATAACAAAAGGTCTGTATCACCCTGGATTTCAGCAACCAATAAAGCATTTTTGATGCGGTGTTTTTTAAAATAATCCTCATATATACATTATAACAGACGTTTGTCAACGTATTTCACGAAAAGGGACTCAGCTGGGGCACCTCCCATGGTAATAAGTGGCATAAGAATACAAGCTTTGGAACCTCCTAAGTCAGTCAATTTTGAATCTAAAGCATCGCGGGCGATAGCAATCGATTCCTTTCGCCGAGACACACTTAGGTATGTCTTGACTGTAAAATTATAAACCTGTTGATAAGATATTTCAAAAAAGTGGGGATATGGACCTTTGCCCTCGACTTTCTTTCAGGAAAATGTAGAAATTTTTTTATCGTATTGAAAAAGCACGTATGTAAAGAGGTATAGTAAATATATGCAAATTTGGAAGGTAAAGTTCACACGAATGAAGAATATTGGCTATTTTAAATAAATGGCTGAAAATTTGTGAAAGCAATCTACACTATATGCTGCGGATGATACTTTTTTCACTCTTTATTTGAAGCTGAACTATCAACAATTTTCGGAAACTACCACTAGAAAAATTGTCAAATTTTGGGCGGTCTAGTAGATTTTATCCTTTTTATAAATTTGTTGGAGGGCTTTCTTGAGAGATGGAATCCACAAGTTTTATCAACTTAACCCCTACTTGTCCCAACACTTATTTCCTTGAAACCTAAAACACAGGAAGTATATTTACCTTTTTTCTATACCATCAGGGCATTTTGCAATAAACTAGTTAATTAGATATTTAACTCTTGTATATCATGCACTAACCCAATACAAACAAAAAAAGCAAAATTTAAGTATAGTTACAAACTTGCATCCCACATATAGTACTCGTATTAGCTGTAAAATACGCACTTCTACAGTTAGTCAAGATATTCGTAATATGAAAACAAAATACATCCATTGATAACCGGACTGGTCAGCTGTAACTTAATTTGGCGATCGTACGTCATATAAGAAAAAGACGGGAATAGTTTCAAATTTCATTTAAGATTTAATTTGCGTAGAGATACGTACGCTCATGAATGTGTGTTTGGGTGCGTTTATGCATCCCCTTATATAATTCTCTTCCTAGTCCTTATGCAGTGTCAGACGTAAGGATTCTTTTGGTGTAACGGTGGCGCAATTAAAACGGTGTGCTTTTGTTAAGCCTAGTCGCAAACAATGTGCGTATACGACTAGGCCGTTTGTGTTTCCGTATAGAATGGACAGAAGCGGTCCTGAGTCGATGGGGTTTGATTTATAAGTACTTGGAATCATCTTGTAATTAAAATTTTTGTTTTCACGCAATTCATTTCGGGTTACAAGTAATACAAACAAAGTAAAAGAATGCAGTATTTGACCAAATTTGCTAAAATTTCATGTATTCTGTGTTGAGATATAAATGTAGTAATTAGAAATAATATTGAATAATAAACAATTAGAAATAGTATTTAATACTAAAATAATTTAAAAAAATCAGGCAAATTTATTTCATACTGTGTAAGATCGGAAAAAGGTATATTGATTGTCATAATTTCTTTCTAAGTGAGTAGGAAAGCAGATTATTAAGAGGGGCCGGTATCAGATTACAATAAATGGAATATTTGCACTTATTCTTATTCTTTTGCTATTGTCCTGCAATATTTCCTTTGTTTTTATTTTCAATTGTTACCGGAAATACTTTCATACATTAACATCATTAACGCTCGAAAAGTTATTCCAAAATTATTTGAAAATGGTAAAATTTAATTAATAACTCTGATAAATCAATACTTCATTTAATTTTTGGCAGTGATAATTAGAGAACGGATGCAATTTCCATAAAACGCAATCGGCAATTGGAATTGTGTATAACGTCGCTCAGTACATCCCGGCGTAATTCAATGAAGTATTTGTTTGCCTTACTCGGCCACCTGGTCTCGCAGTGAAAACAATGGACAACCCAGCTATTGTATTCGGAGAATATAGTGTTTTCAGTGGTGTCGTGTACGTAGATATAATAATCGTATTTCGTAAGAGAAATAGCACGTACATTCCTTTTCTTTTCATTTAAGCAACATCTTCCGATTATTTTCACGTAAGTGTGCATAAAATTTCGTTATTTAATTTCGTTTATTTGGATCTAGAATATTCTTACTTTTTCAGACAATGGAAGAGCGTCGATAGTGGCATCGTGAAACAATGGCGAGTTGGATTGAGGGCCATACTGATTGTATGTACATTGCCAGTGATTCCGAAATTTATTGTGAAGTGTGTGAAACGTTATTGAAAAATTGCAATAAATCAACCGTAAAACGTCACGTAGGATCGTTAAAGCACGAAAAAAATGAACCCGTTGGAATCTGACAATTTTAACGAAGAACTCCATATTCCATTATTTAAATTGAACTATCCAATTTTGAAGACATTTCTGAAAAAATATACTGGTCGAAATGTTCCTGATGAATCAACTTTACGCAAATATTATGTTTCTAGGTACTATATGAGAACAGTAGAACGCATTAGAAGCCATCTTGTAAATCAATACATATGGATAAGCGCCGACGAAACGGTGGATATGTTAGGACGCTGTGTGGTAAATGTTGTAGCTGGTGTACTACATCCAACTATTCCCTATAACTCATATGTAATAGCAACAAGTGTTATAAATAGAGTTGATGCGGAAACAGTTGCTGAAACCATTAAGGAGAATATGCAAAAAATGCTTCATTCGGACGCCACGTACAAAGAAAAAATACTTTTATTTGTCAGTGATAGTGCTGCGTATATGTTAAAAACAGGCAGACTATTGAAGAAAACATATCCTAATATGCTGCATATTACTTGTGTAGCACATGCTCTCCACAGAATCTGTGAATATATCAGAGACACTTTTCCGGAAGTTGATAGACTTGTATCAGCTTTTAAAAAAGTTTTCAGAAAAGCACCATTAAGAGTCGCTCTTTTAGGGAAAAATTTCCATCTCTGTCACTGCCTCCCACTCCAGTAATAACTAGATGGGGAACATGGCTGGAAGCTACTAGTTATTATGCTGAGAATTTCGATAGTCTAAAACATTTCGTAACACACTGCTAAAGGAGGATGCTAGAAGTATTGGTGAGTGCAAGGAGCTCACACAAATCCCAAATTTAAAAAATCAGTTATACTTTCTTCACGAACACTTTGGAAAATTGCCAAAACTAATCACTTATTTTGAAAATCGAAATCTCAAATTAAATGACGGATTAACCACATTAGATGTGGCTGCTAATAATTTGAAAAGTATTCCAAGTGACTTCGGATGTGGCCTTCGTCAAAAGTTTGAAGCAATTCTTAATAGAAAGCCAGATTTAATTACATTGCAGCAATTATGTATGGAGACAATTCCACAAAATCTAACGGCTAAATATGAACAAATAAAAGAATATTTCCAGTATGCACCTATAACCAGTTGGGATGTAGAAAGGACGTTTTCTATTTATAAGGATGTACTTAATTCAAAGAGAACAAAATTGACAGAAGAAAACCTTGAGAAACTATTGCTAGTCAATATTAATAGTCCTTTACTCAACTTGAACGACAAACTGAACAAATAAAAATGTTCCAATTATAGAAATAAAATTAAAAACTTTAAAAATACAACTTTTCAACAAATACATATGTATTTCGTAATTTTATAGATTACCACACGTTCGTTTTCCAATTATATAAATAAAATTAAATATTTTAGAAATACAGCCTTTCGCCAGTACTGCACTGGGCTTTGCGTCATGTGGTAAGCGTGTCCGTTCTCTAGTGATAATACAATATTTATTGTATTATCTGATAGATTCGAGAAGCAGGAAATTTAAAGCGATGGCCGGGCAAAGAGGGTTATACCCCCATCAATACTGCAGTAGATGTTTAGCGTGGCAGTGACTGTCAGATCTGTCAGCTTTTGATTTCTTCCTTTGGAGATATATTAAAATTCAAATTTATAACAATAACAGACCAACAACTGTACCAGAGCTGCAACAATAGCTTGTTTACCATTTCACGTTAGAAGAGCTTTTTACAATAGAATGGGATTTTGTTTGTTGCAAGGAGGACAAACCTTTGAACATTTAATTTAATTGAGGATTTTATTTTATTAAAAAGTAATGTCTATAATGAATCTTATTTTGTTTTAAAGAATTTATCTTTCATATTTATTTTGACAATAAACATGTTTATTACGAATATTACAAATTGCCTTTTGGTTTAGACATCGCAACATATTACAAACAAATAAAAGAAACACGTGTGCGTACTTCGTTTGCATTCTCAAGCACAGCTGATATGCGACTGTCTGACATTTGACGTTTAGTGGTGACAGTCACTGTCACCGCTAAACATCTACTGAAGCATTGGTGGGGTGTTACCCTCTTTGCCCCACCCCCGCTTTAAATTTCCGACTTCTCGAATCTATCGGTATAAGCTGCACCTATAGTGTTGCATTAATTTAGAAAACTACGACTAATATTCCCTCTTCTTGTGAATGGGATACCTGATTGTCACTATAATAAAGCTTTCTTATTCTCCTATACTCAAGGATATTGATTATATACTTTAGAGCTGCATAATAACATTTATTCCTTTCTGATGCATAGAAGTAAGCCACCGCCCGCCGTAAAATCTCCAATGCAAAAGCAGGATATAGGGAAAGTTGTAGAAACATCTTCAAGCAACATAAAATACTCAGCATACCATCAACCTTTATCCTAAGCTATCTCCTTTTTTACAGAACGTCTTACACAACTCAATTTCTTACTCTCTCTGAAGTTCATAATTATCCAAATAGACATAGATCTGGTGCTACGGTATGTCTCAAAAGTTTTGGCACAAAACACAAGTCTATGAAAAAAAATTATAAATATCAAAATATCGAGTTGACTTTGCAAACAAAAGTAATTTAATGATTTGTCATTTTAATGACAGTTCAATTACCGTAATAATTTATAATTTAGTTGGGCAGATGCCTAAAATTCAAATAGTCCAACTTTCTGGAAATCAAAATGTGTCGCGGTGAACCATATATCGTGCGATAGCAGAATGTGAGCAAGGTTTGTCATCCCAAAATATTCCGAGAAGTGGAAGACCAAGACTGTTAACAGGACAGTTAGTCGAAAATGACAAAAATAAAATTGGGCAGTCATTGAGATAACTTTCACGACGTTACGGTGTTTTCAAGGATATGATTTCCAGAGAGCTGAAGAGAAGAGGTGTAGAATATCACAAAAGAAAAAATGTCCTAAATATACCCCAAATCAGTTAGCTGAAATACCGAAATGTTGCTGTGCTATTATTTAGGCGCGCTCATTTTGCAAATAACAAAGCCATCGTCATAGATGATGAAAAGTACTTTACTCTAAGAAATTCCGAAATTAGCAAAAGGCCAAATTGTCTGATAAAGTTTGAGTTTGGGGCGCGATATCAGTTGGTGGGATTTCCTCACCTTACGTTGAACAAGTTAGAGGCGAAGTTGTGCACAGTCAGAGTTACTAACTTAAGCATCAACCCAAAATATAGTTTTTATGCAAGTATTAATTCATCAAGGAATATTAAAATACTTACGTGGTATGTTGCATTTCAATTATGTAACAATCTTAATATTCAATCGCTGTTGAATTATTCCCACTAAATGATAGTAAAATAGATTCAGATACCAAAAATAGTATTGTTTATAAATTTTAGTATGTGCACACAACCAAACTTATATAGAATCAACCAATATTTATGGAAAAACAATTTGTATCTTGCGAATAAATTACAAGCGAACAAAAAGCGAATACGTTTCCTACAAAAAAAAATAGTTTGATCCATATAAACATGATAAGACTTGTTCCTGCAGTTTCGATTTCGCCGTTCCGATGTAAAGTCTCATCGAGGTTATAAGTTTGATCTTCCCGCAAATTTAATTAAAAATGCCTTATGTGGGGTTATCACAAGTAAGAAGAGGGAGAATTATTGCTCTTTCGGAACAGGGCATGTCACAAAGGGAAATTTCGCGAACGGTGGGGGTTACACAAGGGGTTGTTTCAAAAACTTATTCAAGGTTTGCGGAGTTGGATACCCTAAAAAATAGGCCAAGAAGAAGTCTCACAAAAGTCACACACAAGGTTAGAACCATTTTTTGGCTTAAATAGCAAGAACAAATCCCACAACATCCCATTCCGAGCTTCAAAAGCAACTTTTGCAAGCTACAGCTGTTAGTGTTTCGGTCGAAACTATCAGGAAAAGACTTCAAGCTGGAGGACTTTTCAGCAGAATACCGTTGAAGGTCCCAGATTTATCAGTGCAATATAAAGTTAACCGTTTAAATTGGCGTTTGGAGCATCAAAACTGGACAATCGAAGACTGGCGAAATATCTTATTTTCGAATAAAACCAGAATTGGCCTTCAATCAAACAACCGGCGAATTCGTATTTTAAGAGGTAGTGGGAGACAGACTAGACTTCGAGTTGCTCGATCTATTCCCAATGCAAAGGAGGAATTGTAATGTTCCGGGGTGGCATTATGATTAGTGAAAAAACTTCTTTGATTCCCATTAGACAGACTAATAGGTGCAAGGTATACGGATTTAGTGCTACAACCCTTAGTAAGGCTCTGGAGAGGTGCTTTCGGTGATTTTTTATTATTTATGAACGATAATGTACCTTCACATAACAGAAGAGCCAGTAAAATTTTTTTAGAAGAGAAAGATGCGACGGTTTTAGGTTGGCCATCTTGTTCACCGGATCTTAATCCAATCAAGCACTTGTGGGATAAGTTAAAAAGAAGGATTAGAGCACGTCAATATAACGCTGGAAATGCAGAACAATTAATACGAGCAGTTTTAGAAGAATGGAGAAATGTTCGCCAAGAAGAAATTGATAAATTTAATAGAAAGCATGTCTCGTCGAATTCGTTCTTGTCGCTAGAGGAGGCAATACTGAGTATTAAATTCTAAAAAAACTTGAAATTCTTTTTTAAATTTTCATTTGCTTAATATTTATAATTTTCAGAGAAATTCAGTTTTCTTTTTTTGTAATTATAAAATTTGTTTTGATTTTTTTTTGTAATAAAATCTTTTTGGATAAATTGCTTTAAACGTTTTTTTCAAGTGAAATACTATTTTTTAGTAATTACTGAGTGATTTCATATAAGTTTGGTTGTGTGTATTTATCTACATAAATTTAATAAAAATATCACTTAAGTTAAATAACTAGAAGTATGATATATCATTTTTTTAACATTGTAACAATTGTTACATACGTTTTAGACACATTTCTTATCCGTCCTACAGGATGCTATAAATCATCGAAAAGAAATCTATCTCGATAGAACATAACATTTTTTTTCTTTTAATAAAACGTACGTAGGTGATGGCGGAATATCGTTATATTTCCTACACCAAATGGATTCCAGTTCACGTATGAAATTTCTCTAATATATGAAAGAAGTTTGATTGATAGAAAGGAAAAACATCAGAGGCAAGTTGTAACCCCTGGCGTATTCACCGAGATACGTGCTCTCATCGCGAAATTCACACACGCGATGACTTCACATAGGAATAGATACAAACAGACAACTACAATGCATTTGATAAATGTATCAAACCAAAGCGGATGACTTTGATTTGACATTTAAAAAAGATCCATATAAGTGAAGGTTCTTCTTTCTTTATAAAAATAGGTTATATAGATGTTTACATTATCCATTATATTTTGTACCGTACAAATAAGAATATTTAAACGTAAAAGAAATTCAAGATTTAATTTCAATAATATATTATTTATTTTTACTTCCAATTCCATTATCATTGAATTCGTTTGCATAAAATATACGAAAATTATAAATTTTACTAAGTTAACTTAATATTTATACGTAAATATGAAACCATTTTTCAAATAGCGTTTAAATCATATAACTCATTAAAATCATGGGATTTATGAAATAAATTGTAACGATTGTAACCAAAAATATAGCGGGCAAACTAGACGTTCAATTTCAACTCGATACAAGGAAAATATCGCCCATTTTAGATTTAATAGACCCCAGAAATCTATCGTTGCCCGACATATTTGGTCCACAGGCCACTTTATGCCTTCAAATAACTTTAGATTAATTAAAAATATAAAGAATTATAGAGAATTACATAGTTATTAAAGTATTTATATACACACAATATCAAAAGTCTTGGACTCCCTCTATATAAAAGAAATTAATGATGTATTGTTATTTCTGAGTACTTATCAAAGTAGGCACATCGTATGGGGAAAAGAAAACAGCAATCACGTTTGATGTTAACACACGTGTGATGTATTGTCAATTGTTGAAGAAAATGGTTAGTCTTCTTGCATTTGTAGACAAGCAATTGTCGTGATTATATCGTGTCATAATGCCGCGCTGTGAATTTCCGTCTTCAATAGAACAAGAATTATTGCCCTTGCCTGATGCTGGACATTCAAATAATCAGATACTCGCGATGCTAAATATCCCTAGAGCATCTGTTGTACGAATAGTGCATAAATATCTAGAAAGTTACTTGGTTCAATGTAACCGGAGGCACCGAAATGCTTCTGCTGCAGCCCTAAGAGCTCATTTCCAAAATACATTTCCTCGTGTTATTTCGACGAGTGCGAATTTACCCACTCTACTTGCACGACACCGAAATGCCCGTTTCCGTTGAGCGCGGGAGCACAGGGGTTCACATTTACGGCAGTGGCGATGAGTCTCATTTACCGATGAGACCAGAATTGGATTGGTGAGTGATGATTGTAGGCAACAGGTCTGGAGGTCTGCCCCGTGAAGGTGCTCCTTACGAAGGGGGTACAGTCATGTTTTGGGGTGGTATAATGTTCAACTGCCATACCGCGCTAATTCCCATACAACAGAACATGACAAATACAATTTACATTGAAAACGTTATTAGACCCATTATCTATTTATTACGCAATGAACTGGATGAAAATTTCATCTTTTTGGATGATAATGCTAGACCACATCGTGCAATAAAGGTTTGGAAGGCACCTGAAGAAGGACATGTCACCAGATTGGATTGGCCAGCACAATCCCTCGATATGAACACAATAGAATGTATGTGGGATTTTGTTGTTAGAGCCATTCATAATCGGATTAACCCACCCCACACCATGGAAGAATTAACTATAGTGGCTATAGAGGAATAGAACAATATTCTGCAAAAAATCATAAATTTATTGATTATTTCAATGAATAGGCGTGTCAATGCGTTAGTAAGAAGCAGAGGAGGGCATAATGAGTATTGAATATTGCTTGTTTATCTCATTCCTTTGTTTTTATATTTTTTCTTGTTTATTAAATTTTTTTAATTTTCTTCTTTTTGCTTCTTCTGTTAGTTCCTACGTAGGTCAACAATTATGATTATCAAATTTTCATCTTAAAAAAACGTTTTCAATATAATATTTTTATTGATCGTAATTACACACTATTATCATAATCTTTTGGGGGTCCAACACTTTTGATGTTGAGTGTACATAGAAATAAGAGTATAATAATGAATGCTGACAATGGACCAATTTCTCAGTTCAGTTTGTATGCTTTTTTACGACTATAGTATTATTTTTACTATTTGTTTTCTCACGCTTCGCGGTTCTTTAATTTTCACGCTAGGTTTAACTAGTATATAAGGGTTTGTAGGAATTTAGTGTTATCCGACTGACGATTTGGTGAAGAGCATATCTTCGAAGGTTTTACCGTAACCAAAGATGCTACGTTTAGCACTATTTTCAGCTTGTTCTACTGAAGATAGCAATTTAGTTGCCTAAATACGTATATAGAATTTATTGATATATTTTGTGGTTAGGGACTTTTCTTGTTTCTGTCTGTTGCAAAAAATACCTTTGGTTTTGTATGTTGGTGAAAGTTAGGTCATTCAAAAAAAGCACAAAAGCAAAATAGAAAGTATAGAAACGAAATATTTATGAAAAAAAATAGAATAAAACCAAGGTAGAGTAAAAAAGGAAAGAAATGGTAGATCAGGAAATCGGTAGGAAAGAGTAAGATTGAGAAGAGGCGACTGAATTGATACGATCACTTATTAAGAAGAATGGCTCTGGAAAAAAAAAGGTAATCGAAGCGAGAAGACTGAAAAAAAGTGATCGTCTCTGCTTTGTATAATATTTTTAGATGATCCAAGAATAGGCCAAATCATAGAACTGAGAAAGCTACATAAAGATACAGTGAATAAAGTAAAATTGCTGCCAAGAAATTAATAGAATGGGAACAAATGGATGCAGAATCTCCTGAATTCCACGCTTCTGTTACTTCTGGATCAAATCAAGCTAAAGAATTAACAATCGATTATTAGGAACAGGTCGTAAAAGTGATTCAAGAGTTTTCTATTTGCTTTTAGTTTTTGTTTACCATGCCATATTCTACATACATATATTTTCGTGAGTCAATTATATCCGAAAATGTACAAAGATTAAGATTCTTTTAAAGCAATGACCTACATTTAAAAATATAAAAGTTCACATCGAAATCTCTTTGCAATTAGTTCGATTTGTTCTACAATTCTTGGATCGACAAATCTAAAAACCAAATTAAAGGATTAGCAGTCGATCCTCTGAATCGTAAACTAGAAACTATTTCAAATGTCTTTATCTTCGTCATAGCATACGTATCACATATGCCTCATATAAGTTAAACTGATGTACATTAAGGATATCTGTATCAACATAATGTGATCTCAGATTGTTGAATAAAGACGTTTTGGACCTCGTCAAAATATAATAAGGAATCATTTTCGACTTAGAGCAAAATACATTGTTCATAAAATGAAAAGCAGAAAAAATGTATTAAACCAAACAACTCACAATAACCACACTACACAAACTAGTGGTCCATAAGATTATAAACAACTGCTGTGGAAAACGAAAAATGTCAAATCTATTTTATTCAGTGATTCATGGTACCGTATACGGATGAATTCTTGAAGAGATTTTTACTTTAGTGATACTGGAGGAACAAATAATCATTTTCTGGGTTTTCGGAAATATAAGGACATATTAATGGATTGATAAAAAAGTACGTTCCACTATACATAACATTTTTATTCATACAAGACTTTCAAAAAACATATTTCTCAAGCTCTTCTATTTAGCAATATATTATTGTGAGATATTCTGTGCGTTCGTACATTAGCGTGTTGCGTAATGTTAATTTAGTCTCAGCAATATATTCACGGCATCTTAATTAATGTTTGAAGGACGTTCATACTGTTCTTCATCTGTCAAGGTCATATCTTCGGAACGAAATTTACAAGCCATTTTCGCGTGACACGGTTACTTATTATCTTTTCAACATACGCGTCACGATACGTTTTTACCAACGCAACATTATTATTGCCTTCTTCGGATTTCCACTGCATTATGTATCTTAAATACATTTTTACGTAGTAGAGTGTAATTGTAAGAAGTATCGATTCATATCTATAAGATGTTTAGCTACCTGCACAGGATTAAACGATTGAAAGTCGCAGACTAATAAGGGTAATTTCTCTGGAAAAGAATGCTTCCTTATGAATCAACACAATATCTTGGTCGAATAAAAAAAAATAAACGTAATAATTCTTCAATTGTTAAAGTCTAAGATCAGCTTCTAAATTTTCGTTAATATTGAATACTTTCGACAAATATTAAAATAATGTATCTAATCTATACTTAGATGTATTTCCTATCAAACACCGACGCAATAATTGTTTGAAAGTCTACAGTAATATTTCTAAAAAGATGAGTAAAATATTTGCATGGTTCATGACTTACACGAGTAGAGTTCCACTGTCATTAACCTTCTCAGCCCAACATTTTTGTGTTAAAATCATGAATAAATTTCGTGATTTCGATGTTAGAAAAATTTTCTAAAGCATAGAGTCTTTACGACGCAATAATTTTAATTACATTTCACCAAAATCGGTAATATATCGTATATAATTTCCGTACTGACTAAAAATAAAACTTATGGTCAATTTTAAGAACCGCAATAATTAATGTATATAATTATACACTATAAATACCTATAAACATTTATTACTATGTAATTTGATTACTTATAAATGTAATTTATTGCCGGTGGGTTTTGCAAAGGGAGAATATTATACAGATGTCCTTGAAATCAAAATACAACGTCGGAAAAATGAAAAGATTATTATGTAGAATATGAATCGATAATATTGTCAGTCAATTACGATGCGAACCCCAAAATCAAGAAACACCCTGTTCACCAGTAAACGATCCGCTTATTCATTCAAAATGTTCTTAATTCATAAATAATAAATATGTACCTCTATTGAAGATACAGTATGTTTACATACTTAACAGCTATCGATGTTATTGAATTATGAATTTAATTATTTAAAATTAAAATGTGTGTTACATTAATTCACAAACCCATTTTTAAAATCATACCAATAATAATTTTCAAACATTTAGAACTCACATCATTGCATGCGTATATTACCACATTTTTTTTGTTAGGAGGAGTAAGAAATAGAATGCCGCTATTGAATTTTCAGGCGGCAGTGTTTATATTTTATTTTTATAAATACGATTGTGTCTGTTTTGTTACGGCAAGAGTTCAATAACATGGTACGAAAGTCAAGTTTAAAGAGTTGTGTGCTTGATGGGCATTTAAGGTACTATTTCTGACAGTCTATCTTTAATCGAAAAATTGTATCGAACGTACGTAACGATCGATAACTGAACGAAACTTAAAGCGGATGGATAATAACAAGACCATTCTTTTTGTTTGTTATTGTGGGTCACCTTACCTTTAATATTTCGGCTCCAACAGTATTCATGATATATTCAGTCGCACAGTGGCGTAACACAATATGTTGAAATACCTTTATCATTGTTTCTCGTTTACGAGAGGGTATTTTGGGGAAATATTTTGAGTATATATTCTATATAATTTAAACCTTTCCATTTTTCATACCTTCTCTTCTTATTTCAACGACACTCGGTATATACAAACTTTACACTCGTAATTCTTTAGGTCTTTTCATATTATATTCATCTATCTAAACATATCCAAGTGTTGTTAGGTTTCTTATACAAAACATATATGACACTTTTCAGGTAATACTGATAATAAATAATCCATTGTCTCAGAAAATATATGTTAAAGATTTAGGCGTTAGATTTGACTCAAAGCTAATTTTCAGAACATGTTCTGAGTGTCACTAACTCAGCTACTAAGTTGCTGGAATTTATCATAAGGACAGCTATAGCCTTGATAATTTAGCTGCTCTTATGTCATTACTTTTTGCTTAGGTTATTAGCAAGTTGGCGCACGCTTCTATCGCACGGTACTCCATTTACAATGTCTATGGGAATAAAGTCGAACTAGTTCAATGGAAGTTTCTAAAGTACTTAAATTTTAAACTGGGTGGAAGCTCAAAGAAACATTGAATGCTCCGGCCTCTTGGAAAGACATGAATTTACAGGTTTGGATGAACGACGTCAGAAACATAACGCTTTATTTGCGGCCAATCTTATCAGAAACAATATAGACGTACCAGGCATTTTATCTAAAGTTTCCTTGTGCCACGTATTTCAGCGAGAACTGTTAAAATTTTTAGTCTGCCTGGACTTATGTCTGACAAATTGGGAAGACATATATGTCAGTCATGAATTTGGCAAGCACTAATCCATGTCAGGGCTATCTTGAAGACGGCAGTAGATTGACTGTCGAAACATCGGATTATTCAAATCCTACAAACTATGGAAATAAGCCAAACAACTACTTGATTAAAATTTTAGATATACACCCTTATTTTCTTTTGTTATATTTATTAATTTTTCTTCACGTTAATGTTTTATTTCAATTTCTTAATAGGTAATATTCTCTCTATTTTACTAGTTAGTAATTATAATTCTCTATTTTCTTAGGCTTATGTTCAAATAATTCTTTAAATCAAATTTTGGTGTTGTTTATTCTTATTTTGCTTACTGGTTAGTATTTTGTTCTTTATTTACATTCCTTAAACTATATATCATAACTAGGGAACGGACACGCTTACCACCCAGTGCAGTACTGGCGAAAGGCTGTATTTCTAAAATATTTAATTTCATTTATATAATTGGAAAACGAAAGGGTGGTGATCTATAAAATTACGAAATACATATTTATTTGTTGAAAAGTTGTATTTATAAAGTTTTTAATTTTATTTATATAATTGAAAAACAAACGGGTGGTGATCTATAAAATTACGAAATACATATGTATTTGTTGAAAAGTTGTATTTTTAAAGTTTTTAATTTTATTTCTATAATTAGAACATTTTTATTTGTTCATTTTGTCGTTCAAGTTGAGTAAAGAAGTATTAATATTGACTAGCAATAGTTTCTCAAGGTTTTCTTCTGTCAATTTTGTTGTCTTTGAATTAAGTACATCCTTATAAATAGAAAACGTCCTTTCTACATCGCAACTGGTTATAGGTGCATACTGGAAATATTCTTTTATTTCTTCATATTTAGCCGTTAGATTTTGTGGAATTGTCTCCATACATAATTGCTGTAATGTTATTAAATTTGGATTTCTATTAAGAATTGCTTCAAACTTTTGCCGAAGGCCACATCCGAAGTCACTTGGAATACTTTTCAAATTATTAACAGCCACATCTAATGTGGTTAATCCGTCATTTAATTTGAGATTTCGATTTTCAAAATAAGTGATTAGTTTTGGCAATTTTCCAAGGTATTCGTGAAGAAAGTACAATTGATTTTTTAAATTTGGGATTTGAGTCAGCTCCTTGCACTCACCAATACTTCTAGCATCCTCCTTTAGCAGTGTTACGAAATGTTTTAGACTATCGAAATTCTCAGCATAATAACTAGTAGCTTCCAGCCATGTTCCCCATCTAGTTATTACTGGAGTGGGAGGCAGTGACAGAGATGGAAATTTTTCCCTGAAAAGAGCTACTCTCAATGGCGCTTTTCTGAAAATTTTTTAAAAGCGGATACAAGTCTATCAACTTCTGGAAAGGTGCTATGATATATTCACAGATTCTGCGGAGAACATGTGCTACACAAGTAATATGCAGCAAATTAGGATATGTTTTCTTTAATATATATGCATCTCTGTCACTTACAAATGAAAGTACTTTTTCTTTGTACCTGTCGTCGGAATGAAGTATATTTTGAATATTCTCATTAATCGTTTTAGCAACTGTTTCCGCATCAACTGTATTTATAACTTTTGTTGCTATTACATATGCGTTATATGGAATAGTTGGATGTAGTACACCAGTTACAACATTTACCACACAGCGTTCTAACATATCCACCGTTTTATCGGTGCTTATCCATATGTATTGATTTAAAAGATGGCTTCTAATGCGTTCTACTGTTCTCGTATAGCACCTAGAAACATAATATTTGCGGTAAAGTTGATTCATCAGGAACATTTCGACCAGTATATTTTTTCAGAAATATTTTTAAAGTGGGATTGCTAAGTTTATTTAATGGAATATTAGCCGCCATAAACGTTTTACAGAGTTCAGATGGGTTTGCGATCCTAAGTGACGAATTTTTTACGATATTTTACGGATTTTGTAATAAATTTTGGAATCACTGACAATGGACATACAATCAGTATGACCGTCAATCCAACTCGCCATTGTTTTACGATGCCGTTCTCGACGTTCTTCCGTATCATATCTGAAAAAGTAACTTAAACAATGCTCTAGGTCTAAATAAATAAAAACTTATGTACGCGTAAGTTATTGAAATTGAACGAAATTCAATGCACACTTACGTCTAAATAATTAGGATTCAATCAAACGATATTAAACAGGATCTATCACAAAAATTACGATGTAATTAATAGTTAAAACTATGAAAACAAGAAACTTACTCACAGCACTTTATTTATCTTACGAAATATAAACTAATAAATAAAATACATTATAAAAACCCCGCTTCTATCTACGCTCATGAAAACACTTTAAAAAATACTATATTCTCCGAATACAATAGCTGGCTTGTCCATTGTTATCGCGGCGAGACCAGGTGTCCGAGTAAGTCAAACAAATACTTCATTGAATTACGCCGGGATGTACTGAGCGACGTTATACACAATTCCAATTGCCGATTGCGTTTTATGGGAATTGCATCCGTTCTCTAATCATAACCTATTCTAGACCACATTTGTATTGAAAGAATCGATAAAATAAAAAATAATATGAAATATATATTATTATACTTTATAAATATGTGCATTCATTTAGCAAGAATTTTATTATCGAAAAATATCAATAACTTATCGTTGGCGACTTTAGTTGTTTCATTAAATTTATTTATCGATTTATTGACTTAAAATTAATTCCCACCTCCCACCAATTCAATGTTTTAAATAAATTTGAATATACAATATTGCTCTGATCCTCTGATAATCTCGTGGTCCTTGTAGTTTCTCGAGTATCGTTCCAGGTGTCGATTTGGTGCTTAAACCCACGTCTCTCGACGTTTCTGTGACATCCTAATCATATTCATATTGGAAGTCTGCTGGCGTTAAAAGCGACGAGATTACAGAAGTCTGTATATAGAATAATTGAACAGTTCCTAGTAAATAAAAATGCCTAAACACTTATTATATTTGAAAGTAGCTTTAGACTTACTTTTCAATTATTACAAATGAAGTATTTTTATCTTAAATTTCCGATGAAGTTAGAATAAATAAGGAAACATCAAATTTTGAAGAAATGGAGCTTTATTGCTTGTGTTAATTGCTTTTCCAAATAACTACACTTCGTTTAATATTAAGTAAAATACTTTTGTAATACGAACATGTTTGTCTACATATTTAGCAAGTATTGAATTACATGCGCGAAGTTGTATACCAGCTATGTGAGTACATTTAACATATTTGCTGGACATCAGAAAAAACCTTATCTGTCACGATATATCCGACGTTCCATTTACATATGTTTAACAAATATTACATGGAGGAAGTTCCAAATAACAAGCTCTGTAAAAATATCAGCCCGCCAAAAAATATTAATCAACGTAATTATAATATTCTCATATTACCGATCCCTTTCTTCCCCAGCCCGTACCTACTAAAGAAAATAGACCTAGTCACGCTTACAGTCATTAACTATTAGAGAGAAAAAAATACAACCCATTTAATACAATATTCATAAATAAATTGTGTTTCTGACAGTTCATAGGAAGCATTTTCGTCATAGTGTTACTCCCTTCTCTTCCTTTCTAAAACTAAAAACGACGGCGCCTAGGCCTAGTCGAGTTTGTACAATGACTGTGCAGAAAGAAGTATTATATGATGGGCGATATTCATAAGGGGTTTGCCGGCATAGTACGTACTAAACGTGCCGCCGGTATAAATGTGTTTGTTAACCGAAATTATTATTTACACAGAAGAGGTGGTCGGTTATTTGCAGTTATTTGCTTAGCTGACCCGAACTCTCCTATACATTCTTAATGTTGGGTCAACACGAACGAATGAACTGTGTACAAGTTGCGATACACTTTGCGTTTTGGCATTGATTTCCCACCGTTTCAACGCAACGAACGTACAATTCATTAAAAAGGAGTTATTATATATACTTTTTTAATACAAAAAGCGATAAACAAGCATCTTTTTTTTTCTATTCCTCCGACTAAGGCAATTAGTTATTTATTGAGAAGGTGAGTATATAATATACAAACAGCAAATTATTTAAAAAAATTATCGCAAAAGATGATAGATTTAATCTCTACAAAACAGTCTCTTTTATTTATGAAAATAACATCGGTAGCACTAGCTTACAATTATAATCACCATATAAATTAAAATCAAAATATTTATGAGGCTTTACATCCTCTTAATACGTACCGAATTAGATAAAACTTAAAATAACAAAAGAAATACACGAGAATGTAATAAAAAAACAGGGTTGTTGTCTTGCATACATAATTATAGAGACAACACATTATTAAATTCCACGTAATACTTTTAATACATTTGAAACCGTTTATATATAACGTGTGTTCAGCAGTTTAGAGTCAATCTATATAACGTGTGTATAAATTGTCGCAAAAGCTACACGCAGCGACGTTCTTCGTTTGGTTCTGAATAAAACATCTTAATGTTAAAATGTCGTATCATCCTTCGTTTGTTTTCACGGTGTTCTTGAAGTTCAGACTTTTAGTGCGTAACTAACCTTTGCTCCTCGATATCTGTTAATAGAGATAGATGCAATTTAGTTTAAAGACAAAATTTTTACTAGTATTATTTCGTAAACGTTTTCTTTTTGATTTAAAAGCTTGTTTTAAACATTTATTCATTAACGTACTTCCACGAAAAACACATTTGGCAACGTTGTAGAACAATAAGTTTGTATTTCAAAGTGAGTTCAATCAAAATGATTACTGTCAAATTTTGACATTTACGAATTTACGAAGCATGATACGACATTTTAACATTAAGATTTTTTATTGCGACAATTTATACACACCTTGTATATATACAAGTGTCCCGTATCGTTATGTTCAAATTTTAGGAGTGTAAAGTAGACTTCATTTCAAGTAACAAAAATGCAAAACTTGTATATCAATTTTTATGTTTTAAAGTTACAGATCTATGAATGTGATTGTTAGATCATGAAAAAAAATGTAATCCTAAAGTCGATAAAAACTGATTTTATTTAAAAAAGTTCAATTAATAATATTTTCGAAATATCCACCTCCTTTTTGAATGTAGGCTTGTGCCCGTAACCCAACAGAAGAAGTACTTATCCGAATTTCATACTTGTTTTGTCGGATTTGCTCGGCAGCTAGGTGAATACGATCCAACAACTCTGCTCTTGTGTTCGAAACATGCACGTAGACTAAATTTTTTATGTACCCTCATAAATAAAAGTCAAGGGAGTAAGATCGGGTGATGTGGGTGGCCATGCAACAGGACCACCTCGCCAATCCATCCTGGATAATTGACGTTAATCCAATTTCGGACAGCAATTCCAAAACGTGGTGGTGCCCCATCCATGTGAAACCACATGTTTCGTCGAACATTCAGTGGGACATCCTCTAAAAGATCTGGTAGTTCATCAATAAGAAATTGAATGAATAAGTAATTGTATGCATTTAACCTACCAGGAAGAACGACAGGGCCGCCCAAACGTTAATAGAAAATGCATGTTGAAATTTAGATGGGCGTATAGCTTTGGGATTTTCTGATGACCACTTGTGCAGGTTTCTCAGATTTGTAACACCACTTCTCGTGAACGTAGATTCGCCTGTCCAGAGGACTGTTCTGCAGAAATTAAAATGAAGCCGTGACTGTCTTAATATCCAGGTAGAATAAACTAGACGAGCATAGTGGTCTGCCTCAAACAAACTGTGTCCCTTGCAATAGTGATATGGATATAAGCCCTCACGTTTTAAAATTCGCCAAACTGTCGTTCGTGGCACTCCTAGTTGTTTAGAGATTCGACGTACACTGAGAGTTGGATCCCCTGTAACAATAGCCACTGCTTCTTCCTCTAAGTCTGCTGGCAAATTTACTCCTCCGTCGAAAAGATAATAACGCAGTCTGCATTCCCGAAATTGTCTGTGTGCTTCCAGAAACGTTCTATAATGAGGAATGCGCCTATTGGAAACTCGATTTCGGTATTCAATAACTATTTGACGTGCACTGCGGTTACAGTAGCCATACACAAAGTGCATGTTCGCGTACTCTTGAGAAGAAAATCGGTAAGGCATTTTGAATAAAGAAAACGAGTCCACTCACTAATAAGCTGTTGCATGAACTGAAACGTAATGTAATCCTTCATTAAAAAATGCAACATTAACAGTCATCTGAACATTTGTTTATTGTATGATATTCATGGTTCAGCACTTACGAAATAAGTAAGAACCTTTTTTATCATAAATCAATTTCCAGTACTCTTTTTTATAGATCTCCAAGAAATTACTGTATGCACTACGACATGTGTTTATTTATTTTTGGATAACATTTTATTATGCGACGTTAATAATCATAGGCCTGTTATTGAATCGTATAACTTTTTTTAAATAACATCAGTTTGTATTGACTTTAGGATTACATTTTTTCCATGATCTGACAATCACATTCATAGATCTATAACTTAGAAACAAATAAAAATGGATATACAAGTTTTGCGTTTTTGTTACTTGAAATGAAGTCTACTCTACACTCCTAAAATTTGAACATAACGATACGGGATACTTGTATAAAGATAATTATTTCTTGACTTTTGTATAATATAGTTGATTTAGATATTCGGCGATTGAAGGTCTGTTTTACATTAATATGTATATATTTAAAATAAGGTCTTACATGTTTCGGTAAGTATTACCTTTATCAAAGAATTATAAATGACAGATATTAATGTCAAAGTTATATAAGTGATGTAGTCATGGTGAGAGATACAAATTCATAAATACATTCAATTCAATTAATAATAATTCATGACATAACAAAAGTTTGATATCAATTATAAAGAGAATGGAATGTTATGAGTTATTATTACACTTGTGGCCGTGGAGCGACTTAAGATATAAAGCTGTCGGCATTCGCCTAGGACGAGAAGGAAAACCACGAAAACTTACTCGTTCAGCCAGTCAGGGATCTAAACACAAAACTGTCAGCATAATAAGCAAATGTTCAGATATTTAAATAACATATGATATAAATTATATGACAGCAACATATATTATCATGGTAAATTGCAGATTGTTACATTATTAGATTATAATATATACTGCTTAGATTTTCTATGTTACTTCTGTTGTTAATTGAATTTTTTTGTTTTTTGTTTAATACTAATCATTTCTTTAATTTCTCTTTTCATTGTGTGTTGCTCTCTATCAATTATTTTCTCTATCAATTCATAATAACTCATGGCCTGCCATGAGTTATTAGCCATGTCCCCTGGCGTTATGCTATTGGGAGATGCTAAACCATGAATCATTATTATTATTATATCATAATAGAGTAGGCTTTTTAAGGTAAGTCTCTAGTATGTTTATTTTAATCAATCTTTCTATTTATAAAATAGAAGAAACGTCATGATTTCCCTCCATTTTTAAACCGAAGCATAATTTTTCTTTATTTTATCTTGGTTGATTATTATTAAACAATATTAGATTCTTCAAGTCGCTATCGCTTACAAATTTTTAAATTGGAAAATTTTGATTCGTTTAATATGTAGCGTTTCAAAGAAATATGTCGGTTTGAACCCGAAAATAGATTATTTGCTTATATGTAATTTTATGTAATTACAAGTGAATTAAAATAATTTATTAAATAAATATAATCCAGGAAAAATATGCGTATTAACAATCAAATTATTCAAATAAGTAATTACTGACACATACTCAAGTAAAAATGTTTCGGTTAACGTTGTTTGAAAGATCATGTTTATGTAATGACGGGCTTAAGTAAGTAAAATGTATTATCTACTTAGTATCGCGTTTTATCTATAGCTAAGGTAATGGGTAAAGGCGCGGTAACGATCAAAATTCACGTTAGTATGGCCATGAAAATCCACCTTTAAGTTTGGAACCCAGAACTAATTTTTGAGAACCTACATACAATCAGGTAAAGACTTTAATTAACACTAATGTATTAAAATTACCCCAGACTGGTATGATAATTATTACTTCAGTTGCCCACGTTGAAAATCTAATTGTTGTTAATATTAAGGTATTAAGCGGTAATTGTCACAATCCGTTTCGATATCAATTATTACTGCACTTATTGAGATTAATTAATTCAAGATAATCGTCAAACATCTAGGACTTGTAGAAAGCTGAAAAAAGTAATAATAAACATCAAAACAGCGGGGTTATCCTTACTATTTTATTTAACCAAATCCAATACAAAAAGTTCAAATAATTAATAAACGAATGTTTATTTAATTAGTTCCTGAAAGAATGGCAAAAAGAAGTTTATAAATAGTTATTTAAGTAATAAGGGAGGTAAGTAAGATTTACCAGTCGATGACTAGTTTGCGTCCGAGAGCTTGTCCGAGGACATGCAATAGAATTCGAGACTGATAAATGATACCCACCGAATTGCTTATAACATTTTTCCCATTCCCAAGACAATAAAATCCTCAAAAATTAAATCTAATTATTTTAAACGGTAACGGTGAACAACCTCTAAATTTAATATTAAATACATCTGAAACGTAACCACGGAATTAAGTGTTGCTGATAAAGTGGGTGATAATATCATTGACTTATCAAGAAATGTAAATAAATATCCCAATTTTGTTAATAATGTTACTAACTGTAAAAACTGCAATATTACCATAAATATAAATTAATAGAGATCGTGTTCTGATGCACTTTTTTTTTCCTAAAGGACGTAACTAAATCACTTACACCTCGTTGTCATTAACAACCACAGTCATTTCAGTAAAACCAACTTACGTCCATAGAAAAATAATTTATATAATAATATCTAAATTGTGGTGCAGGATTTGCATTTTTCAGCCCATGGAATTTCTTCTAGGGCCCTCGTTTACTATGTAGACTATAGTTTGTTCCACATTTCAGCAGTCGTAGAGGCTAGTAACTATTAATTTCCATTTATGCAGCATTGAGTTACACCTTCCATGGCCTATGTAAAACCACAAACACACACCTACACACAATAACACAAAACATTCACAACCCCGGGTAATGAAATTGGAGTGGAAATGGAGGTAACTTCGACCACCAAACAAAATTAAAAGGACTCATATAGGCGCACATCAGACGATCTCCAGCTCTAACCAGCGACAGACCGACTAGCTCCTGAAGATGACGAGTGCGATCTAGTTGAAGCGTAGAGTAAATAGTCCTTTTCTGGACAAAACTCACACGCGGCCAAGAACCCGAGAAACTACACCTTCATCATACGTCCGCGAGAACATCATATATATATATATATATATATATATATATATTATATATATATATATATATATATATATATATATATATTGAATTAATCGGCGATTTAAGGTCTGTTTTACTTTGATAATATTTTAAATATATACATATCAAGGTAGAGCAGACCTTAAATCGCCGACTAGTTTAATCTACTATAACATACAAATGTCAAAAAATAATTATTCGATGTTTATCAGAAACTAAGGTTTCTTATTTATTTTATTGGCCGTATAATTATAATAAATAAGAGGATATTTTTTTGTTTTAGCGACCTTTAATGAAATATAACAAATTTATTTGTAAAAAACGACGTTCCGACCTTTATTAATTTCCGGTTTTTGTCAAGTTCCATATAGAAACAGTAAAGGAACAAAACATTATGTTTTAATACTATTTTATATGAGATTTGTAAATTAAAAACTCACCAATTGTTTTATTTGTTAATAAATGTTTTCAAATACATAACACTATCTTAAACATACTTCAAGAATTTGTTTCTTTTTTCTTTTCGTGGTTATTATTTAATCGGATGTGTGTTATAAACTGAAAAAATTTTGTGTGCTCCTTTCTGTAAGTGAAACTAACGGTCTCGTTTTATTGTGTTTTTGTGTGATATGTTTTTTCTTATTTCTATGATCTTGACATATTTTAAATTTCTTTTTGTTTTTTTTTAACATCTGTTCGGATATTGTAAACGGGGGTCTCTTATTTGATAAGTGAATAATAAACTTTTGAAAGTCCGTCTATTTCGTTTCGATCATTAACTGTGTTATTATTTTTAATACATGTATCATTTCCAAAATTTCCCTGGTTTTCGTGTTATTATGTTTTGTTAGTATTTTTGTATTATCAAAATCAAAATTGTGTTTAAATGTTGCTTGATGTTTTTTGAGGCTGTTTGAGTTTTCGCATTTTTGTGTCCTTTTAATCTTTCCTGAAGTAGCTACTTTGTTTGGCCTATGTAATCTTTATCACAGTCTTTGCAGGGAATATTATATACTGTATGTGATTGTTTAAGTGTTGGTGTTGGGTCTTTTAATTTTGTTTTTAATTTTAGATTTTTTTCGTTTTGGTGTGCTAATTTAAAATTAAATGGTTTGATTATATTTTTTAGTCTTTAGAATAATCCAGTTATATAGGGTGTAGGGATATATGTTCATTTAATTGATGTAGTATTTTTATTTTGACATTTGGTTTTATTATATATCTTGTTAAGTCTGTGTTTTATGTTTTTCTACAAAATGTGGTGGATACTTTTTCGTTAAAACATTTCGTGAAAACATTTATTAACAAATAGAACAATTGGTGAGTTTTTAATTTGCAAATCTTTCATATAAAATAGTATTCAAACATAATTTTTTGTTAGTTTACAGTTTCTATATGGAACTTGACAAAGACAGGTTATTAATAAAGGTCGAAACGTCGTTTTTTCACAAATAAATTTGTTTTATTTCATTAAAGGTCGCTAAAACCTAAAAAATAACCTTTTATTTGTTATATATATATATATATATATATATATAAATATAATAACTTCGTGACCTTGGTATGATATGGTAAACCTAATCAGTAGGCGATTAAAGGTCTGTATATTACTTCAAAATATATGTATTTAAAAAAATTAAGAGTTTTTTAAATACATATATTTTGAAGTAATATACAGACCTTTAATCGCCTACTGATTAGGTTTACTATATATATATATATAACGTGTGTTAATTTGAAAAGTCAATATAGGTTACTTTGAAATTTTGATAGACGCATAGGTAATTTAGATAAGACGCATATATATTAGTATGTGTTTGTTGTTCCGTACACGTAAATCCAAAAGACATTTGTTAATGTCAATCACAAATATCAGTTAGTGCATAAAATAATCATGCGTCGATTCTGGTTTAAATAAATTGCTTCTCAGTTTTAAAATTCACTTTAGAACATAAAATTTTTTTAGTCCAAGCTTATTTACGAAGTGGTAATAAAATTGATGGTTTATGGGTTTATTCAGTTCAAGATTGCATGGTAGAATTTCAAGTTGAGTTTCCACATTTTGTAATAAATTATATACAATTTAAGAATACTTTGGATAGAACTTTAAACTTTTTTCTGAAACTGGTGGTCTCTTAAGAAAATCAGGCAGCGGAGCAGTTAAGAAACATACACCTCAAGTTGTCAATCGTGTTGAAGAAATAATGGAAAATGAACCATAAACATCTGTTCGACATTTGAGTCAACAAATAAACCTTTCTGTTGGTACAACTCACAAGTTATTAAAAAAAGATATGCAACTTTATCCATACCGTGTCACAGCAGTACAAGAATTGTTAGAAATTGATTACCCACGTAGACTACAGTTTTGTAATTGGTTTGTAAATATGAACAATAATGGAGAACTTTCGCAAAGAGTCATCTTTACTGATGAAGCATGGTTTTATAAAACGGGATAATTAAATTCACAAAATACAGGAATTTGGAGTAGTGAAAATCCACATGTAATTAATGAAGAATCACTACATCCTTAGGAAATTGGTGTTTGGGCAGCGTTAAGCCAAAGGCGAATCATTGGACCAATATTTTTTCAGGGAACGTTAACTGCTCAAAGGTACCGTACGGAAATTTTACAACCATTTGTCAGTCAGTTGCATGATGATGAACTTCAAAATACATATTTCCAACAAGACGGAGCACCTTGTCACTGTACTGCAGAATCTTTGGATTATTTAAGAGAATTTTTTGATGAGCGTATAATTAGTCGAAATACTGAAATTGCCTGGCCTGCACGTTCATGCGATTTAACACCTTGCGACTTCTTTTTGTGGCCTTATCTAAAAAATAACATATTTCGAACACCTATATTGAATTTGAACGATATGCTACAGAGAATCGAACAAAAATGCATGGAAATTAATAACAATCCAGTAATGTTGCAGAATATCATCAGAAATTTTGAACGGAGGATTTTAAAGTGCATTGATCTTGAAGGACAACATTTTCAACAATTGTTATAGTTTTCAATAAATACCTATTATTTGTTATTTATTTGTATGTATGAAACTGTCAAAATATACGACTTCGTAGGTTAAGTAGTAAATTTTAATTTACGATATACTTCAAAATATTCTCTGTAAATCACATGCTACTAGACTGACTTTTCAAATGAACACTTGTTATATATACGTGTGTGTGTGTGTGTGTGTGTAAACAGATTATTCAATATATGTTTATGATAGATAGATGTCATTTGGCTGTCATGATATGTATGAAAGATGACCCGGTTATTACTTTTGACGTGAGTAAATAAAATCAGAAGATTGATAACAAATGATATCTAAAAACAGCAAATTTGTTTTAATAGAATCAAATTGAGTTGTAAACATTTAGGTACATACAAAATTCGAAATATTAAATATCACAAACAAAACAGAATAGACGCTTCATTCGTAAATGTTTCTATTATTTCCATAAGAATAATATCCTCGGCACATTAATATTTAGTTTACTTACCAATACAAGCATTCATATTACAAATAGTTATTGAACTTGATTAAGCAGAAGGTGATTTCTCCCCTACTTCAAGCATATAACACATGTAGCACATGTACGCTGATATTCTGCAGACAACTCAATCGTAAGTAACTAATTAAATTTTAATTACGTCTGGAGGCAATTAACAGTCAATCAGTGCAGAATTTGAGTCTGAGTTATTAAAACGAATAATTAGTGGAACCTACTGTAGTTATATTAGATGGAGAGAGTCAGCGAAAGAGACGGTGAGAGTGAAAGGAACCTGGAGGGTATCAGAATTGATATTAATAATCTAAACAGAAACGGTATCGGTAAGGCGATAGAAACTGGTAACCGACGCAAAAGAGATCGGTTACGGTGAATCAAATGAGGGTGTGCACCGTCGGAAATGAACGAAGCGGTACGTTCGTATCGTGTTTAAAGCCTTATTATTGTTATTATTACGAAATCTTGAATGATTGCCTCTCTTAGTAGAGCGAATGAGCGAGACTCGAGAGATTACGATTTGATTAGCCGAATGTTTATTTAATATTTAATAATTATAAGATCCGTGCGTAAGCTATGTTAGACATTTGCGTGGTTTAATTAAATCTCATATTCATTGTATTCTCGACATTGCGCACTCCTCATTCTAAGAATTAATATATATTTTAGATGGAATCGATGCATATTTTTAGAAACTACATGAAATAATAATAATAACGAAACTTAACAATCGCTTATCACAAAGAAATCAAACAAGTGAAAAATTACGATAATACTTATATGTTAAGACGTTATGTATACGTTCACATAGATGCACAACGCATATCAATTCGCATTGAAGATTTAAACGTACGGAAACTTGTTTTGGACATTCTTTGTACTTATCAGGATACGACGGATGTAATCATGCTGGCCCGATAAATGCAAATTAGAAAGATCTTATGATATCTACCTGCCAAGAGAGGCATGCCGTTGTACGCTGAAGCGGACAAAGAAAGTCCGAAACATGTGGCCGTCCGTTGAAGTCTCCAATGCGAATTGGTGTGCGTTGTATAATCATATGTACGTATGCAGATGTAGTTAGCGAGCTAAACTATAACGAGCTAACAAAAATACACAAATGTTGACACGCTGACTCTTGTTGTTTTCACTTAAATATGCGGCAACTAAACACTTAGTCTTTTAATTTTACCCAAAAAAATGCAAATCTAATATTATGGTCAATTGACTGCCATCCATTATAATGGCCAATTCCCAAGTTGACTGGTGTGTATCATTTAGTAATGAAATAAAGCGTTCAGATAATCCTTATCAAAATGCAATGGTCTTCTTGAACGTTGGGTCAAAACAACTTTCTTTAAAAAATTTTCTTTATTAAATATTTCCTTGCTGTTTTTTTTCCGTACGGTACAAATGTTTCTAGCAGCTTCCAGTCCTGTGTTGATCTCGAACAAAACTTCTCTCGATAAACTTTTTGTCTGCTTGACGTATCATTTTCTTTTGTCGATTATTAATAAAATCTATGCACAAATTCAACCTTCCATAGGCGCTCTTTTGAAGGACAAATGATTTCTTTATAAAAAAGATAGGCGTTATACAAACTGTATAATTTTTTTCTTAACCCACCGCTCACGAGATGCTCACTTATGTATAAGCTGGACATTTATTTTGGTTGGTAGCAGTTATACTGAAATTTTGTGTGTTTTCTGAATATTTTATTTATTTAACGAAGAACACTTACACTTTATTAAGGTAATCTCACAAATGAAACACTTAATGTAAACTTATAACTTAAATTCTTTACTGTTATATGATGCTGTATGTCTCTTGTTGTTTATATGATACTTTTGAGTCTCTTGTTGCTGGTGTTAGACTCTGATGAATACTAAGCTGCACTGTGTTACAAGTAGGTAACAATATACCACTACCCCTACAAACAATTACGAAATTAAAATCCGCGTATCAGTTATACATTGTATTGGTAACGTCATAACGGGGAAATGTTTTGTGTCATTAATAATTCGTCGAAACCGTACCTACGGGCACCAATACTAAGGTTTACGATAGGGTCCTAAAAATATATTCTTACCTAAAAATAAGTAATAAAATATCATTACTAATTAAATATTAGCTTGTGTTTCAAACCTAAGTATGTAATTCCGGGTAAATTCCATTGTTCGGTAATGGAATTTATTGTACATATTTAGGAAACGTGAGCCACAAAAGATGGTAAGATTAAACATCGTCTATTGAATTTGTTCACTGATAACTCAAGGTAATAAACATGTGGTATAACGTGTAAAGCAATAAATAAATTTTCAAATATAAATTTTTAGAATCTAAAGAAAGTGTTATAATTTGAATATGGTAAGAGAAATGATGTTATACAGTGGTTTAAATTTGAAAATGAATCGCAGAATATTTACAAAATTGAAAATCTTATAGTTTAATTCTTTAACCTAGATTTACTTATATCTAACATATACAAATATATACAATATAACACATTTCATTTTATGACGAAACACAAACCATAATTAGTTCAGATTTTTATAAGGAGTTTACATTCTTGTTAATCACTGCCAGAATTGTGCTCACACAATTAATGAAAATAATTTTGATCGCAAAAAATTTGTTCTCCAGAAATTAAATTTTAGATTTTACTGAGAAATTCCATATTTCATCACTAACTTAATAGATAAATGTTGTTTCATTGTGCAGGAATAAGTTGAAATACAAGGTGTGATCAAAAAATACGGCGAATAATTTTATTACGAATAAAGCAATAAGGTTACATCAAATTTGAGTTAATCTCTTTCAATATACTCTCCACGGCTAGTGATGCATTATCCCAAAGTCGATTCCATCATTCGAAGCATTTCTTTAAGGCTTCTTTCGGAAGGGCCTTCAGTTGCTCTGCCGTGGCCCTCTCAATGTCGGCAATTGTGTCAAAACGTTTTCCTTTTAGCGCGGTTTTCACTTTTTCGGCAGATCAGAAGCGAGTTATAACATGGCGCATTGTCGTGACGAAGGAGGATGCCAGCGGCCCATTTTCTGCTCTCTTTCTCCGTACATGCTTTGCACAGATCCGTACGAGGTATTTGGTTCTTTGGAAAGCTCTCGAATAGTCAGTCGCCTTCTTGAACGAACCATTTTTGCCATTTTTTTTGCACGTTTTCGTCTGTTTTTTGACACCATCCCGACCGTTGCTTGTCTTCAACCGGTTCATTTTCAAATCGCTTTTTCTAAATCGCTCATACTCACCACATTACCGCCATATACTAATTTTAACATTTCATGGGCTTCTTTGGCAGTTTTTTTGCAGCTTAAAACTTACTGTTAACGCGTTAGTCGAAATCTATTATGTCCAACAGGCACGGTAAAGACGACCTCACCCTTCTGGCTCTTAAAGCCGACCGACAAGTCAAAAATTGCTTTAATGTGGCATTGCCTGCCCTAGCGAATCAAGCTATCGGATCTATTATTTTAAATAAATGAAGGGTCAGCAATTGCTGTAATAAAAATTCATTCACTGTATTTTTTAAATTTTTATTTTAACCATTTTGAAAAGATATTTCCCGGCCAAAAGTTAAAGCAGTATTTGAAAGTATAATTTTAATTAATTTTTACTAAATAAGTCTATTAAGTATTGTTTATTATTTAAATTTTAATTAATTCCTTTATAAGCGAATTCTCTATTAACAAGGATAATAAGGTTTCCGGTTAAAAAATTAGTAAATCAAACCCACAATGTTAATTTCGATTTCATTTGGTAATCACAAACAATTACGATAATAACTAGGTAAATTTGATGAAGTAATACAAGAATAGAGAATTAATAAAATTTTGTCGTACTTCTTTCGACTTTTAATTATCAATTACCATTAACTGCATCCAAGAGACGTATAAATCAAAACCTCGTATACAATACTAACGGGTTATTAGTAGGTCTGATTTATAGGAACAAACAGGCTATTGTCGCAATTTCGAAATTCGACGATTTATTACCGTAAAATTGCCATTACAGTTCTTCATATTTCTAAACCCCAAGTGGCCTAATCATGTCGCCGGAAATCTCCCGTTTCGTTTGATTAGGTTGCTAGTCAAATTAGGTTTCCTACTATCTAACCCGGGTCAGGGAGCTTTATTCCGTCTCATTGATCATCGCGATTTATCCCGCTCTGTCGTTGTTCGACCTTTTTTCGGCATTGGATTGCATCCAATGCAAAGTCTTCGAAGTGATTCTTAAAGTAACAAAAAATTTTATTAATGGCGTATGTTATATATCAAGCTTAAATGCATAAGTAATTAAAAAAATATAATTTATTAATATAATTTAATCATACTGAATTGATTAAAACAACCCCTTAGAATTGGCGAAAAATATTCTCTTATCTCCATTTAAAACTCGTCTATATATGTTAACGTATTCATTGTTCTGTTTGTTTTTTAATAAAATACATTTAAAGTTACAATTTAGAAGTTTTGTTGAGTGCCCTAGAAGATAATTAGAATTTATATACTGTTAAAAAAAAAATAGGATTTAACAATCATTTACTTTAAATGCTCCGGCTAAAGAAATGAATAAAATCGCACTTGGCTTTATTTGACTGAGTGCTTTATATTTATGTTGAGTTTGTATTAATTTATTTTGTACTGTTTTATATGTAGGTAAACATATACCAGTACCTCTAACTACTACATATTAAAGTGTACTGGTTGAACAGTGTATTGTTTGACATCATAACGGGGAATTTTTGTTTATTACTTCGTGGAAATTGTGCCTACAAGGAATTATACCCAAGATTTACGATAATGTCTTAAAAATTCTTACCAATAAATAAATAAAATATTATTATCAATTAAGTATTAGTAGGTATCAAAAACCTAAGTATGTAGTTCCGGTTCATTCCTTTGTACAGTAATGGAACCCTATTATACATATTTAGTTAACAATGGGTTGTCAAACCAAATATCGTCTATTGAAATCCTTATAAAGCAATAAATAAAATTGGAAAAAGATGCTGAATATTAATAAACATAGGTAATAAGACGAGTGGTCTGAATTATAATGTAAAGGATATCGCTTTCTTAGAATTTAAAGAAAGTTTTTATCATTTAAATGTGCTAATAAGAGTATGTTATACAGTGGTTTAAACTCGAAAATGAATGCTAAATATTTATAAAATTGTAAATCTTTAAATGTTTAAATTCTATATCCTATATTTACTTATATTTAACCATGAAAAATGTTTGAAATTAAAATATTACAAAATCATAGTAAATATATCCTCATAAAAGAGGTAGGTACATAAATAATAAACATGATACTGCTTACTTTATATAGATCTTCATCTTGTTTTTTTTTTTGTAATTTACCATTTGAGAGCGATTTAGAATCTAAATAAGGTGCAATAACTATCAAACCCCCTTGTCGATACGCTAAATATAAACAACGTAAATGACTGCATTCAAATGGAATCTGAAGCGCTCTCTTTAATAATGTGTGTCGGTATATGCGATAAATTAAACAACATAGTAAAATTAATTAATAAGCAATTTAATATAATAAACAACGAAATAAAATTATAAATTAATACAAAATAAATGAAAATTACTATAGGTTGATTAATATATATAATGAAGAGCTCTTTTATTGTTTATATATATATATATATAATGCAAAAATGATATATCTGACTTCTCTTGAAACAGAGCGAAAGTAGCCGTAACAAAATTTCTTATTCTTAAAAGGAGTCGTCGGGGCAATATACAGATATATATATATATATATATATATATATATATATATATATATAAATATAATAACTTCGTGACCTTGGTATGATATGGTAAACCTAATCAGTAGGCGATTAAAGGTCTGTATATTACTTCAAAATATATGTATTTAAAAAACTCTACATGTTTCGGCTGTATACGCCTTTATAAAGGCGTACACAGCCGAAACATGTAGAGTTTTTTAAATACATATATTTTGAAGTAATATACAGACCTTTAATCGCCTACTGATTAGGTTTACCTATATATATATATATATATATATATATATATATATATATACTCTTCTATTCTTGAGATATGTATATGCTCTTCACTGATTGTTTAAGCTACCGCACAAATAAAATTTTAAACGCTTTTGTTTATACGGTAGCCTATTTAATACATAATCGAATGTATTTAATTACACTTTTGAACAGATTTTGTTCGTGTACAAATTTATACTTGTTTGTACAGACAGAATTTTATTATGGTTTTTGGAAAAATTTGAAAATTTAAAACCTGAAACAAAGGACATTTTAAAGGTTTGAAGCGAATACTATGAAATTGAATTAAAAAACGATCAAGAAGTAAAAATGGAGGAGATAGAAGACGACGAAGGACAACAAAAAAATCAATTTAAACATATTAAGTACATGTAGTTAAGCACTACAATCAACTTACCTAAGCTCTTAAAATAAATAATGGTCCATATAGTAACTTGATGAATATGTTCAATCAGCTCGAGAAAATGAAGAATATGCCATGCTTATATATCTCAAAGGATTCACAAACTATGGGACTCATACTTATACAGAGAATGCCAGAACTTCTATTGTGGGAGAAAAGTTTCCAATGCTGTTAGCATAGCCCTACATGTCGGCTGCCATCTAGCGGATAATAGAATAGAATAGATAATAGAATAGAATAGAATAATAGAATAGAATAATCACACCGTCATACATGAATATTTAACTGTTTACATAGGGAACATTTAATTTAACGAGACTTATTTTTCTTTCTATTACCATTATAATAATTCTAATTATTTATTTAAAAACTTGATTGTGGTGTTTAACTACTTAGTGTTAGTTCATTTTATATTCATTTTGTTTTACCTTAAATGTGGCGTCGACTCCCAAAAGTTTAGTTCTATACAGAAAATAAATAACAAAATAAAATAATGAAATAGATTATTTTGTTCCTTTTAGAGCTATTTTTTCGCTACTTTCTTGTTTGCGGCCTTTTTTTGGAAGTCGGTTCTATTTGTTTCGAAAAATCTTTTATTATTTTTTGTCGAATTATTTTTGAAGTTGATGTAATCTACTTAAGTGGGACAATTACATTGATAAATATGTATGATTTATATATAATAAAACAAAGAAATATAATATTTAGAAACTCTTAAATTCTAATTTTAGTATATAGATATTTCTATAGTGTCAACTTTGAACCGCCAAACCATTATCAATATATTTAACGAACTTATTAACCCTACCCAAAAAAAGAAAAAATTAAATGCAAATAAATAAATATTTTCGTTTCTCCTTAATAATTAATGTCTGAATTGAAACGCATGATATACACGTTAAAGAAAGCGACATTTCGTGTGAAATCGTCATTAAAAAAATTTCCGGAGTTACCGGAGTCGACCTAATTGCAAAGGCCAGACACTCTGACATAAGCAAACAAAATTTGAGGGTTGCTACAGAGCGCGCATATATACCTGTATGTATGTGTATATGTGCATGTTGATATCCATGTAACTGTTAAATTGTCATAACAGGCGCCGTTGTAATAATAATGATGATAATAATAACAGAGAATGTCGGAAACAACCACAACAGAACAACAATACCACCCCGTTCTACTTCCAAAACAATCTAATAAACGTATACATGTAATATAAAGCGACAACACAGTTTATATATACAGTAACAATTCATATACATATATATATGAGATATACACGCCGTTCTTGGCACTGTATTTGTGTGCCTTGGTATATAATTAATGTTACGTGCTCTTGGTTTAATTAAATGCAAATATAATATCCATATTTGATCAGGACAAGGCGGACCTTAATTTCTTGAACGTTTCTCGTTCGGCAAAGCTGCTAATACGTCATTCCTTAGATGTTTATTCCTGCGCCTGGACAAAATAATACTTGTAAATTAATCTGATTTGATTCGATGGCTGACTTCGTAAAATCCAAAACGTTAATTCACTCATGCTCGACAATTTTAATTATTTTAATTACTCTCCTAAGAAATGTAAAGGTCACTACTGAAATATTACTATAGTGTTAGCATATGTAATGATGAATTTATTTTTCTTTTTATTATTAGTCTGAAAATTTTTAACTTTTAAGTAATCTTTCTTGATCAAGTGGAGGAATGACGTTACCGACCGTTTGTTTTTTGAGTTAGATAATTATTTCAAGATATCAATACTCTTGAAAACTGTTCATTAATTTAGATTGCTTTAAATAATTCAAATTCAAAACGGTCCAAACAAAAAAGAATAATTTAAAGGCTTAGAAACATAACAAATACAATTTTACGCTATAGATCTTACATACATTTTTCTAACGTACTAAAAATCTAATATTGCCAAACATTTATATTTTGATGATTTTATATGAAAATAAAACTTAAAACTTAATTTCTGCCAATACCAACTATTTGAATAGATTGTACAACTCTTATAACATGTATTATTATTAGGTACATATAATTTTGAAAAACAGGAATAAATAATTAATTACATTTTCTTGCTAATATTTCCACGATTGGGTAAATAAGGGCTGGACTGAGATAATATAAATTGTTTGCATTGGTCCGGCCTTTACTAGAACACACATTTAAAATAAATAAAACACTATCTGTTGTGATTTTCACTACTGTAGCTATAAAATTATAGTTGCGTTAGCACTGTAGCTTCTTCGCATATACCATGTGGCCGCGTGCGTCTGCACTATAGCGAAACCTGTAGTGTAAGCAAAACGCACAGAGGTGTCCGTGTGTTAGAACGGTAAAGAAGTAGACGCAATGTTCCAATGGATTACAAGAGAGCCTAGTATTTTGCATATCCCTATGATGCAGTCGTATTTGTCCAATAAATTCACATTTAGACGGTGCAGGCGCGCAAGCGCATTAGCTGTCGCTCCCGCATATGGGTGTTAGTTGCAATGTTTATATCGTCAGGGGGACTACTCGCTCACAATATTTAATAAACCGCGATGTTGGTGTACGTAACGGTCATTTAAAAAATGGAGTATTATACACCGAAGCAAAAACTCTTTATGATTAAACAATTTTACGGTGGTAATTCCACGGAAGTAACTCGATCTTTATTTGCAGCTAATTACCTTGAAAGTCAAATTCCCAATGCAAGCACCATTCGTAGGACAATTAATCGATTCGAAACTACATTTTCTTTAGTAACTAATAAAAATAAAGTTGTTCCGGATAAGAATATAAGTGATATAGAAATTCGAGTATGTGCTTTAGTCGAAGTAAATCCCACTATGTCGTCTCGACAAATTGCCCGCGAATTAGGTATCTGTAAAACAACGGCTAAAAAGATTTTACGTACTAATAAATATCGTTCAAACAAATTTACAAGTTCACAAGTACTTTTTCCAGATGATTATTATCGACGTATACAATTTTGCGAAAGAATGATAAATAAATATCACGAAAATGAATTCTTTCTTAATAACGTATTGTTCACAGATGAAAAAACATTTCGGCTACACGGACATCATAACCGCGCAGTTTGTCGTTACTGGTCGCGTAAAAATCTACATTTGAATATACCAACGCGAACGCAGTATCCAGAGAAGCTAAACGTATGGGCAGGTATAATTGGGGATCATATAATTGGGCCTTTTTTTATTGACGGTAATTTAAACGGAAATAGATATCTACAGTTACTTGAAAATAGTATTATCCCCGCAGTACGGGAGCGGTTCAATATTAATGAAGTTTGGTCCGAGCAAGATGGTTGCCCAGCGCACAATGCCCGTTATGTAACAAACTTTTTAAACGTGGTTTTTGGAAACAGATGGATCGGTAACTCGGGTCCTATTAAATGGCCAGCGCGATCTCCTGATCTAGCCCCTAACGATTTCTTTTTATGGCCCTTTTTATATAGTTCGATCTACGGATACGGTGATGAACGTCCATCAAATATAGAGGAACTTCGCGCGAGAATTACCGAAGTCAATAATACTGTCACAGCAGATATGTTAACAAATCGTCGGAATTTTTATAATCGGTTGGGTTACTGTTCGTGTCAAGAAGGAGGTTTATTTGGACACTTAACTAATTAATTTGTTTAGAATTTAATTATTGCTTAAGAATAACATTTTCTTTTAGCTAATTGCAGGTTTATTGCAATGTTGAATTACAATTCTGTTTTAAGAAGTAAATATTTTATTTTTACGTATTTTATTATTGTTAAGTTTTTAGAGTGTAATACTACTATAATACTAAATATTATTTTCGTTAAGAAGTTTTTTATGTTAAAGTCTAGTAGTTCTGTTTATGTATGTTTGTTTTTTTTTGTTTTTCACTTTTTTTTTGTTTTTGTTTTTTTTTGTTGTACTTCACTGAGATGTTATCAGTGATTATCTGATGCTTCAAATAACTGCAAATATTTACTTCTATCGGGAACACAATATCTCCTACACTGCTTTTCACTTGATTTGCCTACGAATACATTTATACGTATAACTTATAATACGCCCGCTGTCGGTGTGGCAATTCAAGTTGGCACGCCCATTATAGTCGACCAGTAGTTACTAATACATGCACCGCGCTATCGATGGCGGCCACACTGTATAGTCCATATTACAAGTAACTGCAATTTATAATGTGTTTGATACGTATTAGGTTATACTAATTAATAATACATTTTTTGGACATGCATTAAGTAAATATAATTATTGTTTTCGATAGATGGCAAAATCTAATTTGTTCTTAAACCAATTGATTGTTTATATCTTACAAATTATTGTTATTATTAACTTATATTTAGTAAATTCGATATTTACTAATAGCGGTTCGAGTTAATATAATTAAAGAGTGTATCAAATTATGTTATTATGCTGTGTCTCTAGGTGAAACTATCACTTCCACTTCCAGCTGAGTGCAGTAATTATATGAACTTTTCCGAACTTTTAAATTATCGATTTAAAAATATTGTAAAATCTCTCGTGCTGTTAAATAGCGCTTGTCCTCAGTTGTAATTGGTCGATTAGTGAAGACAGCGTCGTATTTGATTTTTTTCCTGAATGAAAGCGACAAAGCATTTTTTGCAAACATGAACGCTTGTGGTAAAAAAAATATGTGTCTTAAATACACCTCTTTTTATTTCTGCAGTCAATTTTATAACTTATATGAGTGATATTCCAACTTTTCGATGTCTCCAAAAAATAGAGATCTGTAACCTTCTCATTCAATGCAAATTTCCACCCATTCAGCCATTTCTTCAGATTCTGAAATAGAAACACAAGGGGCAGATTAAACAAATATGAGGGATGAGATAGCAATCCGAAATATAATTCAATCTCTTAACGGTTAGAATTGCTGACGCAATGGGTGATGCACGAGCATTTTCTTCGCCAAATGCAGTAGCTGTTTCTTTAATTTAACGTTGAACTTGTTCTACAAATTAGCATAATACGATCTTGTAATCGTTCGTCCCTTTACGAAATAATCGATATAGATTATGCTGTACGAATCCCAAAATACCGTAGCCTCAATCTTTCTGGCAAATATAACAACTTTACATTCGTTTTTGCCCGTTGTTGAACGAAAGTCCACTGCTTCACCCATTCCTTTGTGTCTGGTGTGAAGTTATAGATCAATATTTCGTCCACACTTACATAGCGTCCCAAAACTTAATTCAATTGCACTTGTACATATTTAAACATTATCACGAGATTTGTGTCTGGTGTGAAGTCATAGATCAATATTTCGTCCACACTTACATAGCGTCCCAAAAGCTCAATTCAATTGCACTTGTACATATTTAAACATTATCACGAGATTTTATTTTTGGTCTTCTGACAGTAAACCCTACCTTATCGAAAAATATTCGTGGATGATATTAAATAAATGTTCATTGAATATCTTTGCAACCTAAGCTACTTAATCCACTTTCAATCGGCGATTTTGCAACGCAATAGCCACGGATTTTGTTAATCATCTCACCCGTAGTAACTGTAAACGAAGGACCTGGATGTTCAACATCATCAGTGCTCATATGATCACGACAAAATGCAGCAAACAATTTTTGAACTATTCCATGCGAATAAGCAATCCCCGTAATGTTTCTGGTTTTTCGTTTTTAATTTCTTTTTTCACACAAAATGTAGTGTTTCATTAACAAACTCTATATTTTTTGTTTACAATAAACCACTAAATTATTCTCATTTGAAGCATATGAAACAATAACTATTTGATATATCTACTTGAAATTTTCTAGAATTAACAAACCGCGTCAAAATTGGGATGATCCTAGCGCCCTCTGTCGAAAACTCACAGTACCGTTAACAAATCTCGTAAGTCGCAGTTTCAAAACATATACAATTGTATCAGACCTTCACTTGAATGTTGTATCCTATCTAACTCTCTGAAAAGGTGCCACAATCTAGCACACATAACACATGTAATTGTCACAAAAGAACAAGCTTCATCTGTTGCAAAGGAAACAAAACTTATTCCACAATCTGATAATTCTTTCAATGGAGACTGTGGTTAAATAATAATTTAAAAAGGTATATAACCCCTTACCACAATTATTAGTCGTATCCTAAATACGTATTTCGACAACTAAGTTGTCATCATCAGTAGGTAAAAACTACTAATTAAAAGTCACACATGGAGCACAGTAAAGTAAAATAAACGCTTCCGCACAACTACTATACACTGCAACCCTGTAAAGAATCTGATATTTGTTATTCATTCCTAGTAATTCAAATTTATATTTTGAATTGAATATTATTTGCTTTCTAACAAAATTATTATTTTATTGTTGGAAGTTTCATAATTGATTCTGGTTTATATTTTATCCGTAGCTATACCGAGTGTCCTTGAAACAAAAAGACAACGTATGAAAAATAGAAAGATGTATTTATATAAAATATAAATCCACAATATTTTCCCCAAATTCCCTCTCATAAATGAGAAAAAAAATTACAAAAAAATTTTGTCACGCCACTGTGCGATCGACTATATTATAAAAGACGATATCTTAAAGTTAACCGGCAATAACAAAAAGAATAGTTTCGTTACTGTCCATCTCATTCAGCTTAATATTTTGAACTCATAGGCGTCGCGTAATACAATTTTTAGAATGCTTTTTTACTTTTAGTGTTCGCGTCGTAATTGACTCGCAATATTTCAGATTTATATTCTACATAACTACATCTTTCCATTTATCACACGTTGTCTCTTCATTTTAAGGACACCTGTAAACTTTTTAATTTTTTATTGGTGTATTCACTAAATACTATGTACAACCAGTGTACTGCACTTGATTTTAGTCCCTAGGTCTTGCCAACATCTCTTCTGTATCTCCAGAAGAGCTGCGTCGCCCTGTATATCACTTTGACTAGGTGTCTGCGCCCATTCAGTTTCGCATCAAGTATTATGTCTAGATACACACTGCATTGGTTAAACTTGGAGTATCGATTGAGTCAAAATTGTTAATTTTAAATGCCTTTTTCAAATCGAGAAAACCATATCTATACTACACCTTTCTCATTTACGTTTTGAACGTAAACGGCGTAAATGGTTCTAGCAATTTCCGATGCATTGACTGTTCTGGTGAACTCGAACAAAGGTTAATACGGAAATGCTCGTCTTTTCTATTTGCTGTTCCAGTTTTTTAACAGTCAATAATTAATACAATTTTTGCAGAAATTCGCGAATTTAAAGACTATTCAATTAAGCAATAGTACGACATTAAAATAACTTTAATATGTTCCTAATACTTCTTTCAAGGTACTCCCATCGTAGAAACAAAAACGCTACGAACTTACACAGGAATTGGATAAATAAATTTTAATCAAAGCAGTATCAGTGCTTGATTAATACTTGTCAGCTGTATAGGCATAATGTGCGAAATAGAATTTTATTTATTTCGATATTACTTATCATATTCATCCATGAGAGCAAAGTAATGTAACAAAATATAAATTAAAAAAAAACGAAAATGTAATTGTATATTGTGTTTTTAATTAAATTGATTAAAATCCAGTATATTTTATTAAAAAGTAGATACCTACATGAAAGCAATTAGCAAAGATTTATTGGAATAATTTTATTTCAAACTAAATCATCAAACAATTTTGGTCAAAATAATTTAAACTTTTTGTATTTCAATCTATCTAAATTGCATATAATGACAACAATATTCAGGTTAAAAATGATTAGTAGTGATAAAAGAGAACGTAGCATTGCGAAAAATAAAATTAATAATGTCTCAAATTAATATTTAATAAACAAACAGGTTATTGATTAAGTTGATTGTGAGACTGGACCGAACGTCAATAAATCAATGGTGAGAATAAATTGGATGCATTGTGGGATTGTAATTCAATATTGACATATTGGTCTGGTCGTTTTTCTCGATAGTTAATTAACAGATATATTACTGATGATAAGGTGGAGAAGAGAATCCGTGCCTGTTCATACCATGAAAACGAATCGAAGAAAAAAGGATAGGGCTATGTAAGAAGGAAACGGACAAAACCGAGACCGAAACGTTGTGTTCGCAGGAATGCGATATTAAGATTAATTATATGCGCGAAAGTTATCTCTTACGGCACGAAGAGATGCATGCAGCAGTCCATCCTATTCAAACATTGCGAGTCATCTGAATCTCTTCTGATTTTCCAATGCTATCAACTGCGATTACATTGCCACCCTCTTCCGTACGTCGACACATTTGCATCTCCTCCGTATATACTACATGAAGCGAAGGGGCGAAGGGTAATCTTAACATTGTCCGTTATCATTAATTATAATACAACTTCTGCAGACGTCAGACCGAATTAAGTATTTTTATAATTAAGGCAGCGTGAAAGTGTATTTAAAAATCGCTAATAAATAAAATAAATAATATACTGACAAACCAAACATATCGTATGCAGATTTACAGAACATTCCTGTCACATATAAATGTAAATTTTATAGAATATAGCTCATCCTTTATATTCATATTTTAAATTATTAATTTTAACAAATTTTAAAGCTCTGAACTAGAAAATTGAGCTAATACTATCTTTTGTTCAATCCTGTTATAGAAAATTACTGTTTCTTACTTAGATACTAAATTTGAAGGCGTTTGTTTTGCCCATTCAAATTATTTAAGAAAATAAAAATTTTTCACTTACTTATTTTGTCAATACACATAAGCTGAATATTTAACCATATTTTATTCCTAACACTAATACAGATCATCAAAATTACTTATAAACATTAAAGTTTACCGTACAATTGTTAAAAAACTGTTGATTGCCACTAGGTAATTGATTTCTCGCACACCTTTCTGCTTCGACTTGCAAGCTACTTTTCTTACTTCTTACTTAATAATTTTTTTCGTTACTTTTTCTTTATTGTTCACCGACTCTTCTACATAAGACTCAGCAATGGTTGAGCAACGCCAACCTCCATGTCTTTTAAGAGTCAAAATATCAGCAGAAGCATTCGCTAATAATGTTTCCGATGTCCGCCGAAAACAATGCCCTATATATAGATCGACATCCTTCAATTGCAGGTAGCTTGCCACTAATCTAGGTATTTTAGATAAAGTATCTATACCCACTGGCTCCGTTGTGCATTTCTCTAATCGATAATTCAAGAAAAATCTTCCAAGGCTTCCAAGTGTTGCTGCATATTTTCGATAAATCTCTAAACCATTAAAATAATTTCTTATAACACCAGTCACAATAAAAGAACGTGGTTTATAATTTTTTGTGTTGATAATATTGGCAACTAGTATAGATCCTTTATCTTCAATATCAGTAGTTTTTAAGGCTCACTAACTCGTCACACCTACACGCACCCATAACTCCCATCACACAAACGATTTTCATTAGAAAGTGAATCTCGTTAGGAGCTTGATTTAGAAAGTTTTCCACTTTTTTCTGGTCAAATGTCTTCGCCTTCTTAGTTTGATAGCATTTCAAATTACTTTCTAAAATCGCGAACAAGGTCTCAAACCTACAAAATCACTTGATTAGAATCAGTAAATTAATTATGAATTATTAAACATACTTGCTTATGTCTATTTTGTAAAAAACAAATAGGATGGATTTAAGCATCGAAAATGTAGACCATAAGGAAGAGGCAGCATATTTTTTTTATTAATCCATTGAAATAAACAACCACAATTTCTTCAGTCACGATATTTACGTTTCTGTTCTTCATCCACAAGCGAAATGTTTCCAGCTCCTTGATGTACCTGTCTTTAGATTTTTGCGGGAGTAAATTGAATGTGACTGCATTAGCTTCTTCCAGAATATCATCTGGTACAAACACACTATTTTTTTCCTCTATTTTCTCTAGGTAATCTAATTAAAAGCTTGCACAAACTTTTATGATTAAAAAATATAATTCGTTGACAGATTAATTGTTTGTTTTATGATAACCATAACGACACAGCATAACGACGAAATCCGCCTCCTGTTTTTGCAATTATACAAATTAAAATTAAATCTTTCGAATTTAATTTTCAATAACAGGATTGAACGAAACGCTATACAGCACTAGTGGGAAACTAAACCACTCATTTGTGTGTCGTTTCACACTCGACTTCGCCTCATGTGTAACCTCGACACACGCGTGAGTGAAACTCTTAGTTTCTCCACGTGTACTGTATTATACTATTAATATATACTTTTATTTTGCAGTCCAAAATGATTTAATTAGATAACACACTAAATACTTAAAAAATTCAAGATGTAAATATCAATATAGAACAAAAAGTTTCATTATTATTACAGCCGCTGAAGAGTGTCACCTTAAAAATTTAATATGAAACTACGATGAGAATTGGCTCAAGATTTGACAGGAGGGATACTTTTCAATTAAATACTTATTTATTAAAGTAAAAAATACATATGTTAGTTTTCTACATAATTTCCATCCCATTGCATAAAGCTTAGCGACTTTCCAATTTTTTGAGGCGTCTAAATAGTAAATCTTAAGACAGTTCGTCAAAATAAGCATTCGTTACGGCTTTCATTTCTTCATTTGTTTCGAATCTTTTTTTAGAATCGCATTACCATCTCACTGAGCCTTAAGCCATAGGTAACTGGCTTTGATAAGCCAGTATTTGTGGATCTCAATTGCTTGCACCTTTTGAAGGTAGCAGACATTGTAAAGCAACAACATCAACTTAACTAACTGTTAACTTACAGTATACAATGTAATCAAACTTTTGTTACTAAAGGCAACTTGATATTATTTCATTTTTATTTAATTTTAATTTCATTGAATTCTGTGCCAAAACTTTTAGGACATACGTTATTAAAATAAATGAACTTTCATACATAAAAAGTAGAATAAATTTTCTTAGTTTAAAATTAGTATTTGAATCGTGACTATTACTAAATACTTCGCATAAATCTTCAAATAATGATGTTAAAGTAAAGCGGTCTCTGTAACTAAATATGTGTAATTATTTATTAGAATTGGAAATGAAAGAATCGCGGTCGAGAAACATGTATTGTTTTTTTCTATTACATATTAATCTTCACTTAAAACATTGAATTTTAACCATAGATGCGAAGTAAACGCGTTTGTATAATAGTAGAGTTTATATCGAATTTACGTAACTTTAATAAAACTACGTGCGAACTGAAAGCGTAAATGCAGTATGAATAGTGTGAAAGAAGTAGTAAACATGGCATACCCTTCCTTATTGTGTGGCGGAACAATCGATACAACAAAGCGTTTGAAGTTTTTATGAGATAATATTCCAGAAAGAAAAATATAAATAGCTAAGACTGAAAACTGTCGAGATGGACTTCAATTGATTGAACAAATATATAGACGTTGAAGAACATAATTCTTTCGTTAAGTACTGAAATAAATATCGACTAACACAGCTACTACTATTGTTAAATCAAATGCTCGCTCTTAGAGTCAACCGTACTAAAGTATTCTCAATTGCCCAAGCTCTATTTGATTTGATATAAAGTGTTTTCCATGTTCGTTCAATTGTTACCTCTATATTATTTTTACTAATTATTTCATTGAAAATCCTTGACGAGTTAAATTATATGTATTTATATATATGTATATATAATTTGACTCGTGAAACTTGTATTACGTGACGCCTATGAATTCAAAATATAAAGAATGTATATACATAATAAACACCTCACACACACATACGCTACAGCGTATGTTTACATACTGCTATGAATTGTGGTTTATATATTTACTGCACCACCATCCACAACTAATCTACCCAACTAGGATACTCATCCGGTTTATTTCCAAAAATGGGACTGCTTTCTTCTCAGGGTTCCAATCGGAAGAACGTGGAACTGTAATATTATTTAGGCGCCAGTAAAAGAATTCAAGTTTTTAAGGAGACCCACAGGACACGTTGTTAAATCTTAAAAACCAACAAATTACGAGAATAACAACTCTCGAACAATATACGGGAAATGAATAAAAGATAAAACAACTAATTAACACAATAAAAACCCTAATTTAATTAAATATATAAATCTATATATTTTTCAGAGACATACAACGTTCTTGTGCCTAGGTAAAACTTTGTCTGACCCTCAACATCACCCGCAATCGCTTTCACATAAAGCCGACCTTCAAAAATACAAGTTTTTGCTTACACATATTTTATCTAAATATAACGGATAAATTATATTTGAAATTTAGGGAGAAATCCATAGCAATACGTAACAACTGGGTGCCATGGACAATAACAAAACTATTCTTTTTGTTATTGTCAGTCAACAATAAGATATCGTATTTTATAATATAGTCAAGCGTACGGTGGCGTGACAATTTTTTTTTAATATCTTTACAATTTTTTTCTCGCTTATGAGATGAGATTTGGGGAAAATATTTTGTATTTATGTTCTATATAATTACATCTTTTCATTTTTCATACGTTGTCTTTTTATTTCAAGGACACTGGTATATACATGTGATGGTAATAAACACAAAATTTATTCCATAGTTAAGTTTCGAATCTACTAAATTCAACAAAAAAAGTCGAAACACACAAAGCAAAATTTCTGAAGCTGCAAGGTCCCTCATTGATAAAACAGGCTAGGAATGCAATGATGAACCAGTCATCTACCCAAACAAATACATGAGGCTATAAAAGTGAATATCATGGAATTTATCCACCGGGGAGTCACGGATACATTAAAGGAAAAGGCGCGAAACAGCGTAAACAATAAAGAAAAATCATTTTATAAGAAAAAAACGTTTATTATAAACATTTTACTTACAATAAGTACCCATGTAAACAAAAGAAATTAATGTGATGGTTGCATTTGTTTTTCGTTTAAATATTTCTCCATACAAGGATCTACGTTAGAAACACACAAAAGCAAATTGTTTTCGAGTGTTAAGGGACGATTCATGTATTTAGTCTTTTGCGCGATCATAGACGAAAAACCCTTTTCACAGAGATAAGACGTGACGAAAGGGATTAATATTTTCAATGCTTCTGAGACTAAATTTTCATATTTATTTCGACGAGCAAGCCAAAACGTATTTACATCTTCAGATTTTGTAGGCAGACATTTCGATGAGCTGGTCGTGAATCTCAACTGGTAACTTATCAGCGGCAACAACATTTTTACTAAACGAATTCAGTACCCATCTCGTTTTTACCCCACACAAATCCTCATGCAATCCAAACTGTGATGAATAATAATAGTGTTTAGTTCATTCAAATTTTTCTCAATATAATCCGAAGTGAGTGGGAGCATATCCAAATTTTTGCTTTGAAGGCGAATAATCCAGATATCAAGCTTCTTAATGAAAGCATGAATTTGTCTGTCATTAATAAAATGTTGTTATCACGTCCATGTAATTTCACACTCAAGTCGTTTAAATAAGAAAATACATCAGCTATATAAGTCAACAACAACATACCCTCATTATTGTATAAAAACAGTGAGAATGGCGTTTGTTTATGCTGGAAAAATATTAATCCATCTCGCAATTCCAGTACCCGGGTTAACACTTTCCTCGCGATAACAATATAACTTCTGTATGGAAAAAAAGAGATTTCTTATTTTCGCTCATTACATCGCATAGTTTAGCAAACAGTTTGTTCTGTAACGGTCGGCTGTAAAAATTAACCACTTTTAAAGCTTCACAAGAAAAATTTTTCCGGCATGTTTTTTGCGACAAGAGCAGTCTATGAAGGAAGCAGTGTCTATTCCGCCCTTGGTATAAGACGATCTTTTAATATTTTCATTAATCCACTGTTCTTTCCCGTTAGCGCCTTTACATTTTGTCCAATCTATGTGAATATAGTTTCTAGTAGGTTCATAGAAAACATCAAAAAGACATTATCTTTATTGCATTATTTTGTTTTGCAAAAAAACAACATATTTTCTTTGATTGATGTGTCCCTATCATATTCATACCTCACATGTTTGCTACATCTTTTGATTCGACAAATTGAATACTGAACAATTTATTTCACATTTTTTGCTTGATCCACGCCTATTAAAACACTGACCATATCAATTGCAGCAGGCAATAAGGTTTTCAGCGATTGTATGGGATTTGGACATCTTAGCTATGATTTAACTTACAAATAGAAGTTTGCTGATTTGTTGATTTCTCAAGGCATGTAATTTTCTTTCAAAAAATTCCAAGGGTTTGTTTTTATGAGCCAAATGTTTAATTTTCAAATGTCTAACTAATTTTGATGGCTTCATGCTTTCATCAGAGAGAACTTCAAAGCAAACAACGCTTTCCATCCAATGAGGTAAAACCAGAATTTAAATAATGTCATTGTACAACCTTGTCCTTTTATTAACCGATTCAGTGGATGTAGATGGCTCACTTCGGTTTTTCACAAATTTATCCGTTTCGCTTAAGAAATTAAAAAAAAACAATTCAATTTCAGATTTTGCTTAATAAGTAGTATTATATACATATTATACATAATAACATATCTGATATAATGATATCATTGAAGACACGTATGATGACCCAAAACATGAAGCTTCAGAGCAGCTATTCATAGTATATGGGCTAAAAGAACGGATTTGAAGCAAGTAATACCCCAAAATCCTCGATTTTAGTGTTGTTTTTTAAACTATTGTTTTTTATATGTACCCAAACAATGTGAATCAAGTGAATTAAATCATAGAAGTAACTTTAGGCAAAAAGAAGAAGATAACACACAATTAAAAAAGAATTATATACTAAAAAAATAATTTAAACTAAAATATATTGTGAATTAAGAAACCGCATAAAAAGCGCAAAATCTTAGGAGCAAATGTAATTTCTGAATATCACATTTTCTAATTAACAAAACGAATTTAAAAGGTTCTTCTGGTTCTTTTCTGGTTTTATTTTATTACTTATTATGTAAATGATTGCAATATTAGTCACATTGGAATCGTTGTAGCATATAAAACAAATTTTTATTTAAAAATTTAAGTTTGGACTATTTGATGCCAGTTTTCTGAATACTATTCGATTTTGTATTTATTTACGGTGTGTAGGTGTTTGAAAGAACCGAAACAAATTTCCGAAAACCATTCACCAAAAAACAATTATGTCGATACATGAAAATTATTAAGTTTCATAATGAAAATCGGTTCATTATCAAGTAGAAGTTCATTAGATACGTCTGTGCGTTAAACGATACTGATATGGACTTCATGGCGCCCCAACTCTATTCTAATAGACCGATGTTGAAATCCATTTATCTCCATTATGACGCATAAGAAGATGCGTCCATGAATAAAATTAAAAGTTCAATTTTACTAAATTGAACCTCGAATTGAATTTGAACAGATACGCATTGGCCTTTAAACGGAAATACTATGTAACATGAAGAAAAGTTGTTATACCATAAAATATTTTTAGTGCTACTTTGAAAACAAATAGAAGATCCTTCAAGACATTAATTACACTAGTTCGCATTTTTTTGATATGCTTTAAGTTTTACAATATGTCTCAGGGAAACACTAAGTAAAAATATTGACAAAGATAGTGACGTAATTGAAGTTTTCCCGTTGGTAAGCTTTCACAGTAAATATACATAAATCAATAATTTACAGATTATATGTTAAATAGAATTACTGTTCTTTCAGTCTTTTCTGCAAAGAAAAATGTAAAATAATCATACCATATGAGTACTGACACAATAGTACCCATATGAGTACTGACAGATACATTGGAGGCTGATTTCCATCTTGACTCTAGGTATCTTCAGGTCTCGATGGATAACATGATTTTGAACATACTAGTGTGCGTCCTATGTGTTAGGAAATTTTAAACGGTTCGAAATTAAAAAACAAATACATGAAGATTAATCTTACTTTTTAGATCGAATCTTAAAAAACTTAGCTGAGAAGAAAATGCCAGATTAATAGATTGTAACTTCGTTTTTTTACTGAAAAAGAAAACTACCACCAATATTTTTAAATAAATATTTCCAGCTTTTATAGATCATTTGCCATCAAATGCAGACATCTTCTGATGTTAGAACCAACTCAATCAATGAAGGTTTAATGCTTTCACAGAATTGGTCAACAATCCTAGTTTATATATAAAGTATGTAATATAATCGAGTGAGAATCAATGAACGAAATATTATTAATAAATTACATTTCTGTAATTTTTTTGGCTAGTCTTAAATAACAAATGTTGAGTGGTAACACAACCAAAATAATGAAGAAATCAAAAAGCATGCAGCCATCACATAAACATAAAAAAACTATAGTATTTTGTTAATTTTTATAACTTTTATAGGCATCGAAATGATGACAATATAAAACATGTGTAAGGGTGATGACTTAAAAATGTAGCGTAATGAGAAATTTTGGAAACCATGTTCATTAATAAAACATACTATAATAAAAATAATAATATCGTTTATTGCCCAACAGGTCAAACCCAATTATAATAAACAAATGCAAGTATGCAAAATAATAATATAAATTTCAAACAAAAAGAAAAACTGAAGTCTACATCCTCAACACAGCCCTAACGCCGCCTACAGTAAATATGTTGAAGTAATGTGTGTTTTTCAATACCTCTCTTTTTAAATCGGGAGAAAATCTGACATTAGAACAGTTAATTTGACAAGTCATATCGCCATTTTATTCAGTATTATTTGACATTTCATAATACAAAAACTTACAAACCAGCAGTGTCTACAAATTGTGAAAATTTATTTCTAAAATCAGTGTCAATTTACGGCATACATTATCAGCTAACTGAGACGACTATTCGCAACACAATTAAAAAATTTTGCACTCAATTTACTGTTTTCGGCTCTCATCCACCAACGATGTTGCGTAGAGTGCACACTAAAGAAAATATCGTCGCCGTTTGGCCATTGTTCTGGATGATCCAAACTTCTTCATCGTGTGCAAGAACTTGGCGTGTGCCCATCGACTTTGAGGAAGATTTTGCGCAAGGATTTTAGCTTACATATCTACAAGATTAAATTGTTTGCAAGAATTGAAGACAACCGACCATCGTTTTCAAGGTCAGTTCAGTAATTGGGCGGTTGAACAGTAAGATGTCGATTCACTGTTTTATGTTCAAATTGAGTTCAGTGATGAGACTAATTTCTGGCTCAGTGGCTTTGTAAATAACCAAAATTGTCGCATTTGGAGCGACACTAATCCACAGGTGACTCATCAACTACCAATTCATCCCAAAAAATGCACTCTTTGGTGCGGTTTGTAGCCCGATGGCATAATCGGGCCATGCTTCTTCAAAAACGAAGATAATAGAGCTATCACCGATAATGCCGGCCGGTATAGAGACATGTCCAACGATTTTTTATTCCCAGAAGGACATGAACATGGTCTGGAAGACCTTTAGTTTCAACAGGACAGTGCTACATGGCAAAACCGTCGATTTATTGAAGGAAGTGTTCGGCGCTAACATTATCTTCAGAAATAGACCTGCACACTTGCCTTCAAGATCATGTGATTTGACGCCTCTAGAATATTTTTTGTAGGGCTATTTTAAGTCATTAGTCTACATAAACAAGCCACCAACTACCCTTGGAAACCAAGGTCGAGCACCGTTCGTAACATACAGCCTCAAACGCTCGAAAAAGTAGTTTAAAATTGATGCTCCAGGATGACGTGTGTAAGACGCTCCCATGATGGCCATATGCCCGAAATCATCTTCCATCATTAATGTCATAAAACTAGCTTACCGATTTAAAACAAAAATTCTCATTTCCCTAACACTCGTGTTTTTTATTTGAATTTATAATCCTATACCTCTTAAGGAAACACACTTTAAATCGCCCAAGCATTCTGTATCATGTGAGTCAATTGGACTTTCCAAAAGATGATTGTGTTTGGAGTGCGATAAGCAAATGTGGAACGTTGAAGGAAAGTAATACACGGAACACGAGAAAGCAAATCCAAACTGTCAATCCGACCACTGATAAACTTATATAAAAAAACTTGCACTATGTAGCTTTCTACGATCAGACAATGACTGAACGCCATGCCACGCTGCTCCAACAAAAAAAAAGAATAATCTATTCCACAAACCGGATAAATGCCAGATATTTTAAAGCTCAGATATTTAAAAAACCGAAGCTGAATTTACTCTACAGCTACATTCTGAATTTCTTAAAAGGGATACCAAATAACAGATCCGTACTCAAGCTTACTCATAAGAAACACAAAATATAACGTTAATGAAAAATTTGGTAGATCGCAGAATAAAACATAATGTTTTAATCGCTGAAAGGCACATATGTTGCACGTGCATGTTGAAGTTTAATCAGTTTTCGTATGTTGTTTCAAAATCTCTCACAGAAGCAACTGTAGAAAGCATATGGGCATTCATAAAATAAGAGGAAGGAATAGGTGTTAATTTCCTAGTAAAGGATATGGCAAAGTATACAAAGAACCACTCCAGAAAACTGATCAACTTCATTACTTCAATATTGTTTATTATTAAGTTTTTTTTTCCTTATTTAATAACCGCGTCGATAGTGTCGGAAAATCTTATAATTAATCCATGAAAAACTATTTTGTATTTCTACATACATATACACGATGTCTGTCTATTAAATACCTAAACTCCCATAAAACAAAACGTTTAAAACTGATTGGAAACATTTGCCATATAATATAAAACCGTCTAAGCCTGTGTGTTCGACAATGACAACACACAGTTGTGTGGATTTGAGATATTTTGTAAAATTGGACAAAATAATAGCGGAAATCTTTTTAACACTTATTGACACATACAAAGCAGATTGGGTGTTTACTTTATGTGAATTTTAGCGACACAAAAAAAATATACAATGAAGAGCGCGAACTTGATCCTAAAAATACAGGAAAACTTAACCAGATTATTATAGAAGACCGCTGACTAAGTACTCTAATAATAGCTGAAACTATAAAACTTGTCAAAAATACTGAATAGAAAATCTTTTGCGTAGATTCTCAAAAGAAAAGTTTGTGCAAAATGGTCCTTAGAGTGGTCACATCAGAGCGGAAGGAAAATCACTGGATTTTCTGCTCTCGCGCAATGGAATTTGACATTGATCAGAAACTTGAGGCGAAAAAAGTTATCACTCCATCAAATACCATCATCACCAAGAATGGAAAACTGTCGCTTTTTGCTACTAGGAACGTAGTATTAGTAGAATTGTGTCCAGAAAACAAAATAGTGAACCATAATTATAAAAAATGATTTTGTTCTTCATCATATTGAAATATTTATCGTATTTCTAAATGTAATCGGTTATTAATGAAATATGTTTTCATTCAACCATTGGCTAAAAACAGTCATTAAGAAACCAGCATCAGATATATTGAAACAGTTGAGAAAACCTGATCTGATTCAGTAGAAAATAAAATTGCATCCATGGTTCAGTTAGTAACGCGCGCTTCGAATAAGTGTAAGCAGCTTGGTAAATAATAAATGTAAATAAACCCATTAAAGCAGCGTTTTCAGTATGCAAAAGGCGTTTGGTTGAACAGCCAATTTATATTCAATCTAACCTTAAAATTTCTTACGTGTAATCTACCGTTAAATTTATTAGATAATGAATTATTTTACTTTTTCAGGAATAAGTACTTAAACTGGAAATTATCTGGTTCGACACTTTACGAATAAATATATCAGTATGCGATCAAATTGAAAACAGCATTAAATCAGAACTACAAAAAACTGGTTGTATATGGACGAGTCGACATTGTCATGGAACGGACAATAGGTCCTCTGAAACCGTCAGATTCAATTTTTCTAATATAATTAGTAAAAGACTAGAAAAATGTACTGTCGAATAAATTGCAAAAAAGGTGTTAAAAAAATAATGAAATTTCATAAACCGATTCAAAGCAGTATTTCTCAAATGGCCAAAATGTGTTTAGACAGCCGATTCTTACACGCTGTGGTACATGGCTAAATTACGGCTGTAGTTTTACAATTTGATTCTAAGGAAGCAACTGCCATCAAGGAAAGTCAAAAGAAGTTGCAAGATGCCCAAGTCGAAGCAGATTAACAAATTACTTACAACAATTGCAATGGACTGATTGAAAGACTAAAAGAATTCCAAAATTCTTCATTGTCATTAGTGAAGTCAATGCAAATAGTGGACACTGTACAAACATAGTAACATGCATATAAGTTACTGCTAAACTTGATTGTGTCAACGAAAGACTTAGACAACAGATTAAAACAAATTTTTAGTAATCGTGTGTCTACAGATCCATTAAGCACTACACCGCTAGATATCAAATTGTCGGTTCGTTCTCTGCATACAAGAACATTTATTTTTCACGTCTAACACGGTTACATGAAGAAACTGTTGAAATACACCTGATGCTCCGAATATTTAAGTGATATTATTCACGTTGTGCAGTTGCATAGTGAAAACTCTGCTTGAAAGGGTAAGTGTTAATTTACATTATTTACCTGTTAAACCTTTTGCACTTTTTCAAAACGCGCACTAATTACCGAACGTTCGGAGCAACAATTCTAGTAATAACGTATGAGGAGGGGGAGTAAAAATTAAATGAATTAATTTCCAAATTGTTGCATGTGTAAGTTGTTGCTTCAATTTCGTTATTTAATAGACAGATCGCGTATCTTCATAGTAATTTTCTTGTAGTTATGACAAAAATAAAAGACGAAGCTTTCCTATTATCTTTATGATGAACAAAATTCTCTTATTTTATTATATTAACAACATAGAATTACATTCGACTGCTATATAGGAAAAAGGTGACCTAGTAGATTAGACTTATTAGAAGTTAAATAAGTGAATTTCTTTATAAACGTCTGCGTCTTCAATACTTTTTCGGAATACTCATACTCATGATGAGATACAAAAAAACTTATTTCAAAATTGAATTCGTTAAAAGGAATTACTAGTTTATTACTAAAATTAAATAAAATTAACATTATTTAGGGTGAATGATCCAATTGAATGGAAAATAACGTGTGACAATTACGCGTGCTATAGAGCCAGTCCATTTGCCCAGCTGATTACGTTTTAAAAAATCATGAAAAATTAAAAATTCATTCATTAAAAGATATGTATTGTAAAGAATCTTTAAAAGAAAGATAACTAATTTCTGGGAAAATATATTTTCACAGAGCATTCCCACCAGAATGAACAACACGTTTTATATTTTTTCCTTCTGCTTTCACGCAGGGGTGACAAAGGAAGAGGAAAAAGAGAAAAAACTAAAAGATGAGAAGCGTTTCGGTTACAAATGAGTCTAAAGTGACGACACCCCGACGACCAAAGACAACGAGAGGGGAATTTTGTCAAAGATGTCACCACATGATTAATGATCTCATTTTAATAATAACTTGTACGTTATACAGAAGCTACAATATCACCTTTATTAAAGAAATGTGCCGCCAGGCAGCAGCCATCATCGCACTGATGATCGTCATCCACAGTGCCTGATGTTTGTTGTTGACAGACACGTGGACGGCGCAAATACTAACTTCCCCGTTTTATTTTATTAATTAAGTCGAATTTATTACCGGGAATAATTTATTAATACATTAGCAAGATAAATTCTAGGAAAATAAAGACAATAAAGATGAAGCCAGTATAAACACATACATAAATTGTGGATGATTTGAATGCGTAATATTTTATTAAATAGTTTATTAAAGCTATTTTAAACCAAGATAACATACATACGTCTCGACATTATAATACATTACCTGCGAACAATAAGCTACTTAAAAGCATAATAGTGGCTTTTAGTGTCTCAGAATAATTTTCATTCACATTTTTTATAAGTTCATCTAAAATATATAATCAAAATTATGGCATTCCAAAGCTACCACAAGTTAAAAAGTCCAGGTTGGTCGAGACCAAGATGAAATTTCACTAGTTAACACACTCTGTAGATTTTTTTAAAACAAATGTGCGAAATGTACAACAGATAGTAACATTAATAAGCAAAAATTTCCATACCAGAAATATGTTATTAAAAAAGTAATCTGCTAAAATAATCTTAAAAATGTAGGTGAAGTGTAGATCAAAGAAGGAAAACTACAGTATCCACCATAATAAACAGTGCCGAAAATAAAAATTATATTTACCTTTTAATTTTTTTAAATTTAAGTGTTCACCATTACAACGCAAACAAGCTTCATATCGATTTTGTAAGTCGCTGAACATATTTATAAAAAGTGGTTGAGATAACTACCGGAAAAATGTTTGAATTCTTTCTCGTACTTCTGCAATATTCTCTGGCGGATTTTCTGAGCGATATATCTTGTCATCATACCCCAAATGTATGAATCAGGTGGCGTCAGATCCGGTGAATGAGAAAGATATTCGAAGTCTGTTCTCGGAGAAATCATTAAAATGCTGACGAAGTAAGTTTAGGGTCCGCGCAGCTACGTGGCTCGTTGCACCATCTTGTTGAAACTATTGAGCACCAATAGATTTCGTGCACGGCAAAATAGTTTTGTGAATCTCTCACAAAAGGTACAATAATGTTCTCTCTGTAACGATCTTGGTTGACAGTAAGTGGATTCTGATTATCGTTTTCAACTAAATATGGACCAATTATCCTTTGATCAGAAGTCGCTCACCAAATGATAAATCGGACATTGTGGAGTGGTTTCTCTACAATAACATCAGGATGCTGAAATCTAAGAAATCGAGTTATTTGTTGATTAATATAACCGTTAAGATGAACGTGACTCTCGTTTGAAAACCATATGTTTTTTAAGAATTCGGGTTCCTCGTAAATTAAGCTCAATATGCGACCACAGTAGATTTCTCTTGCAACATTTAGTCGCTGTCCAACTTGAAACGGCATGAATAACTACCAATTCATTTGAACAGCCGATGTGTAGATGGTTCACAGATGTTGAGTTTACATACAGTTCTTACAAGACTTCTTTGCGGTGAATACACAACTTTGTCAAAAATATGTCCTGGGTTTTTGTTGGCACACACTGATTTTCGACGAGCTGAAGAAACTTTACGTTGACACATTACACGAAATTTCTCAACAACAGCTAATATCACACGTTTACTGGGAGCTTCTTTATTAAACTGTTGTTGATATCTTACTGACACCTGCTGTAAGCTTTGACCTTAATTGCGACCATTTCCGTATGAGCGAAAATAATGTTCTACCAAGAACACTTTTTCTGCCGTGCGTAGTTAGAACCATTTTCAATTCAAATTCAACTACAGCGTAACATTGATATGTCAACGTAAGACAATTAAGTCAATAATGACAAATGTATTTGATGTAAGCAACTCCATAGCACCCTAAGTTTCGATACTGTTTATTCTGGCGGATACCGTACTTGAAAGTTTTCAAAGAACCCAAATATGTTACGTTCTGTATATTCTTAAACAGCTGCCTGCTAATGGTAAATATTATTACTCTAGGCTGGTATGTTGAGAACAATAATAATAAATACTCAACAATTAATTTTTGAATAATTATAGAAATCCCTGATCATAAATGTCTACTTCTCATTCCCATATTTTTGATTTTTGAGAATACCATTATTGCTTCTCATAATTGCTAAAAATTATTGGTAAAAGAGATAGTACTATATACGAGAGGCATTTTTTCTGTCCCGACTAGGCAGCCTTAAATTTTAATACAATTTCCCCTTATGTTTTTAAAATCGCATATGCCTTGGTAATTTGTGTGCCAATTTGCAAATCATTTGCAACACTATTAATTTTGCACTATCAGTTTGTGTGGTCGTGCATTTATTTTACATCAAAATCAAGAAAATAGAATACGGTGCCGTTATAAAGGTCCTTACAAAGCAAGGAAATGCTCCAAAAATTATTCATGAAGAAATATTGGCTGCATATGAGAATGATTGTCTTTGTCAAATATTTGGAAATGGTCAAAACTGAGTAAACATAGTCGAGAATCATTGAATATTGATCCTTACCCAGGCCGTCCTAATGATGTGATCACTTTAAACATTGCTGATAAAAACAGGTGCTTGGTATTGGGAAACGCAAAATCAAAGAAGCGACAATTAGCAGGTTCATTAAGTGTTTTAAACACCATGTTCTTTAGAATTCTACACAATTACGCTGGAATGACAAAAGTTCCAAAAGTGCAGCAAGGTAGGTTCCATAATTGCAAATGCGTGTCCGGGTAGAAACGTCTGGACAAGTAAAACTTCTTCGCGCTTTATGGAAACGAACCAGATTTAATTATCGGCCAACTTGCATTGGATATGAAACTTGAGTCCTTCATTATGATCCAGAATCGAAAGAAGAATCCCTGCAGTGGCATGTTAAAAAAAAAGATTAAAGTCACTCATTCTGGAGGAAGAATTAACGAAACCGTTTTTTTGGACTCTTGAAGAATTTTGATGATTAATTATCGGAATAAGGGTAGTACGATGAATGAGAGGTATTGTGGAAGATTTATGCCTTATCTAAAAAATTCTATTAAAGTTAGAACACGTGTAAAACTCACCCAAGATGTTTTGTTGCTCCAAGACAATACACCAGTGCAGAAGTCAAGACTTTCAAAAGTTGCTCTTGCTGATTGCGGCGTAGAAGATATTGTATGAAACAGAAATAATAAAAACACCCTAACCACAATATATATATATATATATATATATATATATATATCAATAAACACCATATACGTAATTCGGCAACTAAGATGCCATCTTCAGTAGAATAACCTTAAAAACTGAAAAAAATTTTAAACGTAGCGTTTTTGGCTAAAGTAAACCTTAGAAGATATGCTCTTCGCCAAATCGCCAATGGATAACACAGTGTTATCCCACTGGCGATTTGGTGAAGAGCATATCTTCTAAGGTTTACCTTAGCCAAATACGCTACGTTTAACATTTTTCAGTTTTAAGGTTATTCTAGTGAAGATGGCAACTTAGTTGCCGAAATGCGTAAATAGTATTTATTGATATATATTGTGGTTAGGGTGTTTTTCTTATTTCTGTTTCAGATTACAAGCCACAGTCTCCACTAATTTCGGAAGATATTGTATAGTTCAGATTTAACGCCCAGTGATTACATTTTGTTTTCGAATCTCAAAAAAAAACACTTAGGGGGACAAAATTTAGGGACAATGACGAACTTATAGAGAAGTATATTGCAGTGAAACAAAAAGAATATTTTTCTATTTTGCGTTCGAAATGAACTCATTATGAAACCCAAAACAGTATCGAAATGAGCTTCATTTCGATACGCTTTTTTTCATTTTTCAATGTTGGCGTTGTTCGAATACAGAAATAAATATCATTGCTGTCATTTGATTTTATGAATTTATGTACATTTGACAGATATGATATATGTCCTTTTTTTTCACAAACAACGTATGTTGTATACAATTGACAACAATATATATATGTTTCTATGTCACTCATGTTTATATTTTTAAATGAAGTATCAAGTAATGTTAACGAAAATTAGTAAATAATATGTAATATAATATACTTCACGGATAGCAAGATTTAAATTTGAAAATGTCAAGTATCAATGTGACCAACTGCATGTTTTATATAAAAATTAAACTCTGAACTTTCAAATTAAATAATTCCAATTTAAGCAATTTATTAATGTAAAAAACGCAAAATAGAAAAAATAGTATAAAAAACTCGTTTCATAAGGCCTTTTGCCGCACTCGCTCTTTAGAAAACTCGCCGCTATCGCCGCGTGCGGCAAAATGGTGCCTTATGAAACTTGTTTTTTAATATACTATTTTACGATGGATTAAAGATGTTATTGAAGGTGTAATACATGTATTCAAAAGCATGAAAACTATATTGTAAAATAAATTTTTATTGATGATCAAGTCTTTTGTTTTCATGCTTAATCTGGGAAGATAAAAACGTTCCCTTGTATGTATGCACATTTCTAAATATTAACAAGACGTATCTAACATACATAATTTAAATAATTAAATACGCCCTCAATTAGAATTGTGAATGTAAATTCAGTTTCGATATGTTACTTATTATTTTTTTTAATTTAATTTTCTACTTGTAAAGTTGATATACATATTTATAAATAGGCGTAAATTCTAAAAAAATCCAACGAGTGTAGCACGTTTTCCGTTATTTATAGCCTTGCATTTAATGAAGTTTTACATATAGGTACGCACTCTAATTATTTACAGTAACAACTTTTTTTAAATTTCCAAGTTTATTTCTATACTATCTCATTAGCACAATACATGTAAAAACAGTATTACCAAAATAATGAGGTACTAACTTATTATGCGAATTTATCAATTGCATTTACGCGTTTAAAATTTTATTAATAATAATTATTATAATAATAATATTTATTTAATTGCACCCAACAGTAAAAACCAAAATGGGTTACAACAACATAACTCTTAATGTATATAATAAATTTTAAAATGAAAGTTATATATTGAGTTCATTTCAGTTCAAAAACCAGAAAAAAAATAGAAAAACTGAAAAAAAAAATAAAACATCACTAAAGTCACTAACTCTTAGTACCAAAAAATATCTTCATAGTAAGTATTGCCAAATTTGAACATTTGAAATATGGGGCCCCTCAGCATAACTCCCGTACGATGACGAATCGTGTGAAATGTCTCGCGGCCATCTGGTTGTGAAGAAGTTTGTATAAAAATATTGCGAAAGTTGTTTCCCTACGTGTTAGTAGAGAATCCAACTTGTGCTAATGTAGTAGATTTGTATGACTTGTATTCCTCTGTGGATACGAACCGTCTCTTATATAGAAGAGGTACTTTAAAAATCGCCTCTGAACTCTCTCTAATTGAAATTGGTGAGAGACGTAAGGTGTATGCCATATTATCGAAGCGTAGTCTAATTTACTGCGTACCAATGACACATAAATACACTTAATAGTTTCAAGATTAGTCAAAAATTTGGAGCTACGCATGACAAATCCAAGAGTTTTCGAAGCCGATTTACATATACTAGCAACGTGGTCATCAAAGCTAAACGAACTATCGAATAGAACTCCTAGGTCTTTTATTGATTACTTGCACTCCAATACGTGATCGTTTATGTTATAATCATAAGATATCACATGTCTTCGCCTCGAACACCTAATAACACAGAACTTTCCTATATTAAGGAATAATTTATTATCCAAGCACCATTCTTTGACAATTTCGAGATTATGCTGTAGGATCATTGCATCTTCCAAGTTGTTTATAGTTTTGCACACTTTGAAATTATCTGCATACGTGAGTGCAGAACATGAAAATAATTCGAATAGGTCATTAATAAAAATTAAGTATAAAAGAGGAACCAAATTAGATCCTTGAGGTACTCCTGATGTTGGGATAAATTCTAACGATTGATAACCATTGTAGTGTACATACGTAATTAACTCTACTCGATAAGTATGAACCAATGAACGACATAAAGTTGTCACTAAAACCGATTTCACTCAATTTCCATCGAAGGATGTTATGGCCTATAGTATCAAAGGCTTTCTATACATCTGTGTAAATGACATCTACTTGTCTTAAATCGTCAATGGCAATGCATATATCATGAGAGATACATGCTAAATTAGTTACGAGTACAGTCGATCTTCCTGGGACAAAGCCATGCTGGAGAGGTGAAAGTTTTGATTTAAATTTTTTATAGACTAGTTAGCACTATGGCACTATTAGTTCTATAATAATGATTAATAAGAAATTGTTTCCTAAATTACATGTTCTATCCTTTTTCAAGGTACTGCTTTTAACGTCCTCGGGTCTGTCAGCCACGAAGGGGATTCGGCGAGAGGGTGGCGTTTCAAAAATTTATAACATTTTCGCCATGATAAGTATATTGCTGACTTCAGCCATGTTTTAGTAGGCTACTATAAAAGTTTCAACTAAATCTATGAAACAAAAAAGTGTTTATAATCATTTAAAGTAAAATATTTGTTGTCTTTTGTGATGATATGGAGAAAAAATAATTTGGTGTGGTAATTAAACATTTTTCAAACAATCAATACCAAAACCCAAGAAAAGTTACATAAATACGAGAGCGATCCGTACAGTATGTTCAGTTTCCATCTAGTGAAACGAGGAGTTGCGCAGCGCTGCAGTATAGTCTAGTTCATTGTGAGTTCAGTGTTAGTGAGAGAATCGTTCGGACATTCTTTCGTGCTATTTTTTTAAACTGCCTGCTGCAATTGAAAATCCAGTTGACTGTGAATTTCGCGCTGTTATCCGATTCTTGTGTGCAAAGAACACCAAGGCTGCTGATATTCATCGTAAAATTTGTTCTATTTATGGTGAAACTGTCATGAGTGACCGTATGTTTAGAAGATGGTACCATATCTTTTGAGAAGGATGAGCTAGTGTCCATGATGAAGAATGGAATGGAAGAGAGAGAAACGTTTTCAGACCAGAGATTGTATGTTTAATTAATCCCGCACGTAAACTATTTTTTTGAAGATGTTTTTAGCAGCGTGCTAGTGCAATCCATACTACGAAATGAATTATTATGTTTCACTGTACGATACGACCACAAAAGTTCCAAACGCAAGGTCTCTAAGCCTTCTTGAGAATCTTTTCGTCTAAATTAGTCGTCTAAACTCTGACTGCTAGAGGTCGAGGCATATTCGATGTGCATTTTTGATGTAATATGCTGCTCTATATCATATTTACCTTTATTTTTAAGCAAGAAATCTCTTTTACATACCGTACAGGCGTACAGTAAGCTTTATGTGCACAACTGCTCTTTGCCCTTTTTATACATGAATAAATTTCCGAAAATGTTTCCAATTTCACACATGCGCCCTCAGAAACTGCAGACCAAAATAGGCTAGCTGTTCCTGCTGAATCTTTAATATACTGTGGCCTGTAGATGTCACTTAATTTTTTTTTCATGTTCAAATGCATACAGCACGTTTTTCGACAGGCTGCGTTTTACTTATTACCTGCCATTATTTTTACAATTTCATATTAATTTGTATCACATGCTATGTTATTCATATAATTTAGAAAAAGAGTATATTTAGTACATTAGTATAGAGTATTTGATTTTGAAAAAGACAAGAATATTCTTAAAAAGAGTATGTCTAGTCAGCCTAGTTATGGGACTTATGTGTGTGTTCCAAATTTTTGTACCATTTACGTAATAAAGAACCCTAAATAAACTGTACAAATTATAGAAATGAAATGGAAAGTTATGTCTAGACTTGTTATTTTTCCCCACATTCCAGAGTATGTACAAATATTTTCAATATACCTCGCGTACTGATATATATCGATATACTGATATATGTGTTTATAACATAACAAGTTCAACCACCTCGTGTCGAGATTTACACTTACCAAACTAAAACTTTTAGTAAACATCTCTTACAATAAGTATTTTTTTTGTTAATACTTAAATCTTGTCGAACTGTATATATTAAAAAAAATGCTTGGTTGTAATTTCATACGAACATATGTTCTTTACAAAAACCGATATGTTTTGAAAATGTTCGTACGTATACAGATTGACTGAAGTCACGGTGAAAATTTCGAAGCATATTACAGACACTAGCACACGCATATTTACACGTACATGTGACTCCAGTCGCTATTATAATAATAAGGCAAAAACCGGTTTCCTTTTTGTCACCAATAAGATTATGGCCACGATTATTTGAATTTCGTAAGCTTAATCTTTATTGACTATTTACATAAGGGAGGTACTATAACTTGTCTATATTATGCTAATGAACTGACACGTTTCCATGGCGATCTGAAGATAAAACTACAGCATTTATTCAGAAAAGTTTTGTTCCATTAAGATAACGCGCCATCTCATTCAGTAGCTATGGCGCGCACTAAATTTGTCGAATTAGGAGACGAATTACTACCTTATCCACTATATTCACCCGATCTGGTTTCGAGTGATTTTTTCTTGTTACGAAACTCGAAAAAATAGTTTGTCCGAAAAAGATTCTTAACAAATGAGGAGGTGATAGCCTCAAAGAATGCCTATTTTAACGAGCTTCCTTAAAATTACTTTTTAAACAGCTTAAAAATAAGTGAAAGTCGATAGGTTAAGTGTATAGAATTGGATGGGAATTATGTTCAAAAGTAAAATATATTTTTCCACGGTCGGGAGTAGAAATCAGTTTCTATGACATCAAAATTAAAACAGAAATAGTCGATTATTCCCAAGGGAGTATAATGCTCCCAAGGGAGTTTACATTATGGAGAACGTTTGTGATTCATGCATTTACTTGTAGTTATGACAATAACTCAACGACTACTAAATAAATGCTCAAATCCGAATACAATAATTCTGGTGCTACTTACTTCATAATGACAAAATATGTGTTTTTAAGTTAATGAGACCGTGGAAAAAATAGTATATACCATTCGGGAGAGATGCTATTTTGTCCTCGGTGCATTGTAGCCCTCGGGCTTCGCCCTCGGGCTTCAAATTGCACCTCTGCCAAAATAACGCATTTCTCTCCCTTATAGTATAATATACTATTCTCCGAATGACATTAAAAGTGGCTTTTTATTGACACTTGACAGGCTTAAAAGGTGTACTTTTACTGCCTAGTCAGAAAAAGTGGACTTTCTTTCAACTGGTAATTAAAATCGACAATGACATTAGGTAAACACAAAATTATGGAGTTTAAAAAAAATTACACCAAACTGCTTTTATTACATTACAACTACCAACTACAACAGGAAATTTTTACTTTTTTTTTTAAATCTTTGTGGTGAATTATGAACAATTCTTTAATAAAATTGAACTCTCTTCACTTCCCTCCTTTTCCGTAAAATTAACTATATTATTATCCACACTACTTGATACTCCGGAAACGCCTGGAAATATTTTATTGCTGACTTATTGGCTAGCAAATCCTCGATATAGCCCTCCGCGACGGCAGAAGACTTCCATCCGCCATGTTGCTTCAACATTGTTCTATCCCTATCCAGAATGCACCAGCAACGTGGCCGAAGTTCTGCGAAAGCAGTATGGGCTAGTTCCAGAAAAGTAGCAATTTCTCCTGCATTATACCGAACTTGTGAATGCCAATGAACTGTTGATATACTTTACTGGAGGCTGCATATTTTCTGTAAACGCTTAAATATTCCATTACTACAAAAGATCTTGAATTTTTTGTCTTAGCATTTGGTACCATAATTAGCAATTTGTGGCCCATATCATTTATATCATCCGTTTTCATTTGCAAAAGCTCATCACATTTACAAGACCCAGCGACTGCAACAATAAGTACAACCTAAAATATAAATTAAAAAGTAGTTCTTTTATCCATAATAGATCATTTTCAGTCATCTGGGGCCTTGATCTGGGGCATTTCTTGATTTCTTCTCTCGAAAAACTCGGTATTTTCTTACAAGGAAACCATCTGACTGCCGTTTCAAAAAATCTCGTAACTGCCAAATCAATGTTATTTTTTATGGTCAGGGTAGCTTTCAACATGGAATAGGTAGACCATAACGTTGAAGGTTTCATTTTATTTGAATGATCGGAAAAATAGGCAATCAGCACATTTTCAGAGAAAGATCCTACATTTTTCTCCTGTCTATATTCCATGAAACTGCTAGATGTGAGTTCATATACAGTTCTTGACTTATCTGGCAATAGGTTCAATTCCACTTCTCGCGCCAGGTCTCTGATTTCAGGAGGTCTTAATGGTAATAACATTCCTCACTTTCAATTAGATCCATTTCGAACAGTTACTTAACAATTTTTTGAAATCGACGATGACATTAAAGTAAACAAACAATTCAACAAACGTCATAAGCGGTAAACATAGTAACGAAGAGCCACCTTTGTTCAAATAATTTAATTATTTGGATATTGATAATGAAACGCAATTTATAAATATAAAAAAACGATTTTGCGTGAAACTGGAACAAATTCGGAGAAAAAATTATATGTTTCACACAGCAGAAAAGCAGATTCAATGCCTTGGCTGGTTTCCTAGCATCGGCTATGAAACACCAGCCACGGCGTTAAATCTTGTGCTTTTCTGCTTAGTAAAACAAGTAACTATTTTACCTTTAAATAAGTATTTTATTGAAAATTCTCTCTCCTGTCACGTCACCCTCATACATTTTTTACGTTTCGCGTCACTTACATAACCTGTCCAAATTTTATTTTTTGACTAATATTTGAAGTTATTATTTGATTTAAATTTAATTAAATTTAAAATATAATATAATATAATAATAATTTAAAATTTAATTAAATACCAATCTCACATACTTGCATTTGAATTACTTTAACCACAACCACAACCATAAACTTCATTAGATATGAAAATTTGTATTGGAATAAACAACATCCGAAATGGCTCTAATCATAGTAATCATTGATGATGACATGCAATTTAAATGTTGTTGATTTGACACATGCCTTAGTACTCTTTCCTGATAATGTTACGAGTGTATGTTTACTAGTAACACAAATCCTTTCGTTAATTGGTTTCATGTTTATATAATGAGTACTAACAATAGCTAGCTCGTTGGTTTAATTAAGGTTTTAAAAAAGTTTGCAAAGAAAATTTTCAATTTAATTACACCATTTTCAGACTTCTAGCACTATAGGCTTTTAGCAGCTACAGGGACCAGCAGCAAGAATTGTATCAGAAATTTACAGAAATTGAAAATAGAATTGAGAAATTGAAAATAGTATATACAAAAAAATAATTTTTTTCCAAAATATCCAGTACCCTCTATACCTAAAATGTATAATATTTTAAATTTTCAGATTTGAGAAAATAAAAATAATTTTAAGTGTGTGTTAGAAAAGTCAAAATTAAACCTCTTTTTACAAGACTTCTTTTTGTTTTTAAACTTTTAACTATTAATTGGGAACATATACAATTTTATCTAAATTAATTCGGGAATTATCATTACTCTATTGAAATAATGAGTATAATGACTTTCTTAATTACGCTATTGTCGTAGGTAGCCTTGATTTAACTTTCTTTGATCACACGTCAGTTATCACTACAAAACAAGGATTTATACCAGATCTACTTGCCAAAATAGCTTAAATACTTAGTATGAAATAGATGAAGTCGTAGATCGGCCAACATTAATTCTGATAATTCTGATTATTCTGATAACTCTCACATTAAAACCAGGCAATAATCCTAAAGAAGGAATATCTTCTTTTATCGAATTAGTTAAATATTCAATTTCAACAGTCATGCCTAGAACACCTCACATATATACTGGTACGTTTTCTGATGGTACAATCATTCGCTCTGACCATGATAATCCATAGTTAGCTTCCGAGCACCACGAATCCACTTACATCTCGTATTAATTTGATTAAAAAAGCAAGCAACTTACCCAAGTATCCATCTGGATAAAATGCCTTCATGGATACAGCATATATTGGAAAAGAACATGACAATAGATTGTGAATAGATTGAGTGCTTGGCCAAAAAACCTTTCTCTAGAAAATAAAATTCCTCTTTATACGGTGTCTTTCGCGTCCACCATAACATGAAGATAGTAGACAATCAAGACAAAGAAGAATTAGTATTATAAAAAAAAATTCAAAAAAATGCAGAAAACGGAATAGGAAGGCTAAAATCCTTCAAGGATTACATAATAATCTAAAGTAAATGAGGATAAATTGTATGCTTTGTATCTAGGGAAATTGATAGATATATAGATACATATTCAAATCACAACTCATCATGAAAAACTTATTAAAATACTTTATCATTAAATCAAAACAGTGAAGCAAAACCAAGGAGAATTTGATAAGTAATACTAAGGTTATCATTTATTCCGACAAATGGCATTACATGAAACGACAGACTGAGCACCACGGCCGTCCGAAAAGCACAATTAACACTCCGGAATTAAACAAAACATTGGCCGATTTAAATTCGAATTAAGGTCCCAGGCGTTTATTAATTAATCCTCGTCAGAACACGGACTAGAGCAATTAGTCTGACACAGTCGATCTGTAAAACCCTTTGCCCATCGTCTGACTCGCTCGCTCTCTTAGTGTTCCCTAAATGTTTATTCACATCCGTACCGTTCGTTTCATCTCTCGGATTGTTCTTATTCTTCTTCTTTTGCATTGGTGTGCCCCGTCAAAAACAAGGGAACACAGGCGCACGAACGTAGACCATACGCCTTCCCGTTTATGAATATTAATAACTCTTTCTGTGATGACTGCAGATTACGGACTCTTTCTCTCTCCGTTGCTCTCTGCATTTAATCAAATCCCTTTTTACGTTACTAACACTGAACGATAAATTTTCGCCAGCTAAATTAACGCCGAATTTACTGCTAGGCGATATTTGTCAAGAAAAATCTGGCTCGGATGTTTTAGAGTGACATTGGCACTTGCTTTAATGGTGTAGTTTTAATGTTTTGAACTGTAATTAATAAATTAAGCAAACACCTGTCTTAAACACAATGTAAAGGTCGATTTTGTAGTGTGTAAATCAATATTTACTACGCATTTCAAGAAATTATAGAAAAAATATTCTTTGCATCATATATCATCTTTACACCAACCTGCCTACGCTCATTATAAACGAGGTGCTATCCAAAAATTCACGGAATTTAAATGTGGCGCGCGAAGGCATGGTAGTACGGCTCTATAGCGCTAGATGGTATAACCTACGTTTATACTAAGTCAGCCTTTCAAATAGTACTTTGCTAGGTGGTGACAAATAGTTTTTGTGTTTATATTTGTTGAGTTGTGTTTGAGTTATCCTGCACTACAATGTCTCATCTGAAACAGCAAAGAACGTGCATTGAATCCTGCTTCAAACTTGGTAAATCGGCACCGAAAACTCTGGAAATGCTTAAACAAGTATTTGGTGAAGATGCTTTAGATCAGACACAAACTTATGACTGGCACCACCATTTTCAAAATGGACGTGTATCGATTGATTGTGATAAGCGTTGCGTTCGTTCAGCGATGAAAAACACGCCACAAAATGCGACAAAAGTGCATGATGCTATCCTGCAATACCCAAGAAGAACAATCCATGACATTCGTAGTATTGTCGGCTTGTCGTAAGACGCAAGCGGCCTGCCAAGTGGCGCAACAATTCATGGATCTCATACCACGACAGTGCACCAATCCACACGTCACTTGTCGTGCGTCAGTTTCCAGCCCCAATGAAGACGGCCACCCTCCATACTCACCAAATCTTGCCCTTGTGACCTTCCTGTTTCCGAAGTTGAAACTGAAATACGTTGTTGAAAACACGTTGACACGCGAAGACTTCCAGCACTGCTTTCAGTTATGGACAAATTGCGGGCATCAGTGTATTCATGCAGAAGTGCATAATTTATAAGATTTTTGTTTTTCTTTCACATTCCGGGAATTTCTAAGTATCACCTCGTATGTATATGAATAATAAATGTATTATTTGTATTATTTGCATTTTATTTTCTTTTCACTTTACGTTGAAGTGATACGTGCCATACTTTACACCCCAAGATATGTACCCAACTACGTCATCCAATGTGACATCACAATTGCGACCATTCAAGAAGCTATTGCTCACCATAGTGATAAATATCGTGGCAGTGACACACCACCCAAATGTGCTAGCCAAACGGTTATTTAGTCAAAATGGAGAAATAAGACGATTGAAAAAATTCCACCCTCTGATCTAGAGACTAAACTTATATAATGCTGCTACAATCATAAATACATAGTTACATATAACCAAATGGACAAAAAGTATTTAGTTTTAAGAGCATGTATATTGTTTCATTGGAAATAGCCGACTCAAGTCACTTTGTTATTGTATCAAACTAATAGATTATTACTCTTATGTAGATTTCTAAATAAAAGGAGTTAAAGGAAATTTCTTTTTGAGTAAAAGCATACCTATGTAATAAAAGCAAGTTAAGTTATTAAGCAACAGCACATGTAAATAAGACTTTAATTTTTTTATTTTAGCACGAAATTTGTTAGAATTAAAATATTTAAGAATAAGATGTCATACAATTTGTCAAATACTTTGTTGATCATTTTCTTTCAAAAAGTATGAACAATACAGATTGATTGTGTTTGCGCTGCATTGGACAAGGCCTTTGCTAAGATAAACCATTCTGTTTTGCCTGGAAGACTTGCTAAAATTGGTCCGCAAGGTAATTTCTTTAAGTGGCTTCATTTACTGTAACTTCTTCAGAAATGATTAATATATACTATACTAATACCATACTAATGTAAAGAGCGATCGGCGAATAGACGTGTGTAAGATTGATAATGCTGACCGAACGGGTGCACAATATTCTGCACAAACATTTAAATATGAAGAAGCTAAACGCGTTTGCTTACTATAGAGCAAATGCAAATTCGTGTTCAATTTCAAATGACTATGTGACTAAAAACTACATGACGATCTTTTAACCATATATCACCGTAGTGATGTATTCAGATGAAACCTGGATACATCATTTCAAAGACGTAATCTTTATTGGTGGTTTACAGAATTACAATAATTGGTTAATATTATGCTGACGCACTGACACATTTCGATTCTGAACTGAAGAAAAAATGAGAGCATTTATTAAAAAAAAGTTTTATTCCATCAGAATAACGCTCCTTCTCTTTCATCTGCTATGGCAACCGCTAAATTTGTAAAATCAAGAACCCGTCAAACCTCGCATATTTAGCAGTCCGAGTGATTTTTTCTAGTTTACAAACTTGAAAGAATGGCTTGGTAGAAAAAGATTCGGGACAAATGAGGAGGCAACTAATGCCTATTTTGACGGACTTTCGAAAGGGTTTAAAAAATTGGCCAAATATATGGAATTGGTTGCGAATTATTGCGAAAATGAATATATACTCTTTACTCTAAAAGAACTATTTCATTAAAGAATTTCTCTCCCGTAAAATTACCCTCATACAAACATATGTGTGATAAAAATTCATCATTGTAACATATTTTGAAAGTATATACAGGGTGAGTTTTTTTTAATGTTTAGCATTGGGATCATTGGGAAACTACTGGAGATAGAAAAACGCTTAAATGGGGAAAGATGCGCAGTTTTACGAGGTTGATTTAAAACTGCTTTTGTTTCTCCGATAACTTTCATGGCTTATTAGATATTCAAAGAAAACTAAATTTTACGATTTTAACATGCGTAGCATCGTTAATAGCAATTTTAGAGAAAAAGTGTGCAGACAAAAGTTTTAGACAATTTTACGCCAAATAAAACTATGTAGCTAATATTTTTTTTTCGTTCACCATTATCGAGTTATGACACAAACTTGTGTTTTTTTAAATGGAAACCATAGTTGGTTTTGACATAATTAAAAAGTTTTTTTTTTTTTACTTTTTAATTACTTAATTTTTACTTTTAATTTTTACTTTTAAGTTAAGTTAATTGTCAAACATTGACAATTAACTATTAATTAATTTAATTGTAACTTAACTATAAGCGGTGCAAACGGCCGTTAATCATAAGTTTGCATTGGCTAGGGAATTTTCTAACGTAGAAAAGCGTGATATAGTTGAATGTTACATTCAGTGCCAGAAAAATTTTACTAGAGCTGCTGAAGTTTATTTTGAAAATTATTTTGATCGACGTCAGCCGTCGCTACCTACTTTTAAGAGATTATGGGATAATTTAGCAGATTATGGTTCGTTCGTTAAACCAAAATCAAAAAAAGGCATGGATGCAGATAGAGAAATAAACATATTAGCAAGTGTCGGTCAGAATCCATCTACATCGACCCGACAAATTTCAACAGAAATGGGCTCCTCTCAACGCACTATTGTCAGAGTGTTGAAGAAGCATAAATTTCGTCCCTACAAATCATCAGTATCACAAACTTTACATGAAGGTGATAACATCAGACGAATAGCTTTTTGTAGATGGTTTAAAGATCAGTATCAAAACGATCCACACTTTTCAATGAAAATATTATGGACTGATAAATCTCGTTTCACAAATTGTGGAATGTTTAATAGGCACAATGAGCACATATGGTCTCAAACAAATCCACTTCACGTTGAACATAGGAGACCACAAATTAAATTTGGGTTTAATGTTTGGTGTGGTGTTATAGGATCAACTGTTCTTCCTCCTTTTATTTTTGATGGATCACTAACTGGCAATCGTTATCTTAATTTTTTACAACAAGATTTCGAGGAAATGTTAGATAATTTAAATTTAAGAACCCGAGCAATGCTGCAATGGTTTCAACATAACGGAGCGCCTCCGCACAATCAACTGAATGTTAGAAAATATTTAAATTTGAACTTCCCTAATCAATGGATAGGACGAAATGCACCCATTGAATGGCCGGCTAGATCCCCTGATTTATCAGTTTTGGATTTTTTCTTGTGGGGTGTATTAAAGGACACGGTATACAAAAGAACATATGAAACAATCGACGATTTAAGAGAAGCTGTCTTAGTTGCTTTTAATAACATCGATAGGCGTAAAGTCCGCAATGCTACAAATTCTGTTGTGAAGAGATGCAATTTGTGTATTAATAATAATGGAGGTATCTTTGAACATTAATAATGTTATGTGCCCTTAATAAAAGTTCTTATAGTTTTCATTTTATTACTACATAAGATTTCGAAATAAGTTTTCATTTGGTTTGTATTTTATCAGTTCGAAATTCAATTGTTTTCCATAAAAACCATAAAAATGTCTATATCCTCTTTATTTTTTAAAACAACCATATCAAACCTTATATCATTGTAATCAGCAAAAAATAATCTTTTTAATGATGTCAAAACCAACTATGATTTCCATTTAAAAAAACAAAAGTTTGTGTCATAACTCGATAATGGTGAACGAAAAAAAAATATTAGCTACATAGTTTTATTTGGCGTAAAATTATCTAAAACTTTTGTCTGAACACTTTTTTTCTAAAATTACTATTAACGATGCTAAGCATGTTTAAAGAAAATCGTAAAATTTAGTTTTCTTTGAATATCTAATAAGCCATGAAAGTTATCGGAGAAACAAAAGCAGTTTTAAATCAAACTCGTAAAAGTGCGCATCTTTCCCCATTTAAGCGTTTTTCTATCTCCAGTAGTTTCTGAGATCCCAATGCTAAACATTCAAAAAGACTCACCCTGTCTATTGGTAATAATTGCGGAAATTGCCTTCTGGAAGTAACCTTGTAATGTTTTCATTTAAATTGGTTTAATAAAACAGTCAAATAGACGTACATTTTTAACCAATAAATTATTTCCTTTAAATGTTAAACACGCAAATCTCACCACTTTACTTTGCAGGAGAAATAACGTAATAATGATTGATATACGCGTCCACGTTTAATATATTTTATGTATGTATATATATAGGTACGAAGGTAGGTTAATTGCGTTGCATGTTACATTCTGTATTTAGAAGTGTTATTGGAACATACAATTTTACGTTTGGTTCATACCAAAATATATTTCGTTTAGCAGTAAACTTGTTCTTTTATTTTTCATAAGTTATACTAAAAGTGTCAATTAATTTATAAAATAAATTTATTTTATAAGTAACAAGTAAGAATTTTATTTTTTTTAAATTATTGTTTAAAATGATTCAATGTGGTTATATGCAACTTTCAAATGAATGCCCTGACTCCAAAGTGCTTTAATACGAACTGCTAGAGGCCGTGCAAAATCGGAAGAGACCAGCACAGAAACGTATTTTAAACTTAAAAAGAAATAGGATGAAGAAATGAGTAGAATACAAGTATTATAAATCATCATGAAAACATTGACCACCAAATTCAAATAATATTCTTCTTTCGTATGGCTAGAATTAGCTTGATATTTTACTTTGAAATTTTGATGTTTCGAATGCACATATAAACATAAATACAGTTTAATAGAAAAGTGTAATAACATCTACAAGTATTTAACGATACTCTTTAGTTATGTTTATTTTGAAGTAACAACTGAACAATATACAAATTCAATAAGCAAAAATTATCCAGAAATTAGAGTAAATTTTATGAATTGTATAATAAAGATAAAAATATTTTGTTTTTTATTTTGATTATCAATATCAGTTTTGTAGTAAATAAATAGGGAATGGATGAATACTGTTTCTAGTTGTAATGGCAGACCGCAGAAAATCAACAAAATTATCTTTCGTATACAAAAGTCGGATAATACAGGTACAGCTCACCGATTTTCATGTGGCCGGTTAGAAGTACCGCCCTCGAGATGCGCACGAAATTCATAGGTAGGGGAACCTCTGGCATCCCTTATTATCCCTTACTACGTCTCAATGTACGACTCGCACAAAGAGTTTGCATTTCTTTTTTCCGAATACTGTCTCTATCTAACACTGACCTTACTTGACGCACGTACAAATTCTCCCACCGGCCACATGAAAATCGGTCAGCTGAACCTACATGCCACATATTAAACAGAAAAGGGCTCGCATATATAGAGCAACAACGCTGACATTTAGAAGAAGAGAAATGTCATGTTAGGAAAGCACTAGAGAAAATTGATACAGCAACGTTGTTGAGATACAATGAGTAATAAAGGTGTAACCAGAAAAAAGAAAACTACCCAAAGGATTCGTCTATCTACCATATGTTTCTGGCGTCATGGAGAAAATAGCAAGGATATTAAGAATAAAATCATATACAATCAATAGAACATAATTGTAATGTTACAAGTAATTTCTGCAGTTGCGTCTAGACGCAGTACAAACCTTAGAGTAATGTAATTAAAAAAATACAACAGAATTATCATATTAATCTAAATTAGTTAAAATCATCTCAACATGAACTGAAAAAGTAGTCTAATTAAAATTTTTGCGACATTTACAATTTTAGAAACACTGCAAATACAGAGCTTGTATGATATTAATCACCAGAACTAATGAATTCCCAAATTGTATTAATAAATAGACTGATTATTTTACAATATTTGTTGTTATATTTATGGGATCAATTACTTCTTTTTTTTATTAGAGAAATTTCTCTTCCTAAGCAAAAAAATCTTAAAATTCTATTAAATTTCCTAGCATAATTTAAATTTACCTATTATCAAATCGTTTATATCCTCGAGCAATCATTAATTTTGGATAACCGGCAACTAATTTTATTAATGATCTAACACTTAATATAATTACAAAATATTTTGTATTCTGTTTGTACATAGAATTAATAATTATGTTGTTGAAGAACAGATATATTTCTAAATTTTATTTTCATATAGGAATCGATTGAATTCCATTCTAGAAGCAGTACAGCAAAAAGTAGTTTTACAATATTATGCATATGGTAATTTATAAAAATTCACAATTAATAAGCAAAAGACTTAATCAATGCTTATTTGGAAATCTTATGATTAAGTTTGTTAACTTGAAAATTGTTTATAGATCAAAATAAAAATAACGAATATTACTAAATAATAGCCTTGCAAGAGTATTGTATTATTTTTAATTAAACATTGCTTGTTTAAATATATGTATTACTACTTTGATATACCGGGTGTCCTTGAGATAAAATGACAACGTATGAAAACTGGAAAGATGTAATTATATATAATATAAATCCAAAATATTTTCTCAAAATTATATTTTGGATTTACATTCTATTTAATTACATCTTTCCATTTATCATATGTTGCCTCTTTAATTCAAGGACACCCTATGTTACATCTGGTCGGGAGTTCTTTTATGTTTTGGTTTTCTAGAAGCATTGAGCATAAATCGTTAATTTGTTTTCAAGAACTTTTTGTGATAAGGTTAAAACTTCCTGTCTATACTAACAACATACGCAAAATGAATATTACAGCCGTGAATAAGCACTGTTTACAAACCAAAAAGATGCCTTAATAAAATTCATTTAAAACACTGTTGTATATTGTATGAATTTCAAAGGAGAAGCAAAGTGTCGGTTACATTGGAAAATTTGCCTTGTATTTTACGAGTAGACGTTATAAATGTAATATTGTTCGCGAAGTTTAAGAAAGATTAATTCACTTCGGATGGTGAACTTCGTTCCCTTCAACCTTCAAGGATTTGACGTTTTACGATAAAAATTGAAACAAAAACGTGGATTTAACATCAGAGTAGCTTGGTGAGATGTTCAATATATTGCATTCGACAATTCTGGAACATATTTACAATTTATGATTTGTTTTAAAATATGCCATGTAGATGCTGTATGAATACGTGGAGTACAAACTAATGGACTAGGTTGAATTTTTGTGCGAGATGGAAATGATCAATTTTCGTGTTTAATTACACGAGATAACGGAAGGTCAACTCCGTACCAAAACACTACCGAGGGAGCTGGACGGAAATTTTTCAGCCATCCTAATTCATTGTAACAAAAAAGAAATTAAAATAAGTACCGGGTTAATAACCGGACATTATCCTTTAAGGAAGCATCTGTACAGCATGGACTTGGTTAGCGAACCCTGGTGTAGGAGATGTGAAAAACAGGAGGAAACTAGCCTTCATGTAATATGCACGTGTGAGGAACTGAAGGAACTCAGACAGAAATATTTCGGGAGAGATCTATTGGATCCTTCCAGTGTACTCAAACTTCCCCTGAGGAGGATAGTGGCTTTTATCGAGGACACAAGACTAACAGAATGGAACTGAGAGATCTATTGGGGATAGTACAAAGAGCAGTGTGCTCAAGTGCCTGGACGTGCTGGCGTCCAACCCAAAACAGAAAAAGAATAAGACACGAGATAAAAAATGGTTTTATTACGATCATCCTATAAGAATGAGGACGTATGTATCGCCTGGGCAAAGAGTCCTAATAATTGCAAAGTCGAATTTCTAGCAGAATAAGTAAATGTTGTGCATTTAATAGGACAAAGTCATACATATCTATACAATCTTTTGCAATCGGTAGAATCATCACCGATTCCTTAAAGTATCTTCAATAAGCGAAAATTTAGATGCATCAAGGAAAGACGGCGAATTTTGGCCCATTACGGCAAGAATTGTTGTTTAATATGATAACACTAAACCACAAGGTTCTCTCCGACTAAAAAACGTTCAATGTGGTGTTACTATATCCACCATATGCTATATACATCATAACAAAAATTTTTAAATGAAAAACGTACTGAAAATGAATCTTAAGGGAGTACCTTAATGCCAAACCACAATTTTTTTTTCGAATAGAGTACTAAAAATGTACAAAATAATGAGTAATAAATTGGTGATTGATGTATTTATGTTTTAATCAATATATTCCAAATTAACATTAGTTTTATTTAATGAACATGACAGAAATATCCAAGAGACTTAAAAACAAAACTAAGATAATTAAACTATATCCTTAAAAAGGCGATTATATGTATTTAACACTAAAGTGTAATTGATTTTGGAAATTTTGATTACATTCATATTTACGCGCCAACAGAAATAATAAAATTTCTTTTTGTTTCACATGAATACGTAAAATATTTCCTTTATCTAACTGCGTAGCGGTACGCGATATAAAGGCATATCCAAGAATGTTGTGAACACGGTTCCCGACTTTTAAATCAAAAACTTTTCGTTTCTCATGGTTTGGTCTTTGCTCTTCTTCGTTTTGCTAAACGGTAAACACACGCTAACATCTCAGACAGACACCCGCGGTGTGCCACCGTTGCTATGTTGTGTGTATACCATCATCGCGTTTAAGGAATTTATTGCTAAACGCTCAACGATCAAAAGATGATTGCACGCGAAATGTCAATAACAATAATTAACTAATTGCTTTATTTGCATGCATGCATAAATAACGCGATTATATTATTATGTATCGTCCTCAGAACACATATTTATGTCCACATGTGTATTTACTTGTACATTCGTCTATGTATGCGTTACAAAAAAAGTATTGTATTGCTAATATATTAGCACTTAATAACTGTTTAGGATATCCACAGATAATTAGAAGATCACGAAAACTCTATTATTGATACTTATCTTTCTTTAGACATGATACGATTTTCTATAAGCAATGATCTATGTTATTCTAGTAATTTTTGTTCGTTGGGCAGGTTGCTATTAGTTCAAATAAAAATATCAGATGGCAAGTTCCGAAATAGGACGTACTACAGTTGCGTTCGAATAGAGTCGCTGATATTATCAAAATTCTACTCCTACGCTTCAAAATTGAACTTAAAGGCAACCATAGTCTTCCCGATCCACTATTTTAAGAACTTCTTTGTCTAATACACTCCAAAAAGTAAACAAACGTTAAAGTAACACCACATAAATTAATGGTTGCGTCGGAAGAAATCGGAAGATAACTATCTGACAATCCCACCACTCTGGTAGCAAAATTTTTCCAAAGCACGATCAACCTTTAGGATTGAAGGAGTTCATGTTCACTTATATGTTTTTAACTTCGTTCGTGCTGGACCTTCTGATATTATACATATTTTTCATCATCTGTAACCAGACGATCTAAAAACAATTCACCAGCAACCGTAATTCGCGGTTCAACTTATTCTTTTTATTTAACATGCGAGTCATTCACAATAAACTGAAAATGAGCTGAATTGCTTGATACAGGGAATTCCAAAATGCATTGACGGTTTCTAACATAAATAATAATAAATTTTTATTGGTTAAACATTAAAAAAATTACCTATAGCTCTGGGAGTTCTTTTATTTAAAAATTGAATGGCGTAGATTGCCTCCTTCTTCTCCTATACATTCTTCAAGCCATCGCACGAAATCATCAATCACTCTGCCTAGCATCTCTAGTAGAATCGCTTCAATTTCGTTTTGTTTAAGCTTTTCAAGATTACAGAGTCCATTATTATAGACACGACTTTTTAAAAATCTCCACAGAAAAGAGTCTGGCGCTGTTAAGTCAGGCCAGATTATGTCCCCATTGCGAGAAATTAAACGGGCGAGAAACATATCACGTAGCATATTAATACTGATTCTCGCCGTGTGGCTCGTTGCCACATCCTGCTGAAACCAGTAATTACCATCAAGATGTTCATACCTCGCCCGAAAAAAGTATCAATTACGTGACTATATCTTCCTGATGTTACTATTACGTTATGCCTATTCTCTTCAAAAAATATGGGCCAATAATTCCTGTGGCTGATAGCGCACACCAAACCGTTACTTTCGCTGCGTGACGTGTTCGTTCGTGAAGTTGGTGTGGGTTTATTGTTGCCCAATATCTAAAATTTTGTTTGTTAATGAAACCATTTAGATAAAAATGAACCTCGTTGCTCATAAACAGACAACGTGCAATATTGAGTTCACCAGAAAATAGATCTAAAAATTGTTTGCAAAACTCAAATAAATTTTGTCTATCTAATGGGCTTAGTTCTTGAACAAGTGCCAAGTTATAGATGTGGAATTTAATAAGCCTAAGTATTCTGTGAACGCTGGCTTTCTTTAAATTTAAGGCACGTGCATGTTGTGCAGTTGAGCATTGCGGACTCCTTGTAAAGGAAACTCTTACACGCTCACTATTTTCAGTCGGTTTGTTGAAATAATGATTTAATGTCTCCATTAAACGAAAAATCCAACGATCTAACAAGATTTTAATTGTTCCTCTAACTATATATTTTATTCATGCCAACGGAAATTGTATTTTATTTAACAAAAATTCATAACCTTAGATATTTTATTTATGTTAAGATATTTGTAAAGAAACGCTATGTGTATATTAAATAGAGTGTAAGCAATATTTTTCTTAAATATATACGTTCACAAACAGCGCCTAGTATCATTATACGGCGAGTGCTAATCTATTAAGTGTAAGAGTAATTTATACACACGAAGGCGGCCATCCAAATCACCAAGTCATTAATATTACACGACTATTGCTGTTTGCGAGAAAATTATAGAAAGTTATCTTACAAATGTTTTAACAATTTTGAAGATTATCAAGAATTAATTATAATTTTCCATACAGAGAGTTTCAAGTAACAAAGTTTCACGATCTGCTGAATAGTTTTATATAATAAAATAAATTATTTACCAGTATATATGCAAATATTAAAATAAAGATTTGTAGTTTTTATCCTAATAAATTTCTTCTATCTAAGTTTATCCAAACAAACATTCCGAATGTATTAAGATTGTATTGATATCATTTACTTACTTCTTATAATATACAATAGTAATAATTCATGCCTAACAATTATATGGGACATTGTCAGGCCATGAGTTATAATGCCCCCGCCTGTGGAGCGACTTAAGATTATTTCGTGGTCAGCGAGAAAGAAAATCATGAAAACAATATCGGACAGCAAGGTTCTGGGTTCGATTCCACGGCCGCGACACAATAAACCTGTACTCTCGACCTATGTGTAACTTATTGAAGCTTCGAAAGAATTAGGCCGCGTTACAGACAGGATTTCTGAATTCTTAATAAAAGATTACAAACATTGTCCCGAAACATTTTTTCATATATAAAATATAAAACTGGAAAGGAAATGGCTACCAGAAGCTTGTAAAATTAATTATTTATTAAGATATGTCAATAATCTTATCCTGCATTTAGAGACAATGCATTTTCGTATTATTAAACGCCCTAAATTTCATTACAGGAACAAGTCACAAAGAAGTTACTATTTTCGCAATAAAATTTGTCTAAAATCAAATTTTGGCATTTTCCTGACAATATGTTTTCTACAGTATGTTCACGGATCGAGGTTCAAAGAGGGAAAACTTCTTTATTTTGCATTTTACAAGAAAAATGTATTATTGATAAAAGTTTTTGCCTGTCCCGAAACGACCAAGTCAGCTTTAACCTTTTCAAATTTTCTTTTAGTTTAAGATAAAAATCGAAAAATTGGTCGTTTTATTTGAAAATTTTTTAAAGTCCCAGAAATTAAGTTGCGTTGTCATCGTAATTACCGATATTTATTTATCTAATTAACTGTCACATAGAAAAATCAACCATAATCGTTGAAAATGTTGTCAAAAGACCAACGAATTTACCTAATTCAATGCTATGGCAAAGGTAATAAAGCGATCCGTCGAGTTGTCGAAGAATTTAATCAAAAGTTCCCGGATATTTACATCTCAAATAGAGGTACACGAGCATTGGTAAAAAAATTCCTATCCACTGGTTCCATACTGGATGTAAAGAAAAGCAAAATAGCACGCGATGGACACGACGCCGCCACTCTTCTTGTAATGGATTCAGTACGGAACTATCCCAAACTTTCTTTGCGGCGCAGATCAGTCCATCTGGGAATTAGTAAATCGCTCATTCAAAAAATTTTGAAACAAAGGAAGTTCCATCCCTACAAGCCCATTTTTAATCATGCATTAGAACCCGGAGATCCTGCGAAACGTTTGTATTTTTGTCTGTGGATGGGCGCTCAAATCATGGGTAATCAATACTTTTACAGAAATATTATTTTTTCTGATGAGGCCACGTTTTCTACTAATGGTACTGTTGCATCTCAACATGTGAGATATTGGAGCGATTACAATCCGAATTTTCGCATCCCACACAATCGACAATATTCGGCAAAAGTTAATGTGTGGTGTGCAATTTCTTACCCTGGTATCATTGGACCATATTTTTTTGATAATACTGTCAATCAGCATACGTACTTGGATATGCTGCAAAATTTTGTTCATGAACGTTTGGGCGATCTACCGATTAATTACCTCGCAAGGTGTTATTTCCAACAAGATGGTTGTCCGGCTCATTATGTTAGGATTGTTGTCGAATGGTTAAATCAGCAATTTGGACAGAATTGGATAGGTCTAAATGGTCCCGTGTTATGGCCACCAAGGAGCCCTGATTTAACAATGGCTGATTTTTATCTTTGGGGTCGTTTGAAGCAAATAGTTTATGCAAATTATATTCCTCCAAACGTAGAAGATTTAAAGGAGAGGATTAAAGACGCTGTGACGTCTTTAACTCTCGAAGAAATTTGAAGAAGTTATACTGAATTTCGCCGACGGCTAGAATTGTGCGTTGAAAAGGGCGGTGAATGGATTGACTAAAATAGTTATTAGTTATATCATTTTTGTTTTTGAGTTTATGAAATTAAAATCTACTGACTTGGCAGTTTCGGGACAGGCAAAAACTTTTATCAAGAATATATTTTTGTTGTAAAATGCAAAATAAAGAAGTTTCCCCTCTTTGAACCTCGATCCGTGGACATACTGTATATTTACATTGCTCTGATAATAATTCTTTCTCAGCATATCCCACAGCATTACTCTCAAGAACTTTCTGGCGAATGTATTCACAATACATACATACGCTTTGCGCATTATAAGATTTAATTTTATACTTAAAATTCGTGATAATTTGATATTAAAATAGACGTGGCATGTTCTCTTTACGTTGAACCTTCTTAGCAAGCCATGATATTTTCTTACAAATTTTGTATCTTACCCTAGGTATTTACAAGCTTAATGACAGAAACAGTTGAAAAATCAAATTGAGTATTTTTAAACTACAAAGGTTTAAAGTTATCATTTGCTCAGGAAATCATGGAATTGAAAAAAAAGCATTATCAAGCTGTCATTTTGTACAATTTTCAACGTCGCCTAAGCTGCGAGGAATGTGTTGAGTAAATCAATCTGATATTTGGTGACAAGTGATCTTCCTTAACTACCGTAAGATGAATAAATTTCAACATGGTTTCAGCAAATGCCAAAAAGGTTGTTACCAAAAAAGTTACCAAATTATAAACAAACATTTCAAGAAGCTTCTTGATTTCTTCTATATTTATTTATTTGCTCTCTATCTTTTATAAAACATTTCTCTTACAATTTTCTTGTTTTTAGTACACATGTATATGAAGCCTTTTGTTGTAAACAAAACATCACCCTTATTCAACCAAACATTCGATACTGATCTGTCAACATTAGACTAACTAAACTACTAAATTTTTACTTCAAAAATCATTAAACTATTTTATTATAATTTGATATATGTCTTCTGAAATGTTACGATATTGTCTAAGCTAAGACAATATATACGTACTTTCAGGATTATTTGTAAATTCAATATGTTTGCATTTATTACGTTAGCTTGAGTCCAATTATAATAACAAACGCGATCATTAAGATGGTTTAAGTGTAGATACCGAAAATGAATTGTTACGTAATTATTTCAGTCATAGTTCATTCTTCATTCTAGTCATGACTGAAACATTCTCAAGTATCTATGTAGATCCATTTTCATTCCCTCTATTATTTGTTCAGTGTGAGCTAATAATTTGGGGTTTTCCGCCGTAAATGCTTTGATTCTGTATTTATGTATGTTATTTGCATGTGCAGTGTAAAATATGCATTATGGTGATTTTTAGACTCCTTTAGAAGTGTTCGCTTAAGTAACTTTATATCATCAGTAAAATGGGTTAGTAGACGAGCTTTACATAACCCCAGTTCATCCCAGATTTCATTAAGTCAATATTCTCAATAATGGATTAAGAATAAGGTAGAACCATATAAAACTGAAGCCACAGATTTTATTATTTCCACACTTTAAAAGTTTCGAAACAAAACAATATTTGTTTAACTATATCCCGGTGTTAATACTGGCAGTTTCTGTACAATAGATTTTACACGATGTAATTTGGAGAATTATATTATTAGTCAAATAGGACGTAAAAGTCTAGGATATACCTGCTAACATAACTACAGGGATGTTATAATAAATACCTGTGTTAAAGAATTCAATGCAATTGTTGTGTAAATTTATTTCTGGACATAATCTCCTATACACTTAATCCAGCAATGTTCTAACTTTTTTAAACCATACAAATAATAAGATTTGTCGCAAACTCTGCAAAAGAGGCCTCTGTTTCGGTTATGACTTTTTCGCCAAACTATTTTTTAAATTTTCGAAAAAGAAAAAAATCACAGAGGGGCAGATGTGCCAAATATGGTGGACGTGGCATCAATTCGTATCGTAAATAGATTACTTTGCTGATGAGTGGGCGTAAATAGACTAGTTTTGCTGTCGCAGTTACTGCTGAATGGGCCGAGATACTACCATGATGGTAGTGAATTGTTTTGTTCATTAGGTGGGGCCTTTTTCTCTTCAGTTCAGCGTCGATTCGGTCCAATAAATAAGGATAGTACTGTCCCGTGATCGTCCTTCCCTTCTCCAAATAACCAATCAAGATTATGCCTTGCGAATCCCAAAATACTGCCGCCATAACTTTTCCGGATGATAGAATCGTCTCCGCCTTCTTTGGTGCCCGTTTGCAACTGTGCCAACTGACCTTTGTTTCCGGGCTTGTAGTAATGTATCCATGTCACATCTAAAATCACATAGCATCACAGAAATTTACTCGTATTGCGCTTAAACATCTTCAAATATTACTTGGTTATCATGCGATTCCATTTTTGATCAATCGTCAGCAGATGCGGGCACCCACTTCGCCGACAACTTTCTCAATCTCAAGTTTTCGTAAAGAATATTTTGCACACGTTCAATTGAGATGTTTACCATATTAGTAATCTCTTTAATCTTCATCCGGTGGTCTGGCAACATTAGATCACGAACTTTCACCGATCACGAACGATCACGAACATCGTCCGTAGTCACCACATGGGATGACCTAACCGCTCCTCATCAAAGATGAACGTTCGGCCATACTTAAATTCATTAAACCAGTGTCTGATGGTTGTCATCGAAGGCGCATGGTCCTTATAAACAGCGTCTAACTTCTCTTTGATTTCTCTACACGTTTTCCTATCCAATAAAGAAATCACGCCACTGACCGGCATTTGTTTTTTTTTTCATGATTTCACAAATACATTAACTTGCTCACTTTCAACAGCTCTCAAAACAAGATTACTCGATAAATCTCTCCGAAATATTTCAACTAAAGAATAGTACTCACAGACGGTAATGTACATTTTGACACAAAGTGACATCCGTCTCCAAACACAGGTACTTCTGATACTATCCTCGTATATTACTCTCACTTTTTTAGATAAATAAGCCTTCTATTCTTCTAATTAGTTAAATTCCTATACGAATTTACCATGATTAATGTACATTAGAAATACATTTACACTACTTCTTTGTAATGACCGTGTTCAGATAAAAGATACGAGCAATTTGCATAAAGAAACATGTTTTCCTCTAGATTCTGTAATTTCATTTGACTAAACGCAATATTACATGGCAGATAGTACATGAACACGCATGTTTATAAACTCTAACAACATAAAGCACCGTATTAAGATCAAAACATTATAGATACATAATTAATCATAGGGTTAATCGCTTCATGAATTGTAGTTTTCTTATTTCTTTATGCTAGAATTAGATATCGATGTGAAATCGACATTACCAACTTAACGACTTCTTAATGATATTCTAATCTCAAGTTGGTATTCTTTATAAACCCTAAGTGCATATAATTTGGTTCTCTCTAATAAGAATATCGAATCTCTAACAAAGTATGTCCTTCGGAACTGTTACGTAAAATCAAGTAAAATCTTTCACACACCACATTCAATACTCTAAAGTGATACGTACATCTGCATATGTAAGACACTTTTTAGTTAAGCACCAAAATGAATATACAGAGTTGCAAGCAATCTTTGGTGTTCCACAGGGAGATGTGTTGAGATCTTCGCTTTCGCTATTCAACAGGTATAGGTATCATTTTATCAGAATTTGAGCGGAGGTGCAACATCAAATTCAAGTGTCAGTTAGGCAGAACAGTAGCAGAAACGGTTCAACAACAAGTGTATGAAGATGACGTTCTGATGAAATCTGCTACAAGTGGTAAAAATGTAGTAAAGCCGGCTGAAGAAAATCTTCGCAGTCGGAAACCGTCAATATCTGCGAATACAGACATGATTGCCAAGGTTCGTGCCATTCTAGTGCCGAGCGCAAGATTATCTTCGTACGGTATCTCGTACGGTTATCGTAACAGGGCAACTAGGAATGATACGCGTATGTCCGAAGTTAGTATAACACACGCTGATATATACAAGGTTAGGCAAATGTATGGATCCATTCGAATATCTTTAATATGGCTACTTAGATTTTAATAAAGCTTACCCCAATTAATGAAATGCTAGTCGGGGATTCGATTATATTTATATCCGAATCATATTTCCGGTTTAGTCGGAAATGATGTTAACTTTTTCATTTCAAACGAAACAGCCTGTATATTTTGACGAATTTCTATCGAACTCCCAGAAGTTCAGCAATAATAAGGTGTGGTATCCTTTTGTTCAACAACGACGAAGATATTTATTTAATTAAAACTGATATTATAAGATCATGTTTATGTTTAGTAAGCCATGGAATTAAAATTCAGTAATTGACTTAAACTGTCAGAATTTACTTTGTAGATGGCCAAATATTAATAATAAGGATGTTTCATTTAAAATAAAAAAATTAACATTGTTTCCGGCTAAACCGGAAGTCTGATTCGGATATAAATATACTCATTGAATCCCCGATTTACATTGAATTAATTATGGAAAGTCTTATTAAAATCTAGGTAGTCATATCAAATATATTAGAATCGATCTATATATTTGCCTAACCCTGTACAATAAAAATTGCATTATGATAATGGGTTAAAGCTTCTGTCAGTAAAACAAATTCCAGTGGTGCTACAACCGCCTTGCTCGCCTGATCTGGCTCTTGTTGACCTTCGCCTATTTCCCACTATTAAAATAGGGTTTCAGCGGTGGATGACACTAAAAATAATGGACAGCTGTTTTGCGGTCTATACCAAGATACGAGTTCCAGCAATGCTTTTAAAATGGTTAGAACCATGAAAGCATGTGTGTATGTGCAGACGGATAGGTACTTTGAAGGTGACTAGGATCGCAGTTGGTATTATATTTACCTAACCAGTCTATTGCTCTCTAATATTTAAAAGTTTCCATCCTAGCCTAGTTATTTCTTCTTACATTATATCAGCTGCTCGGCTATTGTTCTTCATATTGTTTGTCAAAGACAATGTCTCGCTTCCGAATAACACAATGAGCTAGAAATTTTTGTTTGAACTGCAATTTTTCTTGTTTTTTTGAAGAAGACCACACATTTTTCAAAACGAATTATCTACGAAACAACGTTGTAGCCGGTATAATTGTATAGTCTGGAGGTCGACTTCCACCTCCAACATTGTAATCCTTGACAACCTTCAATTCGAAGTGTTACGCAGGAACATCAATTCTACGCAGCTTGTAATAAATTAAATCGTACGCCAAAAAACGTGGAAAGAGTAACTTAGAGACTGATTTTCTTGGAGGTAAAAATTTGTTAATTGTAATGAACAATATTTTGAGAAAATATGTAAAATTTGCGAAATGGAATATTGCTTTTTAATGCAGCAGGTTCAACATTAAAGGAACATGCTTTGTTTGTAAAGAACTTTACAAGCATAAAAGCCTTTTCACTGTAACAAGAAAAACTAAGTAAACGTGAACGAACTTGTTACAAATTATCAATTTAAATTAGTATACATCATTTTATAACAATTGCAAAAGTTTAATTTTCTGTTCCCATGAATATATAAAATGTTTAAATAGATTAAAATTATTTAGTCAATTATTTATTAAAAATTAGGGTGTCAGAAGTATTATGAGAGTAATATCGCTATGGTTAATATTTTTTGATAGAGGTCGAAATAGTATATTTTAAAAGACATTATAATAATATGTTGAGTTAGTTTTCGATACAATATATTCAACGGTCTAATACAAAACCTACTGCAATAAAATATAAAATAAATAATTAAGTGTTGCTTATAGAATTAAACTAAATATAAAATTACTTTACATATACACGAGGAATCTTTAAATATATGTGTATCTATACAATGTTTGTGTACAAATACGATAGTAGATGTTATTGTGTGTGCTAGGTGGAAATGCGTGTTCTAAGTCTATAAAAGTGTATATACATATATATCCTGACGTTATTAATTCCACAGCAACCTGCTGTCCCGGTTAATAGAAATGGCGGTATATAAATCTGTCGCAGGTTCTGATTCTCCATTGTCTCCATTGTGGCCAACTTGATTGGATTATATATTTTATGCCTGTCAGCTATAGAACTATAATTTCTCTTGCACACACTATTATAGTTCAAAGTCTAATAATACTCCGACGCTTATACACACAGATACAAAGTTAAATCCTAACACATAAGCTATGCAATAAAATGTGCAGCTAATATATTTCACGTAGGCTAAATTTTAATAACGGATTTTAATATTAAATAGACAATCTACAGTTTCTTATTTTCGGGAGAGCGAAGTTTGGTACAATTTACTTATTTATAATTAATATGTGGTAACCTTTATAAATGTTTTTGTTTTATAATTATTATTTGAAAGGTTTCAATCATTATTCACTATACTATATCCAAATGAATGACGAAAAAAGATATTTTGAGTAGACGTTTCTATTAAAGTTTATAAAATGTCATTTAGAAAATTTCATTCGCCTAAGATGTGCAAAGAAAAAAATTTGTATTCGCACACATATACTCACATGAGATCAAAACATATACAGTATAGCAGCACATATTCTATAAACAATCTACTTTCTCTTAAATGTACATATAAATTAGTAAAATCATTCAGAAAGGATCAATTTTTAGTTAAAACATTTAATTGGATGGTAAAACTGAATTACTAGGATTGGTACTATTTTGCATATCAAGAAATTCCCGGAATGCGAAAAAAAACACTATAAATTGTTCTTAGAACTTATGTACTACCATCCTCTTTAAAAGTGCTCTCCTTCCGCAACCGATCCCAGCGACTTATCCATGACTGGATGCAGTGCTGGAAGTCTTCACGTGTTAACGTATTCAACGCTGCCTGCAATTCGGTCTGTACCTCCTCAATCGTCTCAAAATGGCACCCCTTGAGCTTTAGTTTCAACTTCGGAAACAGGAAGAAGTCACAAGAGCAAGATCTGGAGAGATATAGCAATCTCACAAAAAGTTATTGGTTGCGTATGGCGATAGTTTGGTAAATTTCGTTCTGTTGCTTTTTACTTAAACGTGAATCACACTCCAGTTATCCAGTTGAAGTTAGCGACGACTAAATTATAGCAACAATCATTTTATCACATTCATCTATTAAAAAGCATTTAAAGCGACTAAAAACAGAAAGAAATTAATTTAACACAATCCATTAACATCTCCGATTCCTCTTATAAAAGGTAACGAAATTCTGAAACCCTTGAATTTCTGAAACCCTTGAAAACAGACGATTAAAAATGATAGAGGAACCAACACAAACAACATCAAAAGCTGATATTAATCAAAAGAAGGTTATTTTATCAGTTTGGTGTGATTACAAAGAAATCGTCTACTTTGAATTTTTTCCATGCAACCAACCAATTAATTCGGATCTGTATTTTGAATAATGCGATTAAATAAGAACCACCGACCTTGATAAAAGGTTATAGCTATTTAAGTCACAAGGAATGTAAGGACGTATTAACATTTTAAGTAAGCAAATACAAGCTGAGGCGAAGCCGAAGCTTATTGCCTACCAAGAATGTTAATAGTCGATACATTTAGTGTGACTCGTTTTGGTTTATCACCTGTCAGAATTAATTTTGATTTGAAACCCTTTTCATGGATCGTGTTACCTGTGTTATCATGACATACAATGACAATAGTTGACATTATAAACAAACCGAGAAGATTATTGGAAATTGCATGAAACCCTCGAAATCAATTCAAAATGGAGATTTATGCAATAGAAAAAGCCGTAAAAAATCGTAATTTTGTATATATTTCATCATAAAAATATTCAGTTTAAATATTCCTAATTTTTACTCGAAACAAACTTTGAACCAGGATCATGAGTTGTGCATTATTATTCTAGGAATTTTCATAATAGTCTTAAGTTACGTTTTCAAGACGAAACTACAAACGCATGTTATAGTCGACTTACATGCTATGATACTAGGGTTATATCACTGATTTACATGATTGGCGGCGAGAAAAAGTTATTATGTTTCACCACAACAACGCACAGATCGCACATCTCTGGTCCTTGACAGAAATGATTGGTTGGGATGCGTTGTTACCTCCATCAGTACACTTAATTCCGCACCACCAGATTATAATTTATTTTGTTCTTGTAACACTTTTTGAATATTAAAAATTTTAATAAGGATTATGGTGTTAAATCTCACTTGATTCAGTTTTTCTGCCAATAGAAACCTTCCTGATAAATGACAAAAGATAATTAACTAAATTGGATAACATATTGCAGAATTAAAATATTTCGGTCGCTAGAAAAATGGTGTTTAATTTTCTTAAGAAGATTCACAATTACTTTGCCAAACCAATATATTGCCTTCGGAAACTTTTAATTAAAGCTTTGTTATATGAACGTACAACAACTGGCACATATTCTTTCAAAGAGCTTAACATAACCCATATTGCAATGATAACATATTGAAATAAGTAAATGTAAGTGATGGATTTTACTAGTTATATTTCATGCCATATTCTCGATCTATTCAATAAGTACCATAACAATTAATGCTTTACAAATTTAAAATAATAACTTCGTTAAATTAAGAAACGGTTGTTAATGCTGGTTTCCATTAATTACTGTGATTAATATTTTATATTTCACAATAATACGTAGAAAGTGCTGAAACATCCTCTGATGGTTATGATAATGTACGTTTAAACTCTTAGTTGCCTTCAGATGAAAATACAGTAAAACAAAAAGAATAAATTTTCTTACTAATCTAGAAGTAAAAAGTCTTCGGTGAGAAAAGAAAGGGTTCTTAAATTTTAAATTACATATTCGTCAGCTCCATCTACAAATATTAAATCAAAATTCAATTTGATAAGCTCTACTCATCGAACCGTTAACAACATATTACATAAGCACACAAGTGTTCTCTTACTGTTACGCTCAAATGTAAATCCTCAACAAAAAAGGAACACTCTCAAAAAGATAGAAATAAAATTACCTTAATTTTATTGCGCGCGTTGACTGTGTAATGCAACAGTAGTAATTTGGACCCTAAATTTTTGTCGCCGGTTCACTTTATTGCATTTCATCCGGAGGTTGGTAGGGGGGATATTCGAAAAAGAAAAACGCAAAAACATCGAGCACGGTTGTAGACATGCTGATGATTTTTAAAATGTCTTCCAACGACCAAAAAATATGTTCAATAACTGAATTAAAATGCCGCATCTTGTAGAGAGAAAGCAGCTGGGGCTCCCGAATGGCACAAATGACTAACACGGTTTTGTTTAGCGCGACGGAAAAACGAACTGTCATGCGATTTAGGGGAACTCGGAAGCACTCACACTTCGATTTAGCCGACATTTGATGACTTTGTCGCAATGCTGAACTGACAGAAAAATAAATGTACTTATAATAAATCACAGAACAACGTGAAATATCTCGAGATGATTTATCGAATTTTTAATTAGCCCAAGGATTTAGCTAAAAATATTTGAAATTATAGAAAGTACAAACAGACATAATGAAATTATATTATCTAAAACCTACCATTTCCAAAATTATCAAGTTATTGTTACAACTATTAGTAACAATTTACACTCTCGTTCTATTGAAAATTGCATTAAATTGTTTAAATTTAAATGATTGCACGTAAGTCTTTTAAAAAAATTATTTGTCTTGATCTGCAAACCACTCCTTAATGGTAGATATGACTACATCATGCGTGGAAAATCTTTTACTTTTTAAAGGCTTTTGAGTTTAGGGAATAGATAATACGAGGTCTGACCAATAAGTAATGAGACTGATTTTTTAGCCGCGCTTGTGGTAATACTGCGACCCTGAAAGTTAAGTCGGTTAATCTCCCATCCCTCCTCTATCGATACATGTGCGCGCGACTCTCGTACGTTCGTTAGTACTCCAGCTGTGTTTAACTTGCGACAACGTGTTTGTAAAGCATGTCACGAATCTGGAACGACGTAATATTGAACAGCGATTAAATTTTGCGTTAAACTCGGCGATTCTGTTATGAAAACGTACGGTAAATTGGTCAAAGTGCTCTGTGCTGAAGCCGTGAGTCGTGCTCAGGTGTTTCGATAGCATAAAGATTTTAAAAATGGTCGTGAGAGTCGGGGATGAACCGCGAAGTGGGAGGCCCGTTGAAGCTCGAACTGACAACAATATTCAGCGTGTGCGCACCCTCGTGCATCAAGATCAGCGGCTAACCATTCGAATGTTGGCTGATGAACTTAATTTTAAACGAGAGACCGTCAGAAAAATTCATCATGACAATGCTCCATGCCTTCAGTGTGTCGCAGTTTTTGACCTCTAAAAACATCGCAGTGTTGCCGCAAGCGCCCTATTCGCCGGATATGTCACCATGTGACTTCTTTTTGTTCCCCTAAACAAAATTGGCCGTGAAAGGAACGCATTTTGGGTCCATAACTGACATGCAGAAAGCCGTGACGAGGGTACTCCAGGGCATTCCAGTCGAAGCCTTCCAGAAATGTTACGAAAGCTGGAAGAAACGTTGGAACCAGTGTGTAGTTGTGGGAGGGGAGTACTTTGAAGGGGATAATATCAATGTACCTTAATTTTTAAATATACGTATTTTCTGGACTTAGTCTCATTACTTATTGGTCAGACCTCGTAGTTCAACGGTGCTAAATCTTGAGAATAGCAAAAGAACACATCGTAGGCAAGGTTTTAGTTACCAACTTAATATAATATGCTCCCGTAGCATTTCCAGCCTTTTTCAAACAATCTCAATAATAATAATAATAATTCACGCCTTATGATCTGACCTCAATTACAAGGGATATTAGCAGGCCACGAGATATTATTACGCCCGCATCCGTTGAGTGACTTAAGATGTATATTGGTCGACATTCGCCTTAAACGGCAAGGAAAACCACGAAAACCTCCTCGGACAACCCAACCTGGGATTCGTCCTGAGACCGCCGGCATTAAAAACCAGTTACCACAAGGCTATCACAAGGCTAACAGCCGAGTTAAGTAATTATGCCATCTATGCCCAAAAAACTGAAGCAAGAATCCTGTAAGTCGTTTTTTGAAGACATTTGTTTTGGATCATGGAGAAACAGAATGCTTCTACTTTTTGGATTGCTCTTTAGTCTCTGGATCGTAGTAACAGATCCTCATTTCGTCCGAAGTAACACACAAGCTCATCCAAAAATTTTGAGAAATCATCTCCAAAGCGGCGGCAGATTCTTTTCGTCATTGTCAATCGAATGCGCTTCTGAGCATTCTAGCATTCAAGCACCTCGGAAGCCATTTCGTCAAAAGCTTCCTCATACACAAGTTGTAATGAATTATGTAAATTATGGTATGGTCTTGCAAAGCGGTGCTCATCTTTAGCATCTGATCTGCCTGTTTTAAATTCTACCATCCAGTTTTTAGTAGTGACCAATGAAGGACAATGACCACTTAAGAGACACCTTTCCGGAAGTTGATAGACTTGTGAAATAGAAGATCACGGCAAAACCCGAAAGATTTATCTATAATACACAACGGCCGTGAAACTCTACACTCAACTATTGTTTCAAACTAACAAGTAGGTTATTTATGACTGGGACTTTCGTTGAAAATATGTTCAGAAATAACGATTAAAGTGATTGAAGTCTAATGTCTGCAGTGGTCTTGTTCAGAAAAATCTTGAACGCGATCCTATACGTCCAAAAATAAGTAGAGGGTTAAAATAATCAATTTTCAATCGATGTATTTCTATTAACTTGATTTCAGTCTTGATCGAGAAACAGATATTAAGTTGGCTTATTTAAGGCGTTTCATCGAATTATTTCGTTCTATCAATACCCGAAAATGTAATCCATTTCATCATGAGTAAAACCAACAAGACCTTTTCTAGGAATATTATTAATATTGTGCATAGAAAACTATGTATAACCTAATTGCATTTTTTAGATATGAAAATGTGCTATCAAAATTATTTTATAAATAAAATAAGACAGATGTAAGTAGGTACCTTTTATATTTAGCTAGCCACGTAGTATTAATTATATAGAGATTCTTTGTCTCATTCTGATATCGAATATACCGATTGATTTAAAATATCTCGAAAAAAGGCAGAGATATATCCACACTAACCACAAAATATAAAAAGACCTTGCAGATAACGCCTCACATGCTCTTCCCTTTATTGTCGTATATTCCTCGGGTGTCATAAAGATGTTTATTATTTCTTAAGCAATATCGTGTAATAGCAGAATTAAGTAACGAATGTTTCCGAAATATTGACTTATCAGCTACATTTGTAAGCAAATCCAGGCGTAGCTACATACATCGATGCGCTCTAGGTATGTATTCAATATACTCTAAACAAGAATTTTGGGATACTTGTTTTGGTGGACGGTTAGCAAGTGGTGGTTAGAGAGACAACAACAGAGGGTGTGTTGTCACCTCTCTTTTGAGCAATTTTATTAGTTGATCTCCTGAAGAGACCATCCAACAAAGTCTTTCACTGCTTTGGATATGCAGACGACCTAGCAATTGTCCTTCGAGAACGTTTTGCGGAAATTATTTCAGAACGAGCGCAAACTGTCCTAAATATAATAGAAAACTGATTTTAAAAAGAGCGTCTATCAATTAATCATCCATCTTCAGAAAACACAAATAGTCGCATTCACAAAAAAGAGCACTACAAGGCTTACTAGTATGTAAGGCCACTAGTCCTCGAAAATACAGAAATTCCATTCGCCAAGCAAGCTAAGGACGTGGAATCCTCACATCGTAAAGACCACAAATAAAGCAACTATTGCCTTGGGCAGGTATAGGGGAATGTGTGAAAAAAACTGTGAATTTAGTCCCAAAATGACTCTATGACTGTATAGAAGAATAATTAAGTCCACGATAAGTTATGGAGCAGTCGCATGTTGGAGAAAAACTAAGCAAACAGGAGCTGGTAGACTGCTAAGTGGTATACAAAGACTAACCTGTCTAAATGTCAAAGGGCCATGTGAATAACTCCTACCGCTGCGCTGGATATGACACTAAATTTACCAATTCTAGATATTCATATACGAGGAGAAGCAAGCAAACAGCTTAAAATTACTACTACAATAAATCCGGCGTAGTACATTAAAGACAACATTAAATTTTAAACTTGAATTTTTGTTCATCAAAAAATAGCTAAATAAGTTTATTACGCCTAATGAGCTCAGGATTAAGCTATTCTATAGTATCCAGTCAACAAAATACTTCGTACTGTGTAAATGACAATATAATTCCTACAAAGATGCTAATAAGGAAGATGTATTATTTATTATAGAATTAGAAAATTATCTACAATTAATATTCATTTTAGCGGAAGCACAATTAGTTCGTCACACAATGGTTTCTTCGACGTATATTTTTGATTTTTATATTAAACAATTTAAAATAAGTATTAGATATAGCTTATAAATAGTTAAAATCAATCTAGTTACATCAAGTGATAGTAGAATCAATCTCAATATTATTTATTTCTAGAAATGAACAACAACATAATGTAATTAGCCCTTAAAGATCTTCCAAAATCCATAAAATTTTTTCTTCGTAAAAATGTAATTCAAGAAACCATACACGACGTTTAATAAGTTGATGTAATAAAAATATGTTCGAATTCCTATTAATCCCAAGTCAAATAGTTATTCAATTTTCTATTTAAATTTAAATAAAGTTTGTTCAAATTTTAGGAGATTAGAAGTACGTTAAATTAATTATGTTTTTATTTGCAAAACGGACGAGAGACGAAAGAAGAAAATAATACAAACGTAATACTCGTACAAATAAAAATTTAAATTATTTATACTAACAGCACGCATTAATAACAGCTGCGATGAAAGTATTATAAAACTACAAAAACGGAAAGCCACATCTTAAAACAAGACGATGACAAATGGTTTCTTAACTTCTCGCTACATCATAAATCGTCAAATGAGGGAAGGGTGTCGTCGGTCCAATTCTCACCCAGAAAGACACAGAGAAGTGACTCTCCCTCACCATTTCGTGCTCTTGATTTGAATAAAAAATAACATTCTAGAAAGTTAATAAAGAAAACGTGAATGGAAATGTGAATTTAAGTAAAAAAACACATCTCACCCTTCTGACCGTAGTGAGCCAACCAAACTCGAAGGCTTTTTTATACTTAAAGGTGTGCGATTAGTTTTTCGTCGAGGCGATGACGGCAAAAGAGGAAAAAAAGATTCTAAATTGGGTTTCGAATACATTTCCATTCCTCTTTCGAAGTAATTTGCCTCTAGGGTATTAGGAAAAGTTCCTCTCGCTCTCTTGTTGTTTGTTTTGTGATTTTGTTTTCTCTTTTTTTTGTCTTTAAATTTGACTTTGTCGTTTTGTCGAACGTCTGCGGACTTGAAAATATCTGGTGAATATGCGGCAATAATTATATGGAAATAAATTGGCTGAACTAAATGACACGCATCAGACGCGAAGCGGAAAATTTAAGAATAACAACCTAATCGTAATACTATGGGAAAATATACTTTAAATAGGAATTCCAGGCAAGATTCCTTTGGTGTTCGGTCCTCTAAATACGTTAAGAAAATCTGTGCAGTGTTTAAGTACCTAACTATGATAATAATATATAGGTGCTACTTTAAAAATTGAATTACGTCTTTTCCTGTATCTTCGACACCAACTAGCTTATGCAACAAAAAATATTGCCGAATGGATCTCATATTTTTATTAAAACATTTACAATAATTAATAAAAATTTCACAGGATAAATCTAATAAAATCGCCTCTTTATTTATATAAAAATAACACGAAATAAGAAATAGCAAGCTAACAAAATTAGTACGAGATTTGAACATTAAACAAAAATGTAAATAAATTGTGCTTTAAAACAGAGAATTGATAGGTAAGTTCGTTTGAATTAAAGTTTTATTCTCTTTTAAAGATAAAATAACAAAACAAATGTAAAACCAAAAGCTATGTATATAAGTAGAGTTGTTAGAATTTATAAATACACTTCAATTATAATAATATTTACAGAATTTGAAAAAAAAATAAATTATTTTTTCTAAGTAAACAAAATACTGTCAAGCGTGTAACCTTTCATGGTCGTTGCCTATGATTGCTTCAAGGATCCCGAGCTGATACCGCGTTTTTGGTCGACGCTTTACCCACTGTTGCAAGGGATATCTTCAGAGCTGCCACTACTGTTGTTGTACTGGAATTTAAAACCTCTTAGTTTGGAACGAAATTATGCAGGAGCTATTCCAGGTCACTAGAGGGTCACGATATTGGTTGAGTTTTTGAGATAGAAAGTATTCCCAGATTTTGTGTATAGGTTATCCGTTATCACGGTTGATATTATTGGGATGCCTTAGGATTTCTCTGGATTCGCAAACTTTACGATTAAAGTAATAGGGATTGTGGAATAGAATCTGGGAACATTGAAATTGAATTTAGAATTCAGTTTTCAATAACCTATAACCCAATTTCCTATAATCAGCGAGTGCAGACCGGTTACGCGATTGTACTAGGGCACTGCGTGTAACCGAGTCTGCAAACAGGTTGGAAACTGAACGCCAAATTCAAGTTCAATCTGGTCATATTCTGTCCAGCAACTTCTATTAGTTTAACCGTAAGAGAAGTTTTTCCTGGAAAAAATGGCAAGAACTTGGGGATAGATTTCGTCTATATCACTGGATACGTTGCAACTATAGCCCTATATACTTGTAGTTTGGTGACTTTTAAACGGTGCGCTACGGTGTTTCCGAAAGTTTTTAAAATAAAGTATTTTGTTTACTGTATAAATTTCAACATTCAAAGAACAGTCCTGGTATTTCAGACATTTGATTAGAAGAGGAAATGTGGGTAAAACGGGATACCGTTGTTTTTGTGTAAAATACGTTCAGCTATCCAGCAGCTGTGTGCCTGAAACAATTTTAGTTTCACTTATACCAATGGCGCAGGAGGTATGATTCGTGCGAGTGACCGATAGAAGAGTTTTTCAGTTTTTCACATTTCTGTTATAAAAACAGTCGCTTAAAAACGTCAGACTTGTACTCACAAATGCTAACAGAATGGGGTTTATAATTTTTTACGATTAATAGATATCTAAACAAACATTTTCATTATTATCACTTTGCGCGTACAGGTGGAGTTAGAATTGTTTTGTCGGTCAAATTGGCCGGCATGTATGAGGTTAAAATGGGATAGTAGTATCGCGTTTTACCCTAATGAAGAAATCAACTTGTTTTACTTCGTAGGTATCTACCCACCTCAACTGTTCGTTTCAGACAAATGCCCGGAAAATATCTAAAGCAATTGAGACAGTTTTTAATTGGTCAATGTGGTTACTTAAAAGCAGCGAAAATGTATTCGGTGCCCAAAAGCACTCTAGAGGGGTTTAGGAAGGAGAAATTTTACATTTTCTCTAGAATTAGAACTGCAACTGGTGGATTATATTAAAAAAATGAAGTGCATGCTCTTAAGGTTGACAACTAGGGCAGTTCGTCGTCTTGCTTATGAGCTTGCCAAAGAGAATAACCTGAAGCATTACTTTAACACGAATAAATAAATGGCCGGTTGGACATGGCTGCACTCATTTTTAGGTAGAAACAAACTTTCCATCAGACTTCCAGAACCTACTTCGGCAGCTTGTGCAAGAAGCTTCAATCAAGTAAACGTGAATAACTTTTTTAATATATTGCAGTCTATTCAAGAGCAACAGAAATTTTCAGCATCACAAGTGTCATGTTGATGAGACGGGATTAAGTAAGGTTCAGGGACGTCCTTCAAAAGTAATTCAATTGCAGGGAAGAAAATAATTTGGCACCCTTACATCAGCCGAAAGTGGAACCTTGGTCACTACGGTAATGTGCATGAACGCTGCACATACGTGGGAATATGGGTGGAACGTATGTCCAATCATATTCCCTCGTATGTGCGCATGAAGGCGGTATTTCTTACTGGAGCACCACCTGAAACAATAGCGGCTTGTCATCTAACAGGACAGATGCGAAGAAATCTTTTCGATAAGTGGATCCAGAAAATCCAGTTTTACTGGCAATGGATGACCAGAAATCCCATACCCAAAACAGCGCAGTGACAGATAAAGCCAGGAGCCATGGAATATCTCTGATATGTGTGCCTCGTCATAGCAGCCCTCGGATGCAACCTCTCGATGTCTCATTTATAGCCTGTTTGTCAACGTTTTATAGTCAAACAGTTGAAACATTTATGAGGAATAATCCTGGACAAATGGTGACAATTAACCAGGTTGGTAATTTATTCGTCAAAGCATACTTAAGAGAAGCAACTCTATTGAATGTAATACACGGTTTCGTGGCCTTTATCCCTTTAATCGTCATGTATTTACAGAGGATATTTTCGTTTCCACTGTTCCCACTGATGTGTCAGAAATTGAAGGTGAAAACAATGCACCACTTCACCAAACTTCACTACGTCAATTGCCTGTGGAAAATGCAGCCAGTTCAACAATCTCCTCCGCCCCTTTGCCTAACAGTAGAAGAATATCATAATATGTGGCCCCCTTCGCCAAAAGCTTCATCGTAAAAAGGTATTTTCCCTAAGCCCGGGCCGTCTTAACCAATTTCACCGGAGATTCTAGGCCCGTATCCAAAAACTTCTTCGAGAAGTTAGAAAACACCAAGCAGAAATAGAGCCAAAGCAGCTGAATTATCAGGTACACCTTATAAGGATGAGTTAAGTGCTTCCTTAATTGCGAAAAGGAAAGAGAGAGTGTAGAAAGAAAAATAAAAGCAAGAGTCAACAGAAGAATAAAAGAAAAGCATCCGTTGGCAAGAAGCAAGAAGCCAAGCGTAAAATATTATGTCCGATGTGAAAACGAGGATAGTAGCAGCTTTGACGAAGACGACCTGTATGTTTTTACTGTGAAAGGTTTTATTCAAAAAGTAAAAGCGGAGAGGGATGGAATCGATGGCTTCGCTGTTCATGAATCCACGATGCCTGTGCTGGTGTGGAGAGCGATGAAGAAGACTTCATATGCGACAAATGTAGATATTTTTGAGTTTGTAATTAAAAAATGTTTGAAAATGTGTTATTCCTATGTTATACATACATATATGTCCTATCCCATTTTACTAATACGTATGGGTAAAATTGGCAATTAACAGATGCCTTAAAAATATTTATATAATGCAAAATGTATATTAATCTTTAATTATTTATGTTCACCTCAATGACAAAATGTTCGGTGAACTCATAAAAAATTGCTAATGCTTTCGTACATGTGGATACTTGCATAAAAATTTTCAATCGTTAAGTATCCCATTTTACTCTCAATTCCGCTACTTCTAATTCCAAAGTATTTACGGATGGCTCTAGTGCAAATACGCTTTTTCTACCAATCTTGAATATAATTGTATATTTTCAAACGCAATGGAATATTATTTCATTACTAAAATTAATATTTTAATAGTTATTATTAGAAATATAAATACTCTTTCCTTTCCATTTCTATCACATCGTCATTTCAAATTAGATGTTTATAAGTCACGCACAAATATATGTTAATTTTCCAAAAGAAACAAATATAGTACTTTTTAGTTGCTAATTACGTGTATGTAATTGCACACCTTTTATTCATTTTTATTTGTTATTGAATCGATTCTGCCTTTACTTGATATAAATCCATATCAAATGATAAAAACACACAATCTAATACAACATTGTGTGTTTTTATCATTTTTTATTTGTTATATTATTGCGACAGAATTTCTGTACTGTTTAATGTGACTTGGGTATTCTGCATGGTTTACGTCCATTTTAATTCAAAAATCCATGTAACGAGCATTAGTCAGGGTATCAAGTGAGACACGCGGTCTTCCAGCAACCTCGTGACTCACAAATCATTGCAGATAAAACGGGATCAAGAGTGTGGCGCGCGGCAACGGCACTAAACCCGTCCGAATTGCCTGACATTTGACAAATACTGACACGACTTCGATGTGTTTGTTTGCATGAATTGAGCCACGTTAAGCACGCGTCACTTGATTCCGTAATTTTGATTTGTCGCACGGATTTCAACGTTTTATTCGACAATTAATCGAGGTACGAGAGTTGCCAGTGATACGATATTTGTGTGAACTCCGGTAAAGTTGTTTCAATATGCAAGGCATCCGCTTTGATGGGATTTCAAAGTTCGAAGCGTTAATTTTGATTAAACATCGGATATGTAACACCTATATTGATGAACAAACTGAACTACTCAAGTACTGCCAGTTTTGAATGTTTTAGTTAATTAAAAGAGATGGGCTTAATTTATTTAAATTCGGTAAAATCTATTTAAGGCAAATGCACATAATGAAGCTAAAAATGGCTAATTAGTGTTATCTGTTAAATTACTTTTTAAAATTGAATAATAAACATGAATCTTACCTTTCTAAGTGTTTTACTATATCTTCATAGGCAGCTCTACAATTCTCCCAGATTCCGGACCTAGAAGCAAACAATTTGTTTATACGTGTTCCACAAAAAATTGATATAAAGAAACATTAACAGATATTATATTTATGGGATTGTTTCGGCGTTTACTTGATGAAATTACATTATAACTATTATCGAGATAAAATAAAACACATTTTAATGAATTTCACTACCTTTTACTTTACACAGTAATGATCAGACATATATGTATATGTCTGACGAAGCTCCTGGGAAGCGAAACGATCGCTACTGCGTAAAGCAAAAAGTAGAGAAATTCATTAAAATTTGTTAAATGTTATACCGATAATAGTAATATATTTATTTCTTATTTCTGTAATCGATGTGAATAAAGAAATATACGAAATAGTTCATTACTACAGTTAGGTCTGGTTAAGTTAATATAATCTGATAAGTTAGACAGTTTTCCTATACATAGATGAAAGTGTATGTAAAGCAGCCTGCATCATACGAAAATCTTTACTTGTTCTTTTTAGCTAGCATCTTCAAACAGAATGGTTTAGCCTCTATATACAACTCTTCACACTTTTATTAGAAAAATCGTGAAAATGATAGAAACTAGATAAACAACGAAATCTTGGAAATAACAGGATAGAAAGCTTATCTATAACAGATCTTTCTAATTTAATGTGTTTTTCAATTACTTGAACTCTTACACCAACGGAAATAGTGCAAATTAAGCTAGTGTGAGGCATGGACAGTATCAGTCACAATACTTATCTCGCTGGCCACATCTCTAACTTTGCTACTGTGTCGGCATGGAAATAACATATGGTCCCAAAGTTTTCGGAAAAATTATAGATGTTGATAATTTTCTCAAAGCTGTTTTACTTTATAAATTATATAAAATATATAAATTATATATTACAACAATTAACAATAAAAACAACAATAATCACTTAATCTTCAAGTTATTAATAGTTGACCATTATCTACGATGGCCCTCAGCTTTCGTCTGGCTTGTCCCATCATCCTCTGGACAACAGCAGGATCAATTTCTTGCATTTTTTGAAAAATTATATGTCGTAATTGGTCTTCATTTGCAGCTTCCCATCCATTTCCATACACTTTGTATTTTCTATGTCGTCGGTATAAAAACCATCGTTTCCCTTCATCTTTGAATGGGACAAGGTGAAATATTTCTCATCATCCATTACCATCAGTTTATTGATAAAACGGAGGCACCGTAGCGCACGACAATACCTGGGTATTCTTTCTAACTGGGCTGTGGTATATTTTGGTGCTTTCCTTCGTTTTCGAAACACCACGTTATTTCGGTAAATTGTTCGAAAAGCATTGGTCTTTAAAACGTTGAATCTTCGACCTATTTTCGCTGTGAAACTCCAACTCTGTCCTTAACGGCTTCAACCATTCTTTGTTCCCTCACTTGGTTCAAAACTCTTGGTCGATAATAATCCGTTTATATATTGTGATGGGATATATCTCACATTACATTGACTATAGTTTGTTTTTATAATATACTCATTTGGGATAGAGTATACATAATAAATATGCAAGGGATATTTAAATAAGATGTAGATAAGTAGATTTTATAACATTGATATTTTCTACTTAATTCTTGTAGAAATGATTATAAAAGACTTTTGGCAAGTATTTTTAAATAGTTATATCTAAGAGCTGATGTTCAAATTGTATTTTATAGTTGAAGTATTTAGTTTAAGTTATAAATAGAAATGTCAAAATTTGCAAAAGATATAAAGTTTAAATTAGCAAATATTTATCACATGAATATTCTTAAATTCATTTTGAAATTAAGAAGGCATTTAAAATTTCTAATATTTTAAAAGTACTTGTTTCTATATTCCCAAGATTGAATTTTGAAAAATATTTTAAAATAGCCGTTCTTGAAGAAAATTGAAAAGAACATATTTTCCTGTGTCATTCACACGGAAATAATTTCAAGCGAATTTAAAACTGTTAAATTGTTAAATAATATAGATATTTTGGTGAATTATTATTAAAATAATAATAAAAAAGGATAATATAACGTTTTCAAAAAGAATACGGATATTTTACAAAATTAATGAAAACATTTCTCAAATACTAAAAGAGGATAATTAGTTCCTTTTTCTTTATATTTGAATACTGCTGGATTGGACCGAGGCAGTATTTTACTCTTCCGAGGATTAGACAAGAACTTTGCTCTATTACTATCCATTTCTAATATGTTCTACACATCGCTGATCAAGATTAAGAATTCAAATTAGTCAGGAGGATATCTATAAGCTTTACAGATTATCAGATATCATCTTGCTGTTCCGATCAAGTTTTTCCATAATTTTTAATTTCAAGAAATTTTTGTTATATTTACATAATTGTAAATAGCTATATATAAATACAAATGCCTAAAAAGTCATAAAATATAAATAAAATTAAACTCACCTAGTAGATTTCTTCAAAAATAGGTAATATTTCATCGATATTATAATATTCTGTTGATATTTCCATATAGATAAATAAACAACATTCGATATCTTTTGCATATTTATAATAGTAATAATAATAATAATAATAATAATAATAATAATAATAATAATAATAATAATAATAATAATAATAATAATAATAATAATAATAATAATAAGAGCAGGGGCGAGAGGAACGAAGTTACGCCGCGCAAAACACGGCGCCGCGCAATGCACACACCACTAGGACCGGTCCTGGGCGGCAACCTGACTAGGCTGCCGTGAACAACACACACACGCTCGACGTGTGTGCAGTGCCCCCGCAATGGCGGAAAACGTTAAGATGGCACAAAGTGTGACCGTCGTCAACCAAAGTAGCCGCTAAGAGTGTTCCATTGGTTGGCGATGAGCAACCCCGTGCAGGGTGCGCTTCGCGGGTCTGGGCCTTGCCTCGATGGGGCGGGGGTTTGGCCGTCGAAGTACTGCACGGAAAAGTAAAGAAGTTGCCGGGAAAGGCTTGGCGGCCCTGCGCAACGGCTGGTTCTCCGATGTCTCAAAATTAGCGCGACCGGACACTAAACACATGCACGATCGCGCTAAAATACAACACCCCTACACTTGCGCGCTCGCACAAACACAAAACCACACACCCAGAGAGAGAAGCAAGCTGCCAGCAGCGGACAACACATAAGTTCACACCCTGAAAGTATTGGTAAGTATCTACTATAATCAATATTCATATAAAAATAAATGAATGATAGATAACTATGCCACCCATCTTGTTCGAATGAACCGATGGGATAAGATAATGGCAACCAAGAACGAATGGTTCTTGTGAGTGGAAGAGATAATAATAATAAAATAATAAATAATAATAATAAACCAGCACAGGGTAGCCTAGAGATAGGTTACTGGGGACTAGCGACCCTACGGGTTCCTGAGCTAACCGTTGGGTTGGGTTAGCGGCCCCAATGAGGTACACTTGCTCCAAACACTGGATGAAACGGATACTGTGGTGGGTCGGAGGAGCAGGATCCAGGTAGGATTAACCAGCAAAGACAGAAACAGGAAATTGGAAATGAAACACAAACATGGCATGCTTCACTAGAAACACAGAACGCAGGCGAGGATGTTGTTGAGATACCTTCATCTCAACCCACTTCGTCAACATAACAACTAAAGCGCCGGACCCTATGGGTCGTGAAAATGAACCCCCCCCTACATGGTGGGAGATGTTATTATCTGCTTACTAAGAATGAAGCATGCCATATGGAGGAGAGCTGCATAGTTAGGTTACGGAAAAATACTTGGAAATAAGAAATAATAAACAACAATAATAATAATATTATGATAGTTATGCCAGCCATCTCGTTCTCACGAACCGATGGGTTAACACACTGGCAACCAAGGACAAATTGAATGTTCTTGTGAGTGGAGGAAATAATAATAATAATAATAATAATAATAGTAATAATAATAATAATAATAATAATAATAATAAATAAGGGATTGTTAAAATATAAAATAGAAGGAGTATATTAAAAAGAAATAAAACTATATGTACAATAGGTACTATCGAATTAAAAAAAAAAGTGGTACAGTCATATTTTAATCGGTTTAAATTAGACTGCATGAATGTAGGTATATAAAAACTGTTGGCGTCAAATTTAAATGTTCAAATAACATATAAGTATCATAAATGACTTTTGCACGTTACTACGATCCTAAGTACGTTAGCAACGCCACAATACCAAAATTGTTAAAAATTGACTTTAGATATAACTTCACTACTGTACCACTTTTTTTTAAATTCGATTGTACAGTAATGTCCAATAAAATCTGGGAGAAACATATTTAAGTTGCGTAATTAAGGTCTCATACTTATGGAATGTCAATTGACGTATTGTTCTGTCAGTATCATTTTTTCGGTAAATTTTTAGACACTAGCTAAAATTATTAAATTATAGGTATAGCAACATAATTGAGATTTTCTAAACATTAAAGCACCTTTAAAGATGCCTCAACATTTAAATCAACTGATGAAAGTCAGGATTGTGTCCAAAATAGCAGATTGTCAATACGAAGAATGCAACGTTTTTTAATTTAAATAAAAGTACCGTGTATGATGTAAAAAAGCGGTAGATGCAGGACGGGTTTTTAGCAAGGAAAATCGGTTCTGGACGTCCTAGAAGCAGTGATGCGGCTTTGATAAATTACATAAGAACGAATTCCTTTACTAGGAAAGCAGTTACAAAAATATTTTTCCCAGCTTTTGGATCTAAGCTGAAGAATACGTGTTTCTAATTTAAACAAATCTATTACCTTGTCAAATATTTTATTAACCGACGAAAATAAGCAGTCGCGATTATTATTCGCTTTAAATAATATCCATAACGAGGAGGACTACTGGAACAGAGTAATATTTAAGGATGAAAAATGCTTTCAATCGTCCTACAACGGAAAAGTGAGAGTATATAGACCACCGCATTCTCGACTTAATGAAAATTGTAATTACCGCTAATTCTAAAATCACAATATAGAGGTTCTGCCATGGGTTTCAAAATGGGTTCCAGATGTAAACCGACTTGAAAATGTATGGGGACTTGTGGTCACAAATATTTATAAAAGAAATTTTCATCCACGCAATGCGGAAGAACTGTGGGAGGTCAAAGAAAAAGAATGGGAGGCACTAAGTGAGATTGAACACCTAACAAGAAATTTAATTTGTTCAATGCCAAGGAGATTAACCCAAGTCATTGCCCAAAACGGCGATATAACCAAATATTAAATATATACGTAGCTTTTATAAGGAGAGTTCAATTAGTCTTTACGTCCGGGGTAGCTATGTATTGTAAAACGCATGTCGTTACTAATTTATAAATGTCATGAATTACTACTTACTTGACAGAAGTTTGACTTAAGTCAAAACATACATTACCTATTTTCTGTGTGGCACTTAATAGGTTACACTTAATAGGTTATATTAATAATTTAAGCACAGACATGCGTATACAAATCCATGACTGCCCAGGACGTAAAGACTAATTGAAGGCATTATTCTGTTATTTATTGTGTTCTGTTATAAAAACAATGTTTTAGTATTGAATTTTATTTAAATTTTTGGTTTACTATATACAGTCAAATTCGTATATACCTACTATTAACAGAATTATAAGTAGAGTTTTCCAAATCCAGTAGCGCAAATATTATCTACTACTATTTTCCTTGCATAATGCCTTATTGTTGTGCCACTTAAAATCAAATGACAGAGTTGAAGCAAGATTTACGGTAGAACATGTCCTAGTTTTTTTTGCACAACTCAACTAGACATTGGCGTTACGAGTTTGTCCCAGATTTCTTTCCACAGTACTGTACATGTTTATCTCCATTTTTCGAATTTAAAATAAAGTATACATAAAAGTTAATTTCTGATTGATTTATTTCACATCGATTTCTAAAATAAGAATATCTATATATAACACATACTTACCTATATATTAAGAACCTCACCCTAGAGATAAGTAAATGTCTTACTGCCTCCGATAAATTCAGCTGTGATAGCCATTAAAAACTAAGTAAGGTTAGATTTACTAATATCGATATATGTTTTGATCAAGTTTTTGGCGCGACATTTAAATAGGATATATTTTAAATTGGATTACCCTACAAATTACATTCTTAACACTACAAGGTGTTGAATATTAATATATTGTTTGTTAGAGGAGCTTTACTACAATATACAGGAGGCTCTTCCTTATTGATATGCGAATATTAAAGGGTGTGAATCTACATGAAAAATAAATTATAGTTTGCTTTATAAACTATGGTCCAAAAATGTTCCGTTACGAAAATACAGGGTGTTGGAAAATGGTAGGTCTATAGGAAAAATTAAACACAATTCAACGATTTTTATTTTTTACCCCAGAAACGGCGCATTAAAAGAAACCCATTCGAGAGAGCTCTTATGTTTCAAATTGAACGGGGAATTCAAAAATAATTTATATTTTGAAAAAAAAACCATAGGCATACCATTTTTTTCTTAAAAAAAATTCAAGGATGTGCATGCACGCACGCCACTGTTAAAGCTACTATTGAAGTTATTTTTTTTAATATGGGCTTTTATTAACAGTCGCTACGTATTAAATTTAAATAAAATATCTCAAGCGATTTCGAAAATATTAATTAATTTCTATTTTTTCCTAAAACTGCAACGTATTTTCATAACGGAACATTTTTGTATTAGCAAACTATCATTTATTTTTCATGTAGATTCACACAAGAAACACATACACAAAATTGGATGCTAAATGATAAAATAATATGATAAAGAAAATATGCTAACTCTTGCCCAATTGGTGCGACAAATGAAACATCTTTATAAGTACAAACTTAAAAACAACACAGCAAGGTTTGTATAAATAATAAATCTTAATAGTATCTCCATACTATTAGATTCCCAATATAATAAAAATAATATATTATAGAAAAATAAGTAAAAGGAAAAGTAAGGCGAATGGATTTAATATTTAGGGTCACTTAGTTAAATTATTATTTTTTTGTCGTTTATATACCGGCGCTACAGTAGTAGACTTTAGATATATAACGACCAAAATAATATATTAAAATTATCGTGGATAAGGACGAAATATTAGAGCTTCAATAAGTAATCAAATTAATTTAACAGTTCCCTGTAATAAGCCTTCAAAAACCGTGGGGAATATTAAAAAAAATATTTTTTTTTTACAATTACATGTTCAAAAACTTCATGAAATGCTTATGCCTGTAAATTTTATTCGTTTTATTATGGTCATACAATTGAAGAAAATCAAGTAAATATGAGGATTTGACTAAAAGTACTAATACTGAAAGAGTTTTAATGTTAATACTGAATCGCACTTAAACAGAAACCCTAGAATATCAGTCTTTAAAAGGCAATCGATTAGAAGTCCTATGAATTCAGATTATTGATAAGTTTTACGTAATTTATTTTATATACGTTCTTCCCTTGCTAATAAAAAAATCCAATTTATTTATAACGCTTAATATAATTATATTATATGGCTAGAAATAATCTACCGAACAATTATAAGTATTCGCCTACTATTTAATTAAATATATAGTTTCTTTCGAAATTCACATATTATCAAAATACTTCACGTCTTCTAAAGAATAATAATAGATTTAAACATATTTAGCAACAGTGCTTAGGTAGCATATTAAAGAAAATATTAAAACATTAGTTAGCTATAATAGGTTTAACATTACAACATACGCACAATAGACTTTTATTTCGTTGTTGAAACTAAATGCATCTGAACTACAAATAATTATTACACACGAATTACTAACGAAACATTCAAAGCCATTCGTTCATAATCATTAAATTTATTACGACAATTATCGAAAATTGATAAGAAAAGAATCTGAAATATCTTACATAAAATCTTTCGAGTGATTTCGAATAATTGTCTGTTCTGTAATCCGTTAATTTATTTGTATTGAAATACCGAGTGACTTGAAATGATTGAATCAAATATTTAGTTTCATAACCCTGAGAAACCGGCATGCCTGGTTATTCGCATTATATTCAACTTTTGGTTTAGAATATTTTGTATAAATATGAATGACATATAGTTAGAATTACTAGTAAATCAATATTAACTGATAGCAGAAGTGAGATTTATACAAAATGATAGTTGAGCGCAAATTTGACCTAGCTGTATTATAAATAATACAATTATGTACAAAGAAAATTATTCAACAATTAAAAACAATTTGCTTACACTCCTTTAAACTTTTTACTTTGTCCCAATCTGAAAACTTAACTCAGTGGCAGGATATTTGAGTCAGATGAGGAGCTAATCTCTAAAACTTACACATATTTCGAATAATTTGATAAAATTTACTTTCCAAAACGAATGAAAAGATTTGAATATCGGTGAACTAAATGTTAAGAGTTGCAAGGAGAGTGCCTTGAAAAACAAATAATTATTTAGCAAAAATTTTGTCTAGGCTCACTAATTTCTTCGTATTTATTATACATAATAATTATATAACATGTATGAAAACCCGATATGTAAAAATAATTTAATGTGAACTCCATTTTTAAAGCTAGAGATTTTGATTTATTTTCTTCTGAGATAAAATAATTTAACTTTTTACAAATGTTGGTCATAAGTCATAACTAGAGCTGGGGATGTTTGCGGTGTGCCAGGATAGTATTCAGTTAAACGCACGAATATAATGACCTTGTTTCGATCGGTGATGCATGCGTGATTTTATTGCTTTACATGCATTCGCTATTTATATCACTTAGGTATGTCAGTTATGTGTACTGTATATAAATAACACAACAATAACAGTTTGTAGCATTAGATACGTTTCCATATTTGTAGCGGTGAGCGATGTACGCCGTGATGAATAATTTTTTTTATATTTTGAGAAAGACCGCTTGACATCTACGGATGTAACACACGCACAATTAAAATAATCTTTATAGATAGAAACCGAATCTACACTTGCACCATTACTAATTTGTTTTAATCTGGTAAAATCAAAATCATTGTTTATCACACTCTCGAACTTTTCTATTACATTAACATTTTTGTTGTCATTTACTGCGCATAGCTGGGCGTGTACATCGTCCAGTATTTGCAGTGACTCCGCTAACGATAATGCAGTATTTTGAAATTTCTCGATTGCGTTAAACAATCCTATATGATTGTTATAAATAGTTTGTAAATCTGCATCAAGGGAAGGGTTTTGAAAGAGTCTCTGGCTTTCCTTAATGGCTACAGCTTCGGCAGGATTGAATTGTAGAACCACAGATTTTATTTGTTGGAAATAATTGGCATAATAAAATGCCGCCTTTAACCAACTTCCCCAACGTGTAAGGATTGGCTCTGGTGGTTCGGGAATACCAGGGCACCGACTGTGAAACTCTCGAATTCGTTTGGGAGATTTTAGAAACACTTTTTTTGTGGTTGCTATTAATGCATCCACCTCTGGATAACATTGCCGAATAGTTTGTGCCACAAGGTGTAAAGCATGAACTTTACATGTCACATGCAAAAGTCTCTCACAATCTGCTTTAAGAGAACGGCCTACAGAACGCATTGTCGCAGCACCATCGCTCATAAACATCAGGAGTTGATTAGTTGAAACTTGAAATTTTTGTAGCGTATCGAGCACTACCTTCGTAATTACTTCGCTAGTGCACTTTTCCAATCTTTTGCTGGCTAATAAAATGGGAAATGTTGATTTGACAGGATCTAGTACACGCACTATAATATTCACAATAGAATGTTTTTTTCGATCTGTCGTTTCGTCGACACATACCCATAACTGTTTATCATTTACTACTGCTTTCATTCTGTTTTCAATGTCCTCACGCACAATTGGTAAATAGGTGAGTAACGTTCTCCGTGCCGGTAGCTTTATGTTGGAATTGTATTTATTCCAAAAGTCGTGAAAGGCTTTTTTATCTAGCAGGTGAACTGGCACATCGCAGACGAGTGGCATTGTCAATAAATCGAAAATGAATTGCGTTTTAGGCAGCACATTATTTTTTTTGTCTTTGTGGTGTACACTTTCAACATGTCCTTTACAGTCGTATTTGTCCCAGCAAAGTAACTGTTTATCGCATAATTAACAAACCACTTTTGCTCCATTATAATACAAATTGGGAAAGTCTCGGATAAATTTCTTCACGTCGTTATACAATGGGCGCTTTCTTGGCTTGGGCACGTCCGTCATACTTATTAAATAGAGCTCAAGACAAAACACGATCACGTTGCCAGTTTACGACTAACTAAAGTGTTTCGCTGCATCGTGTTTATACGCTGGTGGGGATGCACTACATACGGTCCTGCCGTACCGCAAACATCCTCAGCTCTAGTCATAACGAAGCATCCATTAAATGGTGTTAATGGATATATGAATAATAATTACTTATAGAACACTTAAAAAAAATACAAAAACAACAAATTTATATTATCCTGTACCCAAGGGTAAGGCGATATCTCGCAATTATGTTCTGTTTCTCACAAATACATTTTTCTAGCAAAGAAACCAAACAGATATCCATAAAACATTTAATGAGCTCGCAATATTATATAAAACAAATTTTACTACGTTATCTTCAGATATATAACTAGAATGACAAGGTAACATGCTATGATCGTTAAACAGGACTAGAAAAAGAATTGTCATGGACCATAGAAGTTTCAAAAAACCAAGCTAGTCGTTAAAATATTAAGAAGGTAATTTATACACTCCTGGGAAATTACCACACATGTAAATTATAATACTTTAATAATTTGGCTAATTGTTAGAAACGGATGGCTGCGAGTTTATTTTTTTGAAGACTTTATGTATATGAAAAAGCTTTAAAGTAACTTTATTCATGCCTAGGAGAAGAGTAGACTGCGTTTAACGGTATGAGATAGGAGTTTATTTTGCAGACTATGAGTCGTTACGGTATTCCACGAGGTCCGATCGTAGAACCATTTCTACTCTACTCTGCCCCAGAATGTAGAAAAAATATATTTATAAATAAATTTAGCCAATATATTTAATACGAAAAGTACTGATACACTGGTCTATAGTACGTTGTTGAGATATATAAAAGAACTACTTCTTCTAGATATAGTTCCACTTTAGTAAATTGATCTCCCATTTGCAAACAGCGTATTTTGGTCAGATTTCGTATTGGCATAGTACAATGAATCATCGATTCTTTTTCCCCTTGGCAGAACCTGCGTACTCTTTCTTCTATAAAGTCCAAATTATTCATATTTGTTAAGCTTGCAATGCCCCATAATAGCCTCATCTCATTAGACTTTCTGGCTGTATGCAGTAGAACAGTTGTAAACTTGGGCGAAAATTCTTTAAGAAACTATTTTTCCCTTCTTGGACCTGAGAAGTTCTCCACCTTTACCTAGATCTACACTCGGGTGCAAAAAAAACCGGCAACCTATATTTTTTTTAAATCGTCTTTGTTTGTTATTTTGGCTTGTAGTTTACACTTTTGATTTTTTATCGTCACTGGACTATTTAAGAAACAATATCATATTTATTCTAGTCTTAATAAACAATATCACACACAAATAGAAAGTATGTATATACTTAGCAAAATTTATGTAAACAACAATACATTTTAGAGGTACAGAAAACGAAAAAACTTAAAAACTAAAAACTTCAATATTTCGTGTTGTCTCCTTTAGACCTAATTACTGCTTGCATATGGCGTGGCATACCACTAATGAGCTCACAAATTACATTCAGCGGAATATTTTCCTATTCTTCTTGAAGAGCTACATGAAGCTCGTTTATTGTGGTTGGTGCTATAGCACGAGATCTAATACGTTTACCTAACATTTTCCAAACATGTTTTATAGGATTTGCAACCGGAGAACATGTTGGTCAGTTGATTTTTCGAATGCCAACTTCTGCCAAGTATTCACTGACGCATCTCTCTGAATGTGGTCTCACGTTATCCTGCATCGGGACAAAATTATCACCAAACAATGGACTGAATGGAACCACGGGATATGCCAAAACTTCCTCAATATACTGCTGTGCCGTCAGTGAGCCGCCATCGATTAACACTAGTTCTGTAGCGGTCTCCAGTGATATGCTTGCCCATACCATTACGGAATCTCCGTTATGACTAAGCCTGAGGTTGAAAACACTCCACGAATCGTTCCCTCGTTCGTCTCCATACTTGTTTCCATCCGTCTGGTGAATGGAGAGAGAACCTAGACTCATCGGTAAACAGTAAATTACTTCATTCCTCAATATTCTAGTTGATATGTTCACTAGAAAATTGTAACTTCATATAATTTTCAGCTAACTGTCCACTTAAATACATTTTTACTACGTACCTCTAGAAGTCGATTTTTTATCTGTACTGAGATCAAATGACAATCCCGTAGAGAATTAAGAAAAAGGAATCTGTCATCTTGAGCGGTAATTTCCCGTTTTCTACCACTACCTCGCCTTCGTGTGCTTGCACCAGTCTGTCCAGAACTTTGTAGCACTCTTTGAATAGTAGAACGACTAATGTTGAGTAACCAAGCCACATGCCGTTGGCTTCGACCATCTTCCCTCAGAGGTACTGTTTTAGCACAATCTTAGAAGCATAATTAACAATAATATTTAGCACTTAGAACCACAATTAACAATTAACTAGTCTATCACATTCACAACAAATTGCCTAGTAACCAAGAAATCCCTAACGAATTGTAAAACACTGGCACTCTAATTGAATGAATGGAACATGGAACGGTTGAATCTGAATGTTTATTGTTCATTTAAAATGAGAATAAGTATCCAACATATTCTTCTGTCTGTTTATAATCCAGGAGGAAGTCCAAAAAGTTAAAGGTGGCCCTTTCTTTTGCATCTGCATGTATTTTCGGCCCACTTTTCCATTATCATTTTGATATTTGTTTTTCCAATGCCACAGGTATGGTCTGCTCCTATGAAGGCTATAAACGAAGCTTCGCTTTCTTATTAGGCTTACAACCTTAGCGCCCTAGAACCAACACTAAGGCCACTTTCTTGCGACTATTGAGCTCGTTTAGGGCACACAGACAATCCAATGCAAGCTTAGATTTAACTTGTTCCGAATTCTGTGCCTTTAGCTCTGCTACGGTAGTCTATATCTTGAAGATTATTTTATATTTCAACACAACGGTGCACCCTTTTACCTGTATGAACGATGAAACTCCTAGATGAAAGGCTTCATACTGAATGGATTAAAAGTAAAGACTATACCGACATTATGAGGTTAGCTACTTCTTGATTTCTTTTATTTGATTATTTAAAGAGAAAAGTTCATACAAAATTCTACAAAATTCTTTATAATACCTATGACAATGTATTAAATATGGGTGTTGTAAAATTACTTCCAAAATGCTTCGAAGTATCCAAAAAAATTTTGAACGGTATCCTTATTATTATATATAAGTTGGCAGTCGACGTTCTCAACATATAATCCTTTAATGTATAATTTTAAACAATACTAAATAAAAACTAACATTTAGAATTACAAACCTAAAAAATTATTGTAGCAATACAATTATAGATTTTAAGCTACGCCATTTAAGAGGCGTTGAAATAACAAAACTAAACCAATCCCTTTAAAACCAAAATTCACAAGTTCCAACTGGAATATTTTTTAATAGTCGGTCCTGTATATATGATCGCGTATGTACATATAATGTTGCGTTTATTTCGCAAGATATCTCGAAAACGGTGGTTCATTCAACAAACTTGTACATGTACGTACATAGATACACACTAACACATGTCCTAGAGTATGGGATTCACTCCTGTTCACAGTAATATCATAACTTCACCTGTTTTCATCCGTACCTTACATACACGTATGTATAGACATATGTACAATGTAAGAACTAGAGTACACATATAGAAGTTAAGAGGTAAGGTTACCTAATCTCGTTTGGCCTAAACAAAGAGACTGCACTTCTATCTAGTTGTTTACACGGGCCGTTCAAGTCGTCATTATCATTTTCAGCGCTCGGTCGTAATTAAAATGCAAATCCGACCGACTAGATGCGTGTACACGTCATCAGAGCACCGTGATTAATTCTCCAGGTATACTCTCGCTCTCATATAGTAGAACTAGAGAGAAATGTCCGTGGAAAGGATCGCGTTTTCGTATTGTCTGTCCGTTTGTTGTTTCTCCAGTTTCTTCGCTTGGTTTCGTCCCGTACGAAAGATTATCTTAGAGTGCGTCCAGAATTAATTGACGTACATAGTTGATAAAATACTTAAGAAAGCTTTGTGGACGATTACCTTTTTAAATTAAACTTAAACATTAATACCGTCTTTTTGAATTTCTAAAGCAAATAAATATTTTTTTATCTTACGTATGGCATATAAAAATATTTAAAACCATTTATGCTTAAAATGGTATACTCGGTGTGTGAAGCATTTTTTTCCAAATTTCACCAAAATTACAAAAGATAAATAGTGAAAATTTGCGTAATTTCTATAATTATTACGGCGAAGTTATTTTCAATCAGAAATTCAAAAACTATCTATTAAATAATAAAAAAGGCTCTTCTTAAACATAAAATTTCAACAGCCTATAAAAAATATCTAATAGATGTTAGAAACAGCATAGCAAAAGATCCGATTTTTTTGGTCTCACATTAAATCGTGAAAGGGTGTAATGATGCCAGAAAAACAAAAACTCCTGATGGGGCTTTACATGAACCCCATTATAGACGCTTTCGCTAACTGTTTTAAATATGTCTTTGCTCAATCTGATCCCAACAATAATCAACAATGGCACGTTGGGATAAAATTAGAAGAGAGTGCTTTTGGGGAATCGTCTACAACATCTGCTTAAAGATTGGCGAAGAAGCTGTGCAAGGCAGTCCAGGTGCTCCAACTACCATGTTAACTGAGGAAGCTATCAATATTGGAGGAGTAATTAATCACACATATTCACACTAACATTCTTGGAATATCTGTTGTGATTTTACCCACATGCGTATTTTATTCTCATGCATAAATATGTCATCATTTGTAGGCTGGATTTTGTATTTGTAAGTACTGAAAACTATCTGAGAAAAAGGTGAAGTATTGTGGAACATGATTAGTACTTGAAATGGAACTTGGGCATATTATTATGTTATGATTATTATTATGATAAAGCATCAGAGCACGCAATGGGTAGAAAAAGCTGTCACCTAAAAGCAAGTGTGCAAAAACCTATAGTCATAATATTTTTAAAGACAGTGATGTATACGCATGAAGTCTCACATGGCACTACAGTACTCATGAATGAATAAAGAAGTTTGGTGTCAGTTAATAAAGAATCACATCTCCAGAAAATTATCTGAGTTGACTGTAAAGTTGCACCACAATAACGCTCGCCCACGTGGCTAGTATTATGACAAAATTTTTGAGCAAAAGAAATATAAAGTATACACCGTTGGTCCCGATAGAAGTTGCGACTTCATCTACACCTTCACCTAAAATAAAAAACTTAGAGGATGGCGGCTTCGAAGAGAATTGCATGCTGTTGAAGGCGAATTTAAAAGAGCTCTGCAAGAAGAGCTTTCGTTATGTCTTTGGACAATGTTAGGATATTAGGTAGTTGTAGTACACTCACAATATATAGAAAATCCTCCTCCAACTAGCATTGATTAAAAAAACAACAAAGCCATAATATCAAATAGGCAAACGTGCAGGAAAATGTTACTAATCTGCATTTCACAACTTTTTAAATTTTTGTGTACGGCTCTCTTCCTCTTTTGCTAAAAACTAAATCAATTTTGTTATCGTACCCTGTAAGATCTTTATTATTAACTGAACTAGATAGTTAAAAGCTTTCTTCTTTGTAGGAATAACTGACAAAGAACACGATTAATCGAGAATAATTAACCAAAGAAATTGATTTCAATGACTATCGCTGTGAATATTCTCTGAATTTTGTCCTAAGAAAAAATAATAAAATTATTTTGTTTTAAGAGATTATTTCAAATCTAAAAAGAGCTGTAATGGAATATACATTACAAACTCGAATCATATGAATACCAAGAATAAATAAAATTTTAAGTTATCTACGTCGGCTATCTTTGAAAGACGTGTCTTAAATCCACAACATTGTATTGAACGAGCGCCAGTTAAATTCTAAATATAAATATGTCAACTAATTTAGCTGCTATTTGCAAAAAAATTCACTAGCAAATTTATCAATTGAGCTTAGAATTGCCATTGCATATCATTTTAAAACGTTTACTGACAGTGCTCTGAATTCAATATTGTGTTGAATTACATGAATTAATATACATTTAAATATAAATGAAACAAATGGATTCAGTTGAAATTCGTTTCTATTTTTCTCCGCAGGAAAGGTCTAATTCATCTTCATATTTTGTACAAGTTTAGTATAGACCTTGATAAATATTTAGTTGCCCTTTAAATTACAAAATTATTACAATTATTATAACTTCGACTTCTTATACTAAACGTCCAATTTTAATATAGTTAGCTGAATGATGCATAGCACGATTTAGTTCGTAACGTAATCCGGAAACCTAGAATTCTCCCCCGGACACGAGAAGCCAGGGAGAAGTTCAAAGATTCGCCCGACACGCCGGAGAACTTGAAAGTAGTTTCCCGATGCAATATTTAATGCCACAAACATGAGGATTACTTATAATGCCTTAGAAATCTTACAAGACATATACCAAGATGGTTTGGCTCCGACGTCTTGTGCCCGGATTTAATCGAAAACATTATCTCAATGCCAATGAAGTATGCATACGGCACCCTCTTCGGAATCAAGCGGAATTTTCTGCCCTGGAAATAATGTTGTGTGCGTGTATGTGTGTGATAATTTTGACGAAGGGGATTGGATTTTGACTAAACCGCGTTTGACGAGACGATAAACAAGGAGTTAGAAGATATGCAGTGAAAACGGCTCTAATATTGTAATTTATTAAACAAACAATATTCACTTCGATATTTTACTGTAAAAACTATTACTTTGACGATATATATATATATAATGGCAACAAGTACCAAACTATTAGAAAAGTCATGAGGTTATGCTCGACTTGTTACCAATGATCTATATAAAATACAAATAGAAAAATTTAAGAAAGTACTGTATAAAATAGAAAACTTAAAGCAAAATTCTGTATGAATTTACATTTAAATAGACTTTACGACACATATTTGTAACCAGTTTCCAACGTTCATATATTTTCATTAGCTACATATGCGCATACTGATTGGCCTAGTAAAAATTTATAGATAATCGCTCATTCTGCACAAATAACGAACACCGTTGCCATTGTAATGTGTGGTTTATGATGCGTATGCCAGTAGAGTACGCAAATGTTGCAACAGTACCTAAGTATTTTAGCGGCACCTTCCTGCGGCAGTTTTCAGTCCGATATAAGAGGTTCAAAGAAAATAAAATTTATTAAATTCAAATACATATATTATTACCGTTTACATGTTCCACGACATTGTTATTGCTATTCCCAGTTCCTCTATGATTTCGAATTGAGAATTTTGGCCATGTAAGCCATATCCATATATTTTCTACGATATTTAAGTATGAAGATAGTTATTGCAATTTAAATTTACTTTACTTTATTAATCAGACCTTTATTTAAACATTCTGTTAATATCTATTACTATACATGTTCATCCATTCTATCCTTCCATCATTTTTGCTATTTTTAATTTAGCATAATATATTTAACATATCCTCTTCCATTAGTAAACATACCATGCATTTATTTATATTAATTATTCTAAATTGCTTCAAAACTCATAATAGCTACTATTCTGTAATGTTGATTGTCCAGTATAACCGATTTTTCGTCTGAGAAAAATTTTCATCCATAATCGCATTTCCATGACATACATGTTGAGATAAACTTAATTTTTTTCTTTATATTGGAGGAGAGACAGCACTGACTGACAGAACTATCAGATACACAATACGAAAACTAGTATGTTTGACTTCACGTGTCTGGTTATGTTAATTCGTAGAATTATAGAACTCGGCAGTTGATTCACTCAATTTGTTCAAAGTACCATTTTATCTAGTTAAAAATGGCGTTTGAGTGGCAACGACGAGACAGCGGATTATTGGGCTAATATTCGTTCACGTTTCACAATTAATGTTCAAAGATAGGAAACCATTATTTTAGAGTCATTTCTAAATGGGTTGGATAACATAGAATTAACTAATGGCTATTTATTATTTACAATATACTTCTGTCACATAGCACAATCCACAAACAACTATGGATTATTTACAGCAATTTTTTCCAGACAGCGTTATAAGTGTAGATTTATGGGCAAGTAGATGGCCTGATTGGTCTCTGGATTTCATTTCATTCCCTTATTTAAAAATAGTAATATTCCAGATTCCCATAAATAATTTGCATACACTACGATACGCAATTGAAGAGAAAATTGCAAATGAGCAATTTATCGCTAGTTCAGTGTTGTTTAGGAAGGAGGCCATCATTTTGAGCATTTTGTTTGAAAAATTTTCTTTGCTAATAGCTGTATTATTTGTAACATGAGTTCGTGAAATTTGGGTCAACTATCATTTTGTATAAATCTCACATCTATAATTGTAACCGTGTATCCACATTTATATAAAATATTCCAACCCAAAATTATAAAACTAAAGCATTAAATATTTGCTTCAATTGCTTCTGGTCGCTCGGTATTAATACGTCGGTGATATAGTGATATATATTTAGCGTTTGTAAAGAGTGTGCTAAGGCTCCGGTATAGCATTTTTTGTGTAACTGATTATTACATCTTAGCTCTCGAATATAAGTAGTAGTAGTTGTCTAAAAGGCTGATTATTTAATATAATAAAGTAATATGACCAAAAATGTCAAAAATTCATTTAAAATAGTATATTAAAAAACAAGTTTCATAAGGCACCATTTTGCCGCACGAGATCAGTTTAGAAAACGAGCCGCTTGCGGCGAGTTTTCTAAAGAGCGAGTGCGGCAAAAGGCCTTATGAAACGAGTTTTTTATACTATTTTTTCTATTTTGCGTGTTTTACATTAATAAATTGCTTAAATTGGAATTATTTAATTTTGAAGTTCAGAGTTTAATTTTTATATAAAGCATGCAGTTGGTCACATTGATACTTGACATTTTCAAATTTAAATCGTGCTATCCGCGAAGTATATTATATTACATATTATTCATTAATTTTCGTTAACATTACGTGATATTTTATTTAAAAATATAAACATGAGTGACATAGAAACATATATATGTTGTTGTCAATTGTATACAACATACGTTGTTTGTGTAAAATACGGACATATATTATATCTGTCAAATGTAAATAAATTCTTAAAATCAAATGACAGCAATGATATTTATTTCTGTATTCGAACAACGCCAGCATTGAAAAATGAAAAAAAGCGTATCGAAATGAAGCTCATTTCGATACTGTTTTGGGTTTCATAATGAGTTCATTTCGAACGCAAAATAGAAAAAATATATTTCCATTCTTCAAAAATGGCGCATAAGTATTATTTCCGTATATTAGAACAAAAATGTTAAAATGTACATACCTCGCAATAGCTTCCATGGAAGGCATCCCTTGATTTTTAATGACGGAACCATCGGGTCGGGCGAGATTGTGGGGCATGGCGGGTGATAGGAGTGCTGAATGGGCGGCAGCTGGATGTGGTAACTGCATAAATTGCATATGACCCAAATGTGGTGGATGATTGTAACCATTCGCCAGCAATGGAGACTTTTCCATTCTAGATATATCTGAAACAAGGAAAGACATTTCATGTATACATAAACAAATTCATCTACAACCATGGCAAAGAACAGTTTTGAAAGTTGCGTTACTTATTTTTGTTTGCAGAATGTAGATTCCAAGTGTATGGGTATCTAAGCAAAGCCCGTTGTACGTATATATGCTGTTAGTAAATTTATTGAGTATAATATTCAATTGCTTTAGTAGAAACATATCAAATTATGCTTAATTTTTCATTTTACCGACATCCAAACTAAAATTAATCAACATAGTTCTGTGAACAATTAGAATGTTGTTCGAATTTTTTCCGAAATTTTGTATTGACTTCGTGTCTATGAAATAGCGATTTTTTCTATCGTGCAAAGATAGAATGTAGTATTGTGCAATATTTATGGTTTGTAATGTGAATCAGGGAGTTACTTTCTATACTATGCGAAATTAATATTTCGTTCAAGTATTTATTTATTCATATAATGAATACCGATGAAGGACGTATTGTAATGCGATATAAGTTTAATAATAGAAATAACGCCGCAGCCGCTCGTAACATAAACTTTAGTTTATGGTGGTAATATTGAAACCTTGGTCGAGTATGAAATTTTAAAAAGTTAATGGAAGAAGATCCTAATTAACCCTTGAGCGAACTTCTAACAGATTACATATTACCCATATTACAGAGCTCTGCCATTACCGAAGTTCAAAAGGCGAATAAGTGACACTTTTATTCTTTTATATTACTTTCGTATAGAAACAAGCTGGATCAATTGAATACGTTTACTTTATATTTGATAATAAGCCGTAGCGAGCCTCTTCTAAACTAACTAGTGATATGTAATGATAAGTGGATTATTAATCGGAGAATAATATCTCACATGAAGCTCCAAGCTCTAAATACTTCACTTTATCTACAAAATATTCTGATCTGCTCTGAACAATTCAATGAAGTACTTACGAGATCAAAAGCAGTTTCATCAGCTTTAGAGATCCCATTCTTTGGATGTATACCTACCTTCCTTAGAATTGCAAAAGGATAGATGAAAATTATTTTGATTTCACATATATGATCCTAATATTTAGAGGAAATTTTTGCAATGAAATTTATACCAGTTTCCTCCATTGCAACAAATTTTCACTTCTCTCTCGCCTGCATTTTTTATACCATTTTTTTATACTCTGAAAAGTTCGAAGTAGTGAAAATTGCATATAAATTCAAGAAATCTACAATATACATTGAAAGAAAGAGCCCATAGTTATTATCACAAAATTCTAGAATATTCGATCGGTTAAAAAAATTATACAATATGAAACAAACATGTAAATAATTTACATATCTGTAACTATGCACATGGACAATACACCTCGTATTTTCAGCAATTACTTCTGCTTAATACATATGTTTCTGCCAATATAGGCGTCCTCAGCTAAGCTAGTGAAGCAATTTATACAAATTAATACAAACCTGTTATAAACAACTGGTTTGTATCTGTATTTAAATTTACTGAAATAGCCCGCAAAGATCAAGCAAGTTCCGTCCTATAAGAAGACAACTATTTAATAATTGACATCTTACGGGCGAAAGATACATTGTCCGGAGGGCTACCTATCGTTCGAACAGCTATGCTGCTACGGGAAACGATAAAATACGTATGTAGATGTAGTCCATTAACAACCTGCCAGATGGCGGTATATACGAAAAGGTTTTGCTTAAGTATAACAATACGTTAAGCACGTATAAAGCGTTTGTACAATATGAAACAAACATGTAAATAATTTACATATCTGTAACTATGCACATGGACAATACACCTCGTATTTTCAGCAATTACTTCTGCTTAATACATATGTTTCTGCCAATATAGGCGTCCTCAGCTAAGCTAGTGAAGCAATTTATACAAATTAATACAAACCTGTTATAAACAACTGGTTTGTATCTGTATTTAAATTTACTGAAATAGCCCGCAAAGATCAAGCAAGTTCCGTCCTATAAGAAGACAACTATTTAATAATTGACATCTTACGGGCGAAAGATACATTGTCCGGAGGGCTACCTATCGTTCGAACAGCTATGCTGCTACGGGAAACGATAAAATACGTATGTAGATGTAGTCCATTAACAACCTGCCAGTTGGCGGTATATACGAAAAGGTTTTGTTTAAGTATAACAATACGTTAAGCACGTATAAAGCGTTTGTACAATATGAAACAAACATGTAAATAATTTACATATCTGTAACTATGCACATGGACAATACACCTCGTATTTTCAGCAATTACTTCTGCTTAATACATATGTTTCTGCCAATATAGGACGGAACTTGCTTGATCTTTGCGGGCTATTTCAGTAAATTTAAATACAGATACAAACCAGTTGTTTATAACAGGTTTGTATTAATTTGTATAAATTGCTTCACTAGCTTAGCTGAGGACGCCTATATTGGCAGAAACATATGTATTAAGCAGAAGTAATTGCTGAAAATACGAGGTGTATTGTCCATGTGCATAGTTACAGATATGTAAATTATTTACATGTTTGTTTCATATTGTACAAACGCTTTATACGTGCTTAACGTATTGTTATACTTAAACAAAACCTTTTCGTAAAAAAATTATGTATAAATAAGAATAATTTTCCAGCTTTTTTTCCGAATATATACAAAATTTTAACCGGTCATATCATACCTAACCCCTTAGATTTACGAATAAGATAATGTACTCACGCATTATTGCGAGTAAGTAAAAGATTCAAAAACGTTTCTTATAACTATATTTCATAGAGAGTAGCCCGTGGAACGTTTTATAAATTGTAGTAATTTACATTCCTCTCGAATAATATTTTCAACGCTACCCACACTTACATGCCCGGTGAATATTGATTTCAACAAACGAAATTCACAGGTTTTTGATGCAAGTTCGACTATGCTTGTAACTTTTGCATTAGTGCAAAATTACGTATGTCTTTGACAGTTTTTTTTTTACCGCATTGGTAAGAATTTCAGTGGGTTTAACATATTTATGACAAAAAAATTTAATTTTAAATATCAAGTAATTACTTTTACAGTCTTCTAAGCTCAAACAACAAAAGGCTTCTTAGTATGCTTCTATTCTAATGTCAAGGACTGCTATTTATTTCTAACTCAAGTTTCTTGCTTTACTAGATTAAATTTAATAATCTTCAAAACACTATTCGTGTAGCCAATATTAAAACATAAGTTACCAATTCTGTCGAAATAATAATTCTTAATAAATTGTGTTGCATCAGCTAAATCAACAGTGGCATTTTTAAATGAAATATAAATACTTGAGGCGTGGAACAGGAAATGATAAGAATATGGTAGAAATAGTAACGTCTAGGAAAATGTACGTTTGTAAAAAATGCAGGATAGGTGGAAAAGGAAATCGAATAGGGAAATAATTTTAAAAATCACTTTAATATTCGTATCCTGTAAACATATTTCAATAACTAAGTTGTCCTCTTCAGTAGAAAGAAATAACATTGTTGAACATGAGGCAGAGTAAAGCTAACTTCTTTTAGCTTTACTTTGCCTCATGTTTAACACTGTAATTACTTCCTACTGAAAATGAGAACTTAGTTGTCGAAATACGTATATAGATTACGAATATTAATGTAGTAAAAGGGTTTATACCTTTTTTTAAAGTTTTTACATAGCAATCTCCATTGAAAGACTTTAGGAAAATAATGGTACTGCATTGTTTCCATAATAGAGGAATAAATATTGACATTGGTGGGACACATTTTAAAAACTCAAATTAATGGAATATCAAAGAATGTATTAGAAATCAGAATAGGAAGGAGAAAAGTGACAAGAAATATGAACCTGTATATCCAAAACTGGAAAGAAAAGACATAAAACATGAAGGTCTGGCGAGAGATACTAACTCAACCTATGAGCCTACTATGTTTTAGTGCTAAATTACATCATATGTTATGATGAATTTATGGAATGTACAGTCATGGCCAGATAAATATAGTACAACCTCAAATTCCATACGTGTCAAAAATTTGAAATTTTTTTGTTGTAAGACGAACTTAAAAAACTATACCTTTTCAACTTCAATTTGGTATTAATGAAGTTCAAATTGAGAATAAATACTTTCAAAATGAGACAAACAATTTCAAATTGAGAATAATCAGTTTCATCGAGAATAAACAAATTCAAATTGAGAATAAAAACATTCAAAATGAGAACAAATAATTACAAATGAAAACTGCTTTTATTATATTGTAATATCTTCTTCTGTTTTGGGTTGGACGCCAGAACGTCCAGGCACTTGAGCACACTGCCCTTTGTACTATCCCCAATAGATCTCTCAGTTCCACTCTCTTAGTCTTGTGTCTCGATAAAAGCCACTATCCTCCTCAGGGGAAGTTTGAGTACACGCGAAGGATCCAATAGATCTCTCCCGAAATATTTCTGTCTGAGTTTCTTCAGTTCCTAACACGTGCATATTACATGAAGGCTAGTTTCCTCCTGTTTTTCACATCTCCTACACCACGGCTCACTAACTAAGCCCATGCTGTACAGATGCTTCCTTAAAGGACAATGTCCGGTTATTAACCCGGTAATTATTTTAATTATATTGTAACATGTAAAGTAACACAATTAATAAATGGATTTTGTAAATTACTTGATTAGATCGTTTAAATTTAATACGTCTGCTATAAATCGTTGAATATGCGCTACATGTCTTGGATAGTATACCGGATTTATTGCATTATTGCATTTATTGCGTTTATTGCATATCTATTATCTCATCTAATTGTTGTAGACGAAACTCCGTCTGCTTTAAATTACCAGCTAAAATATGTAGCAAATGCAGATTTAAATCCCGTTTAACAGCAGCTTTTAATCTGGACCAAGTGATTTCAATTGGATTTAACATTGGGCTGTAAGGACTAAGTCTTAGCAATTTATGGTTGCTGAATTTATTTTCAGTAAATATAGTTTCTAATCCGGCATGGCACGGAGCATTGTCAATTACCAACATCACATGAGTTTGAAAAATGTTAAAGGCTGCACGCAAACATTGACAGACAAATTGATTTGCGTCTTCCATTCTGAAGGCCTTCTTTGATCTGGTTGTGAATCATATTACCACTACAGCCTATAACGTGTATATTGGCTCCATGGCAACCAGCCATTATATCGCTGCAGCGGGATCCCTTTCTTGATCGTCCTTGTCTTCTTAATATGAACAACTTAAAATTTGTTTCGTCCATGCATATAATTGGCACCTTATCCGCTTAATAAATTGAAGTTACTTAATCACAATGTTTTATCTTATTTTCATTACTATTTGCTCTTGCAAGTCCTTTTCGTATGTCTTTCATGTGAACAACAATTTGTCCAAATGTTTTCGTAGTGTTACTTTAGATACTGTTATTTGACGTTGCACTTCCATTTTTTTGTTTAAGTTCTTTTAACAGGTTATCTGCCGTAGAGGTCATAATGACCGCCATCCCATATTACCATGGCGGTCATAATGACCGCTGTGATGTAACTAAATATATTTGTCTTATCTTGCAGGTGTGACCGCTATTCATGTCTAAACTATACATAAAGTATGTGTATAGCGGTAATAATTTGATTTAAGCATTTATGGTTATAAAATTTTAAAAAAATATATAAATAAATATAAAAATTTTTTTGAGGTCTATATTGTTTCATGATTAGCCTTCCTTGAAAAAGTACAATACTTTCATTTATGCTGATAACTTACCCCGGGGTATATACTCCCTGAAATCTTTTCAAAAGAGAATCAAGCACTGGTTGTTTTTGTTTCTGCCACCGCAATTAGTTTCATTGTCCGATTATTGCGTAACGTAAGAAATGCTATTCACAACACAGGCACCTCCATTCTAAACTTCAACCCTCACTACAATAAACTAATAAGTCAACCAATAACTTCAAAGGCGTGTATCGTATGCAAGTCTAAAAGATGACCGATTGGCGATTGCGACTTTATACTCGATACGCCGCGGTGGTCATTCTGACTGATCTTGTTTTCCTTCTAAATCTTAGCGAAAAAAATTCAAAGTTTCAAATATGAATGCAAAACATATGCATGTAAAAGAACATGTTTTTAAGTTCAGCGTTTTTGGCAAAATTTTAAAAAATGGTATGGCAGTTATCCTGTTAACCTTAATTTTGGGTTTTCTTCAATGTATTGAACGATAAATCGACAATGCTCCTCCGTGATTTTCACAGATTGTTGGCCCCCACGTGGCTTTTCCACATTTTCTTGATTTTTTTACCCATGATTTTTTAACGCCCGATCTAATCGCAATCCCTCTCCAATCATCTTGACAGTTGTATACAGCACAAATTTACTGCTTGACTTTGTCAGTTTCACGCTTTTTTTTTTAATATAAGGCATTGTAAATGTCTTACCACTGACACCAAATGATACTCAATAAAACTGACGTTTGGTATTGTTTTGTTAGATCAATGCGTGCTGCAAATTTATTAATTCTCAATTTGAAGTTAATTATTCTCAATTTGAAATTGGTTATTCTCAATTTGAAATTGATTATTCTCAATTTGAAGTTGATTGTTCTCAATTTGAAGTTGGTTATTTCAATTTGAAGTTGAAAAGGTATAGTCATAATAAAATCAAATGTTAGATCATTCTGGAATATATTCACTTTATTATTGTTTGACAACAATTTGAATTATGAAATGTAAGTTGAAAGTATAAGAATAAATTAAAGATAAATTAATTTAAATAATACGAACTTTTTACATAAAGCTAATATTTTATTGGGACGCCATCAACATCAACTACTGCCTTGTATTATTATTATTATATTAACCTTGTAGGCATGGAAAGTACCAAGCTGCTAAAATAATTTGAGTTATGTAACAGAGATTGCCAAGCAATTTAAATTGTTTCCCATAATTGGTCCTGATTTTCAAATCTCATATGTGACTTATTTTTAGACATCTCAGCCGATACGTTTTCTATTGAGTTTATGTCAGCGCTCTTGGCAACCCATTGCAAAACATCAATATTATGTGTTTCCATCCAGCGCGACATTATATTTGCACTATTAACTGAGCAATTGTCATGCTGATATATAAAAGTATGTTTAGGATAAACATATTGGACTGATGGTAACATAATATTTTCTAAAATATGAATAAAATTTTGCGAATTAAATCTCCCATTAATTCTATGACACATTCCAACATTATAGTAACTTGTCCAGTTCCAAATAATTATAGAGAATCTTCTTACCGATCTAAATTATTTGTATACTGCTGTTCGTATCTTCTGCCGGTAGGTCTGTAGACACAAACAGATCATTATATGTGGATTAAAATGTTTTTTTCACCAGTGAATACTACATCTCCCAAAACGGAAGTCCATTGTTTATATGACTTAACGCGAACAAAAGCCTGACTTGTTTCCCTTCTTCACTAACTTTAATTTTTTTAGTTGCAACGCGTGTGCGGCAGGAAAAATAGTCTTCACAACAGCTACTTTCACTGAATCGAAAGGATTTTCTTGGAGTTGTTGAACTAAATTATAGTCCTGTTCTTCAGTCGAAATTATTTTAAACCAGGTACCGGGACCTGGTTCTCTGTCAATACTCTCATCAGTTCCCATCTTTTCTTAACCTTCATCACAGTGATTTTATTTAACTCCATTTGTTATCCGATTGCCCTTGTAGCCTTCTTCTAATTTAATTAGTATATGAACTTTATCGGCTGTAAGTTTTCGTGCCATCGTAAAAAAAACGTCTAATTGACGTTTAATAAAATTTTAAATGATTTAGTTTTAAATGTCAAATTGTTAGGTTGCACTCAAGGTTAGTAAATCTATAAGGTTGCCTCGTAACAAATGGCGATGTCAACATTGCGCGTCATCGGGCGTGTCCATGCGTTTTCTGTATAGTTGACTAGTTGTCAAATTACCGGTCTAAATTGATGTTTGTAGAGTTAGTAGCGTTTTTTTCTAATTTCATAGTGTTTTATGTGCTTATATATAAACTTTATTTGACTATTTACAAGTGTACTGTAGTGAGTGAGAACAGAACATTAAAAAAAAATTTAAAAATTGTCAATTAAAGTACTGTATTAAACTCAATATGGTTTTTTGTTTATAAAGATTGTAATTTTATTTTGGGTATTTATAAGAAAATTGCATCAAATAATATCTTGTTATCCAGTTAGTATTTGTACAGTAGAATACTAAATGTGACAGTGTTTCACTGAGTTAACCACCTTCATTTCCTTTATAATTTATAAGCGCATTTTTTTGGTAAAAATATTTACATTAAATACATTTTACACCCATGAGTAGGTACATCGATAACTAGCAGTTATTAACCATTACTTAAAGCAATAATTTAAAATAATGGACGACATGCTTCGTGTAAGTACATGTGATTAGATCATACATAAACCAATCATTTTGTCTATAGAAAAAATGATTTAGTTTATTCGATTTATACCTATTTAACTAATGATTAAATTAAAGTCAAAATCATTTTAATTGAATGGGCACGCTAAGTGACGCGATCCCGCGTAAGAATATTATTGGTGGAGAGTTACGAGACAACCTTATACATTTAGTAACCTTGGGTTACACTATAAAAATTTAATAATAAAAGACTTATGGAAAGACTTTGACAGTCATATATAAATTCTAAAATGTTAAATAGTTACTATAGAAACAGACTTAAATCCCTTTTACACGATGAAATAGTAGGTATACGATTTCCTTTCGAATAGAAGGGTACATATTCGCAAATAGATTGTTATATCAGAATTAAAATATATATATTATGCGTCTAGTATATAGAATGAAATGTAGATGCTTTTATTAATAGAGGTCATAAAAACAAATTCTTTCTGTATTTCAATTTTTTTATAAATTACCATCTTTATATGAAATATTTGATTGAAATCTTAAAAGCCATGGCCGACGAGCAAAATGAGGAAATCTTTGAAATCATTAGCGAGCGTGTTGTAATTAATTATAAAACTAACTTATTGTTCCAATAATAAATAAAAATAAAAACGGATTATCGGAAAAAAAACAATCTTTATTGGCCTTTTAAAAATATTTACAATTGTCGGCGAGCAATAAAACGCAGAATATTGTGCAATAATTTGCGGACTAATTAAGGTGCCAGTAATTATTTCTGTTAATGAGGGTGGTGTGGGAACTGAGGTCACGGGTGTACCCCGGGGGGGTCGTGGCATCCCACTGTGCTCTAAATCGCCTCTCACAGTTATACATAAATATTGTAAGTGTGTGTGAGTGAATACATGTGGCTCAGACTATGCTGAAGATTGAATCGATACTTGTTTAATAACTTCAGTATTTTAGTATTGAAACTGATATTTGTTTATAATACTGAATTGTATAGAGAGGCAATTTAAAATATTGACAATATACAATGCACAAAGTAAACTCGTATTTGTAGTCATTCCTAAAAATGTTATTTCAAATGATGCAATGCATACAGTTAAATCAATTGAAATTGAAATAATACTAGGATATCGCTATTATTTCAACCATTGTATCCAATTGTAACCATTACAAGTAATTTTAACTGTTTGGTCGTTAACCTATCGAACAATCTACGAAATAAGTCCTATTTATAAATAGAATGTATCAATATTATTAAGAATAACTTAAACGACTAGAACAAAGAAATAAATTTGAGAACGTTTCCTTCTTCAATTACATAGGGACAATAATAGGCCAACAAGCAAAGATGTCAAAGAAAGAATCATAAAGTAAATCAAGCATATGTTAGAAATAGACCAAGGAATAAATTTAAAAAAAAACGAAACATATACAGTGTGTCACAGAATAACTATCCCTAATTTTCAGAAATGATAGACACTTAAATAAACATTTTTTATTAATATACTAGTGTGATAACCTGTGCCCTAAAGGGCTGGTCAGGATCGCTATGTGATAACGTGGGCCTTAGGCCCTAAGTGCCTGGAGGATCGGCATGTGATAACGGTGGGGCCCTAAGGCAGAATCGCCATGTGATGTTAGGCCGTTTGTGCAAGTTCGTGGCAGGACGCCATGTGATGTTAGCCTGGTCCTGAGGGCTACATCGGTGCGTCTTCACGCAGATATCGTTGTCCCGTTAAATAATACACAAAGTTCGGGTAACATATAATTTAATATATAACACTTATAAACTGGATAACAATTATATACATTATGAACTAACTATCATTAAGACTGTTACTGTCTATCAGAAAGAGAGTATGAAAGTGGACATGATTCTGAATAAGAATCTGTCTCTGAATAAGACTGAATGTGTGAATGTGAATATCTGTCACTTACATTACTCTCGTTATATATATCCCCGATGATCCTCGTACTACTTATGGAATATACTACAAACCCTGACATGTAGTTTGTGTTTGCAAACACCACGCGTTAGCGAGGTCGTATTTGTAAAACACGTTACATTTGTATTACGGGCTCGAGGCTGTGGCCTCATTGAGAGTGTTTGCATACACATAACTGCATTGCGTTATTACACCACCCTTCTTGGGGTAAAGAAAAATAACGCTGAGGTGTTTGTTTTTCTTTCATTAAAATCTTTACCTTTCTTATTCCTATTTTACACTATGGTGAACACTGTTTGGGATTATACATTTACAATAGTCATACTTAAATAATAAATTTGCTAAAACTTATGATAACTAAAATTCTAAAATGAAGTTGTTATCGAGTATCGCATTATAATAAATACACGGTAAAATGATGGATAGTCTTAATCTATATACAATAATAATAAATATTTAACGAATAGATATATAATATAAATCTTAAAATGATAAATATCTTAATAAAAACTGTAATAATAAATATACAATATAGATTGTCAAACTTTAAATGGATAATTTTACATTCTAAAAGATAATGCTTCACAGTCAGTTTTACATTGTTGAAAAAAATAATTAATTGATAATAATCGTTAATTGATAATAATCGGGCCTTTGTACACTGTCTCAACCTTGTTAGTTTGTTCGCTTTTTAGTATTTTATTTCTATATTATGAGCAACTTATATAGAATAATTGCCTTGTTTCGCCGTTTGCCATTCTTGTCTTTCTTGTTTTTCGCGTTTGGTTCTTGTTTTCCGATTCCTCATGCTTGATCTTTTGGTTTTCATTCTTGTGCATGATTGTTTGCTCCCAATCCTTATGCTCCCTTTCCAACCATACTTTAAAATAAATCGACTCTCCGTTTTTCTATATATTTTCCTCCATGGAAAAAAAATTATTCTGGAAATCACTCTTTGGTGTATTTCCCTGGACAGCACATATTTCGTGTCTGTCATGTTCCTGCGCAGAACTATCTTTTGAAGCTTATTCTGGCTACAGTAAGGGTGCTTGTACAGCGGAACTTCCCTTATGCTGTAAGCCTTTTCTTCAATACAGAAAAACATGAGACCAGTTAACAAAACACACTTTTGTTATAACTGTAATCTCTAAAAAAAAAATTCTGAGAGCGTTTTTTGTCGTGTCGGACTCTTTCCTGGAAGCGCATGCTTGCTTCGTCACGACCTAAGGGCGAATTGGAGTCTTTTTTGCCTTTCTTCTACTTTGAAGTTCGTCTGATTCGGTTGGTTAACGTTTTCGCCAGTTCCACAACTCTAGGATGATCTGTCCTGTAGGTTGCACTGTTGTTGGTGTCGTAAAGGTACAATCGATAGGTCTCTGTCGTCTTATAGGGCTCCAGACGTGATTAGGATGCTGTCAAATCGTCCCGTTACTAACCATTATGGCATTGGAATCAACTTCTAAGGCATTTGTTACAAAAATTTCGGAATTTTTACCAATAAAATTAATATACTACTCCTCGTATATTGGTTTCTTTTATTAATTCAATATTATACTCTTTTGTTAGCGAAAAACTTACTTGATATGTCAGCAATAACTTCTGTTCAATGCCACTTATGCGAACGTTTACAAAATAAACATTGTTGTGCATTTTGTCAGTGACCTTGACTTCGTGGATTCCTAAACTGTCTTGTCGATACATACATATTTTAAATACAAGTTATTGTTTATACTTTTGTTTGTAAACTATCTGAAATATAACCTTCTTGTATGGCGCTTATTAAAAGGTACAACGCATGCATTTTTTATGCACGTAATTGAACTTATGAAAAAATATAACATATTTTTGCGTTTTATATGTTTATAGGCGTCTTAAAAAAAAATATATTTAAACTTCTGCGTTAATAACAAAATTGCGAAGTGTACAGCCGAAATGTAACATCTCTAAATTACATTGTACATATGAGTTTTTAAATAAACTTGACCTTTAACTATAGAATACATTATTGCGCTACAATATGTTTGCGTAGCAGAAATAAATGATACACATATTGTGATATTGTGTATACGCATTAAACTAATAATAAACATTTTAAGTATGCGAAAGTCTTGCATTATCCATTCACTTTTTTACATTGAATATTTGTCTTTGTTTAAATTTACTCTAAAGGAATACCTGCGTTTCTTCTTTCCGTGTGGAGCTTCTGTTCGCTCTTGGAGATGATTTCCTCCGTTCCTTGTTGCGTACTTGCCCATTTTCTTGGTTTTGACCTGCTAAACTGTAGTTTTTTTTTCCCTGGTTCGTTCCGAATTTCCACTTGGTCTTTTTCAGCCTTAGATGGCTGGCAGGGCCATCTAGTGGTGTGGATAGGTAGGATCGCCATGTGATAACCTGTGCCCTAAAGGGCTGGTCAGGATCGCTATGTGATAACGTGGGCCTTAGGCCCTAAGTGCCTGGAGGATCGGCATGTGATAACGGTGGGGCCCTAAGGCAGAATCGCCATGTGATGTTAGGCCGTTTGTGCAAGTTCGTGGCAGGACGCCATGTGATGTTAGCCTGGTCCTGAGGGCTACATCGGTGCGTCTTCACGCAGATATCGTTGTCCCGTTAAATAATACACAAAGTTCGGGTAACATATAATTTAATATATAACACTTATAAACTGGATAACAATTATATACATTATGAACTATCATTAAGACTGTTACTGTCTATCAAAAAGAGAGTATGAAAGTGGACATGATTCTGAATAAGAATCTGTCTCTGAATAAGACTGAATGTGTGAATGTGAATATCTGTCACTTACATTACTCTCGTTATATATATCCCCGATGATCCTCGTACTACTTATGGAATATACTACAAACCCTGACATGTAGTTTGTGTTTGCAAACACCACGCGTTATCGAGGTCGTATTTGTAAAACACGTTACATTTGTATTACGGGCTCGAGGCTGTGGCCTCATTGAGAGTGTTTGCATACACATAACTGCATTGCGTTATTACACTAGTGTCCAGAAATTTTTCAGTATCGAAATAAAATGAAAGAAGCGGCTGTCACCCAGGACTTTCCTGGCGGTATACAAAAATTGAATCATAGCAACCTTTGAAAAACACCAACCATTTTAGTAGTTGTCATTTTATGTGTGTCACAAATTGTTCCTTGTTAGAGAAGTGTGTTTAATTGTCATGTTATGTGTCGTATTAATCTTTATTTGATTAATTAGTGCTTGATTGAAGATGCATCATATTGAATTGGCAGACATGCATCTTGTCTACGGAGCAACTTACGGTAATGCTAACGAAGCAAGGTGAATTTATGAGCAGCATCCTCAGAGTAACTTCCCTGTCAAACATCATTTTCAAGATCGGATCAGTGTATTCAAGATACTGGAGAATTCCAAGTAAAGAAAATGGATTAGGGCGCAATCGTACTGTCGGAAATGTTGACTTTGAGGACCAAGTTCTGCAACAATTTGAAAATAACCCGAAAACAAGCATTCGTGCCATTGCCCATACGATCCATGCAAGCCACACATCTGTATGGAGAGTATTGAATGAATACCAGAAGCATCCGCTTCACATTCAAAAAGTGCAAACATTAATTCCAGCTGATTATCCCAACTATCTCAATTAGTCCAATTTGCCGAATAGTACCTGAAGAAAATTAACAACGAATCAAGATTCCCTGGGAGTGTATTATGGACAGACGAGGCATGTTTTATAAGAGATAGCTATTTTAATAAACACAATAGCCACATTTGGAATGAAGAAAAATACTCACGCCGTTCACAGGTTACATCATCAATGGAAGTTTTCTGATAATATTTGGACTGGAATTGTTGACTATTATGTAGTGGGGCCATATTTACTGCCTGCACGGTTAAATGGTCATGTGTATAGGATTCTTCTGGAACCTACTTGCCAGAATTGCTTGAAAATGTCTCACTTAATATTCGAAGAAATTTTGTTTTTCAGCATGATGGTGCACCAGCACATTTTGGATTAAATTGCCGAAATTATCTAAATGCACAATTTCCAAATAGATAGATCGGAAGAGGAGGGCCGATTTCTTGGCCTGCAGGTTCAACAGATATGACTCCTGTCGATTTTTGTATTTGGGGTCATATTAAATCGCTGGTTTATGAAACACCTGTTAATACAGAAAAAGAATTAAATTTCCGGACACTAGTTTATTAATAAAAAATGTTTATTTAAGTGCCCTCTATCATTTCTGAAAATTGGGAATAGTGATTGTGTAACGCCCTGTATAAGAACTCTAACAAGAACTTTTCCCAGATATGTATAAGAATTAACAGCAATAAACAAAAAGGAATGTGTTCGCTTAGTATGTAGTTTATCTCGTAGACGATGAAGATACATAACGTGTGTTCATTTGAAAAGTCAATCTAGTAGCATGTCATTTACTGAGAACATTTTGAAGTATGAGGTAAATTAAAATTTACTACTTAACCTACGAAGCCGTATATTTTGACAGTTTCATAAATACAAATAAATAACAAATAATAGGTATTTATATAACAAATGTTGAAAATGTCCTTCAAGATCAATGCACTTTAAAATCCTCCGTTCAAAATTTCTGATGACATTCTGCAACATTACTGGATTGTTAATAATTTCCATGCATTTCTGTTCGATTCTCTGTAGCATACCATTCAAATTCAATATAGGTGTTCGAAATATGTTATTTTTTAGATAAGGCCACAAAAAGAAGTCGCAAGGTGTTAAATCGCATGAACGTGCAGGTCAGGCAATTTCAGTATTTCGACTAATTATACGCTCATCAAAAAATTCTCTTAAATAATCCAAAGATTCTGCAGTACAGTGACAAGGTGCTCCGTCTTGTTGGAAATATGCATTTTGAAGTTCATCATCATGCAACTGATTGACAAATGGTTGTAAAATTTCCGTAGGGTACCTTTGAGCAGTTAACGTTCCCTGAAAAAATATTGGTCCAATGATTCGCCTTTGGCTTATCGCTGCCCAAACATCAATTTTCTCTGGATGTAGCGATTCTTCATTAATTACATGTGGATTTTCACTATTCCAAATTCTTGCATTTTGTGAATTTAGGTATCCCGTTTTATAAAACCATTCTTCATCAGTCAAGATGACTCTTTGCGAAAATTCTCCATTATTGTTCATATTTACAAACCAATTACAAAACTGTAGTCTACGTGGGTACTCAATTTCTAACAATTCTTGTACTGCTGTGACACGGTATGGATAAAGTTGCATATCTTTTTTTAATAACTTGTGAGTTGTACCAACAGAAAGGTTTATTTGTTGACTCAAATGTCGAACAGATGTTTGTGCTTCATTCTCCATTATTTCTTCAACACGATTGACAACTTGAGGTGTACGTTTCTTAACTGCTCCGCTGCCTGATTTTCTTAAGAGACTACTAGTTTCAGAAAAAAGTTTTAAAGTTCTATCCAAAGTATTCTTAAATTGTATATAATCTATTACAAAATGTGGAAACTCAACTTGAAATTTTACCATGCAATCTTGAACTGAATAAACCCATAAACCATCAATTTTATTATCACTTCGAAAATAAGCCTGGACTAAAGAAATTTTATGATCTAAAGCGAAAGCCATTTTAAAACTGAGAAGCAATTTATTTAAACAAGAATCGACGCACGATTATTTTTTGCACTAACTGATATTTGTGATTGACATTATCAAATGTCATTTGGATTTACGTTTACGGAACAACAAGCACATACTAATATATTTGCGTCTTATTCTATCAAAATTTCAAAGTAACCTAGATTGACTTTTCAAATGAACACTTGTTACTTACATACGTCCATAACTTAACTTAAACGTTGCTTATAATTTATTTGTTCGTACAAATGTAATTTGTTAATGTTAACATTCATCTGTATACCGGGTGCGGCATGTTGCTCGAGTTATTAATGAATATTTGGAAGAAGTTGGAATCCATCGTATGATCTGGCCAACAAGAAGTCCAGACCCAAATCCGATCGAACATGTGTGGGACATGGTCAGATGGCGACTTCGAGCTCAAACTCCAGCAACAAGAAACATACAAGAGCTAAGCGTGGCAACAGTCCAACAATGGGAGAACAGTGACCAGGACGACATTCGACTACTTATTGAAGGAATGACAAGAAGAATGGAGTGTAATTCAAGCACAGGGAGGCAATACACGCTATTAATCCTCATTATTTATCATTTACAAAAAAAATCATTTTGTTGATTTAATTTTTTACATTATTTTTATTATTCCAGTTATATATTTCAATTTTTTTTAAAGTTCATTACGATTTTGACTTTACCGTTTAAACAAACAAACAAAAAACAACCAAAATTGAAAACTAAGAAATAATAACCAAATTAGTACATGGATCGAATTTTGTGCCGGTGGGTATATACCGGGTGCGGCAATAGTGTGTCGGCGAAGCTTAGCTTGAAAACTAATAAAGTTGTAGCAATGAAATTTTACGTACATTTATATATTTACAGGGTGTTCCAAATTTCCGCAACCACTTTCAATTTTTATTTTTAAATAGATTGCTATACTTTCTTGTTATCATGTGGATAGCCACCCAAATTATCTCTGCAATGATATATGGCAATTTGCACTTACAACTGTTAGTTTTGGTTTTATTGTAAATTTTATTAAAATCTTGACATCTTGGCAGCGTCTAACATTTTAAGTTTTAGCCTGGAAATGGGTGCAGTGCCGCACGCAAGTCTTTTGTTACCAATTTATGGACTAACACGTTATATGTTTTGAGGGTGAACAACGTGACAACATATACAGGGTGTTAAATATGTCGTGCCAAAGTTATCGAAGTTTAAAGGCTATTTTATCTTTTTTTTAAATTGAACCATAATTGTTTTATTGTAAAATTGCCGTTAAAATGGTACCAATAACATAGTACTTATTTCTAGTATTTCTAGTATAGTTATAAGTGTTATAACCCTTAAATGGGATATACCTATGTTTATAATATTCATTATGCGGTGCTGCATCTAATAGTTGGTTGGTTGGCCATGAAATGATATTAAGCAAAAATTGCTGTGTAACCAAACGTCAAACATCTACTTAAAAATTTCCATATAAAGTGTTTTTCTGTAATTCCTCGCGTTTAATTGTTATAATTTAAGTTCGGCTAGTTAATTATCAATATCCGTTTGTTCGTTATTAGTTGTTATCTTGTTGCCAGTTATATCGTTTTGTTGTCATATTTTTTTATTTACACGCCGTAATAGTTTATAGTTGTGTTTCTTTAGTATGAATTTTTCGAAAGAGGAGCTAATAGACATGGTATTTGTTCTTGGCGCTAGCATTAGAAATCCACTTTTAGCATCAAGAACATATGCTATGGAGTATCCTCACCGAAGAGCACCAGATATTAAGACGTTTGAAAATTTGTTGACAAGGTTTCTTCGAACGGGTTCAGTGAATTACGTCAAACATGAAAGAACTAAGACTGTGGTACAGAAGATAATGAAGTGACAGTCGTCCAGTCCGTTGTGGAAAATCCGCGCGTATCTACAAGGATAATTTCGGGATAGAAGTCACTGCTGTAAGAAGGATTTAAAAAAGAACAAAAATTTCACCCTTACAAAATTCAAAATCATCAAGGCTTATTACAAACGGATTTCGAAAGGAGACTTGTTTACTGTGAATGGCTACTTTTCCAATTACGACAAGACCTAACTTTTCTAGATCATGTGCTTTTCAAAGATGAAGCATCATTTGCTAATTGTGGAATAACAAAAAAAAAATTCTCATTATTATGACACTAGAAACCCTCATTTTGTGCAACCCATTTTATACCAGCAAAAATGGAGTGTTAACACCTGGGGAGGCATCATAGGAAACACTATTACAGGTCCATTCTTTTTTAATAGTACTTTAAATTGTGAAATCTACAAAAATTTCCTACAAAATAATTTACCATTGCTGTTAGAAGGCCTATCAGATAACGTCATAAGGAGATTGTGGTACGAACATGATGGTGCACCTGCACATTACGGTGCTGCTGCAAGAGCACATTTAAATAGGGTATTCACCAATAGGTGGATTCGGAGAGGAAGCTTTATAAGCTGGCCACCACGATCACCAGATCTAACCCCTTATGATTTCTTTCTGTGGCCTACTGTAAAAAATAGAGTTTACGAAACACCTCCTACAACGGCAGAGAACATGCAGCAACGAATCAGAAACGCTTTTCTTCAATTAAGTGAAAACAACATAGCTCAAAATGTAAGTATGTCGATGCAGACGCGATTAAAAGCATGTGTAGAGCAAAATGGACATATATTTGAACACATTTTAAAGTAATTTTGTTTTATTATGGGAAAATTACAAAATGTAATTCTAAAATTATATATTCAAAATGATATTTCATGTGCGAATATATAAACTAGTTTTATTCGAGGTCGATATGATCGTGAGGCCTTCATGAATTCTGGGAGACGAAGATTTGCTTTAACACGAGAACGTTGTGTTTTTTGAAAGATAAATATATTATATAGTTAAAGTAGTTCGGGTTGATTTGTATGTGTTAATTAGTTGTTTGCATTTTGATATTCAATTCCCGATATATTTTAGAGACTTTTATTCTCGTAATTTGATGTTTTTTAAAAGATTTAAAACTGTTCTCGTATGTCTCCGAATTGTAAGTAGAATAATTTTTTTATGTCGACAAATTTAAAAATCAGATTATATTAATTGTAGTTCTATTGTTTTGGAACAAGTATGAAATTGTCTTAATTAATTAAGAGATAAATAATAAAGATTATTATTATATTTCTATGTTATAAGAAATTATTATAAATTGTAAAATTCTGCTCGCTTGGAATCAAGGGTATTTTTTTCTTGTGTTTGATGAATGCACATGCGTGGATTTTGTCGTGTATCAAATTTGATTATATAGTGTGGTTCTCTAGGGAGTAATTAAAAGTAAACTTAATTATTTTTATATAAGTTTGTTCGGAATTAAGAGGAAGTTTTTTCATCCACTTAGCGGTCAAATGTACAGTGGATATATTTTACCTCATGTATTATTGAAAGATACAATATCTTCATACTTTATAAAGATAGTTTTTTTTCTTTTTTATTTTTTGTATTAAATATTCAGTTTAAATTTTATCCTGTGTTTTATTTTTGCTATAACGTTAATACTGCTGTTTAATTTAAAATTAGTATCTCATTTAAATATAAATATATATTGTAAATAGTGAACTTTTTACTGGCGCTTAAATAACTTTCTAGAAACAGTCACGATTTTCCTTATTGGAACCCGAGAAGTTAGAAGTCTCATATTTTGAAAATTCACCGGCTGAGGAACCTAGTTGGGTAAACTAGTTGTGGATGGTGGCGCATAAAGCTGCAAACCACTATTCATAGCAATATGTATGTATAATCCATATATATATATATATATATATATATATATATATATATATATATATATATATATATATAAACAACTAAAAGTTAGTCAATAACATCTCCTTTATGAACTGCAAATACAAGAAGTTAAATTCAATAAACCTATGTTGGAAGCAACATTCCTTGTGTTAACTGTAGGTACACCAAAAAAAGGAGATCTATGCAAATTTAATAAATAATTTGCTTTTTTTTAAATTTTTTCTTTTCAATATTAAACATTTATTCTCACAATTTCTTTTTCTCCCATTAAAGCTAATAATAAGTAATGAAGAAGTACATTAATTCATTTTGATAGGAGATATAAAGTCTATATTTAATATCGTCGAATATAATAAACGCAAAGTATGAAAGAAGAATATCATCAATATTGAGATACATTAAATTTATTTCCGCCAAATGCCATAACCCATTTCATGCACATCGTCCAATTCGCCGCCTGCAGATAGATCTTTCCGTTAATGGTTCCAATAACGTTTTGCCGGCTCTTCATAACCGTCGCGCTGCTGAATGTGCAATTAAGAGATACGTCCACAATTCCAATTTTAGAGCCATTTATAGACCGATAAATACGTACGTAAATATATATAAAAGATGACATCGAAATATGCTGCTATTGCCGTCGTAAAATCTTCGGATCGGTTGACTGTAAAATTCTTGGGAACAGAAAAAGAATGAAAACCGGCGAAGATATCCAGAAATAATTAAACGGACATCGTTAAGGACAAACGTCTGCAAATAATCTAGAAGAAGTTGTAAATTAAAACGAACGAACCGTCCAATACGAAATGAATATAAAGTGGAGATTTTGCGATGCTACATTAATTTGGAATGCTTCGATGGCAACAAAATACTTATATTGACAATTAATTTACCCGTATATGGAACGAATTAAGACGAAAATTATTTTTATTAAACATTTCAAACGGATATTAAATTAAATCTTTGTAACATACATAATGTAGGAACTACCTTGCAAATGATGAATTTGTTATAAAATTTAGAAATTTTGATCTCTCTGTATCATATTGTTACTACAAGGATATTATCATAATAACAAAAATACTGAAAATTTTGAAACAAATTAATTAACTGAAACAAATAACGTTCCTTCAAAAACTTTCCTCATTAGAGACGACCATGCCTTTTTAATGGTTGGTGACAGTGCACGTAATCGGTCACAAACGTATAATTTTGAAAAAATATTTACTACGATAGTCAAAATTAAAAGAAAATAATATTAAAGTAGATGTTGGAAATGTTGACCATTATTTTGAAGACAAAGTTGAACTTTACGCTTCATGCTTTATTAGGATTTCTTAGGTTCTTCAGCACAAGAATTCACAACAGCATTAGCAAGCTCTTCGATTGTGCGATGTCTGGTCTTGAAAATGGTATTCTTTAAATATGGAAAAATAAAATAGTCTAAAATTGTCAAAATTATTAATTCTTGTATGGAAAAATTCTTGCAAAAAAGCTATTGTTTCTCGAGATTTGTGCGCTGGTGCATTATCTTGCTTATCAGAATAATGTTGCCAGAAATCCTGTAAGCACAGATTAGTGGAATAACCCAATCTCCATTTTCTAATTTTTGGCAAGTTCTATAGTAAATTTGAATAATAAATATTTTATGTTACAACTCTAACATTATAATAATAGTATATTGTGTAACAAGTCACGAAAGTAACATTTTTTTAAGCGAGAGAACGGTTTATGTTGGCGAGCTTATAAAAATTATTTCGACGAGTTAAACACTATACTTTTTCTACGACCTCGCCTATGGCATTATAACAAACAAAATTCCAAAAAATTATGTAAACAAATACTTTATTTTAAATTAAAAATTACAAAACTATAGATCATATTTAAATTAGTTATGATTTAAACATTGATACATAGAATATGTAGACCATAAGGTCGATGGCTTCAAATTTTCCCACAATTTTGCAAAATATGCAAGCAGGACAATTTCCGAATATGATTTTACGCTATTATCGGCCTTCTATTCAGTGAATTTTACATAGACTTCTTTATACCTCTTTCTCGATTTTTCTCGTAATAAGCTCGCATAGGTTTTCTCAGTTTGATTTAGTATTTCTAGTGGTGTATAGGGAATCTCTAAAATCACTTTTTGAATCAGAAATCATGATAAAACTACAAACATCATAAACTAACGTGATTTAAGAATGACGCGATAAAGCAACAGGAGGCAACTAGATGCAGTTGAAAATTAGTAGTTAATTTTTGTCACTAGGGACAAAAGTTAACGTTATGGGATTTTCTCTTACTAGTGACGAAAATCAAATTTTCGCTGCAGTATTCGGTGATGAAAAATGTCTTTTTATAAAACGTTGTAGAACAAATAATTAAAAAAATATAAGTATTTATAATTTGAATTTATATATGACAACTGTCAGAATTTGAAGTTTTCTGAAGCTTCACATGTGCGCCAATCTTTAATTAATTAAAAAAACAGACTACTATAACGAGCAAGGTTTTTGAATGCACATTACATGTAATCAATCTAATAAAGTGGAAGCAGTATAGCCATAAATACTATCAATGCTGCGCAATTATGCGTTTGGTAGCCGCTCAGTTAACATCATTTATGCTATGAAATGATCCCAATACCATAACAGCATCGTTATCACATTGTACAAAGTAGAAAAGGGTCCGTGACAGATTCAGGCTTTAAATTTAAAGTTTCGTATATAGTACCACTGCTCATTTTCGAGATATTGGTGATGCTGACCATCCTCGTAACGGTTGTGCGGTCCCTTTCGAAATTAACTGTGGATGCAAACAATCTTATCCCACAAAATGAACATCGCGCCTGAACCAATCTCTCGCATCATTAGGAACAAACACTTTAAAAGATGATTCAGCGTGATAGCCATCCAGCCTCAGTAATGGTTTGATAGGCTCTCTTACTAAAATGTTTCTACTAATTATTTTTGCTATGTTGGAAATTATGATGAAACTTTTGACAGACTTCTTGCCTAAGCAAAAGAAATGGGTGTTTTAACAGGATTCTACACCCATTCACAAAACGAAAATTGTCTAAACATGGCTGGAAGACAACGCTCCTGAATTTGTTAAGCGTTTCGTTCGGCCACTTGGTAGCCCTGACCTAAACCCTCTCGACTATCGATTATGTGATGTGTCCAAATTTTAAGTCTCTGAAATGAAGTATTGAAACTGGAACATTAATAATAATCGATAGACAACTACCCCGGTCGATTAAAATTCTGTATAGACGCTTGTATGGAAACTTTGTTTGGTTAACCTCCTACATATCATTCCATAGAAAGGAGGAGATTCATCATAATATTTAAGTTTCTTTTTTTAGTTTCTTTAATAGTTCTTCGTGTAAAAAAGGAATGTTTAGTTAGCATATGAATTTCTTTTATATTAACACGGAAACAACAAATAGTTCTATGTGACAGATTTGAGCGAAATTTTAGAAAATATGCCTAGAAGCGACACTCCGTCTTACCGCCCTAAATAAAATTTTATACGTATATGCGAAATCCGCCATATTTTTGTAGGTACTTCTCTCAACCACAAATCTCAAGCTGTTGACAGGCATCTTGTATGACTTCCTGTCAATGCGTGTATTTATAATGAATATAAGCATTATAATATTGATATTGTGCGAGAATTATCATTATTTGAGTTTGTGTTTGAAAATTTAGTTTACTAGTTTACATAGTTTATAGGGAAGACGGAGTGTCGCTTCTAGGCATATTTTCTAAAATTTCGCTCAAATCTGTCACATAGAACTATTTGTTGTTTCCGTGTTAATATAAAAGAAATTCATATGCTAACTAAACATTCCTTTTTTACACGAAGAACTATTAAAGAAACTAAAGAAAAGAAACTTAAATATTATGATGAATCTCCTCCTTTTTATGGAATGATATGTAGGAGGTTAACCAAACAAAGTTTCCATACAAGCGTCTATACAGAATTTTAATCGACCGAGCTAGTTGTCTATCGATTATTATAAATGTTCCAGTTTCAATACTTGATTTCAGAGACTTAAAATTTGGACACATCACATAATCGATAGTCGAGAGGGTTTAGGTCAGGGCTACCAAGTGGCCGAACGAAAAGCTTAACAAATTCAGGAGCGTTGTCTTCCAGCCATGTTTAGACAATTTTCGTTTTGTGAATGGGTGTAGAATCCTGTTAAAACACCCATTTCTTTTGCTTAGGCAAAAAGTCTGTCAAAAGTTTCATCATAATTTCCAACATTACTTTTGTGGTATATTTTAATCATTATTGCAGTTCACATGTATTCCTTTTTTAGTGTTTTGTCGAATTAAATATTTACTGAATATCATCAAATGTTATTTTTTATGATTCTTTGTGTTTGGAAAGACTAATTTAATTTTTCTATGTATTCCACTTTATTAATTTAAAAAATAAACAATACCTCAATTTTACTAATACTATGATTTCATAATGTTGACCATTACAATATTCAACTATGTATCAATAACATATAAACTTGGTGCTTAAAAGTACCTAGAAAAATATGACTCAGGTCACCGAAATCTGACTCTAAAAGATCAAAGGTGCCGACAATAGTGCCGCTAGTGTGTATGTTCCGTGCTAGACTCAGCAATACACTCATCACGGCGAAAATGTTGTCAACTTTTGAAAAATCATTCTCTCGTCAAATTACCTTCGCGGATACTATAGTGAGTGATTATAAAATGGAATATATTGAAGCAAATATTTAATTTAGCAACCCTGAGAAATTCGCTTGTCTGGTCATTCCTTTTATATTTATCGTTTTGAACTAGAACATTCTAGGTATATATAAATATGGATGACATATGTTAGAATTACTAATTTCAGATACCAATATTAATTGGTATCTGAAATGCAATTATACAAAATTAAAGTTGAAACAAATTTTACGAATCTATATTCCAAAAATACAATTATGTACAAAGAAAGTTATTCAAACAAAATGCTTAAATTGTTGACATCCTAGACCAACTTCTAGACCCTACTCGTAAACAAGACTAAACTTGTGATAAATTACACATTTGCAATTGCCTCTTCAATTGTATACTGCAGTTCTTGAAAATTGTTTATGGGATACCGGAATAATATGTTTTTTTAAAATAAGTGAATAAAAGAAATCCAAAGACATATCTGCATGCCCATAAAGATAAATCTCTCTGGAAAAAATTTCTGTAAATAATTTATAGTATGTGGTATGTTAGAATATTGTTGGAAATATCCATTAGTCAATTCTATGTTAACCAAGTGATTTACAAGTAACTCTCAAATATTGGTCCAATAATTCGTTGTTTTGACATTGCCACCCAAACACCACTTCTAACTGAATTTAGTGGTAGTTCGATTAAATTGTGTGATTATCTGCTGACCAAGTTCTATAATTCTGCTAATTAACATAAGCAGAGAGATGAAACCATACTTTATCGAAATATAGAGTAATACTTTGCTTGTCAATGATATTATGCAGATTGTTTTTTCAGGTTCTTGCGAGAGGATTCATTGGAAAATTTGAGAATGAATGTAGGAATAATGGATGTTAAGGGAACAGATTAATTGTTAAATGGTGCTTGCCTATTACTTGTAAAAGATGACGTATGGTGCGTCAGCAAAAAATTTAAATATTGTGAGTGTATTTTGCCAAACATTTACTGACGTTTACAAAATTGGAGATTTTGTGTTTTTCATTAATTCTGATAATCTGTGAAAAAAAAATGTTGGATTAATGAGCCTTGCTTCATCAGATGGAAGTAAAACGAAGACTAATTACTTCTAATACGATTATGGTTATTACTTATTTAAAAGAGTTACAACTATTTGGTCTCATTTCTTTGTAGGTCCTTAATACTTGGTGATACTTCAATGACTTCCCCAAATCTTAGTGGCATTGAGAAAATCAGTTGCTGCGTATATTCTGGTGTAATTTGCTGCCATGCTTCAGTAATTCGTTACCTAAACTGATTCATATTTTGTGGTCGAAAATCATGCTTCCGATGGGATCAAGGTGTGGACTTTTCGAGGGCCATTGTAGAACATTGATATTATGTTCCTCGCAATAGTTTTAAACCATTATAGAGCAGTGAACTGGACAATTATCCTAAAACTTTAGGTAAGTATTATATATGGAAATGTATTATTAAAACTCTAATATTTACATGCTGAAAGATAAAATCATTTCCAAATACTGGTACAACTGAGAGCAGCATAATTTCATTCAAAATTCGGCAGTACATTTGAGCAGTCAGCCTTTCTTCTATAATCGCGCACACACCTGGGCCTCGACTACTTATCCACTTCCAATCATTCACAGAAAAATGCCCTACGCCAAGTACGCACATATTGATCATCATATCTTATGCCACTAAGTCTATAAATACGAAGGCGCTCATTGTGATATGATTGAAATGACTTCTCATCTGAAAATACCACATGTTCCCATTAATTTATGTTATCTACAAATGTTGCGCGAATTCTAATCTTTGGTGCCTGCTTCCATCAAGTATAATTGATATATTCCATTTATTAGCTGCACGTCGATTCTTTAAATTCACTGTTTTTAATCCTGCGACGCACAGTATTAACTGAAACAGGGAAATTTATTTGTTCCCGTGCATTAATTGCTTTTTCGAATGAATTCTCACACAGAAAATTTAGTAAATTTGTTTCTTCCTGTTGACTCGAAACATTACACCTCCCAGATTCTTGCCTACTAACAATTAATTCAAATTTAAATTTATCGATAATTTCACGAATGCTTGTTGCATAGCGACGAAGGCGAGTGTCAGTTTGACAAGCATTTAAATCACGACAGCCCGTAGGGCTGGAGTGGTTTAATTGTCAAATTGACACGAGTCGAAGTCGTTATGCAGGAAGTATGAGTGAAATTATCAATTTCAATTCAAAGCTCGTATGGTATTTGATTAGATTATTATAGACACGACGGAGGGCGAAATCACAGTACAACCGTCAGGGAGGACCGTTTTATTATGGTTCAGTGTCGAAGGAATAGATTTTCTACTTGCAAGAACACTATTGAATGCAACAGGTACTCAAGTATCCACTCAAACAGTAAGAAGAATGCTACATGGGATAAATTTAAGGTTCAAATCTTCTAAAAAATGCCCATTGTTGACCAGAGCCCTCAAAAGAAAAAGGCTAGAGTGGGCACATTAACATGCAAATTGGACTGCTGAAGAGTGGGGTCGTTGTTTATTCAGTGACGAGACCAGAGTGCATCTCCATAGCTCAAATGGAAGAGTTAGAGTTTGGAGAAACAGAGGAGATTGCTATATTGAGAACAACGTGACTTACCATCGAGCTTATGGAGGTGGTTCAATTACTGTTTGGGGAGGTATTTCTGCGACTCGTCCTATTGAATTGGTTATGCTTGGAAATGCTACAATGAATAGTGTCGCGTATCTTAATGAGGTATTACAACCTGTAGTGTTGCCATTTGCTAATGAAATAGGCGATGGTTTTGTGTTTGTTGATCATAACGTGCGTCCTCATAGAACAAGACAAATTAATACATTTTTTGAAGAGAAAATATTACGTACATGGATTGGCCAGCGAACTCTCCACATCTTAATCCCATAGAGAACGTATGGGATTACCTGAAGAGGTTGTTAAGATCAGGAGGTGTGGATCCAAATAATCACCATCAGCTCCGAACTGCCGTTTTGGAAGAATGGCAAAATATTCCTCAGCATTACATTCGGAATTTAATTTCCAACATGCCAAGACGTTGCCAGGGGGTCATAAGAGCTAGAGGAAGTCCCACGCATTATTAATATTTAAGTGTTTGGTTATCTTTTCTTTCCAAAGCAAACTTTTCTGTAATACTAAAATGTAGATTTTGTTATTTTTTTATTAAAACATTTGAAATTCGTTATTTAAGTTTTATTCTTTTAATTCTTCGCCTTAAAAGTGTTTCCCAGAACCATATACTATCAATTAAGCAAGAAAGTGTTGCTCAAAAAGTAGTAAGTTGTTATTTATATATGTTCTTGTAAGTGTACCAGTTCAAAAGTTGAGCAGTGTATTTCTACCCTCTAGAAGGCAATGACATTTTTCCTTTTTAAACTTAAGTTGGTACCATAATTTAAGTTAACTTATTTTGCAGCGTGTGTGATATAGGTTATTTTATACTGATGACAGATTAAGTTTTGTCATTTTGACAAATAATTACATACAAACGTTTCAGTTGAAAAAATAAAAAGTTTAATAATAAAAACAGCTACAATAAATGTTCAAAGTGAGCTCCTTCATTTTCTATGCATAGCGCAACTCTTCGTCTCATATTATTGAAGGCATTCCTTAAATTATGTGGTGTAATTTCCTCACAGACATTTCGGATAGCATTAGTAAGTTCTTCAATTGTATGTGGACGATTCGTAAATACTCTATTTTTTAGATGTGGATAAATGAAATAGTCCATAATTGTTAAATCCGGAGATCGTGGTGGAAAGTCTACTATTCGATTATCAAAGAATTCATGCAATAATTCCATCGTTTCTCTTGTCTTATGGGCTGTTGCATTATCTTGTTGGAAATATCCCTCGCGGAGCTCATCATCATGTAATTGATTTACAAATGGTAGCAATAAATTATTACGATATCGTTCTGCATTTATCGTATTATTAAAGAATATTGGACCAATAATCCGTCTACGAGAAACAGCAAGTCAAACGCCTATTTTTTGTGAATGCAAGGGTGTTTCATGAATTTCATGTGGATTTTCACTAGACCAGATGCGCATTGTTTGTTTATTTATATATCCTGATAAATGAAACCATGCTTCATCGGACCAGAAGGATTTGTCAAGAACGTCATCGTTATTAATCGTACCTAAGAACCACTGACAGTAATTAACTCTGGTTACATGATCGATTGGTTAAAGCTCTTGCACGCAATGAAATTTGTATGGAAATTTTTGTAAGTTTTTTTTAAGGATTCTCTGGCAGGTCCCATATGACAGTTGTGTTTGTTGTGAAAGCTTACGAATCGATTTCTTAGGTGATTGATTTATTCGTCCCTCAACATCTGCTATATTTTCAACTGTCCGCTTTAGTGGTCTACCAGCACCTGGTTTTGGAGACACAGACCCTGTTTCACGGAATTTAACCACTGACTTTTGAATTAATTGCCGCAAACTGTAATATGTTGTTGGAAAATTTGGAAATTCTGCCCGAAATTCTACTATACAAGGCTGCAAGGAGTACGACCATTCTCCATTTTCTAATTTTACACCATTTCTAAAGTATGATTCGATCAGAAAAACTTTAAGATTTATTGTAAACATTTTTAAGTGTCAATTAATAAATACATTAATGACAGATGAGTTTTATTTATCAGAACATACACATAATGACAGATGTATTTTATTTGTCACTACCAACACGATATTTTCAAGAAATAATTTCATGGCTTGCTAGAGGGTAAATATAAATGATCATATTGTATTAAGTAACTCACTGAATTTGTAAAATATTTTATTTATTATATTATATATAATATTATATATAATACATAAAACAAGTAAGCTATTGCTTCAAATAACCCTTCGTATACTAAAGTAAATTACGAAAGAATTTGATTACATAAATAGTTCGAAAAATCAACTCAGCTTTTATTTAATGTCCTTGCCCAAATGTTTAATATTGTCAAACATCTGGGACAGCGTGTGTACAAATATATACAATATAAATAAATGGAAAACCATGTCAAGGTATCGTCACAGCATAAGCAGCTTATTTAACTAATTATAGAATTAAATTAAATTATAACTATAACTAATTGTTTTGAGAAACGTTTCAATACAACACCATTACATATTTTATTTACGTAATAAACGTTAATTCAAAAAAGGATAAATTTAACCCCGAAAATAACAACACAGTAAAACGTTTCAATTATGTGGATATTTTTACAAATATTTTTATTATTTTTAATGGTGATTATGCAATGGATCTTCCTCATTTTCATCCTTTTATATACATGAACGTTTTGTGAATCGGAAACGAATATACTGTACAAGACATTTAATTAGTGGATTTGTCCAAAGAGCTGTCGAGCCCACACAAGACACCAGAGGAGAAGTGATTAGGACGATGATACTCATCAATCATCTTGCGGCCTCTCTGTCTGTTCATATCTCTCTGTCTGGTTTCACCCCCTCAAATGTCTGCCAGGGGAGTAGGATCTTTATATTTTAGTTACTTCATTTGTATATAAAATTAATAATGAAATACAACAGAAAGCAAAGACAAGTTTGAATAATTCTTCTTCTTTTGAGGTAGAAGTAAATATCACACTAATTATGTTTCCGAATCTTCTTTAACGATTTTATAAATAGTCTTATACATACTATCCTATGTCTAGGTTTTTCCAGTGCATTATGTCTTATTGTTTCTACACTAAATTTATTTTAATATATGTGTATGGAATTAATTCACGACTGGTCAGATTTAGAGACAGTAAGTTGGAGAAAATAACAGACGTAGCAGTCAATCAGACTGTATAACGGATCGTAAAGCTCTTAAAAATATTAGTCAAGCTTTCGATTTAATATTTAAATCTTCATCAGGGCCTTAAAATACTAAGATAAATACCATATAAACATGTTAAGAAGATTAATACATACTATTTAAACGACTGTTGTAGAATTTTACAGATTCATAAGATTTTTTTTTTAATTTTACAATTGCGAAAGAACAATGAAAGTAGAAAAACATTTGATGTTTGAAATTTTGACCGATTCTGAATATTGAAAAATTGTAAATCTAATATACACTAAAGGTGATGTAGGATTAAAATTTAAAATTAATAATGTCGCATTTTACATTTTCAAATCTAAGAAAAACCACTACAGACACGACAGAAGTGACATTTCTGTCAGATATGACTTTAGTTCATTGTGAATAAAAATGAAAGTCCTAGAAATCTCAAGAATGCAAACCTCTAAAAATTATTATAACAACATTACTAAATAAATATTAAAAAATATGTAGTAAGATAACAAGAAAAATTGAAAAATTATCATGGCAGAAATAACAACACAGAATACAGGAACTTGATGATTTAGGTTTCCATGCCAACTTATTATATATTTTTTTTTTAATTGATATTACTCTTTTTAGTTTGTTGCTACTTCTGGTAATTACTATCGAATGCAAAAAAAGTGGTGTTTTTGGTGAATGTGGCTGGGTTTGACACTTCTGCGTAATCACGGGTCGTAAATCCGTAATAACTAAATTTCGTTGAATTGTCGTCAATTCAACTTTTGAATAGAAGTTCTTCCTTTGCTCAGTGGTTCGCAGAATAAAAAAAAAACACTTGTTGAAAGCACAACACTATTTAATTATTAAGTAATAAACAAAAAATAAATTTATATAAGCGACAGCAAATATATAATTACAAAAACTCGGCTACATATCTAATTTCAGTAACGCTTGAAGTTGCTTGGAATAGCGCGTGTATTCCCCTTGATGGATCTTAGCAAACTTAACTATATTCTCAAATGTATTAGGCAAGTAAAGGTAAATGCCAATCATAAGACACTTACGATTGGTCGAAACAAGCTAGTTACATGGTTTTACCCAGACGTGACTTGAGATAAATCGTGTCTCCGAAATGGTATTGTTTAATACCAAAGGCCCTTAATAATGCGACCGTAATAAAACTTTGTAAAGGGTTCGTCTGGTTTAACGGACAACGGGGTGTTTATTACAATAGGCGGTAAACTTTTGATTTGAACATTAGAAGGCTTAACTGATGTGCCTATACATGCGATGACCTTAGCGGCTATACCTTAAGTAGGAATAATACAAAATAGTAAAAGGCCTGAATAAATAACCATCAACTAAGTTGATAAATTTGTGTTAAATACATTTCTAAAAGGGATGTTATAATATTGGGGTTAACGCTGTCATAAACGTTAATAACGGGGAATGCCTGGTCCCTCTGAATGAAGTGATAAAATTCAAAATTAAAAAGAAATCTTAGAATACATAGAATTACATGCATGGAATTAAATTGATTAATTAAAAAACTTATTAATTAAAAACGTTGTCCAGGTTTCTGGACAAGTGGTACAGTCATATTTTAATCGGTTTAAATTAGGCTGCGTGAATGTAGGTATATATTAAATGTAGGCGTCAAATTTAAATATTCGAGTAACCTATAAGTGTCAAATAACATATACGTTGATATTCAGGTAGGTGTAAGTGTCAAAAATGACTTTTGCACGTTACTACGATCTTAAGTACGTTAGCAACGTGACAATATGAAAATATTTAAAAATTCACTTTACCTTTAACTTCACACTGTACCACTTTTTTTCATTTGATAATACCTTATTCCGTTATTACAGCACTTTAGCGTATATGTGCACATGATCTTTATATATATCTTTATATTTTCGATACTAAGATAAAGACAAATCTTTTCTCTTGAGTTGTTTAAAGAAACTGTTTCAATGTTTGAATTCCTTTTATTACCTTTTAATTACAGTAGGATTCCGAAAAGGTTTTGTTTAAGTATGACAATACGTTAAGCACGTATAAAGCGTTTGTACAATATGAAACAAACATGTAAATAATTTACATATCTGTAACTATGCACATGGACAATACACCTCGTATTTTCAGCATTTACTTCTGCTTAATACATATGTTTCTGCCATATAGGCGTCCTCAGTTAAGCTAGTGAAGCAATGTATACAAATTAATACAAACCTGTTATAAACAACTGGTTTGTATCTGTATTTAAATTTACTGAAATAGCCCGCATAGATCAAGCAAGTTCCGTCCTATAAGAAGACAACTATTTAATAATTGCCATCTTACGGGCGAAAGATACTTTGTCCGGAGGGCTACCTATCGTTCGAACAGCTATGCTGCTACGGGAAACGATAAAATACGTATGTAGATGTAGTCCATTAACAACCTGCCAGATGGCGGTATATACGAAAAGGTTTTGTTTAAGTATGACAATACGTTAAGCACGTATTGTACGAGGTGTATTAAGCACGAGGTGTATTGTCCATGTGCATAGTTACAGATATGTAAATTATTTACATGTTTGTTTCATATTGTACAAACGCTTTATACGTGCTTAACGTATTGTCATACTTAAACAAAACCTTTTCGTATATACCGCCATCTGGCAGGTTGTTAATGGACTACATCTACATACGTATTTTATCGTTTCCCGTAGCAGCATAGCTGTTCGAACGATAGGTAGCCCTCCGGACAAAGTATCTTTCGCCCGTAAGATGGCAATTATTAAATAGTTGTCTTCTTATAGGACGGAACTTGCTTGATCTATGCGGGCTATTTCAGTAAATTTAAATACAGATACAAACCAGTTGTTTATAACAGGTTTGTATTAATTTGTATACATTGCTTCACTAGCTTAACTGAGGACGCCTATATGGCAGAAACATATGTATTAAGCAGAAGTAAATGCTGAAAATACGAGGTGTATTGTCCATGTGCATAGTTACAGATATGTAAATTATTTACATGTTTGTTTCATATTGTACAGTAGGATTATTTAATACTACTTTGATTTCAGTATTTACTAACACCACACTGCTCAATTTATGATTAACAATTCAATTTCGTATATTTTCTAGCGATTGAATTTGATGTGAAATTACTATTGATTACACTAGGAAAGCGAAACTGCACAAGACTAAAGCATTGCATTGATATATTATGATTCGATGTTTTAAAAGCGTTGTTATAGCAGCAAATTAGAAATGTATCTTATCCGATTTACCTTTTAGACTAGCTGAATTATTAGATTTTGATCAATTTTAAAAATATTTTGCATTTCATTCTGAAGATGGCTCCAAAAACTTAAAATATTGTTTTATTCAAAGCACAAACTTTCTGAAGAAGAAATTACTGTGACACCATATTACTGGTTAGAATACTGTAAACATGAAGTATTGAATCATTATCTTGTAAGTAGAATGAAATTTCCTTATTTGCATGTCAACCCAACTTCATTGATAAACATATCAGTGAAATCTTCTTTTAATTATGTGTACGAGGTTGATTCAAATTTGACTAGCATTTTATTTTTTATACAGCATTTTTTTAAAGTAACAAGCCCCTTTTAAAATAAACTTATCCCATAAAGTAGCTTCTGTATACCCGTCGAAAAAAATGCTTTCGGTTGACGACGTAACCAATTTTGCATCGCGTCCATCACTTCCTCATTAGAGGCAAATCACTTGTTTTTCAAGAACTTCTTAAGTAGCCCAAAGAGATGATAGTCACTCGGGACCAAGTCTGGACTATATGTGGGGTGAGATAGTAGTTCCCGACGCAATGTCATTGCAGAGAATAACGCCCTTACTTAAGAGACCGCGCCTTCTTGTTCGTATAGCAAGGTTAACTTTTCCATGAAGCTCACTGAAATAAGCTAAATTAATCGATTTTACTTCTCCAAGAGGATATGTAAATAGTCTAAGAGCGTTTCAAAACAGTCGCCACCGTTTTGCCAGTCGATGTTTTGAATATTTTGAGCGGAGTAAGCTTCACTGATGACATTCTATCCTAAAATTCTTGCTTTCTGCGATATAATGGTGTACTCAGGTCTCATCATTTGTTATGATACGTGACAAAAAGTCATCGCCTCCACGCTCGTAACAAAGCTGAAGTTTTCTGCAAACCTGCAGTCGTTTCTGCTATTGGCTCTAATTTTACTAAATTTAAATTTGTCGTGAACAATAGTGTGAACGCTACCAATACTAATGTTTATAATCCTAGCATTTTTCTCCAGATATATGCGCCTATTGTTGTCAACTTTTTTAATGTTCACAAGATTCACAGCAGACACTGTATCGGCAGAATAGGGCAAGTTCGACACGCGTTAAAGACTGTTCTAGTGCTAGTTCTAGTTCGAGTGCTAAACGCTTCTTCAAATTGTTTATGAAAGAGAAATTTTAATTTTAATTTAATCTTTCGTTATACAACAGAATTTGAGACATTGTTGCACTACATTGCTAGTACAACTGACAGTATTGACGCAACCAAGTTGCAGTGGTTTATGGCGTTAGCTAACATGCCTACTTCGATTAATATATAGCCACTTTGCAGTATCTCTTCAACTATGTTCAGAAAAAAATAAAATGCTTGTCAAACTTGAAATGTCCTCGTAAATGGTATTCGTTTATTGCAGAGTAGAACTTTTTAAGAACCTTGGAGTCTGGTTTAACAACTCGCTTACATTTAAGAAACATGTCCGTCAGGTATGTAATAAGGCACAGATACCCTGACTTCCTGTCTTACCCTGACTTCCTGTCTCGTAACACCAAGGTGTTCAAGACAGTAGAGCCCTTGAAACTATTCTATCAAAGCTATATCAGAAGTACGCTGGAATATGGGAGTATCCGAAACAACGGATGTAATGTTAAATGTAGTTATTGGTATTCTTCATCCAACAACTTCATAAGAACCATACTTAATTGTAACTAAAATATTGCCGGTCCTAAATAGTGAAATAGTTGCAGAAGATATTGATCAATGTATTCATAATATTCTGTCATCGGATAACAACTATAAAGACAAGATGCTATTATTTTTGACTGATGCGCCTACTCATATGTTAAAAACAGGGAAGTTATTAAAGCAATCTTATCCCAATATGCTACACGTTACCTGTGCAGCACATGCACTACACAGAATATGTGAATACATCAGAGGTCATTTTCCAAATATTGATAAATTAGTTTCATCATTTAAAAAGATATTTTTCGAAGCTAAGACAAAAAGTTGGCAGTAGCAGAAATCCAGATTTGAATATTTTATATCAATACTGCACAGAGCCTATTGAAAAATCTATACATTCGAAGTATGGTGCACTTTTGCAACATTTTAATCACGCACCCATCACCAATTGTGATGTGGAACGGACATTTTCTATTTTTAAAGGCGTTTTATTATCTGAAATAGCTAATTTAACACAGGAACACCTTGAACAAATTTTAGTTGTTCATAGTAATGTTTTACACTTTCAATATTTCACAGAAAATACATAGTTTTGAGTTTTGTGCTTTGTAAATTATTTTTATTTAAAATTCAATACGCAATTCGCTTGTCAGCATTACTTTTGTTTCAGCAGTAGTTGCTGCCGGTTACCAAACCGTTCATTACATTCGCTCTGTTGTACATTGATAAATCCATATTAACTGCATATGTAGGTATGTGCCACTTATGCATTCGCCACACTTATCAAATTGTTCGAAACTCACGGATCGCTTACAGAAACAAACCTATTGCGAATACAAGGCAGACGACTATGTGCAATGAATCATCAATCGCTCGAGTCCGCTCTCTGTATATTACATACGGATGCGGAAAATTAAGAAGTTACTACGATATATTTTTTTCTTAATTATGGCTAAACTTTTATCTAGTAAGTACAAAAAGTATGAATATAAAACTAGTGCTACTTAATTTAATATTGAAACAGTTTTAATTAAAAATAATTTTGTGCGTACGAGTATATCTTTTGTTATATACACAACCTGAAAATAAACACCTCATACATATAATCGCTAAAATTAATAAGGGCAATGGAAATTAAAGAAAACAAATATGAAAAGAACGAAACCGAGAAGCATTAGCGGCAGGAGAACTCTTTTTTTATTCTTCGGCGCTTCGAATCCGCTTAACGTATCTCGAAACTCTTCACTGACAGATACAAGTTCGTATATCTTTTAAACACGGACTCTCCGACAAATGAAGCGGTTTCACACAGATTCATCATATCAAAAAGTCCTTTTTCTGTTTGTTCGTCGAGTATCTTCCTATCACCGTGTTTGAATATTATATATATATATATATAGGCATGTGTGTGAGTGTCTTTATTTTTCTCCGCATATAAATTCCCCGTCTTGTTGTCTTGTTGTCACACGGTCATTAACTACAATCGATCGGACGTTATCTACTATTTATCGGCGACGCTACACAAAAATCCGAATACTCCAGAACCACTATTATATAGGTACGCATTCGTACTGAAAAAATATATCGTTTCGGATTATGTCTTCTCTAATGAGATGCACTTAAGAAATGAATATTTTCTATCAATAGATGCGCATTTTGGACGAAACGTACTACAATAATTTAAAGCACCTAACTATCTTGGACATATTATTCTCACTAATTTAAGATTTGATTATTAATTTCCTAAATATTACAAATATCTAATGAACAAATATCTTATCTGGAGAATTAAATTAAAATATTTTTTGGCATGCTATGGTAGTAGCGCAGTTCACGCATTGTCAAACTACTGTTAAAGTTTCAAATAGACTCGAAAGAAAAATTAATATAGTTTATTAAACCAAATGAAAAATTTGGTAAATCTACGAAAAGTTGTTTTGGTTTCGTTCTAATTTTGGACATTTTTCGTAACAGTGTAATTCGACAAATTGAATTATAACTAGAGACCGGACGCATCAGGCCGAAATTACGATGGACCATATAAATACACTATAACATCGCTAAATACAACACGCAGTTATTGAATAGCACTATTCATTCGGTTAACTGCCCATCTGTTTTTTGTCGATGAATTGTGACGCAATTACTTCAATATTTCACTTAAATTCCTTTCTTCATGGGCGTAGATAGAAGCGTGATGAGTTTTTATAATTGATTTTATTTATTAGTTTTGAATAGCACTATTCATTCGGTTAACCGCACACAAAAAATAGATGTGCAATTAACCGAATGAATAGTGCTCAGCTCGATGTGTCCGGTCTCTAATCATAAGTATACGTTAACATATTTTATATAATAAATATGTATTAAATAAAGGTTTGGGTAAACGCAGAGTATAAATCTGCAAACACTTGAATGTTGCTCAGTCCCAATTTAAACAACTACATTGTTTAAATAAAGTGCAAGTTTGCCGAAAACATGAAAATGGTTACGGACCTGCAGATTTACATGGCACTGTAGTTCCAGCTTAGTAAATTTCAAATCATAGTTCTGCTGGTGGGCACCAAGTATACGGTGGTTTTTGCTACGACGATCAATGGACGGTCCCATCTCCATCCGTACAATTAGTAGGTAACGTGAGCGAGACTCTTAGAAGTATCCATTTCACCGAGTCAAATACTGCCAGTTCAGTTTGGGAAATCCCACTGAGTTCACCCTAAAACTGACAAGGTTTACCCGGAGCTCCGGGACGGCTGAGTCGCATCCGTCGTACACTATACCAGGTGTTGAAATGTATCTGAATCTAAATCAATCCCTTTTAGGTCATAGGCACGAAGTAGAGTGTTGTCCATATTTCGGTAACCTACACGAACAAGCTGAATTGACTTCACAATTCACCTTATACCAGGACAACCAGTCCTACTCGGTCAATGGGCGATCCTGGGCTATCGAGAATGTAGAATAGTGTTTGGGAAAACTAAAAACAATGGTTAGCCATCCAACGTTGACGGAGGAATCCGCTTAACATGAGAATAACGATGGATATAGGCCATCGGCTTGCCGGTTCACCCCATCCAGATATTGAACTCGTAGTGGCTTTCGTTTCATGGCCTTAAGAGTTGAATTGTTAGACTTCATAAGAACTCAGATGGCGGATTCTCGTTCCAACATGAGATATAAACTAACGCCTTAGAATCCAAATGCGCAGCTTTTTACAGCGCATCGGTCTAAATCGACTGAAAACAACGTGCGTAGAATTTTCAATGTATATAAAATGGTAGAAAGACAAAAATCGGAACCACAGTTCAATGTTATACGCTTCAAACATTCTAAGCCTCAATAGATAAATAAATAGATAATACATATAAAGCACTAATGCCTGTTTATATAATTAAGCGTCGTAAAGAGTCATTGTCTAATATTTATTGTAAATATAATAACTTTCAATTAACAATACTCAATATTAAATACATACAGTGTGGTCATAAAGTTTGGAACCAAGCTTATAACCGCATTATTTTACATTTTTAGGAAAAACGCTCGGATAGGTAAATTTTCGTTTTTAAAACGCCATCTTTTGACATACAATTTTTTTCTATGACGTCATTGGTTTTCGATTGATGACGTTATCAACACTTTCTTTAAATGGCAACCATATTATTTTTTTCTCGTTTTTGGTAGATCTTTATATCCACCAAATAATGATATAAAACAATTGGTATGTTGCATCACAATTTCTTTGAAAAAATTATATAAATTTAGAAAATAATACGAAAATTTTATTTTTGTACAAAATTAAAATTAATTTAAAAAGAATACATCTGAACTTAAATTTATTGTAACAGTTAACGTAAATTTTCAAAATGGACCCCACCAACCAACTGACACTGTCCCAGCCGAGTGTAAACACTTCGTATAGTCGCCTCAATTATGTCTGGGGATATTTGTGTAAGTTCTACGCGAATTAGTTCTTTTAAATCTTCTAAATTGTTCGGTTTGTTAAAATACTCTTTCGATTTCAAATAACCCCACAAAAAAAGTCTAACGGAGTCAGGTCAAGGAACGAGGTGGCCATTCTATGGCGCCTCTCCGTCCAATCCATTTATTGGGAAATATTTCGTCAAGATAGTGGCGAACCTCTACACCATAATGGGGAGGTGCCCGATCTTGTTGAAACCAAATATTTGGATGGGGTACATCACCATCCTCGTGATTTGGGAAAATAACAGCGAGCGCTGGAACCAGTTCAAATCTTAAAAATTCTAAATATTGCACAGCAGTCAAATTTCCTTCAAAAAAATATCGTCCTAAAATGCGTCGTCCAATCATTCCAACCCATACGTTAACTTTTCCTCTGCGCTGAGTATGACACGCTTGAGTCCAATGCGGATTGTTCTGCGACCAATATCTGCAATTATGGCGGTGAACAGATCCATTTAGGCAGAACGTAGCTTCATCTGAGAAGACGATGTTTTCCAAGAAATTTGGATTTTGGTCACAACGTAACATTACGTCTTCACAGAACTGCAGTCGACGATCTTCGTCATCCTCATGTAATTTCTGTACAAGTTGAACTTTGTAAGGACGATAGTGTTCTTTTTTAAATAAGTTGACGACAAATGAGTGAGCCACCTGATTGGCTAACGCAAGTTGTCTGGTGGAAACATGATGCCTTTCTTCTGCTTCTAGAAGCACATTTAATTTCACATCTTCTCCTACTTGAGGTCTACCTTGCCGTGGTCGGTCTTTTACGGATCCAGTTTCGGTAAACTTTCCAACTAGTTTTGTCACCGTAGACCTGGTAATTGGAGGTCTATCGGGGTGCTCATGGTTAAACAAATCGCATGCTTCTGCATGCGTTCTTAGTCTGTCCCCATACCCAACCATAATTAAAATTTCGATTCTTTCTCGCTCAGATAAATGTGCCATTTTTTATATTAGCGAAAATGAACAATTTTTACGCAATATCTCAAAAATTTAACGTCAAAAATAGAAGTAAATAATTCAACAATGTTGTCGCCATAGAAACAATTTCAAACTAAAATTTTTGTACATAAATTGTATAAAAAGAAGCAAGAATGTCATAAAGAAATATCTTGCAAAAAAGTGCGTGTTTTTGTTTTTGTAAATTTTTTGCATAGTAACATGAGTACATGTGCTTTTGACGATCCGGTTTGTTCAAGAAGAATATTTAAGTCCGCACACAAGACAGAAGTGTGAAAAAAACTTACTTACATATTTCAGTAAATTTTGTAAGCTTAATTAGTTTTTGAAATCGTCAATTTTTGGGCGATAATTTTAATTAAGAAATGGTCTGCCACATCATGTCAATTTTTTAAATAAATTAAACTTCTTTGGCCCTTTTTTGTGAAACTATTTAATGTTAAATAAGATTTTTTAATAAGTTATTTGCCGATTGGGAAGACGAATTTCTTTTGACCTGGAGCGAATAACGCAGATTACTATTGATCGCAAAGCATTTACACTCGGCTGGGACAGTGTCAGTTGGTTGGTGGGGTCCATTTTGAAAATTTACGTTAACTGTTAGAATAAATTTAAGTTCAGATGTACTTTTTTTAATTTAATTTTAATTTTGTACAAAAATAAAATTTTCGTATTTTTTTCTAAATTTATATCATTTTTTCAAAAAAATTGTGATGCAATATACAAATTGTTTTATGTCACTATTTGGTGGATATAAAGATCTACCAAAAACGAGAAAAAAATAATATGGTTGCCATTTAAAGAAAGTGTTGATAACGTCATCACTCGAAAACCAATGACGTCATAGAAAAAAATTGTATGTCAAAAGATGGCGTTTTAAAAAAGAAAATTAACCTGTTCGAACGTTTTTCCAAAAAATGTAAAATAATGCGGTTATAAGCTTGGTTCCAAACTTTATGACCACACTGTATAAATACTTAGGTATGCACATTCTTCAGAATTCCCCCTCAAAAAAACGCAGCATTTCGTCCTTGAAATTGCCGTTATATATATATATATATATATATATATATATATATATACATGTTAGATTCAATCAGTTGGCGATTTAAGGTCTGGTTTTACTTAAAAATGCATATATTTAAAACAATCTTACATGTTTCGGCAAGTGATGCCTTTCTCAAAGAATTTAAAATATATATATTTATATTTTAAATTCTTTTACTTCGCAATTACATACTAATTTGATAATATTTGTAAATATTTCATATAAAAGCCGAAAAACTCCAATAATTTATCAATTGTTATATTTAATAAACGGCTAAGAAATTATCTAAACACTTACTTAATGAGTTTTATTAATTGATAGACCGCTTGCCCGTTTTTAATTTACTTTAACTTATATATATATATATATATATATATATATATATATATATATATATATATATATATAGGTTAAAGTAAATTAAAAACGGGCAAGCGGTCTGTCAATTAATAAAATTCATTTATTTATTATCTCTACATTTTAAGTTATATAGATATATATATGTATATATAAACATAATTATTTCGTGACCTTGGTATGTTATGGTAAATCGCCAACTGATTGAATTTACCATATGTATATACATATATATACATATACACGAGTATATGTATTGGACATATACAAACAAAAATGTTTGCCTTTGACTTGCAATTCTTCAATTTTTTGTTTTAATGAAGGATTTACTTTAAAAAGATCTTAGATTTTTTATGAAGTCTGTAGAATAAATTCTTTAAAACATTGTAACATCCAACAACGTTATTTCTACTGCTCACTGACTAATTACTGGTTGTCACTGTTCAGAATGGATGCGTGACGTTCGCAGGCTTCTTTTTATTGTTCGTATATATCTATCTGTCAGTTCACTGTGTATCGTGGTCACTCAAAGAAGGCTTATAATACAAGTAGAAACCGTCCGTAAATAACATTAAACGTACGTTTAGCGGGTCTTTCGTTTTTAAAATAGTCTCTTCTCATGAACGGTAATCCTCTGAGCTTTCGATGCTGTATCGTAGATTTCGTGTGGAGAGAAGTGGTGAAAAATCGGACATCGATTGATATAATAGAAATAATTTATTCATGAACTAATCATTTGTCGGATTAATGTAATTTAGTTCTTAGCTGTTGTGAAGATGTCTATATACGAACATCGGTCGTATTATCTTTGACTTCCTAATGCGATCAATCTGGGTATTATATTGTGGAATTTTAAGTCAAAACTGATTTTATTATGAAATTCTGTTTTTTGAAGAGATTATTTTAAATAAGGGAGAACTAATATGTTAAACAGCAATATCTAGCCCTTAAATAATAGCCAAAATAATATTAAAATATTGTTGTGGTGACTCGTGAAATAGTGAAAAGTATTTGGTTAAGTTTAGTCTACGATAACTGTTTACACAAGCTTTCTTCTATTAGAGCTTTCTATAAATAAATATGTAAAAAACACAATGAAAAGATACATATATTCAACAAAAATCTGGCTTTATGTTGTTATACATGTAAATAAAATTTTCAAATTTCATTCACAATGATTTATTTAAATTGTAATATAATTAGGGATCTGCAAGCAATACCGGTTTTTGGTATGTATCAAAGATCTTCGACAATGTGGTGGTAGCGAGAAAAATTATCTGAAGATAATTAAATTTTTCTCGAAAATATTCCTATGTTTATATTTGGTATAACACCTGTTGATAAATTATGTATATCTTTTCCAATAGGAGAATTGCATAAGATTAAACATTCTACAAAAAAAAATATGTATTTTAATAAATGCAAAATTTAAAAAAATACTTTAATCCAATATCATCGCCTTATTTAACATTGGTTAAGAATATAGTGTAAAAACAACATTATAATAAAAATTTGTTATTTTAATAACAAAACTGTATTGACAACATTAACTCTTCCACTGATGTGAATGTTGCTCTTTATACAGACAATAATTGAATTCATTCTATAGTGGTCAATTCTGTCCCAAAGCTTAAGACTACTGATCGTCGTCGTTTTGTTCTATGATACAATGCTGACATCAAATAATTATTTTGGATAAAGGAGTATTATTTCAGAAATTGGAAGTTCCATCACCGGAATGAATTTAATTGGTTACGATCATTAACGCCGGTGCTTTAAATCAGAAAATCCTACATTAAATACCAATCCCACGCAGTAGCGCAAGTTATTCGGTACTCTGCTTCATTCTCGAAATATATGGGAAGTGCTGGAATACCTGGTTATATGATTTAACGATCAAGAAATTACTACGCCTATAGTGGGCGCATTTGTTTTGCGTCAGTCTTTCGTTAGTGATCTGCAATATCATCGTGTTCTAATATGATTACTGTATGTCTTGTTACTCTGTATGAAGTATTTAACTGCATCCATAAACCCAAACCTAACCTATCATTTGATCGCGATGGTCTTCCAAATTTTTTCCTTAGAGATTGTGGATATTATGTGAATCCTTAGCAGTCATCTTTAACTTCATTATCACTACTAGTCCGTTTCCCGAATTTTAGAAAATTGGAAGGATTGTGCCCGTGCATAAAAGTAGTGATCGTAGTGATATCTGTAATTACAGACCCGTTACCATATTAAGTTTTTGAATCTTGAATATATCAATAAATAGTATCTGAAGTAGGCCATCTGCTGGCTCTTTATTAACATGGATTTGTTAATTAGCGTTCTACCACTACTAACTTAGCAGAAATTACGTAATTTATTAGCAAATCAATTGACAATCGTCGTCGACTTGACGTATTATATACAGATTTCGCTAAAGCTTGCGATTCTATCGATCACACAACTCTACTAGCTAAGTTGGATGCCTTTGGTTTCTCTCTTCTGTTATTGAATCTCTTTTTTTCTTATTTAAGTTCTCGCTTAGGGGTTATGTTTGTTTAAATAGTTTCCACTGTCGACGATAACAACTTAAACTTGTGCGCAAAAGTTGTAATGAAACCAACATCTCCCAATATTGACCAGTGTGGCATTGTCACATATTCCACGATTATGAGTCTACCTCACTTTCTGTATAATGTAGAGTCTTCTACCTGCCGTTGACGTATACAGATTTCGCCGTCACTGAGGAACACTTTTATTCACATGCACTTGAAAAGAGGACTTTATGTATCTTCCTTCTCAATTGCAAGTAATCAACGATATATGGAGCTGGAAAACAACTGAGGACCTGTCACAATTTACCACTGCTGTATCAAATCACTAGAACTAGCTCAATGTTAATCTTTGTAAATACCGATCCTCCTAATTCATTATCCTTCGAGATTCTTCATACTTCAATCTTCACAGACTAGATCCTTCTTGAATCCACCTCTCAAGTGCAATTAGCAACAGTCAAACAAAACCATCTTGTTATTAGAAGTCTAAAAGCTCATGAAATGATTGATAGAAAACTCAACAAATACCGAACACGTAATGAAGGGAAAAATACCCTATTTCGTCTAAATCCGTTACCATACAAGCTGCAGCTTAAGGTACTAATCGGTTACTTCTCGTTGGTAACACAATCTTAATTCCAATAGATAATACGGTGCAGCACTTGCAATAAACAGTAGTGTACGTTTTCTTTTGCTTTTCGTTTTTATTTAGTGTACAGTATCAATATGATTAACAACTAAAGAAGCCTCTTTCAAAGCTGTTTCTTTTAGAGTTAATAATAATACTAACCAATATTATATCGCCTCTATATTCGGTGTATTATTTCAAACAAAGTTCGCCTATTGTATATGTAGTTTTTTGAGAAAATAAACTCACGATGTATGTATTTTAATATGCCATGACTCACCAATAGAGTTCTGTTTTTCGTTTTATCAAAAACAACTGCCGCATTGTATATTAATTTAAAATTATTAATAGCAATGACAAAACAAATATTGCTATAATAGTTTAAATCTTCAAAACTATTCATAAATGAATCCAATTGATTAAAATCCAAAGTATTATGTAGCTTTCAGGTAGTAAAATGTACGGTTTGGCCACCCATCATACTTAACAAACCCCCATGTAATTGTAACATGATATCATCATTCAACTGCATACAGCTATGTTTACATTTCATATTCTACTGCACAATGCACACAATCGTCCAGAGAAAGAATCCATCTGTCACGAAATAAAACACAAAATTACAAGTCGGTTTCTCTCTCGTCATTCACCACATTGATGTGTAATTCTTCAGATCTCTAGCAGTAAGCCTGGCACCGTCTCGTTAGCTCCATAAATGAATAAACAGTGCATTTCTTCCATTTAAATGTTTCTTTAAAAAAGTACAATTCATTTGGTCGACTTTAATAGTCAGGGGATTTAACAAAAGAGAACTCGTCGTATTATGATCACAGAGAAATACATTTTTGTACCACCCTTCGCTTTTTGAACTGCCCTATATAATTTCTAATCGATATTGCTTCACTACACTTCATTGTTTGAGTGCCTAATATTAAATTAAAATCTTTCTAAATTTGTGAATAATTTCTAAATATTAATAGTAAGTTATTAGATGGCACGTACAATGTTTAGGAGTACTGTCCCTATTACACTAATGTATGTGGATGGGCATTCATTTCTTAATTATGTTTTAAGGGGCAGTAAAAATTTATCAACAAAATAAAATTTCATCAATTTAAACGCAACTGTGTAAGAAATAAATTCGTTTATTTCAGTGACAATTTATGTGAACCTATAACCTGCTAACGCTTTCTGTTTCGATCTATTATCTTCATAAATCTATTTATATTACGGGTTCAAGGAAATTGCGTTTCAAATTGTTTCTATGTTTTTAATCGTATGTTATGTTATGACTATATTCATAATTGTCAGATTTTTTTAAATATTTAAATCTATTAAAATTATATTGCATAATTTAAAAAAGTATTGCGGATTTGTATAAAATATAAAGTATTTTTGAATTTTATCCATGACAACTACAGATATATTGTATGACATTAATATACTAACGTTTATATTTCAAATTTCTTTGAAAAAGGCATCATATGCCGAAACATGTAAGATTGTTTTAAATATATACATTTTGAAGTAAAACCAGACATTAAATCGCCAAGTAATTGAATCTACTATATATATATATATATAATTGAAAAGAAATTATCGACCGTGATATATTATCAAAAATTTATTTAAATTCGGGTAAGCGGTCAATTAAAAACTCCTTTATTAAATTACCCTATATTTCGCAACACTTTGTCGCTTCTTCTGGGGTAAAAAATGTAGAGTTAAAAAATAATAAAATTGACGTACAAAATATAAAATATAATTTTTATATTTTGTACGTCAATTTTATTATTTTTTAACTCTACATTTTTTACCCCAGAAGAAGCGACAAAGTGTTGCGAAATATAGGGTAATTTAATAAAGGAGTTTTTAATTTACCGCTTACCCGAATTTAAATAAATTTTTGATTATATATATATATATATATATATATATATATATATATATATATATATATATATTGTACATGTACATATAATTCTTTTTGTGTTAGATTAAGTTAAAATTTATAATTAAGCATATATTTATTATAAACTGCCTATTATTGTCCTAACGAGCCATCGAAAAAATTCATAATTTAAGTAGACTGTGAAATTGGGTTGGTACTTTAGCCACTTCCACATAATGACACATTACTTGATGCTTGACAGTTTCATTTGATTTCATTGTAAAAAAAGGTTATGGCATTGATGTGATACTACAACAAAAAAGAAAATAATAATTTATTTAATATCGAAATCATAATCAAAATTTACATATAGCTACAGAAGTTGAAAATGTTGTCCATTTACATCTAAACAAATTTAATTTTCTAATTAATTATTTTGAAAAATTTTACATAAACTTATAGTTTCAATGTCAAATAATAAATGTCATTATGTGGAAGTGGCTAAAGTACCAACCCAATTTCACAGTCTACTCCAATTATGAATTTTTTCGATGGCTCGTTATAATAGGTGTTGACCTTTGGTCAATAAATATTATTATTATTTATATTGCTGCTTATAGTTTTTGAATACCACGTACTGTAAGTTTAGAACTTTTCAACACATATAACGGACTGTTTAACATTACAAAGAAAAAGATAATTAATTATTGGCAGTGTAAATGATGAAATACTATAATTAAAATAATAAAATCAAAGACTTATATTATAAATATTATAATACAATAGGTACAAGTATCATCATTATTATTAATAATAGTGTTATAAAGTTTTTACTATCTATATCTCGATCTAAATGAAAGCATATGCACATTTATCGCTCTCATGTAATATCATCACTAATTGTTTAATTATATAAAAAGAAACTTGTAACGAAGACGTACAAAATAATAATATAATTACAAAATAAATGTAACAATGCTCTGAAAAGAACTTCCAGAAAGAGCTACTGAGAAGACTAGGCATACGGTTCTCACAATTCATTAAAATATTTTAAAATTAACGAATAAATCACACAAGTATGGAAACATGAAGAGACGTTCCTATCATATATGTATGTAAGTACATGAGAGACGTAATAAATGTACTGGTGAACGAGGAAGCGTATAGATGTAAAATGTCTAAAGTAACCATTGACTTTTGTGCTTATTAGTGAGATTATTTTTAATTAATATACTCATTATGGATCATATGTACGTACGTAACAATAAATAACAAAATAAATAGTTGTGTAATATGTATGCGTATGTGTATATTTATTGTTTAAACAACTAAGCGTAGTAGGAAGTTAATTAGATTCCTGAAGTATTATTATTTTTCTTTAATACAAAAGTTCTCGTGAACATATTTATTTCTAATACACAAAGCATTTTTCATATATAAATTACACAAAGGAGAACGTGTTAACTCTATCAAAAACAAAACCTAAGTGAATTTGTTGATTTTAATAAGACAGTTAGTTATATATACAAGTACATATACCTATTTTCTAATCAAAAGCAACTTTGGAAAAATACCTTATACGAGGGATGCCCTTTATATTTCGAGATTAGTGAACAGAAACTAAAATTAATCAACGTAAATGGCTTTATTGGTTTTCAAAATATTCTCCATTAAGATCAATACACTTTTGCATGCGCTTGAACTAATTTTCGAAGCAGTTTTTCCACTTCGATTAAGTTACCTCCAAAACATGCATTTTGAAAGCTTCAACTGCTTCTTCAGGCGTCGAACTACGTTGGCCTCGTATTTTATTTTTGATTTCCGGGAATAGATAGAAGTTATCGGATGCCAAATAAGGGCGACACGGCGGATGACGCATGAATTCCACTTTTTCAGTTGTCAAAAACTCTCTTGTTTGAGCCGAGGTGTAAAAGCTCGCATTGTCCTGTTGGAGAATGGTCCATCTTCGGCGGTTGGTTTCCCTTTTTTCCCCAATACTTCTGGCAAGCAAAATGCCTGTGTACCATTCAAGCACTGACCGTCCGACATTGCACTAATGGTACAGTTGCCACATGTCCGGTTTTTCCGAAGAAGCAAGCGAACAAACAAATTTTATTGGATTTGGCTCATCTTCAAACAGCCATATAGTCGACAGCTGGTTTACTTTCGGGCTCATACATGAAGATCCATGATTCGTCACCTGTTACGATATCATAGACGTGTTTTGAAGTACCCCGATCGTATTTTTTAGCATCTTTTTCGACCAACCGACACGAAAATTGAATGTATGCTGATCCCACTGAACCCCAAGGATACCTCTATCACACGATAAGTCACATGACGATCTTGGAAAATCAGTTCACGCACAGCAGCAATGTTTTTCGGAACAACAACCGGTTTTAGAGACCTTCATGAAATTTGTCAGTGAGCGAAGCACGGGCATGAATGACTTCAGTATACCACCGATATATGCTGGTTTTTTTATGATAATTCATAGCCAAAAGTCGAATTAAGTTCATCGATGCACTGTTGTTGTGATAATCCGCGTCGAATGTTGTAGAAAATAATCACACGCAACTGTTCACGTGTTAATTCCATTTTTATGCAAAGATTTTTTAAGTCACTGTAAACAATACAAATAGAACCTGTATGTCGAACTTTACGATAGTGACATCGGTTGTCAGATGGCAGCACCAGGATCGCCTATTCCCGAAATATAAAAGGCATCCCTCGTAATCGTCGTAATGCTAAGTGAGAACGAACGTACGTAACGCACTTATAATATTAATTAATAAATAATAAAAATGTTCCTGATATTGAGAGGAATGTCAACCCCAATTCTTGATTTTAATGAAGCTTGTAGAATTCATAGAGCTTCTTGTGCAATATAAGGTTTTTCAACAATATTTTAAGGTTGTCTTTGAAGTTTGGCCATGGAGCAATTCGCAGTCAAGTAACGTGTTTATATCATCAAAATTAACTACGAAAAAGTCTCTTTTGTAATAAATACGTTCCGCAAAATTCGTAATTATTTCGTTCCGCATTACCATCCAATAGAGAAAACGATTCGCAGTATACTGTGCAAATTTGAGACTACAGGATCTGTTCAAGAAGCGAATAGAGAAGTACGCACTTGGCTTAGCTTTACAACTAAAAATATTGCCGCGGTTCGGGAAAGTGTGGTTGAAAATTCAGAAACGTTTATTCTATGCAGTTCTCCACTATGGCATGTGAGGCTTTGTCCTAGGCCTCACATGGTGAATGTTAAGAAAAGGCTTGGCTCTCAACGCATACAAAAGACTGCTGAGACAAGAATTAAAGTCAGCCGATTACATGCAACGTCCAACTTTTGTTAACTAAGTGCTTGAAAACAAAATGAACTGAGATTTTTTCAAAGAAAGCATTTTCAGTAGCATGTTTAGATGAAGCTAATTCTCATTTAAGTGGGTATGTTAATAAATAAAATTTCGGCATCTAGGGCAGTGAAAGTCCAGAGAAATTTAAAAAGACAACAATGTTAACGTATTGCCATTTGCTATACTTGATGTACTGGAGATAAAATTAGGCTATATTTGATCAGGAATGAAGACCGTCAATAGTGTAACATATTCTATTCACGAAACTATGGATTTATTGGATACATCATTTATAGGAGGAATTTTTCCACGAAATAGTGACCAAGATCATGCGATCTTGACCCATTGGGATATTTTCTGTGGGACTACTCGAGCTAAAACACAAGATTTGGGCACAAATATGCGCAGATGTTGTCTCACAGTTTGACAAAAAAATTGTTTCATGCCAAAGAAACTAGACTAAATGGAAGATATAGTTTTACACAGATAATTGTAACACAGGTCTGCATAAAAATATTATTTTCAGCTCCATGGGGTGTGTTTGGTAAATATTAGGTTTTCCACTCTGCTGAACCCAAAAATGATCTCCATTTTGTTTGCAGAATACAAACCCAAATTTATTCCTACTATGCAGCAAGGCTGCTTTGAGGCTTGTTTTTGACGATTCAAGAAATAGACGCCAGTCAGATGAATCATATTCTATTTCGAAATACTTTATTAGTCCTACAAAAAACGAGCTTTCCCTCTTCGGAGAAAAATATAGTAAATTCTCTCTCTTGTTGGCTGTACACGAAAATGAGGTTCCGAGCGACAGCAGGTTTTTATTTTTTAGTCTTGACCCCAGCTATTTAGTAGCTTATTTGGAAAGCCATTAATCTCTAACCAGGTCATTGAGATCACTATGAGAAAAAAGCTTAGATCCCTCATCAACAAAAAATCTGAACTAGATTCGTCCTAGGGAGATAGTATGTTTCCATCCTCAAAATTATTCAGGATAACATCCAAACTGGAGGGTGGATGTGGAACTGGTATTCCGGGGCTATAAGGCACTGCACGAATAGCTGAATTAAGGTTTGGGTAAGATATTTTCTTTTTATTTTTTGTATTAAAACCTTTAACATCTACCGGAACAGAAATAACAGTCGGTAATGTGGTTTTGTTGTTCATGCCACATCACAGGAATGCCAAAACAAAATGAGTATCCTTTACCCTTAAACCACAAACGATGATTTTTCTCGCACCTTCCTTCTACACACCTTATGAGGAGCACAAAATCTTCACGTGAGTTCTTCACGAAATCACTTATGTTTCTTTGTTGTTGATTTTTAACAGTTTATTCATCACAAATAAGACAAAAGTTATAACAAGAAATAACACAACCTCTTGGAGTCGTAATATGTAACGAAAAACATGTGCAGTCACGTTTAAATGGAAACACATCATGTTTCAACATGATTAAATATGGCAATACGCTCGTTTATACTAATTTTTAATACTCTGGTGAACATATATAAATATGCTTAACCCAACCAGTAAGAAGCCTCCCTTTTGGCTAAACGGGCGTTTCACTCTATAAATGCAACTACAAACATGAGTTTTGCAAGAAAACCTGACGTTGTCGAATTTTTCGAGTATTTTTCCCTGATTTAATGAGTAAAAATCTATAAGTAACGGTATGACAATTCCGTGCAGTTTTCTGGTTGCAGACCTGTATACTCGATTGTACTAATTATTATAATAAAAATGCTGAGACTAATAGTTATTTAAATTACATTTTAGTTAGTCTTTAGGAATTTATGTTCATACATTGTTTATAGTCTTACAGTATATACAATATAATTTTATTTTTAGTTTATCTGAATTTTATAAGTGGAAATTCTATTAATTTTATGGCCTCTGTAATTGAAGCGGTTCATTTTATTTTAGTCCGTAAATCAGTTTATTGCTTGCCGTTGTTTCCGTAGTAAAGGTACATTCTTTTCAATTGAGTACTTCACTTATAACTAGAGCTGAGGATGTTTGCGGTACGGCAGGACCGTATGTAGTGCATCCCCACATTTAACTATTTATCTAAATATTCTCTGAAATGATTTGCCGGATCTCATAAATTAATAGAGTGATATTTTAGTATGCACTGGATATTGTTATTATACAAAATCATAATAGCCATTTGTATTTATGGATCATAAATAATAATACGCATGTATTTGTATTTGGTTGTGAATTCAATTTAAACTTAAAACGAATCGTAATATTTTAACGACAAGCCGTCCTTACAATACATGCATTCGAGACAAAGTGTGCAACTCTACGAATAACTTCCATAATTGATCGAAAATGGACATTTTTGAGCTGAAGTAAAGCCGCTATTCTTAGAAAATTTTATTACTGTCGTTAAGAACTATTATTACAAACAACAAAGGCCTTTTATTAGTGTTGAAGTTTTAGTTTCATTGAATTTCCATGTTGTAAGTAGTCAATTGTAAAGTGTTCATTCAAAATATTCTAAAACAAGGTGTAAATTTAACTAAAATCCAGAAAAACATATTCTGATAATATATTACTAGATTAGAAGCTGTGTTTATTACTATTTATTATATTATTTTTATAACCAAATGCAATAAAAGCTACGAAAACAAAAGAAACCTCGATTTATTAAAATCTTGTCACACAGCCTTTCAAAGCCTGGCAGCACATATTTTGCATATATTTTATATATACTACCTACTTGAACTAGGTGAATGAAGTTAGAAGTTATAAGCTATAACTTCTAAATTCATTCACCTAGTTCAAGTAGGTAGTATATATAAAATATATGCAAAATATGTGCTGCCAGGCTTTGAAAGGCTGTGTGACAAGATTTTAATAAATCGAGGTTTCTTTTGTTTTCGTAGCTTTTATTGCATTTGTTTATAAAAATAATATAATAAATAGTAATAAACACAGCTTCTAATCTAGTAATATATTATCAGAATATGTTTTTCTGGATTTTAGTTAAATTTACACCTTGTTTTAGAATATTGTGAATGAACACTTTACAATTGACTACTTACAACATGGAAATTCAATGAAACTAAAACTTCAACACTAATAAAAGGCCTTCGTTGTTTATAATAATAGTTCTTAACGACAGTAATAAAATTTTCTAAGAATAGGGGCTTTACTTCAGCTCCAAAATGTCCATTTTCGATCAATTATGGAAGTTATTCGTAGAGTTGCACACTTTGTCTAGAATGCATGTATTGTAAGGACGGCTTGTCGTTAAAATATTACGATTCGTTTTAAGTTTAAATTGAATTCACAACCAAATACAAATACATGCGTATTATTATTTATGATCCATAAATACAAATGGCTATTATGATTTTGTATAATAACAATATCCAGTGCATACTAAAATATCACTCTATTAATTTATGAGATCCGGCAAATCATTTCAGAGAATATTTAGATAAATAGTTAAATGTGGGGATGCACTACATACGGTCCTGCCGTACCGCAAACATCCTCAGCTCTACTTATAACGCATCACATACATTGATGAAGTTTTACATTCTGTAATGTAGTTTTCAAATAGGTACATTTTTTAGAGGTAACAGTGAAATTTAATACTATTTTATGGAATTGTATATCTTGGATCTACTGACTATTAGGTTAAATATTAATAACACCTCTAGTACCTCTAGCACCAACTGATGCTTCCTTTTAATTTGCGTGTAGAGAAGAGCAGCACTGACAAGAGTACCAAGGCTGTTGTCAGCGTTACCTTTCTTTGCTAAAATCCAGGTTAAAATTTCATTTCATTTTTTTAGTTTTCGTAACAGCTATAGGTACAAGATACATAATTAAATCAACTATTCTATCAACATTGAATATTATTCATAATTCGTAAAGTGAATAAACTATCAGTAGGAAGATTTGTGTTGCCTTTTAATAAGCACTTCATGGAGTGTATCCGTTACACTATACTGATCCCTCAACAATTATAATAAAGACGAGCTACCGATAAATACTTCGAAACCGTCAAGACCATCAGGTTACAACAAAAAATATTAACATTTTCTCATTCATCGTGTTTTATTTATTAATAGGAAGAGATATCTTCTATTAAAAAATGCTATACAAAACGCTAGTTTCCGTTTAGCTTCTTAAACTTTTGAAAAGAAATTCTAATAAGACTTTAAATTTTAATGAAGTTGCGATTTTATATTTAACATTTTTAAATACATAAATTTTTAAACGTACTACCATTTTTCGTCCAATGCAATTATTGCCACCACCTTTATTTAATCAAATTTTGAATATTTTTCTTTCGAGATCGTTTCTCCACATAAACATAAACTTATTTTTCAATGTAACGGCTAAATTATACAAGGAATGTTCTCCTGATATTAAACTGAAGAAAATGTTATTGCGACATTTCTATTTAATATTTTGTGAGGTTCACAAATGTGACAAATCAAAAAATATAGTGGAATTTTGAAATCATAATCATTTGAACTGAACACTATGAAAATATGAGAAACTTGAACCAAATATAAGATGAACAGCTAATTGATCAATAGCCTTCAAAAGCACTTCATGAAAAATATATAGAAGAACAAAATCAACCTTCTCGACATTCTTGTATCGACCTCGTGGTTGAAAGTGGGAAAAATTGTTCCCTGAAACGGAAGGTTTTATGATCCATTAGGATCAGGTTACAACTCTAGAAATTATAAGACACATATAATTAAGTATGACAATCGAAAACGATAGTTGCAAGTTATGATAAAGCGACAATATTGTCAACATTTCATCAAGTCTTAATGTTCAATTAAGTTAATCACAAATGATGCCGTATTACAAATATGACCCCGAGAAAGTAATCGAAAATTAAATAGTTATTATTGGAAAAGAACATCTTAACAGATAAGCATGTCCAACACAACAGACTTGACATAGTGGCGATGAAATAAGAACACACGTGAAACATACTCCATAGATATTATTATACAAAAGATATAATTTACGAAGATTGAGAAATATGTGGATCTATCAATAGAAACAGAAAAGGAAGAGCACATGAAAAGTATGGCAGATAGAATAATATCTATTATTTTATCTGAAACAGCAATAATACCACATAATCAAAAATTGGTTTAAAGAAGCTTGAACTAAAACAAAAAATATTTAATATGATGCAAAGTGCAATCGTTTTAGACACGTAATATAACCAGAAAATTTTTGAAATGTATATTTTACCAAAAGATGTCATAACCTTGACCGTTATTGTCCATTGGACGATCTTATTTATCACATCTTTGTGAGAATATTTGGAATAATAGTAATATAATATTTTCCAGGCAAACACTGTTTTAGGACAAAAATTTTATATAAGTAGTAAAAAGTGAAAACATAAAAAATGAAAATACATGCAATTATTTACTACTATGAGAAGTGAGGAAAAAAAACTTTCAAATGTATCATCAACGTAGGTTCCTAATAAATATGTTAGAGTACATAATATTGAAATTTTTGAGCACGTGCCTTAAAGTGGGTTTTCAAAAAAGATTCGTTCTTAAAGTATGATGTATAGATGTGGAAAATTGCGCCGGCATAATGCGTGGCAAACAAAAATGAACATCGCAAAGTAAGTCAGGACAGTAAATCTGATCACTGATTAGTTCTTGTAAAAGATAATCGCTATGTAGCTTTCTTCGGTCAGTTAATGATTGAACGTTATGTTGCTTCAGCAAAAAAGCGTAGTCAATGCCTCCACCCAGATAAGTCCCAGAAATTTTAAATCTCAGAAATTTTACAAATCGACGTTAAATTTTCTCCACAGCAAGATTCCGAGCATCGTAAAAAGGGTGCCAAGTAACAGATCCATACTCGAACTTTCCGACAACAAAGACAAAATATGACATTTAAACGTTATAACAAACGTTATTTAAAAACTTGGTACAACAGTAAGATAAAACTCAAGATTTTAACTACTGAGAGAAATATGTTCCTAACGTGTAAATTGAAATTCAATCAAAGATGAAATATTATTCTTAGGATCTGTACTGAATTAACTTTCAAAAGCAAGTTCGTGGAATAAGCTATTTCCTAGTAAAGGACATGGGGAAACATTTATATATATATATATATATATATATATATATATATATATATATACGACAATAGGCGATTAATATCAGACCAATCAATGATAAAATAAATACTTTCTTGTAAGCGTTCGACATCAACATCCGTTGATCCTACATTGAAAATTTTAATGTCGTTAGCATAACGTAAGGCATTAGAACGCAAATTTGCAAGTAAATTATTTGTAAATATTAAAAATAGTAATGAACAAAGATTCTCCAATCTCCTTGGGGAACCCCAGAAGTAGATATAAAACCATTAAATAAATAACAATTTTAGAAAACATGCCTGATTCTATTGATTAAATACGACCTCATTAATCTAATTTTATTATGATGATTATATGATGAATACGATGACAATTATAAACAGAATGAATATAAAATTCTATCTCTCCTGAAATATATACAATAAAATAAAGACGATAGTAAATACCAGTATCTACAAGAAGACCCCCGCTTTTAATAGTTTTAAATGTCCCCACTAGACAAAAAAATCCCTACTTTCCTATGCCCCTCAAAAATTCTATAAAATTCTAAGAAAGAGACTGACGAGTAAGTAAAATTTATCTTGAATGAAATGAATTAATATAATTTCAAATTTAGTATTACTATTGAAATCGCTTTTTGTTAGAAAGAACGACGAAGTACAAGGTACGGGACAAGTTGATATATTTTCAATTACTGTAATTTCATTTACGGTAATTTATATTATTACTAGAGCTGAGGATGTTTGCGGTATAACCATGGTTATATCATATAACCATAGTAATTTACTATGGTTACATGATATAACCATGGTTATACCGCAAACATCCTCAGCTCTAATTATTACTATTATTAATGTATTACTAATTACCACAACAGCTTATATTCTTTTATTTGGCTTTATTATTGTTGAGGATACATTTAATATCCTTTTGTAATATTTTAATTACAAACATTTTTTATTGTTAAATATAAAGAAATCTAGGATATAGAATTCAAACATAAATATTTTCATATTTATATTCGGCATCTTTTTCAAAACTTATTTATTGCTTTATACATCAGACCGCTTGGTTTATTGCCTAGGGTTATTATTGAACGATTTCAATAGACGGTATTTAATATGACCACTCATTGTTGACTAAATAAATATAGTAAGGTTCCCATACGGTACAAAGGAATTAACCGGAACTACATACTTAGGTTTATGACAACTAACAATATTTAATTAGTAATTATATTTTATTTATTTATTTATTTATTAGTAAGATCTTTAAGACACTATCGTAAATCCTGGGTATTATTGCTTGCGGGCACAATTTCTACAAAATAATAGCACGAAAAATTCCCGTTATGACGTCAAACAATACACTGTACAACCAATCCGCGTATGTAAACATGTAATGGTATAGTAATAGTGGTATTTTTATCTACTTGAAAAACAGTACAGAATAGATCAGTATGAACTAAAACACAGTATCAATTCAACATCAGTACAAGACACATAGTCTTAACACAACATTATCATAACATCATCATAGCAAGCAACAGCACAAGACACAGTCTTCTTCGCAACACCAAAATAATAGTCATACTTTAACAAGAGACACCAGTCCCAACAGCACTTTTATCTTAGTTTAAGTCGTAGATCCAAAATAAATATATATAGTGTAAATAAATATATTTAGATGAAAGTACATTTTTTCATTTAAAAAACAGTTACCGAAGATTGAAATAGTAAAGTGTATACAGCCTTACAACCTGTACCTGTACATCACCGCCAGAAACCGGAGTCACTGCAAACATTCAGTCCACGAACCAACGTCAACCATAACATTGGTACATCAAACCCCAACATAATTTTTGTCCTTCACGAACCCGCATCCACAATAATTATATACATAATATAACAATTATTAAAAATCATTTTTATATACTCGTCAATATATAAACAACAATTGCGCACAGTTAAGGAAAAGTTCTTGAGGTACCAGCAATAATTAATGTGCATAAATAATAAATAAATCTACTACTAAGTGATTATAAAACACCGGGGGTTTACCAAAGTGTTTCTTCCTATCGTTACGTTATATGATATCTAAAAACGGCTAATATTAATAGTATAACTCAACAGATGGCACCACCGCTTACTAATATTGCAAAAACATTTTCTATATTATTAGAAAAATATTCTTACTGTTATTATTATTAGTATTAAACGCATCTATATAAAAAAAAATCTGAAACTATTTCATTATCGAATCGCTAAAAACAATTTTAAAAAATCCTCCCCTACGTCCCTACATTATTCAAAAATCCCTACGTCTTTCAACGCTGTCATTCATGCAACAAGTCGGAATAAAGAAATATCAAATAAACACACATTGCACAATATTGTATGCAAAAAAGAAAACAATTATAATGTAAAGTAGTTATTGTAAATAAAGACAATTAGTAATTGAATTGATTTGGCTTTTACTTGATGAAGATCCATAATTTAAAATAGAAATAAAACTAATGGTAAGTTTGTAACGTGCGCTTTAACTGTAAGTACCTGATGAAGCCACTGTGCCGGCGAAACAATTGTCGTACTGCGATTACGAATTAAAAAAGTGAAGATTTTAATCATTAGTTTTATTTCTATTTTAAAGATCAATTAGTTCTTGACAATGTAGTTAATAAACCCCTAGAGTAAAACAATTTTTTTTTATTTCATTTTTTAATAAAGAATTAAAAAAGAACGATTTCTAAAACCAAAACACCCGAAGAAACTCAAATCAATTATTATCAATTAAAGATAAAATTATTAAAAAGAGAAATAAATCAAATAATCAGAATAAGCATAATCTTCGAAAATGAATAATTTCGTACAAACTTTAGATTCATTTAAAAGTCGACAAGGTATTGCATAAAATCAATAACAACAACACAAGAGAAGAGTAAAAAAATTCCAGCACAAGGACTTACGTATGTATTCGTCCATGTTTGACCGTCCATGCTACGTTCTCTACTGGGTTGTAGAAAATTATTATCTCGTCGTAATTTATGGCAGCTGGTTATTTTTTCGTATGAATTAAAATTACAGTAGACTTTATTTTAGATCAGCCAGCTCCAAATTTCACCGACATAATAGGCCACTTATCTTAAATATTGTATGAAACGATAAGTTTTGTTTGTAGCCCAGAGCTGCGGGATGTTTTAACAGTTGAATCTCTACGGTTGAATTATTTTCGAAAAAAATAATTATTGCTATAGTTTTATAATTTAATCTATTCTATGAATAAAAATCACATTATTTAGTTTCTTGTATGTAAATTCCTCACCAGGTAAAAAGCTGTTGTACTACATATTCAATTATATGTTAAAAATATGAAGATTGCTACGTCATTGTAGCGATAGTGACGTTATTTTGGTAAGTGTGGCCTAGCGACACTCTTATTTTTATATATAACGAATATCAATAACATGGACTATACTAGTCCACATTTATGCAAAAATTAATTCTTGATTTAATAGTTTTTTTGAATTAAATATAAAATCAGTCCACAATTCTAAAATTAAAGTAATTCTAAATTTGCTCCATCATACTACAATGTTTTTCAACAACAAAAAATAATATATATTGACAATTTAGTTCTTTTATTGCGGTTGTGTAATTATAAGGTAAAATAAAACAAGCACTTTAAATCTAATACGTTTTGGCTAAACTTATTTAGCCATATTCATTTGGTTTAATGTAACTGTAAATAATATAAAAAACATAATATTTCGTTAAATTTTGGGTATTTAAGTATAATTTCATTAATTTTTATTAGAATAATAATTAAAACTTCAAAAAAAAAAAACAAACAACTTCAAGGTACATTTTCATAAGTTGCTGTCGAAATTGTTTGTCTTTTTATTTTTTGACTTTCTAATTATCGTTCTAGCAAAAATTAATGTAAGTATACTTAAGTACCATCGGGCGCATAGAAATTTGAACGACAACAATTTTCTATTGTATACTACACTTTTATATAGTCGTGATTGGTCTTGATAAAGTTGACATATTAATAACATGCAATTTTAATGTCACGTCCAAATTTGCCAGTCCAAAACTAAAAATGATTAGTATGTTGGAAAGTGGATATTCAATGCGTTCTGCTGCTGAATAGTTTTATGTAACTAAGTCCTGTATATTTTACGTAAAAAATATATGGCGCGAGCAACAGACCGTAGCAAGAAAAATTGGAACAGGTCCTCGAAAAATATCAACGCAACAGCAAGACCAAGAATGAATATATTACTTACGAGAAAATTGTTTTGAAACTGCAGTGTCAGCAATCCATCAAAGTAATTTTTCTGATTCGAAATGGACTACTTACAGACGAATAAAATGGTCAGATTTGAGAAATCGAAATGCTGCACGAAAACCATTTCTCACAGAGTAACATAAGCAGGCTAGGGAAACTTTTGCGCATAATTATAATTTGATAAAGGTGATTAGTTCTGGAATTTTTTAGTCCTGCCATAACGGGCCAATATACGTCTATCGACCATGGAATTCCAGATATCTTGAACGCTATACAAAAAATTGTAAAAATAGTGGTCGATTTAGTGTCAACGTTTGGGCATGGATTCCCATTAATTTCCATTAATGGTCCAGGTGTTTGTTTGAAAGTGTATGAAAGGCTTACAGAAATTTACTATAAAACTATTTTAAGTGATACTGCGTTACAGTCTATTTTACAAGAACATTTGAACAAGTTCATATTTGAACACGACAATTGTTCTGTTCATGGAAGTCGTCTTGTACAAAACTGGCTACAAGAAAATCATACAATCGTTTTGCCATGGCCATCCTTAGGCGTCGATCGATGGAAAATGTCTGGGCAATGACACTAAAAAAATTTGTAAATTAAATTTTAGACCTACCAATAGAGAAGAATTGTGGACAGCAATATAAAACGCCTTTGAAGATTTAGAAGAAAATTACATTAGAAATTTGGTTCCATCCATGCTTAGACGTTAGCAAGCAATTAGGGAAAGTAATGGTGGTCTTACAAAATATTGATTACTTAATTACTTACCTTATTACTGTATTCCGTTTTTTAAATAAAAATATTGTAGGTTTTCGATCATTCATTATTAATATGCTATGCATGTGTTGATGTTTTATTCGAATGCATACAAAGTCAGTATCACAACATTAAAATAACTCGTAAAATATATATAGGAGTCGTTCAATTTTCCATGCTCCCGGTGGTACCTAAAAAAAAAAAAAATATTCTGTTTTTTTTTATATTATTTACAATTACATTAAACCAAATGAATGTGGCTAAATAGAATTAGCCCAAATGTATTGTATTTAAAAGCCTTGTTTTATTTTACCTTATAATTACACGACTGTAATCCCAAGAATTTACTAAATTGTCAATATATACTGATATATAGGTATAGTTATTTCGTGACCTTTGTATGTTATGGAAGATTCAATTAGTAGGCGATTTAAGGTCTGGTTTTACTTCAACATGTACATATTTAAAACAATCTTATATGTTTCGGCATATGATGCCTTTTTCAAAGAAATTTGAAATATAAATCGTTATATTTCAAGAACAAGAACGAAGAACTGTGTCTTCGTTAAAAGTGTCAGGTCCAGATAGTCATATGTTATCTTGATGAGTTTTCGAAGAAACATGTCTCTGCACATTACACTTTTGTGGACGCCTTAAACTTATTGAACAGGTACTGCAATATATCTCGGTATCATTATCCTACTATGGTTGCCCTACGAGAATTCTCCATAGTTAATGAAAATAAATAGAAATACTAAGAACAGAAAGAAATGGACTAAAAAGAAACAGACACTACTCCAAAAATAAGGTAGTAAATTAAACTTAATATTTCTAAAAAATTATAGGATAAATATACAATATAACAATATAAAACGGCTATTTAACATACTAAACGTTGTAACTAAACACATATATGTATATGCATGTGTAACAGCATGTAAACACGAGAATATACTTTGGAAATTAGCGGATATAATTTTTTAAGCGATTATTTCAAGAATTCTAACGAAATAATATATAAATGTATATTCCGTCTGACAAGCCGCTGTTGAATTTAATTTATGAAGGAATACACACAATGTTCTATTCATAACGACGGAAATAAAAACACCTGCTCAAGGAATGCAATCGGGCAAGCTAATAGTGGGGCTGTTATAACATATATACAATACCTGAGACCGCTACAACGTTTTATCGGGGCAACTGATCATTCAATCGCTTTAGTCCGCTCTCTGACAATAACTTTCTTTCCCTAATATAGCAAGTCTTGTATCAATTATTTTGATATTAATTGCCCTGATTAAGTTTAAATAATATTCATTGGTTTCGTAAATACGTTACAATTTACCCCTACACACATAATATTAATATTAAACTCAAAAGTTCCAATGGCTAATTTTAATGGCAAATGATTACAAAAAAAAAAATAAGAATAATTAAGGATAATAAGAAAATAATTCATGCATATTTACTACCATGTTTCCATAAATTTAATTAGTTACAAAACTAAATTATTAAACGACTATATATATATATATATATATATATATATATATATATATATATCGAAAAATAACTCATCCTCTGTATATAATTAACGAAACATAAAAATAAATCGTCTAGCAATTGTGCAACTTTGAAGCACGGATACCTGAGTGCATTTACTAATCACATACGGACCATTTTTCGTAACGCTACATAAAGAGATATTCGTGTTCGATTCATTAAATAAATTAGTACAAATGTTAACCGACCTGAAACCGCAATTTAGTGCCCAACCTGTGTTTATCGATGTTCATAGCCATCATACACTAAATCTCAAATCATAGCAATCAGCCTAATTATTAATGAATAGTCACAGACACTCACACACAACTCAAAATTGTTCTCCAATGACATGCATCTTTCCTTATTCTTTTCTTTATTGCATCTGTTCCTTTTTTTTCGTTCCATCTTCTCTGCATTAGTGGATGCAAAGACTTTGTTCTATCACAATCTTGGGACCGATTCGGTCCCATAGCCCAGGGCCGTATAATTTTCCCAACTGATCCATTTAGAATTTGTTTTCTACTTAACCGTTGTTATGTCCATCGCCTTAAACGTTTGATTATAGCAATTTCGAATAATTCGAGCTATTATTTCGAATCGAGCAAATTATTGTTTATAAATATATCATTTAACGCCAGATAGTACATTTTCGTTTTTTTTGCTTCTCTTTCTTGCATCCTTATAGTGGATGAGAAGATGGATAATCGTTTCATTCTTTTGTGCTATAACACAAAAGAATAGGTATATTAAAGTACTGGTAATATGATGCTGAGGTAAAATTCTGTAAATAAATGCGCTTAGGGATTTTTAAGATATTCTTTAATGACCACATGATCCAATTTACAACTTTAAAAATGGAAAAAGAAGTATTTTGTAAAATACCACTAGTATTTGTATTTTAGTACACATATAATAAGATTTACCAGTTTTGAGAATATTATGTGCACATTATGATGTTTTATTTTATTTATTGCATTTCAACATAATTAGATAAGTTTTGGATTTCAGTAGAGCAAAAATCTAAACAAAAACGTCTAGAGTTCGGTGAAATGGTTTAATCGTGGTTACCAAATTAAGTTCCCTCAAAATCAATAACTCTTTATATAAATCACGAAGCAATAGGTCAATAGTTGATTATTCAAAAATGAATTACAATATATTCGCTACGTTGTAGGATTAGATCCGACAATTTGCTACTAATAGTATTCATTTTAAATAAATACAAAAATTAGCAACATGATGAGTATATTGCTCATTTCAGATATGTTTTAGAAGCCTACCGTCAAAATTATAAAGAAAAAATTACATGAATATTTAGATGAATCTGCCATGAAATGATGTCGTTTCCTGCTTCCAAAAGTAGTTGTTTGGGCACAGAACATGCTCAATGTTCGGGGTCTTCATATACAGTAATTTGTACAGAAATTATTAAGACAGTCCATACCATTGTAAGAAGGGATCGCTGAACAAAAGCCTGTGAGATACGAAAATGGATCATTTATATCCGCAACTTTTTGAATGAAAGATTTAATTTCTCAACGTACTCTCCTTTCAGCTCAATACACTTCGTCTAATTTTTTTACCACTGCAAATAGTAAGAATTATCGCAGCGTCCAAAGTAAGCGTTTGTTTGAGCGCTGATATCATCGTTTGAACCAAATCTTTTCAGCCTAATCATTTCTTCAGATTTGGAAACACAAAATCTACACTGGGACCTAAGTCTGGAGATGGCTAAGTCTAAGATGGCCGACGATGGAAGAATTTGTAGCCCAATTCATGTAATTTCGCGATGATGGAAGGGCACCTTCTTCTTAGCCAAATACAGTCGCTTGTTCTTCAAATCGCCTTCAAGTTGCCGTAATATGCGCTGTTAATTGTTTCGCCATTTTTAAAATAATCGATGCGGATTATGCCTAGTGCGTCCCAAAAAAACTGTTAACATGACCTTGTTGGTCGACACACCCACCTTGGCCTTCTTCGGTGCGTATTCGCCCGGAAAAGCACACTGTTTCCATTGTTGCTTAGTCTCCGGTGTACTGTGGTGCATTTATGTTTGGTCCACGGCTATGAAACAGAGCAAAAACTCCTCTGGATTGCGGTTGAGCAACACCAAACACTCCTCGCGTTTGTGATCAATTGTGAGTAACCGTGGACAACCAATCTTGCGGATAGCTTTCTCATAAATAAGGAATTATTCAGTATCCAAACCACTGAGCCATATGTCATGCCTATGGCTTCTGCAATCTTGCGCACTTTCAATCTCCGATCGACTAACACCATATCGTGATTTTTTTTCAATTCAACGTCCAAAGGGTTCGGTGTCGTGCTTGTGCGACCAGTACGAAATTCAGTAAACCACTTCTATATCAATAATTCTATTTTACCATTGATTCACACTAAATTCACTTTTTTACCTTTTCGCCAAAATGCGCGAGATTGTCTGTTTTAAATGGCTGTCAAACTTTAATTAAATAACGCACCTTTCTCAAACTATGACAGTAGTCTATTGACAGATGGTAGTTGGCGAAAGCAATATTGCTTTTCGATTTATAGCGCGAGTAATTCACAAAGTCACGGACATAATGATCCACCCTTGTAGCTAATGTAAATATCTCAACTCGAATGAGTGTTTAATTTGTGTAGCAAAATTTAAATATGAAGAAGCTAACCGTAAGATGAGTGTAGAGCCCATCTTCCAGTTCACGATTCAAGATTGATAAACTGCGAATATAACCAAAACATTTTAGTACGAGTTAACGATCATTCGCATTTAAAACATAAATTAATCGTGTGTTTTAAATGCGAAAAAACAGGCGCAACTAAGTAATTTATTAAGTTGCTGCTCTTATGAGGGATTATGCTAAATAGTTCCGTCGGCAAAATATAGATATCGCTATTTTGATGTTTGTAAAGGGATCGGTTCCTAAACATTTTCAATACCCTAATACGCTAATTTACGTGTAGCTTTCTTTATCGTCTGTCAATATATTTTGGAAACTTTTGTTATTATTACGTGTTTCATACTTTTTGTATCGGTTTTTGGTAAGAAATCCGATTATTAAGTTCAATTATTTTTCAATTGTCGTTTCTTAATTAATACCCGGCAAAATTAAGAAACAATTATCGAAATCTTTTGCGCTAAAGTAATTATTCAAATTATGGTTTTATAAAAGATGCGAAGCTAGAACCAAATGTTCAGAAGCATGGACTGAAGAAATGCCAATAAAAATTGGATTTAGAACACAGATGGATTGTATTATCGTAGTACATTTTCAATAAAGAAGACAAACTAACTGATGAATCGAAAATGTAAATCTAAAAATGAATGCGAGGAAAACTAAAATACTAAAGGAGAGCGTCCGTCGCAATAGCAGAATGTTATTAGTAACATGGTGGAAGAACAAGGTACTTAGCTGAAGGTATTAATGAGGCAAAGCGAAGTAAATTAAACAGACATACAATCAAGAACAATTAAAACATTACATACATCAAACTTCTTGTTAGAATAAGATCTGCCGATACCTGTGAAAAATCAACTACAAAGAGGTAAATAATTGATATCTAGTGGGTAAACCTTATCTAAATGACTTCGTGGATTTCAGGTATTAAATATTTCCAACGCAAATTTGGGGGAATTCTGCGAAAAGATCTTAGCCTACATGCCTGCAAGATTGCTTTAACTCAAGAACTCAAAACAAATGATCATTAGTTGCGTTGCAGATTCAATAATTGGACTTTGGAGAATTTTGAAATTGATCCTGAATTTCTTAAGAAAATCATTTTCAACGACGAAGTTCACTTCTGGTTTAAAGGTTTTGTAAATAAGAAAAACTGACGTATTTGGTCCGAAAATCAGCCAAAAGTAATGCATGAATAAACATTGCATCCGCTTGAACTGACTGTTTGGTATGCATTTTATGCTGTAGAAGTCGTTGGACCTTACTTTTCTTACAACGATGCTGATAACCCTGTTACTGTGAGCGGAACTCCCTAACGTTCAATGTTGGCACGAATTGCATGTTCTCGACTTGAACAATCAAACATGTGGTTTCAACAAGATGGCGCTACATTTCACACTGCCAAGATATTGGGTTCCATCAATAATGGTATTAACTGTATTTTGCTGCGAATTAAAAATGACGTTAAATTTTTCGCGGTATCTGTGTTTTATTTTACAAACAAAATGCGTCGATCTTAATAAAAAAAACCCTTTACTTCCCGAAGGAAAATTACTACTAATAAATAAAAACTTATTAAAGAAAAACTTTAACTATTAAGAAAACATTTTGAACGCCATTTTTTAAATATGTTTTTAATATGATTGGTCTAATTACAAACGATGCACTTAATGTTCCTATATCTTTATACTGAAGATTAAAATACAGTTATCAAAATGCACATATGGCTATTAAACTATGTATATTGAAGTAGGAGTTTTTCAGTTTTTCTTGCACACATTCTGCCAGTATACAATTTAATATTACATATATATAAACGCAGTTAAGTACTTTAAAATTAAATATAGTTTATGGATTATTTAAAAACATATGACATGTGTTTCAAATAGATCGCAAATTTACAAGTCGTACTATATTAGCAATACGTTAGTATATTTTGATTGGAGTTGGTAGAGATGAATGTTATTCTCGAAACATTAAACTAATATGTATGCGAAAATATACACATCTGGTGCATAAATTTTAAATGTTTCGAATAAATTGATTCCCTGTTAATACATTAATTTTATTTATATAAAATGTAAATCTGTTCTCCGTCCGCTGAGTTAACATATTTCAGGAAAGTCATTTTGAAGGAAAAACAGGTTTATTTATGTGTATTTTCTCACTAAAAATCAATAATGTTTACATATGTATAAACTGGGAAATATGAAATTAATAATGACGTTACGGAATCTAGCACATATACATAAAGCAAACACATGTTCTTCATTAATACTTATTTTTTATCTTATCTCTTTTGAGTCTAATTACGTCATTTTCATTAATTTATAGTATTCTTCAATGCTTAATTAATCTGCCTTTGTATCAGAATAAATTAGCATTAGTTTACATACTAAAAAAGTTGAGTGTAGGTCAAAGAAGTATTTATACAAGTTTCTTGGACTCTCCTTATGTTGTCGATAAATTATGAAAAATATTTCCTAATAACAATGTTATTAAAGTTTGTCTAAACAATTTCAAGTAAAAAGGATCTTTTCGCAAAGAAATATGTTCCAGAAAAGTTACGTATTTATATCCACATACATACACACAAAAAGAAATAAATTTAGGTATGTAATTACTTCATTAGCACATTTACTAATTACTTCTTAACTTTAAACTGGCATTTCTCAGACAAATAATAATAAAAATCCGTAATATATTTGTGCGGGGTACGAGCATATAGAAATTATTTTCTGTAAAAACTGGCTTTGTAATTAACGATGTCAGTTAATGAAATACAAGTATCGACAATTCTGAAAATATGACTACTTATTCCCGTTTTCTTCACCTTTAGATATCTAGCAAATGAAAATGCTCCTGGATAACTGTAAGAGAAACTCATAAATGGATTTCTTTACTTTCAGATAGACTTTATCTAAAAGATAAATTTGTCTGCAGGTAAAAGTTGTTAATAAATATAATCCTCTAGATATTTCATGGCGATTAAGAAAGGTTAGATAAGTGTTCTCATTTTTCATTATTCTACCATTAACAAATTGTTTAAATTGGTGCTGATTAGTGTTTGATAATATTTATGCGTTTTTGTAAAATTATTCTTACGCAATACAATCAAATAGCGACCGATTTACATGGTGGAATTTGACATGTAGAATTTTATAAATAAAATAAACGAACATGAATTTATTTCAACCAATAAAAGAGCATTTAGAAGTAGTATGAAGTCAGTAACGATTATTCTAATATAGTCAGTTATAATACGATGAGTAGTCAATGTTATCCGATTATTTTTGTGGTGGTGCTAGGAATGTTCGTTGACAAAATTACATTTTTACTTTCCAAGTAAAAAATTTATATAACTATAGTCTATTTTTAAACTAAGAGGAGTAAATGGAAAAGCCACATTTACACTGTAAAAGTTACCAAATCAATGACATTCTGAATGTTTTTTTAAATTTTCGTATTTTATTAGTTTTTCTTTATTCATTGAGCTCAAAGGCAACATTTAATTTAGCGTTATTTCCCGCTTAACTTTGAATATAAACTCTACATCAATAAAGTCACAACGTAATTAAACATTTATTAAAAATTATTTACATTAAACACAAAAATAACATAAATAAAGGATTTAAAGAAATCAAAGGCTCCGTTAACTACTTGTTACTTGCAAAAATTAAACAAAATAATCTATTCTAAATCTGAACTGTCTGAGAAAGTATCACTGTCACTATCAGCACCAATAGAAATAATAAACGGTTCGATTAGATCATCTACGATGCCATCTAGTGTGGCCATTTTTATTTCTTCCTTAATTATATGCTCAACTCAACTTTTCCAATTAACATTTTGAACATTTTCGATAGCTTGCAATAACAGCCCCCTCACTTCTGTCAATTTAAATGTGATGTTCTTCGATGCTACTTCATTCTTTATTTTTGCCCATATCAACTCTATTGGATTGAGTTCACAATGGTACGGTGGCAACCGTAATAGAACTTTATTATTACGTTTTGCCATTTCATCAATCACATACAAATTATATTGTTCTTTATTTATTTTGATTAAATTCAGAAGTTCAGCTCGTACAATCTCTTCTCTGAATTCAATCTGCTTATTTCGCAACCACTCTTGCATATCTTTTTCTTTGATCCTGCTGTAGGAATTTTCTCCATTCTACGGCTGTGGTAAGACGCGTTGTCCATGACGATAACAGCGTTGTCAGGTAATTTTGATAACACATTATTAAACCATGTCTCAAAAACGGCTGCATTCATTTCTTCATGATAATGTCCTGTTTTCTTACCTTCGAAAAGCAATAACCCTCCATCAACAAAGCCATGTTCGGATCCAATATGTAACACAATAAGCTTCTCCCTTTTCCTCACGTGTTTCTTAGTCCTGTAGATAGCCCTTCGATGAATGTTTGACGCCGATCTCTTATACTGTTATCTATCCATACTTTTTCTTTTGTATGACCTTCATTAACCCACGTCTCATCTAAATAATAAATTGGTCTACCTTCTCTCCTAAATTCCTTCATTTGAAGTAAGTATTTTCTTCTCCATGTAATGATATCATCCCGTTCGATAAGAATACTTTTACGGTTTCTTTTCATGTACTTGAAGTTAATTTGCTTCATAAATTTGTACAATGACGAACGGGACATTTGTGGTAAATCTGGACGTTTCTTTATTTCCATCAAAATTTTGTCCAATGTAGGTAATTCGTTTTTATAAAAGAAAGCATGCCCTATTTGCCGCACAGACTGTTTAACTACTTCATCGTATGCAGCAACATTACCAGGTCGTCCTCCATAGTGTTTAGATGCAGTAACTGTACCAGTCTCATTATACTCTTTTATGGTGCGATATACTGTCGATTGTGCAACGCCTAAAAGCAGAACATTATCAAATTGGTTACATTATTCAATCCATGAAAACTTACCCACGCTGTTACTAATTTTAGAAACAATAACAGTTTTTTTTAAGATTCGGTTCATCAGTTCGCAGCTGTTTTTACATATTTAAAACACATTGCTTTTCAGCAACAGATAAATGCCCTATATCTAAACGTTTGCGTTTTTTCGGAGGTGAAAATGATGCTGAACTTGTTGCAACAGTATCCATATTTATATGAATATTGAATAATTATCGATAACTACAGAAGGGTATCTTAAAGGTTTCGCAAATTCGAAAAAAAAACGGATTTATTTACGTTAATACAACAATACAACTGAATAGAACAACGGGAACACAACAGGAAACGAAATTTGACAAGCGTTTGACATCGATAGGTCAACACGCAATTTTTGCATAACATAATCCTACCTCTGAAGCAACCAATCACGCATAGTAATTTTGGCGCGATTAATTTAAAACGCTCCTCTTAGTTTAAAAATAGACTATAATTTATAAGCGACAAATAATTTTTTATTTAAATAAAAATATATTTAATCTATTTCAAAAAAATAGTATTTAAAAAATTATCCTAAACATTCTGAAAACTTTTAAGCTAACAATTTTATGCAAATACCTGCAAATAGCTATTTAATTGTCAAGAATGAGGATCAGTCAAGATGTATTTAAATGTAAACAAGATTTTGTATTTTGTATGTTTTTAAAAGCGACATTGGATTTGTTATTCTAATGCTTCAATTAGGTTCTAATTCATGTGTTTATATACATGAACGTATTCTAGACATGTCTGAATGTGTAAATGTGTACAAGACACTTTAGTCTAAGCGTTTCATATGTGTGAGTTAGATTAAGGCAAGCAAGTGGACAGATAGATGAAGAAGAAATGAAAGCGAGCGAACGCGTGTTATAAGAGAAATAAAATAAACACTATTTTGGGTCGGTTTTACGAGCTATACGTGGGGATCATTTATCGCGGGCAATTACACTTAATGATTCTGTGATTCACAACTTTTTTTATTGGACACACACAGACTCACACATTCACATATATAGGCACTCTCCTACGATAATTAAAAGTGTTATATTAGATCATTTTGTGGATGAACTCCGGAACTCTTCATGTATACAGTGGATGTACGGCAAGAGCGTGATGGTTTATTGGTGGAGACCATAAAAGATGATAAACATAATTAAATTATCTGATTTTTTCTGCTCTCCGACCGATTTTATTTCTTTATTAGGCCGTTGTTCTTTTAATGGACTTTTGGTTATGTGTGCTTACTAAGACATGAATTTATTTGTATGTATGATAAACATTGAGTTTTGTTTTTAATTTTTTACATTTAATATTATAACAAATCATTGGTTACACCATCGAAACAAAATGGCATAAATAGCAAAACCAATTTATGATAATATCAAGAATGACATATCGTTGGCTGTTGGTTCCGCTAACTCAGTGATAGTGTATCTATAGAATATCCGTGTGTCCCAATTTCGATGCTCACCATTGGTATCTCGGTTATTAGAAGATATAGAACAACGGTTAAATGGGGAATGTTTTGCAGAATTCAATACTCGCGGCAAATCTCATTTCAAATTTGATCTAACTTTTTAAATTTTTAAAATATTTTGAAAAATCAAAAATTTGCCGATTTCGTTATTCCTCAATAACTCGATAACGCTTAGTCTGACCTCTTTTAAAGTTTTACATTGTTGAGACACTTTTTTAAAACAAATTATTTGATACAAATAGAAACCCCCGATTGTCATTTGTTTTTAAGTTATTACCACTATCTTTTGTTTTCCATATGGCGGCCATATTGGATTTTGGGTTTGTTAGGTAGTCCTCAAAATGTGCTTTTCAACGATGTATAACATGCCTGAAAAATTTTTATTTATAAGGAAAATATTAATAAAAACGTAAATTAATCTTTAATATGAAACTAGTAGGCTGAAAAATTAAACACCAATATCAAATGAAAGTGAAAAGATATTCTAAGTATAGCAAACGCCAATTAAGTTAGCGCGAGGAGGGGTAAGTTCGCGCAGGATTAAAAGTAGTGGGGAGATTTGTATTTGGTTTTACATCAAATGTCAGATAATTCTAACCTCTGAGCGTGTATCACTAGCAAAGACATTATGTTCCGTCAAACGTCAATGACAAATGTATTCTGACAATGAAACAAAACGATAACCTGTCAAAGTACAATTGGTGCTGATAAGATAAGTTAATTAAAACTACTTGTAGTTAGTGATAAGTAATTATTGTCAAGTATTAAGATTTATAAGTATTGATAATGGCAATACATATTCAAACGAAGAAAAAGTTGATATGTTGGAAGTGTATTTCAAAGCAAATAGAAACACTAAAAATTCGTGCACGAGTTATGCAGAGCGTTTTCCAGAAAGACAACAGCCACACAGGACAATTTTTAGAAGACTAGTTAGCAAATTAAAAAACTTTGGAAGCTTCGAACAAAAACGAGCTAACTATGAAGTTAATGATGCTGATACACGTCTAAATAATATTTTGCAGAACGTTAGGAACAATCCCAGCACATCAGTTCGTCGTGTGACACGAGAAACAGGGATTTCAAAATCTACTGTTCACAGAACCTTGACGAAAAACAAGTATCACCCTTAGAAACCAACAATTGTATAAGGTTTAAGTGATAATGACAATCTCCGACGATTACAGTTTAGCAGGTGGTACCTTCAAAAATGTGAATATGACGCTAATTTTCCTAGGAAAATACTATGGACAGATGAAACACGATTTACCAATTGTGGAGTGTTCAATAGGAATAACTATCATCATTGGTCTACTGAAAATCCACATTTGGTAAATCAAAGAAGATTTCAAGTTCGATTTGGTTTTAATGTCTGGTGCGGTTTAATTGGTATGACATTTTGTTTATTTTTTTTTGTTTTTTAAACTCTTTTTTTCGTTTTAGATAATCAGTTAATAGGTCCTTTCATCTTTGATTACAATTTAACTGGTAACAGATATTTGGAGCTACTAACAAACGAGATAATGCCTGCTTTGAGGCAAATTATTAATCCCGAGAACATGCAAAACATCTGGTTCCAGCAAGATGGTTGCCCGGCCCATAACACTCGTAACGTGCAACATTTTTTGAGAGAAAACTTTAATGAGAGAGTGATTTCAAATAATGGACCCGTGCAATGGCCTGCGAGATCACCCGACCTTACCCCGCTTGACTTTTATTTATGGGGTACCACTAAAAACGAAGTATTTGATTTTGAACCGCCAGAATTTTAGAACAAGGAGTACTAGATGTGCTACGATCAGTAAACGGAAACACGCTACGTAGAGTTTGTAACTCTACTCGAACAAGGTGTCAAAATTGTGTGGAACAGAATGGTCGTCATATTGAACAATTTCTTTAAGTGAATGTGAACTTTAAGGTCTGTATCTTTACTTTTTATTTCTATAATTTTTTTATCGTTTCGTTTGTTTACAGTATTACTTAGAATATCTTTTCACTTTCATTTGACATTGGTGTTTAATTTTTCAGCCTACTAATTTCATATTAAAGATTAATTTACGTTTTTATTAATATTTTCCTTATAAATAAAAATTTTTCAGGCATGTTATACATCGTTGAAAAGCACATTTTGAGGACTACCTAACAAACCCAAAATCCAATATGGCCGCCATATGAAAAACAAAAGATAGTGGTAATAACTTAAAAACAAATGACAATCGGGGGTTTCTGTTTGTATCAAATAATTTGTTTTAAAAAAGTGTCTCAACAATGTAAAACTTTAAAAGAGGTCAGACTAAGCGTTATCGAGTTATTGAGGAATAACGAAATCGGCAAATTTTTGATTTTTCAAAATATTTTAAAAATTTAAAAAGTTAGGTCAAATTTGAAATGAGATTTGCCGCGAGTATTGAATTCTGCAAAACATTCCCCATTTAACCGTTGTTCTATATCTTCTAATAGCCGAGATACCAATGGTCAGCATCGAAATTGGGACACGGTATATTATATTCTATATTTTCAATTATTTATTTTATCAATAAATTCAACTAAATTTAACGTTTAACAGAAATACATATACTATTTACTTATTCTAGACCTCTTCCACCGTCGGTATTGAGGTAATAGTTTTTCCAAAATGAATCCAATTTTTCTCTCTCTTGCTTCTCGCTGCCGTCCGGGTTCGTCCATTCCTTTTATGCATCTCTGCAATTTCTGCATTTTATTTCCTTTTCTTGTTTTTACACGTATTTCTGTTTCCCATATTGTTTTCTAATCGTTTTACTTTTAACTTTATCTAGTCTAGTTTCTCCCACTTTCAAATGATCTTCATTTCGCACGCATTCTTCTTTTGTTTTAAATTGTTTGTTAGCACCCAGTATTCATTACGGTATAAGACACAGGTACTAAGACTTATATAAATATTCGTTTTTGTTGTCATGGTTACTTCTTTCCTATTGAAGAATATTTTGTGTAATATTCTATATGTAATGATTACCTTATATATTGGGTTCCTAACTTCTTCTAACTTGTCAGGTGGTCGACTTAAACTTGATTAAGACAAAAATAGCGTTGCTGCTTTAGTGTCCAAACTGCTAGTATACAAAAGAAGTATCAGCAGACGCGAATTCAATAACTTCCCAAATTTATCAGCAGTATCATTCAAGCACGACGACTTACTTGTTTACTGTGAACACTTGGAAAACCTCCACATTGATTTCAAGGAACGATTCCAGGACATTTTAAATATGGACATACCAGACTGGGTTTTGGATGCTTTTTCAAGTGTCAACACAGAAGGATCATCCCAGTTAGAAGAATAACTAATAGAACTGACGACAAATGAGGAATTAAAAATTAAATTCAAGAATGGCTACCAAGAATTTTGACTGCAGAAGCCGATTTTGCAACTGTACCTACGATTATGGTCGATTGTTCAACGATTATAGCATTCCCATCTACCTATTTACCTGAACGTGGAGTTAGTGCTGCAGCAACGTTGATAACTAAAAAGAGAAATCGGCTACATGTTGCTGAACTTGCGACTTACGGTTGTTTTTTAAGTAAAATCTAGCCTGATATTAACAAACTCCTTAAAATGCATCAAATTCAACCTTCTCATTAGATAAATTATAAATTCAATGTCTTTTGAGTGTTAATAAAAATACTTTTCAATATAATTAAGTATTTAATTGTTCTCACTGAAACAGTCTTCTTTAAACTCAGAAATAGGATAGGGTAATATCCTATCTTACGACTATAGTATATAATATGACACGTTTAAATATAATCGTGGCAATAGCTGTTTCAGATTCGCGAGTAAAAAAAAATTTGGGGGCTTTAGAAAAAAAATATTCTCAAAGTGGACGGTGGGCACAATAACAGTGGTTTAGAAAATGCACTTTGTTATCAATAGCCGTATTTTTTCCGGTAACTTCTCTAATCACAAATATCCGATCTTGGCTCGATTTATTTATCCTAAATGCAGCTTGTCACTTACTGGTGATATTACTTGCGTGCTCTACCACGTTGATATTGTTTCTGATTTCCAGGCCAACTTTTTATATTTTATGCCGTAACGTAATGCCTTATATGTAAGAAAGTAAGTATATAACTTATAATCAAAATTTCGAGAAGGCAATAGATAAGACGTAACAATGGTGATAACAATTAGTACAATTACTTATGATAAGTAATCTCTTCACGTACATTAGTCCAATACGTTCCATTCTGCCGCTAAAAATACTTAGAAGATTTTTTTTAATTTACAAATTATGATTTCCAAGGTCTAATAATAATTATTGTCGTTTTTGTGGTATACTTTTAAAACTATTTGTTTAAGAGGTGAACAAAGATCATAAAGCACACAATGTCTAATATACTTTCATCCGCCATTTTCTTGTTGCTTGTTGCTAAATTTTAAAATTTAAACAGAAGGACTATAGTTCACTAAATTTCTCATTTTCTGTATATATAAGTTGTTTTTAATGTCATGTTACTTAGATTATCACCAAATGTATAATATAAGAACGACATTAATTATTACTAGAAATAGTCAAAAGAATTGTAAAGCCGACATTGCCTGTGAATCCTGGACAACAAACACAAAAACAGAAAAGTAGACTAACAAATATACAAATAAAATTCTTGAGGTGAATGCAAAGAGAAACAAGAAGGATAAAATTAGGAAGCATTAATTCAGAGAAAACCTGAACGTAGACGTTCTCAAAGCAACTATAGAACAAGGTCAACTAAGATGGTTGCTGCATGTAATGAGATGAGTTGAGCACATACTAATTAATCAAATGTTTTGCGGGAAAACGTAATGGAAATATAATAAAATTTGATGGAACAATGAAACATAAAAAGTTTTAATATTATTTATTAAGTTTATATGGTTTGATACACGCGAATTTCAGTTTAACTTGCTAAACAATCGTATGCATTTAAGACAGTGAGGGCGCTCGAGGACACCAACCTAATAAACTAAGAGTATATATAACTAAACATCGAAACTATCGAAACAACTGTAGAATAAGTTCAACTAAGATGGTTGAGAACAGACTAATTAAACAAATATTCTACGCAAAAGTCATGGAAAAGAGAAGAGAAGCTTGATAAAAAGAACGTGGAACGAAGAAATACGGACAGCAGCTTAGGAAAGAAGAATTAGATGGGAAGACATAAAACTTTTAGCAAGTGACGAAAACTCACTCGACACCGAAAGGTACATTAGTTACCAGGATTAAATCAGTAAGCAAGTAATTACTATTTAACCAACTATTCATAAAATGTGGATTGTTATCTATATAAAGAAACAAAAATATAAAGTATTTTTTTCTAATGTATTAACAAGATCTTTTTCGCCTACATTAGCTTCTAATAATATCTACTGCGGTTAAAAAGTCTAATGAAGCTTTATTAAAGAATTTAAATAATATTGAGATAGTTTATTAACAGCATTTCTTTTTATCTACGCAACATATCTATCTTGTTTGACATTTTAATATCGGTCGCACTAACTACGACCTGAGTTACGGTATGCTTGATACAAAAAATACAACGTTCAATATTGATGAAACAGCTTTAATAAGGAGTGCTGGCCTATTAAACGCCATATTAAAACATTAAAGTCGAAAAAAAAAATTAACCGTCTAAACGCTAAGTACAAAATTATACCTCGAAAAAATATATAATTTTATTAAAATATTAATACATTTGATGTAATCCTCTCTTATATATTAGACCCTCAATTTTGTGACTAAAGCAGTGGATCCAATACTTTCTTTCGAAAATAACTATTTATATAATGTCGTGTCGTGCCGCTAATGTTTAATGTTATTGCTGATATTAAAGTTAAAAACTAATAATTACTTACCATAGGCCTGTAATTAGGGAATCACGAAATTTAACTCGGTAATATGACTTGTTAAGTCAAAGTAAATTAAATATTAGTTTTAATAATCGCGTATTCTTTGTTATTTATAGATATAACGTTTTTATTAAGTATTTTTTTCACCTAATTAACTAGACCGTAATTAGCAATTAGGAAAACGATAGACTGACTACAAATGTAACGTATGTGGACAGATGTTACACATAATGATTCATAGTCTAAGCCTTATTACAATAATTATACCAACACACTAAGTAAATGCAGTAATTTAAGATCTTGCAATGTTTAACTAAAATTTGTAGTTGATTACTGAAGATACAATTTTCGCATTCATATTAAAACTAAAGAACTACGTCCTTAGATTAGAACATTTTAATAAATATTTGGAAATTGGTAGCATTTCTCATACTTGATTACTTGTCGTTGTTGTTCACTGTTGGTCGTTGTGTTGTATTTTTGTTGCTCTTGTCTCTATGTATTTTTGCATTATTTTTAAAAATCTGCCTTTTAATGACATTAGAACAATGTCGCTCCACCAATACACGCTTATTATTATGACCCACTTTCGACGTATAATACAAAACGAAGATGGGACATGGACTCAGTCTCTGTAATCTTGCCTTCAACAGTTTTCAGCAGAATATTCTGAAGAGAACGTAGCTTCCGAAAGATAGCAATAGGCTGGTTCTAAGGTTTTTGGAAACAGATAGTGTTTTAAAATGAAAATCGGGAAAACCACCAACCGTGTTGACACATGATATTGTGGAAGATATTCGAAATAAAATAAAGATTAATCCAAGCAAATCTCTTAGAAATTTATCCACTCTAATACGTACGACATAAAATAGGAAATAAAAATATATCAATATATGGTTTTGCGATATTTTTATTTTTTTTATGTGTCGCATATGGAAATGTTCAGACTACATTGAAAAAGCGATTGCGCATGCATCCGTACAAAGCATTGTTTTAGGTCATTTTCTTGAACACAACTTTAAGCAACAACAAAGTTACTGTCATTGGTTTAACAATACGCTTAATGATACAAATTTTAATTTAAGCTTTTTCTCAAATAAACCATAGTTTCACTTGTTGAGTTATGTCAACTCACAGAACTACCATACTTGGTCAACAGACGATGTTCCTAATTTCTTCTAAAAACCTTCATACGATAAAAGTAGTTGTTTGGATTGCATTTAATAGAAGACGGATTATAGCGTCTTATAGGATTTCTTTCACTGATAGTATGAATGCTGATCGTTATAGAGAAATATTTTCAGAGCCGTTTATTAATCGGTTGCATGACGATACAAGAAAATTTTTTTTTTATAACAAGAAGAAGCTCCACCACATACTGCACAAACTACAATGAATTATTTAGATCAATTTTATAACGGCAGACTAAAACACTTTAGATTTTTTCTTGTTTAGACACATAAAGGATACTTTGTTTCGAAACCGATTTCATAATTTATAAAGTTGGTTTGATATGAATTGGAAGCTGATATTAGAAAAGCCGTAAATAATATCTCTGCAGAGATGTTAATGAACGTTTTTAATAGTATGAGAAGATGTAAAAATCTCCGTCTTGAAATGGATGGATTTTATCACCATCCGTCAGAAATGGCAAATATCAAGAAAGATGAATAATATAGCCAATATTACATTGATACTAATCTATATATTCTATTGTCAACTACGAACACTTGATATTGCTCAACCGGTAAATGCATTTCAAAAATGCTAAGTTTATCAGCAGTTTAAGAAATTTTAATACAACAGTTTTCACTGCAACATTAAATTCCCCAAAATTAAATATAAATAATTTTGATATTCCAAAGAAATAACTACTAGAGATTTTCCTTATTTCGAGAAAGCTATTACCCAGAGATATGCAGCTTTTGGTACAACTTAGAACATATACTTTTACGACAATGGATTAACCTCATTAAAAATGTATTAAATTTGCAAACATACTAACCTTGCAAGAAAATAGATTCAAGATCGCTAACAGAGAAGTCAAAATTCACTTACATAAATTATAATAAATAATACATTTGTATAAATATAAATAAAATAAACAAAAAGCAAAGATAATATAGCAAGAAATTTACAAAAAGAGTATAAATTCTTGAACATTGTAGGCATTAATTTGCACGAAGTATTCTCTAATTTTAGTTTTCAATGTTCCAATATAAGGACACACTTTTAGCGACGTTGGTAATTTACAATTCATTAACATTACACAAATGGTAAGTCCTACGGCCAGGAGGTAATAAGTAATAAGTATTTCTAGTGCATAACTATGATTCTGTATCGTACAAAAGTTTAAATAATATAAGAATACCTTTTTAGCAACGCTGGTAATCCATGAACACGTCACAAAGTAAAATCAGGAGACAATAAGTAATTAATATTTGTGGTATATAACTATGATTCCGTATCTAATCTAGATAGTATTTTTAGACATAACAATTCGAGAATGTACACATCGTAAAACATCAAAATTTTATTGGTTTTAAAAACCTCCTTGCAGTAGGTACTTCGTATAACTCAAGCCAAACATAATTCAAACAGCTCTCTTCTGCACGATTCATATCTATACGCATGCCAGAGTGACTGATGCCATAGCGTATTCTCGAAAATATGTCCGGATAATAAAACTCTTTGATAGTATACACATCACAGAATTTTCTAAGCTATAAAAATATATAGCGTGGTTTGATGAATTTAAGACAAAACCGATTTATATGATCAGACAATTTTAAATTATCGTTGATAGTTAGACTCGACAAGCTGCAGCTGTTAAAATACAAGTTATTCACGGAAAGAATTAAATTTACATCATCGCATTCAGAGGTGTATTTAGAGTTTAATGCATTTTTTAAAAAGCGGAAAAGAGTTCACAATGTTTAGTTGGGAATATAGTATCAACAAGTGAATCACTTTTAACCAAGTGATGCCCCTCGCCAATTTGGTATTGAATTTCCAATAAAAACATTGAATATTTATTTGCAGCTGAAATTTTTTTGCATACATAAGAGGTTCCTGATTGCGATGAGACATAGTACACAACAATTAACTTATAAATAATAGTCGTAAGTACGAGTAATTACTAAAGAGCGCCATTCTCGGTCGCCTCACAGAAGCGTGGGCAAGCGAGTGGTTCGGTAAACTCACTTTACCGCGCGCATCATTTGCTTTATGTATGTAGTACATAACTACACGGACAGCTATCATAGTGTAAAGTTGTTTATAGACGTATTTACGAATACACTTAGGTATAATTTGAACGGAAATTTTTATAAATAACGCACACGTTTATTTCAGTAAAGCCAGTGACGCCGCCGCTTGCCTACCTAAGTGGCGGTCTGTAGTAATTACACATTTGTCCCAGAAATAACTGAAACGATTTTAATAAAATTAAAATAATTAAAAAAAAGTTCTAGTCACTGTCTCTAGCTGATGCAAAACGGTTTTCTTTCATCATCAATGAAGCTAAGTGTATAAAAAATAATTACATAGAGTCAAGTGAAAGTATTTTTGTAACGTTTTTGTAAAAAAAATCAGTGAAAAGTGCAGAACGGTCAGAGGTGTATTACAATGCAAGAATTGCCAAGCATCGATATTCAGGGCGAACACTGTAAAAACACCCTACCAAGCGTTTCAGCAAAATAATACAATATTTATCATTGTACCACTTCGAGCGAATTCTTCGTGGATAATCCCCTTGGAATCGCAAAAGCGATGGGCATTGTTTTGATTATGTTCTTCTCCTCTGTGCTTTTTCTGAAATGTCTAATATTTTGGCTTCTAGTGAACGAAGTGTCATGAAAGTTTTTACATATTTTTTGGAAAGGGTGACACTAAAATAAATCTGCCATTCAACAAATGGTGCCTAATTTATCATAAATAAAACTACTTGTAAGAGCAATTATGTGAATGAAAAACAATTACTGTAAATCTAAATTCGTTTAAGAGATTTTCATGAAGATATTCTCACTGTGCATATTTTCTATATTTACGAAGATGTCACAACAAGAGCTGAAGTTTACGCTAACATGTACCAAGATGGTTCTAACAGAAGGACAGTTGCACTGGTTAAATTTACAGGAAGGTCATGTGCAATTTGAGGTAAAAGGTATTGTTAATTAATTATTGTTAAAAAAAAGGTGTGTTTTAAGGAATATATTGTAATTACTTGTTTATTCTTCACATTCCCAAACTTGAGATCAATTCGTCGCTCTTCAGTACCTGCAAAATAATTTATCACGCGATCATTAAAGTTGGGTATTTTATTTGTATTTTCATTTTTCTGTACTTAAAATTGCCAATACAGATTAATCTTTCTTGACTTATTTTGTGGTATTTTGTAAAAATGTTTTAATTCTTTTTATTATAGAAAAATACCGTTCAGTCTCCACAGTTGCTATCAGCAATGTGTATAATATAGTTAATATAATGACTCTGCAGCTTCCTAATAAATTTAATTCAATTTACTATTAAGAAATAATTGAAGCATTGATTAAACACCAGAACATACACAAAAGACACCACTCGCAAATAACTCTTGGGTCCAGTTTTTAATTTCATGTTATTTATACCTGCAATATAAATTTAACTGGTTTTAAAATTTTGTTGCGAAAATAATTACTGTTGACACAGAACACAGAACAGTATGCCGTATAGATTCTGTTACACCCAAACTTCGGTTTAATTCGCCAAATGATCGCCTCCATTTAAAACAGTGAAATCACTTAAGGACACCAACCTAATCGACTAATAACGTATCGTACATATATAGACAAAATTGACTACGAACGTGGTAATACTACATACGAGGATGATTTGACGGAAGGGAAAACTTTGCAGTGTATTGTCATAATAAAGTAGTATATACTTTCGAGTCATTGCGGGTCTTTTTTGATAATGGCAAATTTCAGTTTGTCTAGAAAGCCTAATACGCTCCTTGATAGTTTGCCACTTTGCGAGCTAGTTAATAAGAAATATTTCCTTCGAATATGGCTAGCTTTACCTTTCTTCCCATCATCCTCTTATTATTTCAGAAATTATTGAAATAACCCAATTGAAGAGTCGCTACTGTTTGTAGCAAAACACAATTCTGTAAGATATTTACCTTCCTGAAGATTTCTATATTATATAATGAACAACATAGATTAGTTAATGACAGATTAACATAAAGAACGAATAATAAATGTCTCAATACAAAAAGAAAATATTTGGCAAAATTCCAGCAAACTCGAAGATATTGTTTTCAAAATATTACAGAAAATAGTTTTCGCTTACAGGCTATACTAAGATAGTAATTATTTCCTCGTTAATTATACGAGTAATAATTACTTATACATATTTGCTACATACATATATACACTTTTACAATATATTTAATGAATACTGTCATATACGACTATAATAAACATATGATTATTATCAATACTTATATGTAGCGAATATATTACATATACTCACGCATAACGTACTTAATTAAATATTCAACATTACATTAATAATTTTATTTCTTGAAATTTAGTAATAATTTTCATAACTAATACAATCTTTCATATTTATTCATATGTGAAGTACATATATTTTAATTAAGAAAGGTTCAATATAAAATTACAAACATGTAAGTAGTTAAATTAAATTAGTATAATTAACACAAAGACACATTCATTATGTACGGTATTAGAATATAATTCTCATAACACGCAAATTAAATTATAAACATTATTAGTATTATAATTTTAGTAATAAACATCACAAATTATTGTAACACGTCCAACCATTAATAATTAAGATGAATTTGAATAAATTTGTACCGGTTCCAATTAAGTTAAATATATTTGGTTTCTCTACTTTATATGACGGCAATTAAAACAGAATAAACTTGTTAAAACCACATATTTAATGACATTATTATTCACATTTCACTACATATACACGTGCGCTCGCAAGTAATAAGAGACTGTAAAGGCAGGTACTTTCATTTTATTTATTCTTCGATCACTAGAAATTAAACTATTCACTTTACTTAAACATAAACACACACGTGCTTTTCATTGATGATCTTCTCACATCTTTCAATTGTAGTGTGCTAGCCTACGCTGATGACACTAAATTATACTTATCCGTCGATCACAGAATGATGTTGATGTCTTGCAAGATACTATTAATGTGTTTGCGGATTGGTGTAGTAAAAACAGGATAAAGATTAATATGAACAAATGCTGTGTTATTTCTTACACGTGTCAAATTAATAAAGTGGGGTCATCATATATTATTGGTCGCCAAAAGTTAGTGAAAAGGAACTCCATCTTGATCTTGGCGTCAAATTCGACTCGGACTTTCAACTTTCTGATATTATATGGTCTGCTTCTAGAATCTTGGGCATCCTTATGAGGTCTACCAGTCAGCTTCAGGATTTAAGTGTTCTGAAATCACTGTACTGAGTAGATTGAAGTATAGCTTCGGTGATATGGTCTCCTTACTACTCGGCGCATGACTCCTCACTTTAACGGGTTTAAAGTAGATTTCTAAAAAACCCTTCCTTCCGATGTGATGGTAGATATTCCGGAAGAAATACAGACTCCAACCGCATTCTAGACAGACATAACTTCAAATCTTTAAAACATCGCCGAGAGGTTAATTCTGCACGATTTATGTGTAGGTTAATTGATGGTCGAATTGACTCAAAAATAACTAGAACTAACGCGCTACTAAGAGCTCTAATTACTTTTATGTACCAATGTGCGATAATAATAAAGCCACTTACTCGGTAAAAGAGCATCAACTCAATTTTGGATCCTCAGCTGCTAAAACGATCATACTCGATCACCTGCATTTTAAAGAAAGTGGTAAGTTGCTTTGTGCGCATCACCTTTCTGACTTCCAAAAAGCAGAGCGCGTAAGAATTTGTTATGAAAATTTAAATTGCTTAAATAGTTGCGTGCACCAATTTTTTTCCAGAATAGTGGCAGATGACGAAACTTTGATTCCCTTTTTCGACCCGCCAAGAGAGTCATAGATTCAAGAAGATGAGGAAATTCCTACCTTGACTAAGAAACAGTGAGCTATGAAACAGGTTATGTATACAGTATTCTTCAGTACGAGCTTAGTAAATGTAATTAAGGTAGATAGACAAAAGACAGTTACAACTAAGTGGTACACTAAAAATATTTGCTTGAAGTGTTTAGTAGGGTTCCAGACAAGGGAATTATGCTCCACCATTATAATGCATCGTCCCATACGGCAGTTTAAACTCTCCAGTTTTTGGATGGAAAAAATTAAAAAGTAATAGAACATCCGCCGTACTCCCCTGATTTAGCAATGTGAGACTTTTGGCTATTTTTTGCGCTTAAACGCAATTTGCGAGGTTGAAACCGCTGAGTTCCGGCTTATTTTGAAGGTATTCCGAAATAAAATTGGTGAGGGCTTTTAAACAGTGGAAAGAAAGAATGGTCAAGTGCATCATTGTGAAGGTAATTACTTTGAGCATATTTAAAATAAAACCCTAGAAAATATTGGCCGTGTTTTTTATTCTCAATAATTTCAACTTGTCCCTCGTATGCAAAATGTCTCACGAATTTAAACAAAAATATTGTAATTCTAGATTCCACTGTTTTGACAAAAAAATCCAATTTAAAATAATCATGACTAAATAATTGGCTTTTCCAAAACATCAGAAGACCAAAATACGTCCTACCAACCATGATTATGCGGTTAAAACAGTCATTGCTCATATGAAAGAAAATTCCGCAGTACAGTTACGATTTAAGCTGAAATAACGAATTAAAACACAAGAAAAGGTGCAAATTGATAGATATAGAAACTGAAAAGGGCAAGTTAGCAGATCATCTTTTGTGAACATATGAAAATAGATAGACAAGAAATGTGACGAAATGGAAATCAAGAATGAGGAAAGCGTGATCAAGGAGTCAGAATACATGAGATGAACAGAAGATCACATACAAATACTAAACACTATTAAGTTTTAGGTAGAATTTTGTATACTTCCTTACTTTTTAGAGTAAATCGATTAAAACTTCACACTTACATTTAATATAAATTTAATTTCTCTTTCAATTACCTTTCTGTAATTAGTTAATATTCAATTTATTTCCAAAGTCGCAATCTTCAATTCATAGTTTACGTAAAACGATATTAATTTCTTTTAGTGAAATTTTATCACATCTTGATTCTAGATGTAATTGACTTTTTACTTTCAAAATAAAAATGACTGTAAAAAAACAATCGCACAGAAACACAGTAAAAAGCAGAAGTTCCTAAATTAAAACGTTTATTAAGTTACATGTTCTAGCTATCTGCAAGTGCATCGACTCACTATAATAACTGTTCATTACATAAACATGCATGTGTACGAATGTAAGTACGCAGAGAAATCCTTGATGTGCTTTAGATAAACATCTCCAAGGAGAAAATACATTATCATTTACTATACATTTTTACGCAATTTTTAGTCATCATAATACACAGATCAATAAAAAATAATTGCTAAACGTAATGAACGTAATGCCTAGTGTAATGTCCAACAATAAATAATGGTCAAAAACATATTTTAAACAATAAATAACATTCTGGATGTACGCAAGTATTGTGAATAGTGAATAGGATGTTTGTATGTCAAGGGAATTAAGAAGTAATAATAAAGATATGGCAATAGTGTTGATAATTAAAAAATTTGCATATATGCTCATATATCAAGGAAGATATACGACGTAATAATTCTGTAGTAATAGTTCTGATAAACGAAATTTTGAATGAAACAATCAATATGGATACACAAATATATTAATCATAATTATAACGGGTTATAACGTTATAACTGATGCGCCACTGGAATGTACTTGATTTTGGCGCGTTCTTCCGACTATCATCAAAGGAGGGAGAGAATGACTTTGTGCTAGCGTGGGACTACATGGGCTGTTATTTTAGTAGTCATGGAGAATTGGCCGATAAACACAACGTGTGTGTGCCATAACGGTCTACATCGAAACAAAATCACCAATCAAAGTAATGTTCCTATTGGAAAGACAATTTAGCATGGTTTCAAGAATTTTAACAAACTGGTAGTGCCGGTAATCGTGTAAGCCGTAGAGAGCAGCGCTACTTGTTCAACAAGAAGACTGTCCTAGATACTAAATCTAGCGAATACCACATTGCGTAGAATTATGCACAAAGATCTAATTTTATACCCAAACAAAATTCAAATTGTTCATTCTCGCCACAGGATAAACCAAACCGGCTACAATTTTGTCCACAATTGCAACAAATGCTAAATGATACGCCAAACCTGTTGGATAAATTAATTATGTCTGGTAAGGCCCATTTTTACCTATCGGGAGCGGTAAATATGCAAACTTTTAGATATCAGAGTACAGAACAATCACACCAGCTATACGAACGCCCACTCCATAGTGCAAAAGTGATACTTTGGTGTGGATTAGCCAAGTTTGGAGTACTGGGATCCTACTTTTTAAGCATAATGGTGCCACTGCAACTGTTACTTCTGAGAGATATACGAATATGCTGGAAATATTTTTACCCCAAGAATTGCGTCGGCTTACAAGTTACACGGAATAAGTTATGGGTTCAACAAGATGGTGCCACCAGCCACACGTCCGATTAGCTATACGCGTATTAAGAACCATGTTTCCTGAACGGTTATTTTCACGGCATGGTGACATAAATTTCCCCCCCCCCCAGACTTAACAGTTGCCGACTGTTTCTTGTAGGGTTATTTAAAGTCTAGAGTATACATTAATACGCCTCGCACTCAACAGATTTGAAGGCTAACGTCACCCAGGAAATTTTAGCCATTGACGAGACGATTAGAGACGCCGTTAAGGAATATTTGGGCGTCAAAATTGCAGAAGTATTCAACTGCGAGGAAGTCATTTACTTAATGTTATTTTTAAAAAATAATAAAGTTACAATCAATTACAATCTATTGTGCCTGTATATTCCTGTATATATTTTTCAACTATTATTAAACCTTAATGGTATTATTACTTAAACCAAGTACATTCCATTGGCACATCCTGTATAAGTAATAGTAATAGTTTAGAGTAATAAGTGGATATAACATGCTTATTAAATAAAAACTGTAAAAAAGTTGAAAATGAAAATATTATTAAGTGAATCAGTAGTAATAGCGAAGTTTGATCCCAGGAAAATTAATAACAATAATCAGATGCATTATTTATACTGTCACATCCGCACGCATGCTTAACATTTAGTCTATAAATAATAACAACTTTCCTGTACTTTTTACGCAAATGTTATTTTATTGCTTCTCATTTTTAGTGAAATAATGCTAATTTGTAATGCTTAACCAACCATATATATATTATGTTGTAATACGCGTGCCTATACTCAGACATACATGTATACGTTACATAATGTATATATGCATGTAATATGTATATATTCAGGAACGAATTGTTCTACTAATCACGTAATGGTTTTATGCTTATTCTACATTTTCCCGAATATTTTTATAAAACAAGCATATATAATTTTCTTTACTTACGTCAATACATATACATATAACCCGATTTTACTGAAACTTAAATAATAATACAACAGAAATTGTCTATGACTATGATCTTCTTGAAACGTTGAACAATTATTCTATATTGATAGAACAGGTTCGGAAAATTATTTCAGTGTTATTTGTCAATACCTGTTTCTTGAAATTATTATAGTTTCTAGATACATCATAACAGGTATAAATTTAGAACAAGTATATTAGACTATAAATTGAAAATTTGAAGTTTTCTGGTAGTAGGTCTGGTCAGTTTAAAAGCCTATACATTCTACTCCCTTAAATTCAGATAAAATGTAAATTTAGGAGGAAGCAATGTTTGCTTAAAAATCTAAATAGAAAAAGCTGATTTCTAAACCTTTTATATAGATGAGAAAATAAATTGTCTATTCATATTTTAAAACCTAAAACCATTTTTATCCCATTGCGTTTTTTTAATTTCGAATATAATCTAAAATAAAGAAACCCATACTTTCATCATAAGATCATTTATTAATTTCAAGTATTTTAAACCATTATCTAAAATGACTTTTGTTGAAATTCTATTTTTCGTAGATTATTAAGGTTGTAGTAATTTCAATTTCGTTTCTTTTAAATTGTGTTTGTAATTTTTCTTTCTAAATTTACTTTTTACTAATTTATTAAAATAATTTCTAAGGAACGTATTACCAGTCAAAGGGCGGAATAAAAGTCAATCATAGCTGATTGGTAAATGAATTTGAAATTTTGTTTTAAGAAGATTGAAATTTTGTACTTAATCTAACACGTGGAAATTTCTGTTGTGGTAATATGAAAACAGGACTGATATTGAGGATAACAAAGTTAGGTTAATTTAAATACCAAATGGAAAATAAGTCTTTAATTATCGGTAATACATGCATAAACAGGAAAAAGGATAACCACAGCGAGCTAAAATTAAAAAAAAACAAAGCCATGTAATTTACACAAATGAATGTAACCGAATGCTTCAATTAAATGTACATGTGTTAAATAAACCGTCTCATTTTAATTCAAACTTTAAAAAAATTCTTGCTTCGGAAATAGAGATTGTAAGTTGTTAAGGATACATTTAATATACTTTTATAATATTTCCTACATTTTTATTGTTAAATTTAAGTAAATCTTGGATATAAAATTCAAACATAACATTTACAATTTTATAGAAATTTAAACCGCTTTATTAACAGAATTTTATTATCACATTCAAATTTCTTTAAATTCTAAGAAACGGCATCGTTTATATTTACAAATTTATTTATTACTTTATGAAGTAGAATGCTTGTTTATAACCTAGGGATATAGTGAGAGTATTTAATCTGAATATCCATTTCTAAGATAACATTTCCTAAATATATATAATAAGGTCCATTACTAAACAATGGAATTTTATCAGAAACTACATACTTAGATTTACAACACCAACTAATACTTAATTAGTAAACATATTTTATTATTTATTTATTAGCAAGACCAGATTTTTATGACTCTATCATAAACCTTGGTATTGTTGCCCGTATGTGCCATTTCGACGAATTTATCTTAGACAATTTCCCTGTTATGTAGTCAACCAATACACTGTCCAACCAATCGCGTATTTAATTATGTACTTAATAGTTTGTAGGGGTAGTGGTATATTTTTTATCTACTTGTAACACAACACAAACAGTACAGAACAGAACATCAAGACACCCAGTCTTACATTAAACATTAACATAACAACCATACCTTATCAAGAGACACCAGTCTCAACAGCAGTTTTATGCGATTATAAATCGTTGTAGATCCAAAAATAGATGTATGTTGTGTAAATAAACATATTTAGATGAAAGTACATTTATTCAATTAACAAACAGTCAGAAGATTTAAAAAGTAAAGTATATACAGCCTTACAACCTGTGCACGATGAAACAAACATCGGGTCGTGATTCTAGTAACCGAGGTTAACGCATCACCGCCAGAAACCGAAGTTATATATATATATATATATATATATATATATATATATATATGTATAAATATAATATTTTCGTAACCTTGGTATGATATGGTAAATTCAATCAGTCGGCGATTAAAGGTCTGGTTTACTTCAAAGTATATATATATTTAAAACAACCCTACATGTTTCGGCAATGATGCCTTTATCAAGGATATAAAATATAAATATTTATATTTTATATCCTTGATAAAGGTATCATTGCCGAAACATGTAGGGTTGTTTTAAATATATATACTTTGAAGTAAACCAGATCTTTAATCGCCGACTGATTGAATTTACCATGTATATGTGTATATATATATATATATATATATATATATATATATATAATTTAAACAATAATTATTTCCGAAATATTAAAATATTGAATTAAAACATTCTTATATTTAAATTTGGTTTCCAAAAACAAATAAAGCGTCACAAATAACCCAACACAAGTAAACTCGTTGACCCTTTCCAGGCAATTTAGAAACTTAAAAAAAGCGATTGATTGAAATTATTAATATTCGACTTCATTTCCAAAAGCTGTTTAACAAAATATGTAAATAAAATGTATATTTGATATATTTTGATATATTTGTACTCATTACATTAATTACTGCAGCTACAGAATGGCAAAGAAGAAAGAAAGAAAAAACACCAAGGTTACATGTGAGGTGCTTATACCAGTGTTTATAAATATGATGTTTATAAGTTTTATGTGGGATATTTTTTTTATTTTGCACTGAATAGGCAGGTGGAAGATATCTTGTCCCTAATGAACACCACCAACGCTCTTAATGATTGTTCATATCGATATGAAGACGTATCTTTGAAATTACGAAAACGTTTCGTACATATATAAAACTGTATTTGTGAGCGCTGTAGATGTGTAATAAAATTTTATTGGTTAAAATTATGAATTATGATTCTAATATACGCAATAAAGATTTTCAATCTTGTAACTTTCAATTTCTAGCTGAAAAGATATATTTTTATGTTCTGCTTGGAAGAATTATTCCGCTTCAGACTTCAAATTCAGACAATAAAGGCATATATGTAAGTAATATAACAAACAAACGTGATTTACAGAAGAATATACAGCCACAAAGCGTTGATTGGGAACAAGAAATTCTAGAACTCATTATTGCAGATATGAAATTCTTTCCAAAATTAATATTGCAACATTTTATATAGTAGTTAAACAAGTACATATTTAATTTACCGTTAGAAATTATGATATCTAGCAATTATTTCTGTTCATAATACAACCGTCGTAAAACAGACTTAGTGATAAGTATCCTCAATTTTAAAAAGACTTTACTGTTAAGTAGCGTAGACAGAGAAGTACAAATAAAACAGTTAATACACATAAAAAAAATAAAACATTGTTTTTAGCAAAGGTTAGTGGAAAAAGATTAATATATAATAATAATAGTCTCCGTAACCAGTCTTGCAGGCCCTTGGGATATAACATGGTAGGCTTGTTACGACTTGAGCCGTACGGTATACTAGCATGGTAACGTGGCTATTATTACGCCAGAGTTTTACCTCCAGGTACTTGTTTTTGTCAGCCTGAGTTGAGCTGTGATCGAAAAAAAAAAGTCATCGATATTATTGGTTAGACGGGGGTTTGAACCCGGTTTCTCAGATTCAGTATCAGTCACTAGACTATGGTCTAGTGACCTATCCTCTAGACCATTGATTCCCAAAGTGGTCCAGGTGGACCCCCAGGGGTCCACGGGAGACTCGACGGGGGTCTACGTTGGCGTGACAAAAAAATGGGGGTTCACAATTCGTAAGCGGGGGTCCACAAAAATTTATCTGGTTTCGATAGTGAAGAACTAAAATGTTGGCTTGAGTTCACCTATCAATGTAGGCAGATAATATTTTAAGAAGCTCAGCGACTGTTACTTGTAAAAACTAGCATATTCCATATTCAGTACAACGTGTCGAGACTTGCTAAGCGCTGCCGCTGCCGCCGTCCGCAATGCTTGTTCAGACGTGCAAAGGGACGAAGTACGACTTGTGGTGTGTGTGCTTGCAATCTTGCATGAACTTGTTTGATTCTTCACCAATATAAATACGAATACCACGGATAAACGTTACTCATTTTTTTCCCGAATTTCGAAAAGAAAAGTAAAGTAAAGTGAATCGATGTTAGTGTTTGCCACTGTCGGAAAAGTAAGTACTTACCTGCCTATTTGTTATACATACTTTTATTTTATTTATTATTTATCTATTTATTTTACAATTTATTGTACACGTAAGTAAACAAAAAATGGACAAATTACAAAAAAATACGTAGGTACAAAAGGTGAGGCTTATTCCTAAAAGAAATCTCTTCCAACCCACCTGCGATAGGAGATATATTTATGTTGTAATAAGTATATTTATAATGTTTGCGTGTAGTAGGTACGTATTAAAAATTTAATACTGAACAGAGCCATTATTAGATACTTCCATAAAAGAACAGAAAGCCGAGAAAGGTTGAACTTCTTGGCCCTACTTTATTAGTAATTTTTTTATTACCCCACTTTGTGGTGGTTCACTAATAATTAAATATATTTTCATAAATTGTACATGTCTTTATATACTACATACTCGTAACGTGAATCAAAGTAATAAATAAATAATTAAAATCGCCAAGTTTTGATATCAAAATATTATTTACAAGTATTTTCTATCGAATTTACAGAAATATATCAAAATATAATTAATGAAAAAATACTTAAAAAAGGTATATAACCCCTTACCACAATTATTAATCGTATCCTAAATACGTATTTCGACAAGTAAGTTGTCATCATCAGTGGGTAAAACCCATTAATTAAAAAGTCGCACATGGGGCACAGTAAAGCGAGAGAACCGCTTAACGCAATAACTACTTTACACCGCGTCCACGTATAGACCACGTATAGTCTATACGTGGACGCGGTGTAAAGTAGTTATTGCGTTAAGCGGTTCTCTCGCTTTACTGTGCCCCATGTGCGACTTTTTAATTAATGGTTTTTACCTACTGATGATGACAACTTAGTTGTCGAAATACGTATTTAGGATACGATTAATAGTTGTGGTAAGGGGTTATATACCTTTTTTAAGTATTTTACTTAACCACAGTCTCCAAAGAAAGAATTTAATGAAAAAATGTTTTACATTACATTAAAATCGGTTCAGCCGTTTTCATAAAACTCAATTATTGATCTTAGCGATTTATTGCTTTTAATAATTAGAATCAGTTTGCCGACGGTACTTTGTTTATTTCATTGCAATAATCAATTAATCCTGTTAAAATAGCCATATCCTGTTAAGTAAGACCGCCTTAAGATTACTACAACAAAGTTTTTTTTTTTATTTACAGGTAGGTAACTGATACGAAACATGGCTGAATCTAAGAAGAAATGTCAACAGTACAGTGTTGATTATTTAAAATTTGGTTTTCTTCCATCAAAGGCAGACAAGCGATTGCCCATATGCCTTTTATGCAACAAAGTTTTGAGCAATGACTCTATGAAACCATCGAAGCTCGAACATCATCTAAGAAGGTGTCATCCAGATAAAATAGGTAAAGATTTGAAATATTTTCAAACATTGAAGGAAAAATATGAAAAGAGACCCACCGTGCACACTATGTTCGCTTCAACTTCGGAAAGTAACGATGATGGCTTGCGGGCATCTTACAATATCTCATTACTTATAGCGAAATCTGGAAAATGGCACACCATTGGAGAACAGTTAATTTTACCCGCTGTTGAAGAGGTTTTAAAAACTGTTCTGCACAAATCTCCATTTGACATACTAAAAAGAATTCCTTTTAGTAACAACACTGTACAAAGACGTATTGACGAAATGAGCTCTGATATTGAAAGTTTCTTGTGTAATTATCTGCAAACAACTCATTTTTCTATTCAACTGGACGAGTCAACTTTACCTGGCAATGAAGCATTATTATTGGCTTATGTTCGATTTGTTATGGACGAAGAAATTCATGAAGAGCTACTATTCGCGAAAACTTTGGAGATGGACACTAAATGTGAATCAATATTTAATGTCCTGAGTGGTTTTTTTAAGGAAAAATCGATTCCATTCACAAACGTTATTTCGGTGGCAACAGATGGAGCTCCTACCATGGCCGGGCGATGTCGTGGGTTATAAGCCATCTTTAAAGAATTATACCAGAGGTAACTGCAATTCACTGTCATCCACCGACAGCACCTAGTAGCGAAAAATTTGAGTGCTAAATTGCACCAATCGCTTCAATTTGTGATTAATGCAGTTAACAAAATAAGAAGCAATGCATTGAATACGAGTTTATTTGCACAGTTGTGCGATGAAAATGATGAAGACTTCCAACGATTGCTCTTAGATACGGAAGTACGCTGGTTGTCGAAAGGTGCATGTTTAACAAGATTTTCCTCACTTTTTGAATCAGTTTAAGAGTTTCTGGAAAGTAAATATCCAGATTTAAAAGAAAACCTGATCAATTTGAAAGCAGGCATCGCGTATTTGACAGATTTGTTCAAAAAATTTAATGACATTAACTTACATTTACAAGGGGACAGCCTCAATTTAATAAAAACAAAGGGTGTAATTTCAGCTTTTCTTGGAAAATTGAAATTTATGAAGCAAAATATTAGTCGGCGCGAATTTTCCCAGTTTTCAAGCTTGTTACAGGTAGAATGCCTTGATAAGGATATTCACACATACGTTCAACATTTAATTGCCCTGTATGATGACTTTAAAATCAGATTTGAAGATATTCTGACGAAGGAAATACCACCATGGATCATAAATCCACTTGATGAAACGGAAGTGGAGAATGTGATATTACAAGAGAAGCTACTCGATGTTAGCACTAATGAGGAACTGAAGGTGAAATTTAAAAGAGGGTATAAAACATTTTGGCTGCAGGCAGAAATACCCGAAAAATATCCTGGACTGTGGGGAATTGCAAGAAAGCTTTTGATTGCGTTTCCCTCGTCATATCTTGTCGAGAAAAGTTTTAGTGTCGTTACAAACCTTTTAAAAAAAAAGGAGCCGATTGAATATCAGAACGGGGAGATTTGAGGTTATTCCTAACAAAACTGAAGCCTAATATTGATAATTTGCTGTCAATCCATCAAGTACATCCCTCCCACTAAAATTATGACTATTTTGTGATTGTCATTGTAGAAGTTACGTTGCGTTATTAATATTTAATTTTAATTATATTACGACTGTTAGCATATAACAATGTAATATGATAACAATAATAATTAATAGTGTAGTAATTACATATTTGAATAAATACAACACAAGGAAATATACTATTTTTCTTTTTATTTTTACCACTCCGAATGGGGAGTTTTCTAAATAAAATATGTGAGAATTGATTGGTTTCTTGTGCTGTGAGTAGATGTCAAAGGAGTAAAGTTGGATGGAATCACTTTTTTGATTAGCTAACTTTACATTTTTGACATCCACTCACAGCACAATCAATTAATTAACTAATAACTCAGCCACAACGCAAATTTCCATAGTTAGATCTAATCTTCACATTTTTTGTCGTGTTTTGGGAATATGGTAGAAATGTAGCTGCAGGGGGTCCACCGGAACCAGCATAACTTTCAAAGTGGTCTATGAGAAAAAAAAGTTTGGGAGCCTCTGCTCTAGACCAACAGTCCTTAGGATTCATATATGAATTTAAAAAAACAGTCAGGTTATATTCTGACGAGTTTAGTGGCGCCATCTGTCGGTGAAATATCGCTATACGACGTATTAATCCTCCTAAATAATCTATCAAGATTTCATTATATTTTGTTCATTTGAACCTGAACTACGACATATTTAAGTAAGAACAATCAACATTTTTCTGTGTTAATAAAGGAAAAATGCTGCGGAAACTTTCAAAAAATTTAAAATCACAAACAAGTTTTTAAGTGATACCAACTATTCAGTGAGGTCAGAGAATTTATGAATAATAATAAACGTGCAGGACGACCAACTTAAATAATGCGTGAAGAAAACGTCCAGAAAGTGATTGATTCGTTTATTCCATATCGATTGGCGAATGACGTAAAATTGTACCGAATTCGGTACTCGGTACTTCGAACTTCAATAAAATATCTATCTTATTGAAGTTCGAAGAGATGAAAGCTTCTTAAAAACGATTATAATTGGTGATAAAACGTGATATTAGCAATACAATGCAGAAGCCAAGTATGACAATTCTCAACAAACGAAAAAACCATTATAAATTAATTTCTATTCATTAGACCGTTCATGGTATTTTTTTATTTCTATCTTGATTTTATTAGTGAAACAGTTAAATTGATAGTCTGTAAACTGCTTAAATTTACATAAATTTGCGTTCACTGTATTTCCCTAAATAAATTGTATATATGTATAGACAATATTAAAATTTTAAACCTTATGCTTAAAATTTACAACTAGTATGCAAGTAACATGTTTCAAATTAGATTCTTAAACCCTTGCAAAATTTATTGCTGCAGTAGGCACAATTTATCAGGAATCGGTAATTTTGAAAAATTATGTTATGTCGTCACCTACCTGTATAACTAAAATGCCTCACTTTAATTCAATATTCAATAATTTGTTAGGGTAGTGATAAATAGAGTTTTTTTACCTGCATTATTTTGAACAGTTTTATCCATAACACCAAGACAGAACAACATCAAGATACAACAGTATCATCATTACAGCAAGTATCAGCATAGCATCTCAAAGCACAATAGTAATTATCACATTATCAAATCAAGACCGTTCCTTCACATCTTCAGATAACACAGTTCATTATCACATTAAGGGAGTTCCGTCATAAGCAACACATCTACACAATACGTCTTATGTTACAGACAACACACACGTGTAAGTCATCAAATAGTTATAGTTTTAATCTTTTAGTACATTTACTTGTAATTTGTAAACTGTTACATTGGAGTGCCGCATTTAATTAAAACGAAGAGTAAAGAATTAGTGCATATAGGATCTTGCGTTGAAAGATTACATAGGCGCATCCTAGTCCATATAAAAGTCGACGTGCATCTCCAACGATCTAGGTATATTAAAAGGTTTGATAAATTGCATTCGTCGTGTTCGCCCTGAATATCGAAAATCAGCTAACTAGCGACTGTGCACCTTCTCATCTTTCGTTAGTCGTCACTGATTTTTTTTACCGAAAATCTTTTCTTTTCGCTTTCACATCTATATCCATCCTATTAGGCTCCATGCGATTATTTTTATTCTCTACGCAGACATTTGGAGATTAAAGTAAATTCATCCGAAGAAATGATGTTCAATTCGGCGTTTAAATTTTTCTGAATATCGTCCACATTTTAAAATCGTTTCCCTTTGAGAAAAGTTTTCACTGTAGGAAACAGGAAAAAAATCCGCTGTGTGAGGGTCGAAGAATAGTGTTAATGATCAATCTCAACAACTCCTTTTTTCGCGAGAAATGCCCTTACAATTAGTGAAAAATGTGACGGTGCATGTTCGTGAACCAACTACCCTTTTCTCGATATTGTGGTCGCACTCGAAAATTGCGCTTCAGAAATCTCTTCATCACTTCAAAATAGTATGCATCAATAACAAAAATTCTTTATGTGCTCTGGCACTTTGTCGCAGGATCGTACTGAAACACCCACGATTTATTACCGGTGACAATTCAGTTAAGAAAATTTGCCTCGTCGCCACAATTCTGAACAAAAATGCACGATGCAACTTTTCTGTTTTTGCTTATCCGTAAGATTGTATGGCATAAACTTGCACAAATCTTAATGCAATAGTTGTCAAATCGTCTTCTTATTCATGTTTCGTCGATCTTGTGCTACAAGTTCCCGCACTTTTGCGATCGTATATGCATTTCGACAGACGTCCAGCTCTAGCATCATCTTGTGCACTTTCGCGTCGATCTTTAAATCGCTTAAACTACTCAAACACAGTAAGTAGTACAACTTAAGGTGTTATCACCATACAAAGATTTCAACATCTTCTCGTAATTTTTTGTTGCAGTTTTTGTTACAGCAATTATTTATTTATCGTATGGCTAACATGGATTATACATGTAAAAATTTTATTTTAAAATTGAGGCCTTTGATCCAGTCCAACACAGAGACAGTTACTTCAAAGAAGTCACTCATTTCACCTACATATGCTGTAAGGAGGCACTCAGCTATAATATGGTGAATAGTCTGGCGAGGTTCTCCGCATTCGCAAGTTGGTGTATCAGTCACCATTTATAGAATCAGTCACGACAAATTCCGTGGGACGTTCTTATTCTATTGAGTGTCTTCCTGATAAGGGTAGGGTAGTATATGAGTCGCTTGAGCGGGTTTGAAGACTTCCCAATACCCTCTCCATCTATCATTTGGGTTGAAATCTTCTGCTATAAGTAGTTCTGCTAGCAGTAGTTGAGGAGATCTCGATTTCTGTCTTGACAGGCCAGCATCAGGCAAATGACTGTGTACTAAAAGGTGGGGATTCCATTACCAGGCTTTCCTGTCTCCAGTTTGGGAGGTGCAATATGGCTTAGAACCGGGAGCAAGGGTAGAGGTGCACTTTTTAAACAGCCGCTAATTATTCTCATGGTCTCGTTGAGTTTGATGTCGGTCTTCTTTACGTAGCAGCTTTTTAACCAGATTGGGGTGCAGTATTCAGCTACCTAATAAACAAGGCTAAGAGCTGACGTTCTAAGGGTGGATACGTTCGCCCTCCAAACAGTACCGCAGAGCTTCTGAATTATGCTATTTCTAGTGTTTATTTTAGCTGCAGTGTTCTCTGGATGTTTTTTATATGTGTGTACAAAATAATGCTAGAAATGGACGCTTGTCGATCTGTTGAAATACATATACGATTGCAAAAGTGCAGGAATATTTAATATTTACTAATTGCTCCATGACGACTAACAGATATACGATCTGCGCGCTAGTGTTCTACTCAGAAACTAATATTTTTAAAAATGTTTGGTTCTATTTCAGGTTACTTCACTATAGCAGCGTCAATCCTGGAATTAAATTGCCACATCTCGTATATCCCATCAATTCAAATAAATTTTATAATATAACTAATTATATATATATATATATATATATATATATATATATATAGTAAATCTAATCAGTAGGCGATTAAAGGTCTGTATATTACTTCAAAATATATGTATTTAAAAAACTCTACATGTTTCGGCTGTATACGCCTTTTTCAAGAGAATACAAAATATGAATGACAGGATATAAATGTCAAGTAATTAAGTTGCTATGGTTTAAATTATTCAAAGATACATTCTAGTAATAATAATAAATCATGCCTTAGTATTCCAAAAAATAGATAACAAGGTGTGAAAATATGTGTTGTTCGCTGCTAGCAATTTGTGTCTCTCTATGGGTGTGTGGTTATGTGTGAGAGCGTAAGTGTAGGGTTTTGTATGTCGGTGCGTTCGTGCGTGTGTTTAGTGATCGGTCGCATGAATTTAGAGAGGTCGGATAACCAGCCGTTGCGTAGGGCCTCCAACCCTTTCCCGACAACTTCTTTACAATTCCGTGCAGTACTTCGACGGTCTGACCCCCGCCCCAACGAGGCAAGGCGCAGACAGGCGAAGCGCACCCTGTACGGGGTTGCTCATCGCAACTAAGGGAACACTCTTAGTGGCTACCTCGGTCGACGATGGTCACACTTATGCCATCTTAACGTTTTCCGCCGAAGCGGGGGCATAGCACACACGTCGAACGTGTGTGTGCTGTTAACGGCAGCCTAGCCAGGTTGTCGCCCAGGACCGGTCCTAGTGGTGTGTGCATTGCGCGGCGACGAGATAGCGCCGCGTAGCATGGTTCCTCACTCTTGCTGGAAAGGCGGAATGGCACCTGACTGCCCAACGGGCAGACCCCCCTAGCTTAAACAGCCGCTAATTATTCTCATGGTCTCGTTGAGTTTGATGTCGGTCTTCTTTACGTAGCAGCTTTTTAACCAGGAATTCTCTAAACAATAATTTTGTGGGAAACTATGAAAAACGACTTTAAATATAAAATAATAACAAAAATCAACTTTGTATGGAAAAATAACGCCAACCCTTTCCCTTATCGGGAAAGGGTTGGCGGCCCTACGCAACGGCTGGTTATCCGACCTCTCTAAATTCATGCGACCGATCACTAAACACACGCACGAACGCACCGACATACAAAACCCTACACTTACGCTCTCACACAAAACCACACACCCATAGAGAGACACAAATTGCTAGCAGCGAACAACACATATTTTCACACCTTGTTATCTATTTTTTGGAATACTAAGGCATGATTTATTATTATTACTAGAATGTATCTTTGAATAATTTAAACCATAGCAACTTAATTACTTGACATTTATATCCTGTCATTCATATTTTGTATTCTCTTGAAAAAGGCGTATACAGCCGAAACATGTAGAGTTTTTTAAATACATATATTTTGAAGTAATATACAGACCTTTAATCGCCTACTGATTAGGTTTACCATATCATACCAAGGTCACGAAGTTATTATATATATATATATATATATATATATAACTGATTATATGAAAAAATCATTAAACGGTTACTTATATTATCTAAAAAGTAAAACAAAAATAATTAACAACAAAAGTTTTAGCCCGGAAAATGACAATATGTCTACAAGTGTAAAAATTTTATAAATTTTATGTCTTCCATTCAAAAGAATCAAATTAAACGAACAAAATGTTGACATATATGAATAAGAACTACTCTACTGTTTAAGTGATTAGCAACACTCGATATTTTTCCATACAAAGTTGATTTTTGTTATTATTTTATATTTAAAGTCGTTTTTCATAGTTTCCCACAAAATTATTGTTTAGAGAATTCCTAATTATAGCCTAAATATAAAACTGCTATAGCATAATTATATAGTGTACGTTATTTATGTTCAAATTACCAATTTGAATTTTGATAGAATCATTAAATAAGAAAAATGTAAATTTCCACAATTACTGTGTTTTCACATTTGTAGAATTAGAACGTAGGAATTAAGCATGTACCAATGCACGTAGATATTATATCAACATTAGACATGCCGCGGTATATTACAATAGAACAAGTTCAAACAAATTATGTAATTATGAGAATGTGTTTGTTTTTAATCGATTCACGGTTCCAATTGGCTTATTTAAATAAATATCTTAGGATGTTCACTTTAGGTAGACACATTATTCTAATTGAACAAGTGAAATTAAATGTATAATTTATGAGAGTATTATTCAAATAGAATTAATTATGCGATTGTTCTAATACAAAAGAACATATTCATATATATTATGTACACAATCGCATCAACACAGTATTTCGGTTATTTTACTATAATTTGAACGTTAATCATGCCCAAGATATTTCGTTAATGAAATAAAATTTAAAACACTTCAATACGCAGTATTTTGCATTTTACTTTAGTATTACTTTTTTATTTTATATTTTGCTAATTATTTCTATTGTTATACTTATCATGTAACTTTAGAAATATATTCATCAAAACAGCACGAATTTTCAAATATAATAACTTATGCTTTCGTAGTGTCAGAATTTCACACAGCTACTATTGTTCCAGAGATGTTATGGTACTGATGCTAAATATCTACTTTTGTATACAATTCTCATAATAAAATTCAGAAAATTTTCTTCCTAATTCTAAATCTGACTCTAAATAAATAAAGTCTTTAAAAGACCATCTCTAGAGAGCAAGATAGGACCCATATCACAATTTTCAACAAAAAAAATCAATGTATATTAAGAATCCTAGCTTTAAGATATAAATACGAAGGAAAACCTAATTTTATAAAAAAAAATATAACGCTTCCAAGTATAGTAAACAATGTTTCATTTACTATACTTGGAAGCATTATATTTTTTTCTGAACAAGCTAATATATAATGTTTTATATATTAGCTTATTCAGAAGAATTTGCAGCTTATACTAAGTTAAATGGACGGAAAAATCGAGTATTTTTTAGCTTATTGTGGAAGCAAATTGTATATGTCTTCTTACAGCATAATTTATAATTAAGCAAGAGACATCTATATAATGATGACTTCTTAGGTGAACATAAGCAACATAGTAATAAACAGATTGTTAGTATTTTCACAAAACAGCGTCATGATCCAAGAGGATTCTTTCTTAATTTTCTCTTGGCCTCTTCACCTTTTCAGGCATTCGATTTAGATTTGGCCCTGTTTCTTCTACCTATTTCTTCCATTTCTTCCTGTGCGATCATATTCGTTTTGGCTGTCTTTCCTCTTTTTGTAGTTGCTTCTGAAATTTCCTTCATCTGGGTTTTCCCCGGTCTTTCTTTTTTTCTTTCCTTTCTCCATTCTGATATCGTAAACAATCCTCAATAATCTATCTAAGCCCATCCTGACAATATATTTGTTAATATAATTGTTCTTTCTCCATTTTTATTATCTTTTTTGCTGATTCCTTTCCTTTCTGATGATTTTTCTTTTTATTTTATCAATCCTTCATTAAGTTTCAACGTTGTGGGATTCTAGAAACATTAGCAGTATAGAGAACAACTAGAAGCCCTTCTATAATAATAAAAATATGCCTTAACATCCACCAATAGCTTAACGCCAATTGTAGAGAGCATTAGCAGGATGTGGATTATAATTACGCCCGCACCCGTGGAGCGACTTAATATATGTGACCATCGCCATTCACCTTAAACAGGAAAAAAACACGGAAACCTTCTTGGACAGCAAAAGCCGAATTAGATCTCGATACACCCAGCACGATAAGCCAGTAATTTACCACTAAACTATCGGCCAAATATACTTATACTACGAAACACATTATCGTAGTTTTAACCATTAACGAATAACATGCAAAATAATGTATTTCACATCCCTCCAATGTTCCAATCGTTGGGACATTAAGCCTTGATGAACAATATTTTTTTCTCCTCCGATATGGTTTTTATCACTATATTTTTCGCATAAGCTCCTTAATAGATTAAAATACTATTATACCATTATCTTTCTATATTTCCGAATATAATCAAAAAAATTAAAATTCCCCTAGCATTCTATAGCATTGATGCCGTAGCATATCCTGCTGATGAAATTGGCTTTACTTATTTTAACGTTAGACATTGGATTTCTGTCCATCGTCTTGATTTCCATTTATAATAATAGATCTAAGTCTTATCTATATCATTACTAATTAACATGCTCGTTTAGTATTATTGTTGTTAAAACACTCCAAGCACTTTTCATTTGCGTCAAACATATTTTTTACTGTTCATGTAAAATATATTTCTAGCTATTTCACATACTTTGACCAGCCGGTTGTCTATTATCAAGCAATGTAATTTTTACTATTATCGGGATAAAATAAAACAAATTTTAATGAATTTTGCTACTTTTTACTTCACAAAGTTATCATCGTTTCACTCACACAGGAGCTTTGCCAGACCTATCCTGAATTATGACTTTGTGAAGTAAAAAGTAGTGAAATTCTTTACAATTTGTTTTATTTTGTCTCGATAATAGTATAATAGAATTTCATCAAGTAAAGGCTGAAACAATCATATAATATAATTTTTAAACATCTTTCAGGAATATCATCCTGAAGTCCTATGGTCGCATTTAAATTTAGAAGTTTTCTGGAACTTATAATGACTTTATGATAACTTTAAATACATTTACAAAGAACTTAACCACTGTAAAATACTTAATTTTGTATCAACTAGAGCATGTACAATGCATCTTCAAACATGTACAAAACTATCTCATTATGATCATGATATTCTAGAAAAAAATTATTATATATTAACGAGATAAGACGGTGAACTGAACAATTTCTGATTGTTACTGTGATACGCATTAAATGAGTATAAAATGAAATTTTCAACATTTCAATATACGTATCACAGTGAATTAATCTCTAAATATCAACCCCACTTTTCCCCAACATTGGAAGACAAAAACATTTTAACCATCCAACGTGTGCCCGAATAAGGAATGCAAATTATCAAACGCTTATAACTGCGTGCGAAATTAATAAACGTTCGAAATATTTACCCGTCCCGTTCGTTACACATATATACATACATATTGTTTGTCGCTTTGGCTTTGTGCTTCTGTTGTTTTGTTATCGTTTTGTCCCAGTCGTGGTATTCGTACGCCGCCGTATGAGTTTGTACTTGTATATAGGTATACATACGTTTTAGAAAATATGTCGGTTATTAAACCTTTTGTCTGACACAATCGCGTAATTAAGGTGACAATATTGTGAGTGTGGAATGTGGGGTCCTGTGAAAACATTTTCGCCAAAATATGTTATTAGGATGCCATATAACAATCCGCAAATTTTCCCTACTTCAAAAAATACAAATGCACAAACCGAAAGAAAATTAAAAAAGTGTCCACAAAGATATTTTAATTAAAAATTTTTTGATTAATACAATACATATTATCATTTTGGTATTATAATCAAACTAACATATATTTATTTATATTTTTTATTCTCTTAATATACTGAAACCTATAGTTTTTAAAGTAGAGAGACGAATTTCTGAACAGACCACTTTGACAGTGAAATCTCATTGGTTGAATGCAAGACCAAATTGCTTTCAACCAATGAGATTTCACTGTCAAAGTGGTCAGTTCAGAAATTCGTCTCTCTACTTTAAAAATAGAGTATAGTTAGTTCAAGTATCTATTACTAAATTGAGCGATGATTATGTTGCTACAAGGTATTGTCAATCAAAGATATACAGAAGGCGTGGATTAATATAAGAATATAGCAATTGTACAATCAAACACGATTCAAGATAGTGATGGGGATAAATAACAAACCGAATATATTTGACATTTGATACGCAGTTACTGTAATTCTCTAGGAATATTGTTGTTACCCTTATTTTGAAATAGCACCGGTAACGCTTAATGGAAAAAAAGACAATAAAATGTATACTACCAGGAACATTATCTGCATGGAATTTGCATTGTGTTCGAAAATAATTTTGCAAAATGATCTTCTCTCTGTCCTTTACACCGCATTATTAACAATTTTGGGATATTTGGTTGCGCTTTACCTCAACAGCATAAAAGGCCTAGAACAAATAATTACAGTTACAGAGCAACGAGCAAATAATCCAGAAGAATAGCATTTAAAAATTAATAATTATATGCAAGGAATTACAAAAGACACGTTTAGTAATGTACAACGACGTTTTTGATGTGAATCAAAATACCCTGTTTATAGAGTAGTAATAGATCAGTGTTCGACCACTTTTGTATCAAGCGTATGTTCTTATTTAAGACCCCTCACTGTATTCTACATCTACGTCTATATACCACTTCTCGCATTAATTTAAGCACCTGCTTAAAAGTAATACTATTGCTTGTAGATATAAATGAATAAATGATCTTAATTTATTCATGAAAATATTCGCCTAATATACACACTCTGCGATAATTGATTAGCCTCGCAACACAAAAATACAATTTACAGAATTATTTTAGGTATAAGGACAAGTATAGTTATTTTATATACTTAACAAAGAAGGCTTAGATAACATGTGCATATATTTGCATTTGTCAGTTTTGACGCAGTATACAAGTTTTACTGTTACTTGACTGTTACAAACGATTAAACCGCGACAACAAATTAGCCTCACCATATATTGTGTTAAGCACAATAATAAATAGTCGAGTTATAGTAATTTTAGAAATCAGTGAAATAATGGGACGCGGTAGAAAGTTAAGTACGGAAGAAATAGAGAACTAAAGGATTGCACGAAGAGGGTTACTCCAATCGAAAAGTTGCTGGTAGAATCAATAGAAGTTCGCGAGTTGTAAATAATTTTGTACGAAATACGGAAAACTATGGGAAAAATTACACAGGCGGCAATCAAAGTGTAACTATCGAGAGGGAAAGAATAAATATTCTACGCGAAGCTTCTAATTTTTGTTGTACTGCCAGAAAAATCGAGCAAGCCGTGCAATCTGTGGCGAATTCGAGGATTGTACAAAGATTAATTAAGAAGTGTGCACATCTAAAGCGGCGTAAATTGCAGAAAAAGCCGGTTTTAACAGAAAGTCATAAAGGGAATAGACTAAACTTGGCGAGAAACCATATGGGCTGGATTGATCAGTGGCAAATAGTTATTTTCACGGACGAAAATCGATTCTGTTTGGATAGTCCCGACGGATATTTGTATTATTTTCATGACTTGCGAGAAGAAAAAAAGTTTGCGGCTGGATATTATAACAGGCAAGCCAGGGTAAGGTATGAGGTGCTATTTCTTATAACGGTGTGGTGCATCTAGAAATTTTAAATGGTATTCAAAATGCCCGAACGTACAGAGACCTATTAATAAGAGTGAAACCCAACATAAACAGGACCATGGGAGGTTTACCACGGATTTTTCAACATAATCACGTTGCGATTCACACCGCACAGATTCTTAGCACCTGGTTTGAAAACCAAAATATAAAAGTTCTAGAGTGGCCTAGTGTATCACCCGATTTAAATATTATTGAAAATGTGTAAGGATTATACGAGACGAGACGATTATATGGTGATGGTCAACAGTATCATAACACTGTAGAACTAAGCAACACAATAGAGGCTGTTTGGAATGCCATGCCCCAAGAATATTTAAACACTTTGTCACACAAACACAAATCGAATATTTGAGGTTATTCGCAAGTGGGGGAAAGTCACACTCATTATTAATGTTGTTACGTTAATTCTTTAGTACTACAGCTTTCAATTTTGTAGTACTATTTCCATATAAACAAACTGAGTTGCCTTTTTTTCGTGTGAGGCTATTCAAATATCGCGGCAGCTACGCCAACTTTTTTAATTGAAGTGCGATTAATGTTAAAAATTATATTTAATACTTTAATTCAATTATAGTTTGAAAAAATATAACGATAAAAATACCATAGTTGCCTTTATTCCTAAAATAATTGAGTATATTGTATTTTTTTGTGAGGGTAATCAGTTGACGTGGAGTGTACATATATCCTAATGCTTAAAGGCATTTACGAGAAAATCTATAATTCCTTAAATAAGATTATTTCTGAGGTGACATGCGCAATACAATAAAAAAAATTGTCCATCCCCGTACTGCATAACAATGATACTTCGAGTTATCAATAAACAACATTCTTTGTGGAAAGTTCCTATTTGAAAAAATAGTTTGAGTAATGCTTCTAAAATAGCAAAAAGAAAGTGAGATAACAACAACAACAAACAGTTACCTTCCATTAAGAAAGCCATTCAATGTTCCAGATCCCGAAAAAGACACATGCGTTAACTGACTATAACTGTTCTCAAAATATCAATGCATGGGTGATATAATACAATATAATATAATACAAGAAAGAAATTCTAAGGACTATAGACGGACAAATTTGAGTTCAAAGTATTTAATAAAGTAAGACATAAGAAGATTGAAAGTGAAATGATGTGTCGTACTGCTCGTGAAAGAAGGAAAGGTTTTTATATGTATTCAAGGTTATTTTTGTTATGTTGGTACACCAGGCTCCGCCAATCGACAATACTATTCCCAAACATTGCAAGAAAATTAAAAATTATTTAAAATGACTTGAAAACTTGAACTTGAAAACGGTAATTTCGATTATCTCGTTTAGTCTGCAATGTTTTATTTTCCTGTGAACCGTCGTTGACTAACAATGTCATTTTTCATGAGTTCGATTTCTGAGATGCGTACCAAGATACAATTCGTGGTAGAATTTTTAACGCTGGAAGTTTGTGCGCTCATAGAATCTTACAGACGTTTGAAAGCTTTTTATATCAACATGTGGATTGTATTTATGTAAACAATGTTCGCCAATGGATTCGACATGGAAAACTTATGAAAATTTAAGAAAGTCCTAAAAGTACTGCAAAGCTTTACGATTACTGAAAACTCGTATCCGTAGAGTAAGACGGAAAATAACGATTTTTTCTTGCACTAAAGCAACGCTAGACCACGAAACGATGAAGACAGTGACGAACCTAAAATGCGCGATTGTTTCCTATTATCCGTACAGTCCGTCCTGATTTAGCACCTCCAGATTTCTGGTTGTTCCCAAAGTTTAAGGATGTATTTAAGGGTTAATATTTTTCATCAGACACTTAAGTTCGGGCTGCTGTTTCCAATTGGAGCAACAGTAAACAAAAAAGTTTCTAAATGGACGCAATGAAGAAATGGTGTTCGGATAATAAACATGTTCAATTTATTTCATTATTTAAATTTTTTACACTTAGTTTATCTTTATTTTGCCATTGCGACAACAAATTATTTAAACGTTTAGAATTAAAAATCTATTTAATACTTCGTAAGGAATTTATTAATGTATCCGTTTGTACGTGCATTTAGTTAATAATTTTATTTGTCAAAGGATTAGGTAAATATCACGTTTTAGTTTATAATTGTAATGAACTTGGAACTTGGACGTATGCTATTACAAACAAGATTACCTGTACATTTTATTGCTATGTCTTTGCTACGGTGTATATCTTATTGTCATATTATGAATTTACCATTCTATGGTTAAAACGTTTCCAATATGTTTATATAGATAGTTGCTAACCAAAGAGTTTTTCGCTTTGACTCCGTAGTGTACGCTTAATCATTGCTATTACTTAAATTTGATTGCCGTTTATTCCTTTGCGGTTTCTTTGAAAACGCCTATCAAGTGTACCTTAGACCATTTCTCTTTAAGAAAATTAGTTCTGTATCCACTTCCAACGAGAAAGCATCTCTTACATATACAACAATTACCATTGTGTCTCTATACAATGTGTCCGGGAAAATGTGGGAAATCTCTCGGATTCAGATAGAACATTAAAAAATAAGATGTCAAGTTCCCATAATTTTTTTCCTAGGGGCCCTCCCTACGGAGATACGGCCTCCTAAAGGACGCCACTGGAAATCAATTTTTCTTGAATAACTTTTAAACTACTTATTATAATTTAATGAAAATTTAATATGATTAACAGTAGTAAGGACCTCTTAAAATACTGCCCTTAAATTTAAATTAGCATGTTTAGTTTACCAGGGGCGGACTAGGTTGTACATTTTAATGCTTACATTTTTAACACCCTCTATGATAAGGAGTTAAAAAAACAAATTTGGAGACCTTGAATATTAAGCTAAAGAAAAGGCACTCTTGTTCATTGTCGATAAAATGAACCGTTTTCGGGGAAAAAAAATAAAAGAATTAATGTTTTGTTTCTATTAAAAAGAACCATGTTTTTTATTTTTTTTTGTCTGCAACAAAGCGTGATACAAAAGTCATTCCAGGAACAAAAAAGTTTTAGTTTAGGTTATTTAATACGACAAAATTAGAAAGATTCTTAGAAATGCAGTTTTGTCCCAGAAAGGCACCTTAACAAAAATTATGTTTAGAAATGTACTCACTAAAGCTTGCAACGATTGAACCTAAATACGCTAATTAGAAATAATCAATTAAAAACTTCATAAGTGGGTTCAACATGGGCTCCGTGAACTCTGATACACTCGCGGGCACGACGAATAGAGGACTGCTGTACTCGCCACAACAAGCCAGCATTGTTTCTTATCACATCACAGTGAAATGTGATTATCTGTCAAAGTTCCTCCCTAGTATCAACCGGAGAGGAATACACCAAGGTTTTGAGATGACCCCACAGGTGAAAATCCATTGGCGTTAGGTCGGGAGACCGTGGAGGCCAGGCAATGGGACCTCCTCTGCCTATCCAACGGTTTGGATAGACGTTATTCAGGTGGTCGCCTACAGCAACGCTAAAATGAGGTGGGGCCCCATCATGCATAAAATACATGCTTTGGCGGGTTGCAAGTGGCAAATGCTCTATTGAATCCAGAAAAGCGTTCTGAAGGAACTGTAAATAAAGTTCACCATTCAATCGTGGCGGCAATACGCTTGGTCCAATCAAAAAATTGCCAATTATTCCTGCCCAAACATTAATTGATTGGAACTGATGTTGATAATGATGAACGACAGTGGCATGAGGGTTTTCATCAGCCCATACATGCGAGTTATGTAAATTTGCAATACCATTTTTGGTAAACCTTGCTTCATCGGTAAAAAGAATAGTGCTAATGAAGTTTGGGTTTGTTCGTTGCTGATCTAACAGCCAGTTTGCGAACTGGATTCTACGAGGAAAATCTTCAGGAAGTAGTAGATGCACTTTTTGCAGATGATAAGGGTAAAACAACTGTTCTTTAAGTACTTCATGGATTGTCGTTTTTGACGTATTAAGCTGCGCGGCTAATCTTCGAGTGCTTATTGAAGGAACCTACAGTATCCAAAATATTTTCCTCCAATTGCACCGTACGTCCTGTTCTTCTCACACCAGCATCAGTACTTTTTTTCGCAAAACTTCCTAAAACATTAAAGAAAGTCAATAATGTTACCTTATTAAATGGAATCGCCCACCAGTCTCTCTTAGACGTTGGTCAAGTCGCTGAAATGTTTGCTGATTTGGAATATTGCGATTAGGATATCTTTCTTCATACAACCTTCTTGCTTCCAATGCATTGCAAGATGCAAGGCCGTACGTAAGATGTATATCTGCATACTCACTAAATGTGTATCCCATTTTCAAATTAAATATACCAAGATATTCAAAATTCAATAAATTAATATCGAAGTAAAGGATCAACGTGTTAACATGTGACATATGAAACATATGAAAGATTACAAGATTTAAAATTTACACGTCAATGCAAGATATTTATTAATTCGTGGGTACCATAGTAACGTTTGTAAAAACAATGCGTTTTTTAGTACTGAAAACAGTTTTATTTCAGACTTTTGTATCACACTTTGTTGCAGACAAAAAAAAATTAAAAACATGGTTCTTTTTAATAGAAATAAAACATTAATTCTTTTATTTTTTTTTTCCTCGAAAACGGTTCATTTTATCGACAATGAACAAGAGTACCTTTTCGTTAGCTTAATGTTCAAGGTATCCAAATTTGTTTTTTTTAACTCCTTATCATACAGGGTGTTAAACATGTAAGCATTAAAATGTACAACCTAGTCCGCCCCTGGTAAACTAAACATGCTAATATAAATTTAAGGGCAGTATTTTAAGAAGTCCTTACTGCTGTTTATCATATTAAATTTTCATTAAATTATAATAAGTAGTTTAAAAGTTATTCAAGAAAAATTGATTTCCATTGGCGTCCTTTAGGAGGCCGTATCTCCGTAGGGAGGGCCGCTAGGAAAAAAATTATGGGAACTTGTCATCTTATTTTTTAATGTTCTATCTGTATCCTAGAGATTTCCCACATTTTCCCGGACACATTGTATACTAGTTCGTTTATGTAAATAAAATAAACAAAGAGTGCATAAATGTTTTTAATATGATATATTAAAAAATAGTCCTCACGGCTTTACAACCCGTGATTCAAAAGAAAAGAAGTGAAAAAATCCAGCGCACAAATATCTACAAATGAATTCAGTGTTTGGAGAAATGCGTTGCACTAAATGGTGATTATGTGTAAAAATAATTATGTACAATGATAGTACAATAAATTTACTTCATTTTTAGACTGGTTTCATTATTTTTATTTTTCTTATTTTTATTTTTTTAATTTGGAGACCTTATATATCAATCCGCTCTCGTCACTACAACAATGACACAATCATCACAATATCCCGACCCTGCCGGGATGAAATCAATAAAAGGGTTGAGAAAATATGCTCTGTAACCTGTGCAACATTCTACAAAATCACGCGACTAATATGCGAAATGCAATCCCCAATTTTTTTTTCTAAAATAAATTAATGTCAAAAAAGACTATGCGTTTTAATGCCTACTTACAAAAATCTAAAATAATAATGATGAAATACAAAATATTAACTTAACGATATCTCTAGAAGCATAAAATGTCTTCATTACTACCATAGTTTTTACACACTAATGAAGTATGTTATTATACATATACAATACATAAAATATACTCTCTCTGTTCCAAATTATGGTATACATTTCTTAAACATTATTTTTATTATTGAAATTTAAAGATCTTTGTGTTTTAATCGTGTTTGTAAGAATAATTTATCCTTAATAATTTTACGGTTTGCTGGTCCGAAATAGAAATGTCAATATTTTTCATCATGTCAATTGTAATAACTAAGAAGAGCAGAAAACCAAAATTAGACCCGTTCCGACCAAGATATGGAAAGTGTAATTGAAGAATAGAATAGTGGTGCGTGTGTATAAGAGACCGAAAAAGTAAGCAATTGACTTGTAGTCAGTGCAATGCAATTTTACAATTCTTACTACAACGTAAAGTCGGACACAAATTGAGCCGCTGTGCTATTAACGAAGCTGTCTCCAAATTTGACGTTACTCGATTAACTGTGTCGCGAATTTGGTACAAGGCCAAAGAACAATATGATCTCTGATCTCTCTGCTGATGTCCCCGCACAAAAAAGGGAAAATATGGTCAAAAACGTAAAAATTACTCCGACAATTTTAGTAAAATCCGTAATATCCCTTTTAATCGTCGCGGTACAATCCGCAATTTATCGCTGGCAGCTGCAATTCCAAAATCAACTATTTTCCGCATATTTAAAGAAGGTAAACAGCTAAAGCGGATATCTTCAATAATGAAACTAATGTTAACAGAACAAAACAAACTAGCTCGACTAGCATTTGGTTATCGATGGTTAAGGAAAATGGATTTTTTGATGACATGTATGCCTACCTGCATATAGACGAAAAATGGTTTTACTTGAATCAAATTAAGCGATCTTATTATGTCCTGCTTGATGAGCAAGAGCTAGAGAGATATTGTAAAAATAAAAGTTTTATTACAAAAATGATGCCCATGGCTGCAGCAGCTCGACTGCGGTATGATTCTAGTAAAAAGCAGTATTTTGACGGAGAGGTATTTGTTTATCAAAAACCTGCCAAACGAAACAGTAAAAATCGATAAAGAGGAACATTAGTGACCAAACTCATCGAATCTATCAACGCTGTCGAATGTAAGAAAATTATCGTTGAAAATATTTTGCCAACTCTTAGATCTAACTTTGCAGGTGCTCATAAAATAAACCCCATCTACATTCAACAAGACAATGCCAACCCGCATTCTTCTGATAATAATGACGGTCTATTTACTGAAGGATCAAGAGTGGGATGGAACATTCAATTCAAATCGCAGGCACCAAATAGTCCGAATTTAAACGATTTAGATCTTGGCTTTTTTAATTCAATTCAACCGCTCCAGCACCAAGGTCGGCACAAAACAGAATTAATCCAATGTATGCAAAGTGCTTTCAATGCATTAAGTAGGGAAAAATTAATATTATGTCTTTTTGACACTTCAAAATTGTTTGAGGTCAACTACGATAGCTTCTGGTGGCAACAATTACAAAATTGAACACATGAACAAAGAAAAACTTCTCCGTGAGGGACATTTAGCTGTATCGATAAGTTCTAAATGACGAGGTTCTTGCTAGAGTCCACAATTTAGTTTTTACTTATAATTTCACATCAAAATTTGTTTAAATTATGTTTAAATTAAGTTAAAGTTGTGTCTAAATAAACTTTATGGAAAAATGTACTTATTTCTTTTTTTGTATAGCATAACTTGGGACAGCGGGAGTATATAAAAACAAATATATGTACATATAAAAGCAGCTAATTTTTTAAAGAAAATTTTCCAAAATTATTCATTTATCCAAAAGATTAATCACCGTTTATTCCAAAAGTAATAGAAAGGTAAACGGTTACTGACAGATACAGTTCGCTAAAGCTTTTCTATGATTTATTGATTTATGGAGAGTGAAAATAGTCCTCCCTCGACCCATCTATTCAAATATCGTCCTCCAGTTAATAACATTCACATTACAGCTGTCAGCCACCTCATTGTCAGATAAAATAAAACACAAACACGGAGAAAAGTGTAGTAGCACGGCAGTCGTAGTGGGTATTACGTCTTTCTCCTTTCAGCGCGCATACATCCGAATTCGTGCCATTTCTGTTCATGATGTTTAACGGACAATTTCGTGAATCAGCCATTGCTTTGCCGAATGACCTCAAAATTAATGCATAACTTCCGACTTTTTATCGAACTGGTGTTGCGTTTTGTTCTAAAGAGGAAATTTCGTAATCATAATGGTTTCAGGCAAAACATACACCGTATAGGTATATGACATGAAAAAACATACGGTTTTTGATCTAATTGATGAAATTCGATTACCAAAAATTTAGATTTGTTAATGAATATAAAATTCGGTAAAAATAATGCCCTTTCCTCGCCGCATTAATTATAATTATTAATCGCAATACAATAGAAAAGGCTTTTTTTCTAAAAACTAACTAAAACAACTTATTCCACTTGAATAATATTTAGGTAATCGCACAGAAAACGTTCCTTATCCATTAGAGTTTACATAACTTTAGAAAAATTAATTTGCGTACAAAAGATAATTGCAAAGGAACCTATAATGTAAACAACAATGTTTATTTCATTACATCGGCTGACTATAAATAATTGAAACAAATATTTAATTTAGCGACTCTGAGAAATTGGCTTGCCTGATCATTCCTTTTTGGATTTATCATTTTTGGTTAGAATATCTTGTATAAATATGGATGACATACGGTTGAAATTACTTGATCGAGTTTTACTTTGTCAAATTTTTCAGAAATTTAAATTTAAGAGTTAATAATGTAAACATAAATTTGCAGAACGTTTGCCATCTTAGTAACAAGAAATTCAATGATTTTTACTACGCAAACGTATGCTAAACCGGAAGTCTGATTCAGATATACCGTGTAGAAATGTGGTGACCGAACGACACTGCTGCGCAAGACGCGCCCCGTCAACCTAACTTCCGCGATATGTTTATTCAATGTATTGTGTAGCATTTGATTGGAAAGTAGGTGTGGTAGACATACGTTTTGCCTATGTACTCGTATTTCAACACAGGCACGCCTATTGATAGGTCACAAGTAGGTGTGGTATACACATACGTTTGGGTATATATTCGTATTTCAACACAGACACGCCTGGCGCCTGGTGTACTGGTGTACTAGAGGGGTATCGTTTACCTCTCAGCCGTTCTTCCACCACATTTCCGTACGGTAGATATACTCATCGAATCTTCAATTTGCATTTAATTAATTGTGGAAAGTCGTATTAAAATCTAAGTAGCCATATCAAAGATAGTCAAATGGAACCATACATTTGCCTAACCCTGAATATTCATTTTAATAAGGAAGCTATACTGTACCATTGCCACTGCAAGTATTTTTGAATACTTGTTTAGTAATAAACACAGAAATGTTTGAAATTTTCATTAATTTTTTCACTTTATTTTTTTTTTAATTTATTGGCATTATATGACATTAGTTAAATATTAATCATAATATAATGTTGGTCATTTGCCTATGCGTTTCTTTTTTAAAATCATTTTTCGTATTCTCCTACCATTCCAGAAAAATATTGCAATGAATCTTTTCTGAAATTAAGACATCCTGGCTTTTCGTGGAGCTTTGTATACTATTAATGTTTGGGAGCAATCTTCACAGGGCACATCGCATAGTCTGTGTGTTTCTAATGATTATACGAAATAGTCTGAAGAGATTACTTCCAAATATACATAGACCAACCACCAAATTGGTACTTGAAGAGAAAAGCATAAAAACTGTGTGGAAAGAATGAGTATTGCCACGACCACAAACTCTCACAAATATGGCGATCGACTGAAGAACTCTATAAACCACAGTACGCATCAACACGCACACACTAATAACGAGCGCGACAGTCAGCCAGAATACAAGTCAGCATCCCTACCCAATTCGACACAGCTGTAAATATACCACCAACCGTTAAAAGAAGTACCACCAAAAGATAGCATATGAGATTCCGCCTAAAACGAAATCCGAAAAAAGCGCTGTTACATATTGTACCTGCGAAGACCCACAACGTTTCTACGGAATCTCATATGTTATTTTCTTGTGTTACTTCTTCGTTCGGTTGGTGGTATAAGTGATACAATCATATAAATATATATTTTTGGATACACACTTTTATACATAATTAAATGCATATACCGAGAGTATATCTTATTGTGAAACATGCAAAACATACATATGCGATTGTTGCTAGAGTAACGTAATAATTAAATGACAGCAATGTATTAAAGCGTGTATTTTATTTTGAAACATAGGTTGTCACAATAATTAATAATTTAAGTTTTTTGACTTAAGATAATTACTGCAATAAAGTGTAACCTACAATTATACCTAGAATGTATAGTGTACAAGAGAAATTGTCGTTAATAAACTGGTATTATTCACATATGAGTTTGCGAAATGTTGCAGATTTATATCACCTTACGTATCCCGAACGTCTGAAACCCAGTCCAGCTACTATAAGTAGATTTGTACAGAAGTATAAAAATAGTGGATGTCTCGTTCCTAACCACAAGAAAAAGAATAGACGCAGATATGTTATTACGGATGAAAGAAAAACTGAAATATTACAAGCTATCGCTAACAACAACATGCTCTCTACAAAAGCTTTAGCACAAGCTTCAAATGTTAGCAAATCTGCCGTGCATAAGTTACTGAAACGCGAAAAATTTAAATCATATCATTTTCAAAACCACCGAGAGCTAATTGCGAATGATGCTGAAAGAAGAGTCAGCTTTTGCACAATAATGATGGAAAAACTTAATGACGATACGTTACTACCCAGAATTTGCTTTACGGATGAAGCAACATTTTATTTATACGGCGAAGTTAATTCACAGAACTGCCGTTAGTGGAGCAGACAAAATTTGCACAGATACCGTTCTACTAGGACTCAACGACCACAAAAAGTCAATGTTTGGGCAGGGTTGATGGGCGAGCATGTCATAGGACCGTTTTTTATTGATGGTACTCTTACAGGATGCAGATATTTAGAATTGCTTGCGCAGAGAGTTTTACCGGCCCTTAACGCCTTAAATATTCCTGGTGAGATTTGGTACCAACATGATGGTGCACCAGCGCACAATTCCCAAATAGTCCGAACCTTTCTAAATAACAGATTTCCAAACCGCTGGATAGGACGTGGGGGAGAAGTGGATTGGTCCGCAAGGTCACCAGACCTGTCTCCAAATGATTTTTTTCTTTGGGGTTACATCAAAAATAAAGTTTTTAATGGAGAACATCTAACTAATATTGACCAATTAAAAAATAAGATACGAGTGGCTGCAAGGGAAATAACTCCTGCACAAATACAAAATGCGATTAATGAATTTTATCATCGCTTAGGACACTGTTTGGCCGTCAACGGCGATATTTTTGAAAATCTGCTAAATTAATTTATTAAATTTGCTTCATTTATGTTAATAAAATAAATTGAATTTCAATTAATTCTTGTTTTATTCAACCGAAAAGTAGTAAGAAACTGTGATTGAAGGATTTATCTGGAAATAAAATGTTTTCTATGTCTGTATTTGATTTGTTTACACTTAAGTCAAAAAAATGAAATTATTAATTATTGTGACAACCTATGTTTCAAAATAAAATACACGCTTTAATACATTGCTGTCATTTAATTATTACGTTACTCTAGCAACAATCGTATATGCATGTTTTGCATGTTTAATAATAAGATATACTCTCGGTATAAAGAGAGGAAAGAACTAACATAGTTTTAAATGCCAAAGGCTTCTTCAAAAAGCGAAATTGCAACTCAAGTGGATAAATATCTGTGATTCCAGGCTACTTCACTCACTGTGTTTATTTCATAAAATCAACGCGACTGAACAACCAGAATTTATTCAATAAAATTACTTTTAAGAGATGTATACGTTAGATATTTGGGTAGTACGGATTGTACTACAATATCCTTTCAGTTTAATAATTGCTAATTTATATATTAGTGCGCCTTCCTTGTAAATGAATAAAAGCCAAACGCTTTTGAAAAATATATCATAAATACTTGAGAAACAATTCTCAATTGAATGACTAACGTTAACAAATTTCACTATCTTTCACTAACAGAGTTTACATATTTTAAATTTAATGTTATGCTACCGATAATAAATTCAATAAATATTGCAACAAAAACAAGCAGTAAGAAGTTAAAAATTCTTACTCCATGTTTTTATTGCAATATTTATTGAATTTATAGGAGCATTATCGGTAGCATGTAGACAAATACACAAGCACTCATACGATTAAGTCTAGTTAAACATGCGCATTTCTTGTTTGCTTTTGTTATAATTCTTTATTATATCAAGTGTAAAATTTAAAAATTTGGTATATTAGATATGACTGTTGCTGGGTTGATACTTTTTTTTATTGTGGTTTGATACTTATTTACTTTATTATTTCTTTGATCTTTTATTATATGAAGTTATTGAACAAATAAAGGCTTATTATTATTAAGTGCGATAATCAACTTGGTAAAATTTTAAAGAATTCGTATCAGGAAAACTTTCGCATACTTTATTGAATAAGTAGAAATAGTATTAGCGCAAACAAAAGTAATACTAATAAAATGCAATTGTTTTGCAGAAATTCAAAAACTCAATAAATAATAAACTAAATTAGTGCCTACCTTGAACAAGCAGCAATAGATTTATTATATTACAAATTCATTAATGCATTTTATTAATTTACTACTGGCAATTACATTCTTCGGCCGCTTAACCTCGAAATTAATGCATGACTTCCGACATTTGATGGCGCACTTCATGTAATGAAGTAACAGCGACGAAAACGCACGTCCCCATTAAAAAAAAAGAAACCGTTGAAAATAGAATTTTTAATTAAATTTGCCGACCGGTAGGTATAAACAACACGATGAAAATAATAGTTTTCGATGGAAAGGAAAAAAAAAAACGAAAAGAAATAATAGGGCAAGACGAATTAGACACAAAACCTGGGTATTTCGTGATAGCAGACAATTACTAAGTAACTAAGCACAGATACAAATTAAACTCGTTGAATGTTCGTTTTAGCAGCCTTTTCAAGTCGTGCGCACACATATACACATTTCTTACGTTCTTGACTTCTAGTCTATATACGCGTTCTTTATTAGTATTAAATTGCAATTTTCTCGCGATAGAATCTGGTTTTGACACGAAGGGGAAGGTATTATAAATTAAAAACTTGCATATACTCACAGTAATCAATGGATTCTATAAAAAAAGAAATGAAAAAATAAGAAATCTTATAATGTAAGATTATGGTTTTAATCACACACATATATCAGGATGTTTTTTTTTACAATGTTAATTGAGGAACGATTGTCACGGTAAATTCGAAACAAATTGCCCACAAATACAAACTGAAACTAAGTCTTATGCTATTGTAATTTACCTATGATCGTTTAACTACCAATACAATTCCATTCCGACAAGTTTTTACGTATAATAGATAATTATTGTAACTGTAGGAGATTAAAAAAATTCTCCAAGATCGTGCTACATTTTAGTAAATATTAACTAGATGTATATACAGTGATGGGCAAATATGTGGAAGCCTGTAAATTTTCGTTAAATTATAAAAGATATTCTACTAAAATTTTAGACAAACGGAAAGTAGGTATGAAGAGCCATCATTTGAAGTATTTTTTAAATATACAGAGTGTTCAAAAAAATATAACTTATTTAAGTTATACTTTTTAAATTAAACTGCCTGTAATTTTAATTTTAGGATTCTCCTTGATAACACGATTTCAACAAACTATAACACTTGAAATCTAAAGTTTTTAGCTTGAAATTTACATGCAAACAAAAATTATAATTTTTAGAATATGAATCTATATTTCGGTATTTTGAAAATCATAAGTATTGCTTAATACTTACGTATAATCGTTTAAATAAAAACCTTTACAATTTGAAATGTAAGTAGTTACTACAATTTCTTTTATTTCTTCTTTTTTCATGGCGATTAAAAAATAGTATATTATAGACCCGGCAGAGAAAGCTCTTATTATAGCCGAGCATACAGTTCACTGCCGAAGCAGTAGAATGTGTCCGAGGCAATTAATATGCTTTCGCTGTGTATTATACGAGGTGCATTCAAGTTCTAAGGCCTCCGATTTTTTTTCTCCAGACTGGAAAGAGATAGAAGCATGTGCATTGTTTTAAAATGAGCGTGCGTTCGTTGTCAATACGTCACAGAGATGGCAGCACTGTACGGCAGATGGAATTCTAGCGGCAGCGTGGAGAATGAGAACTGTTTTAGATACCTAAAATGGCTACGTTTTCCTTACTTGAACAGCGTGCAATCATTCGTTTTCTGAATTTGCGTGGTGTGACACCAATTTAAATTCATCGACAGTTGAAGGAGACATGTGGTGATGGAGTTATGGATGTGTCGAAAGTGCGTTCGTGGGTGCGACAGTTTAATGAAGGCAGAACATCGTGTGACAACAAACCGAAACAACCTCGGGCTCGCACAAGCCGGTCTGACGACATGATCGAGAAAGTGGAGAGACTTGTTTTGGGGGATCGCCGAATGACAGTTGAACAGATCGCCTCCAGTGTTAGCATTTCCGTGGGTTCTGTGCACACAATCCTGCATGACGACCTGAAAATGCGAAAATGTGAAAATGTCCTCCAGGTGGGTGCCACGAATGCTGACGGACGACCACAAGGCTGCTCGTGTGGCATGTTGCCAAGCAATGTTGACGCGCAACCAAGGCAAGAATGGGACTTTCTTTTCGTCGATTGTGACAATGGATGAGACGTGGATGCCATTTTTCAATCCAGAAACAAAGCGCCAGTCAGCTCAATGGAAGCACACAGATTCACCGGCACCAAAAAAGTTTCGGGTAACCGCCAGTGCTGAAAAAATGATGGTGTCCATGTTCTGGGACAGTGAGGGCGTAATCCTTACCCATTGTGTTCCAAAGAGCACTACGGTGACAGGTGCATCCTACGAAAATGTTTTGATGAACAAGTTCTTTCCTACACTGCAACAAAAACGTCCGGGAAAGGCTGCGCGTGTGCTGTTTCACCAAGACAACGCACCCGCACATCGGGCTAACGTTACGCAACAGTTTCTTCGTGAAAACAACTTTGAAGTGATTTCTGATGCTCCCTACTCACCTGACCTGGCTCCTAGTGACTTTTGGCTGTTTCCAACAATGAAAGACACTGTCCGTTGCCGCACATTCACCAGCCGTGCTGCTATTGCTTCAGCGATCTTCCAATGGTCGAAACAGCCATGGAATCATGGCGTCGACGTTGTGAAAAATGTGTACGTCTGCAGGGAGATTACGTCGAGAAGTAACACCAGTTTCATAGTTTTCGGGTGAGTAGTTAGTTAGAAAAAAAATCGGAGGCCTTAGAACTTGAATGCACCTCGTATACTATTTTTTGCAAGCGCTTAATTAGAATATATCTTTGAGATTATGAAATAATTTTTAGATTAGGCTCAAACGACGGATTACACATTTAATTCCCTTCATTAATAATAATGTTGGCGTTTGACGTTTTAGGTTATTTGCGCAAATATCTATCAGAATGAATTTACGATATATACCAGGGAGAATACAAAGAAGGAGACACTCGTGCCATGTTATTTAAATGTATATTTTTCAGCTCCGCCGTACAATAACAACGACAAAACTGCCGCCGAATAAAAATTAATTTTAAATATAAGATTGTGAATAGTATATATCAAAATGATTATACACTCGAAAATATGTTTTTTTGTCGAACAAAAAGATAACGTGAATATTACAATCTTTATCACAAGGTCTAATAGTTTGTGGCATTTAAAAGTGTCATTAAATAATTGTTGTTTGTCAACAATGGTCGAAAGAGAAAGAATACAAATATTAATGATGCTGGGTTTTGGTGATACAACAACAACCCATCAGAGAGTATGTAACCTGTTTAATATTATAAATCCCAATCGGCAGCCAATTTCGCGTTCTGTTACCAAAACTTTAAGAAGATACAACATAAATGGCGGTGTTCGCAATTTGCAAAGAATTTGTCGTACAAAGTCTACTACAAATGATATTAAAGCGCCAGATATTGCCATATCTGTAGAGGAAAATTTCCATTTACATACAGACGTGCTGGCGCAATGACATGATATTAGTGGTTTCTCAGTGGAAAAAATTCTTAAAAAGGAAAAATATCATCCTTATAAAATTTACCTCGCTCAAGAACTCTCTCATAATGATTTCGACAGAAGGCAAAAGTTTTGTCAATCAATGACGAACATTTATAATCGTGATATCAATTTTGTAAATAATATAATATTTTCGCCTTCCTTTTACTTGAACGGTACTATTCATTGACGTAACTGTAGATATTAGGCACAGAATAATCCTAACTGCATATAAGAGGCGCATACGCAACACCCTAGAAAGCTTAACGTTTGTGGAAACAGAATAATACGGCCTTTTTTGTAGAATAAACTCTAAATGGTCAAAGATATTTAGAACTTTTAAATAACTAGATAATTTCTGCATTGGAGGAAAATGGCCAACTTCTACAAAACATCTGATTTCAACGAGATGGAGCATGCCCTTACCATTCAGTTATCGTTCAAGATCAATTAGATCGAACTTTTTCCCACATATGGATTGTAAGGAGAGGCGAAGTTGAATAGCCCACACGTTCTCTCGATCTCAGTCCACTAGAATTCCCCAGTCCTTGTGGAGCTATATCAAACAGAAAGTATATCTTAACCGACCTAGAAATTTGCAAGATTTAGCTGTAAGAATTAGTGAAGAGATACGAAGCATTTCACCAGATATCATAGTAGGATTACAAGAGAACTTAAGAACTTAAAGCTTGGCTCACTGGCAGAAAGTAGGTGTCGCCCATTTTGAAAATCCCCTAAATTAAATTTAACTTTGTTTGTATAACCAGTTTATAGTCTTTTCCTTACCAATTAATAAACAAAAAATACTTTAGATCACAAGTGTTATAGTTCGTTGAAATGGTGTTATCGAGATGAGCCCCATAATGTAAAAAATACAGAGCATTCAGTTTAAAGAAATCTAACTTTAGTGCCTTACATTTTTTTGAGCAATCTGTATATTTAAAAAATACTTCGAAGGATGGCTCTTCATCCCTAATTTTCGTGTCTAAAATTTTATTACAATACCTTTTTTAATTTAACACATATTACATGGTTCCACACATTTGTTCGTCACTGTATTTATAGCCTAACTTAATTCCTGCTCATTAGCAAATGAAAATTTATATTATTAAATATATATTATTATTAGGTATTATTATAATTAAATTTAAAAATGGGCAAATATTAATTTTATTCTAAATACCTTTAATATAGTAAAATGTTTGCTTTTAGTAAATTTTTTGAATTAAGTTTATAAAAAAAATAAACTAGAATAAAATACTCAAAATATATACAGTTACTAATACAAGAATCTACCCATCCCTAATTAAGTCTTGCAAAAGAATCGCATAATATATTACACAAGCCATGACAACGTCCTATGCGTAGTACTAGATTTGAAATAAGTCGTTTTAACTCATAACAAGAGAATAATTTACAAAGTGAATAAATAAAATATTGAAAATTTTTTCTATGTAATTATCAAAAAATGTCATTTGGAAACGCAGCAAGATATCTGTATCGGTCAGAAGGTACAGAACTCATAAAATGTAGGTGACTTTGATGAATCTAGCATAATACGCGAAACTCTGAGTAAACTAAAATGCTAGTTCATTTATTTAACCGCAATCTAACACTAATAATACTAAAAAGTTACTCTTGAAGAAGAAATGTGAAAATATAAACATCAGTGCAACGACCATTACGTGAAGAGGGTATAAACTGACCAGGTGTGAAGATAAAACCACACAAAGAAAAGCAATTAAAGCGGCCATAATAAAATTTAAACCGCAATTAGGACAATGTTATCTTCAGCGATGAATCTTTTTTAATCATTTATTCCTGGGCAAAAACATTGAGTAGCTCGTGAAAGCCGATGATTGAAAACTGAACGAAACATGCTGTAAAAATTTATTCGCGTGGATGTTCATTCTTGTTAGTGCATATGGGTTTCGGATGTATGCTCTTTCTGAAAATTTAAATCCCCAAATAATGTCGAAAATTAGTGAAAACTAATTAATATCATATGCATAACAATAGACGGAAAGTCAAAGAGTAACGGAAAATATGTTTGTGCAGAAAATAATGTTTAAAGCATTAAAATAACCTTCTGGTACGCCAGAAAAGAACCCAACATTGTCAAAATATATAGTCAGAAATATTTGTAGAATACAACAATCATTATCCATATACTATACTCCAAAATTAATTGAAAGTGTACCAAGACGCTATTAGGTGATGCAAAACAATAAAAGTGACTGGATTTTCATATATAATAAGCAGTTAATACGCAAACATAAACACAAAATACATCCACTAATTCCTGCTTTCTGTTAGTGATACTCTTCACAGACAAAATCACCACATCTCCAATAACTTACACCAACGTACAATACTTGTACTTCTAGTAATTTGCATATTTCGCATTCCATATTCTTCTATCCTCCTTCCTCAACCTTCTTATTTTATTCCCAGAAGGATAACAACGGTCTTATGAATTTATAACTGTTCTCGCTTCATTGTATAAAAGCATCTGATTTTTTGTAAATGCATCTTTCCTTAAATATTTAACTTCCTGATGATTTAATGAGCAAATTTGTTGATCTTTTCTTCGTCTGTAGCCACTTTCTCTTCTATCAGTTTCTAAATATTATCCTTCTTTGTTTTTTCACAAAGTTTTTTCAAAAATTCTTTACGTCGCACCACACGACTTTATCAGCAAACGCTATATATTAGTATTCAATATTCGGTCTTCCTTTTTTGTCGATGTTAGCATATAATTTGTGAATTTTGACAATACAGCCAACAGTAAATACCTTAAATTTGCACTAACCTCAAACCTATAACCATTATTCTTTAACTTAATTCTTTTCTTTTTGTTACAATGTTATTCCTATTATATTCACCAACTATTATACAGGATTAGCAAATGTACGGATCCATTCAAATATTTTTGATACAGCTACTTAGATTTTAATAAAATTTTCCACATTTAACTTAGTGCAAATAGGGAATCCGAAGTGCACATATATTTTCAAATCAGATTTCCGATTAGCCAGAAATTATGTTAACTTTTTTTTTATTTAAAGTGAAACAACCTGTATATTTTACGAATTTCAATAGAGCCATGCTCTGAGAGTTCAGCAATAATAAGGCCTAGTACCCTTTTGTTCAACAACGACAGAGATATTTAATTAATGTAATAATGCAAATTTTATTGAGAACAAGAAAAATGAACACAATAATGGTCGTTCACTTCTTGACACTATGCGAGTCTGTGAACAAATTCTTGAATAACATTTGCCAAAGCCTGCTCACGATTGCACTTCCTCAATTACACTCTGCCGTAAATCGTTCAGATTATGGGGTCGTTTAGTATAAACCACAGATTTTAAATGCCCCCAAAGGAAAAAATTTAGAGGATTTAAATCTGGAAGCCGTGCGGGGGCCATTCAATGAATCCACTAAGACCAATTCACTGATTTGGGAATGTTTTGTTTAAAAAACTTCTAACATTAAGAGCATAGTGAGGGTGTGCTCCATCATGTTAGAGAATTCCCCATCTTCCTCAGTATTAGGAACGACCTAATCACGAATAAGATCTAAACATTTCTGTCCAGTTAGAACGAATGAAAAAAGAACCAATAATATGGTTCCTTAAAATACCAGCCCAAACGTTTAATATCGACAATTACAGCGATTAACGGTACCATTCAAACAAAACGTAGCCTCGTCGGAAAACCGCAGATTTTATATAAAATATTGGTCATTTTTGCAAATCTCCATCATTTTCTCGCAAAATTCAATTCTACGATCATAATCACCGCCCAATAATTCTTGCACTGAATGTCGTGTATATCGATGATATTTTTTATGCTTCAATATTCTGGCTACTAATCGCAACTTATAAGATAGTTTAGTGTCAGGGATGTAGTAGAAGTTTGTGATAATTCTTCTAATGCTATAGCAATATCTTGAGCAATAAACTAATTAGTTACAACTTTTAGTCGCCCGCTTTTCGGTAAATATCTAACATTTCCGGTCAAGTTATGTCTTCTAAAAATTTTACCAACGACAGTTCGTAATATTGAATGCCGATCTTCATGATAATTATTAAATAAATACTTCTTCACTAGTTCTGACGCGGTCACAAAAACCAATCATCATTAGAATTTCAACAGGTTTTTTTTTTCAATTAATTGAACCAGAATTAATATTTGTGCATATACAAAGTTAATTCTGACAGTTTAAGTCAAGTACTAAATTTAATTGCATGGCTTACTAAACATAAACATAATTTTAAAATATCGGCTTTAATTAAATATCTCTGTCGTTGTTGAACAAAAGAGTGTCAAACCTTATTATTGCTGAACTCTCACAGCAGAGCTCTATTGAAGTTCATAAAAATATACAGCCTGTTGTATTTAAAATAAAAAAGTTAGCATCGTTTCCGCCTAAACCGGAAGTCTGATTCAGATATAAATATACTCATCGAATCTCTGATTTGCATTTAATTAATTGTGGAAACTCTTATTAAAATCTAAGCAGCCACATCAAATATATTCGAATGGATCCATACATTTGCCTAACCCTGTATATTACTAACCCCAGTAATGTCTTATATACTATTTCAGTTCGTATTACCTTGTAGAAAGCCTGTTTAAAATCAACCATTTTATTTTTGTATTCAGAACTTTCGTCCTATATTGTATTTCTTTCAGTTCATATGCGATTTTCCACAGCGCTATACCTTTATAAATATTACATTTAATTATGTTAGCTTTTAGTAAGAAATATAATCGGTCGGTTGCCATTCTTTAAGGTATTTTTTGGAGTATGGCTGTAGTATATACTAAATATTTCCTTTTGATTAAGAAAATTCTAAACTTCAGGTACCGTAAATCAAAACTTTAGTTCTTAAATTCTTTTTAATTTTAATGTGTTTATATATTGTTTCAGATTATTCTTTTTTAATCGAATTATTATTCAAAGTTTGAATAAATACAAGCAAAAAAAGTAGCAGAAACTTAGAGAATTTTACTGTTAAATTTATAGAATAGTTGGGTAGATTCTAGATTATTAAATGAAGCATGAAATTCAATTATGAACTAAAGAACATAAAATAAAAACATAATTATAATGCTGTCAAACGACTATTTTGAAAATATCTAATTTTATATAATTATCGAATATTAGAGAAATTTTTGCAAAATTCAGTACATCCTGTATATATCTGTATTACCAATTAAGTATAAAACATAAAAATTACTCACCACCCATGTGGCCGTTTTCATAGGGGTAGTCTCCATTGTCCAAGCGTTGTTTTTTGAGCTGTTGGTGTTGAAGATGTGAAGCTGCCAAACTGAGTCCCACCGGTGCTCGTTTCGGTGGTCTTCCCGGTCTGGAACTGGAAAATAGTAGAGAATTACTGTGGTTAAAGACTGTTTAAAGCTGTAACGTTATCCCGTGCAGATAAAATTTATACGAACTTATAGAATATAGTATACAATTAGAACATAAGGATCATTTTATCCAAAATCGTACATAATTGTTGTCTATAATACATCAATATATGTGGCATAAGTTTATTATAACCAACATTCTACAAGTAGGTTATAAATTTCACTGTATGGAATAATATATTCACATGCTTAGACTAAAATAAATAGATTAAATCTGAAGTTTGAGTAACACCAAGTATTAATTTAATTTACATGTGTAACAAACTGAAATTAAATGGAAGCTATTCATGTGGCAGTATTTATTTAGAAGATAAAATATAAATTATTGAAGGAAAGAAATATGCTATGTATAAAAAGTTATTAACAAATATATCATACATCACAACTTAGAAAAATTCCACAGTACCGTGACTTTTCTATAGATGGCGCCAGGATCTTCACGATCTTAGCACCCTCTATCGAACGGATGTTTTTAACATTTGATAACAAAGTTACATATAAATTTCAAACCGATATACAAGGGGAACATTGAAAAAATCTAGAATAAGCAGGTTTCTAAAAAAATGACAGCTACTTTTTAATGTTTTGCGAGTTGATTGCCATGTAGTTTATTAACTTTACTTTAGTTTGTTAATTATCTTAATTTAAAGATTTTGTGTACACCAAGTAGTAAATTTGACTAGAGAACATTCTCGGATTATAATTTTTTACGATTTTGAATCGTCATTAACGCCTAAACGATGTGCTTAGAAATGCATTTAGCAAATAAATTCCATCTAAGGCAACAATTTATAATTGGTATAACGAATTCAAAACAGATTGGTTTTTCTTAGTGATGAATTTCGTGAAGGACCAAGAAATACTGTTACAGATGAGAATATTTCCGATGTTTGAGCAATGCTTAAGGGAGATTGACGGACATCATATGAATTTATTCGGACGACATTCGGCATTGGTATGAGTGAAATCCAAAATATTTTACATCAGCAGTTAAACCTGAAAAAACTTCGCATCGTCGCATAAATCACAATTAACAACTGAGTATCTGAATGTCCGGAACGTTAACACCATACAGCTCTGACCTAACACCTTGTGATTTCCTTTTATTTCCAAAAATTAAAGATAAAATGCGTGGAACCACTTTTCCGTCATCAGATATAAAAAAAACTGGTTTTTGAAGTATCCCAGGAAGAATGACATCGTTGTTTTAAAGACTGGTTTCATCGAATTCAAAATGCATGATGCTAAAGGGGAATATTCTGGCAAACAGTAAAATCACTTTTATTATACAAATCCTCGTTTGATTTTCTAAAAATTTTCAGTGTCGCCCATGTATCAAATAGTTATTGCTTCACACGTTTCGAGAAAGAATAACATCACAGTTTATTGCGAATATGGAAAAAAATAAATTTCGAATTTTGATAAAATACTTTTTTTTTGTGAAACAAACCATTCAAAAAATCGAGTAACTGAAAATTACAGTTCTTCTTATGGAATGGTTCAAAAGTGGTTCGCTGCATTTAATTGTGAACATATTAAGAGCACAGATAACGTGGAGCTAGCTGGTCCTTCATTGACTTCTGACTGACTACTGAGGAAATGATTTACAAAATCCATGATATGGACAATACTTTGTCCGAATATTAGAGTATGAAACAGTTATTAGTAAGATAGTTGTTTCGTCAGATGGCTGAAAGTGAAATCACGTAACAATTTCAACCTAATGTTTAAATATGAAGATCAACGCAATCAAAATAAATTTAACTAAGGACGACAGATGTGTCCATCATGGGCGAATGGTCACAGGATCGTATTATGCAAATTTATTGGATCATTTCAATGCTGAATTAAAGAAAAAGCGACCACATTCTGCGAAGAAAAAGTGTTACTTCACCACCATAATGTAGCAGCCCATTCACCACTCAGTTAGTCAAATTATATTTCGAATTGTTCTCATCTTCTATATTTGATTGACCTGCCCCCTTGTGAGGCTCGTCAATATTCATAATTTATTTTGCAGAATTTCCGAGATCCTACTTTTTGGAAGGCGTAAAAAAGTTGGCATATCGTTAGTATAAACGTATATGATTGAAAAGCGAGTATATGTCAAAATAAAAGGTTTTTTGTACAAACAGTAGTTTTTTTTATTTAAAAGTCACGTTACGGTCAAATATTTTATTTTACATTTACTAGAACATGGTAATGATTCACTTGCAATTGGTTCGATACTAATGTGTATGTGTTAATATTGTTGAAATAAGCCAAAATTTAAAACAAATGTAATAAATAATGTTAAGAGATGTGTAATAATTTTATCGTTTCAAACACTTATTGTAAACCACTACAATATTGTTTCGTCATACAATGGCTTCATCAAGTGGATGAAAAACTACATATTTCAAATACAAACTGAGAATACGTATGCTAATTTTATCAAGAATTGAAGGAGTGAGAAGTTAGAATTTTAAATTTAGAAGCTACTTGATCATTTAACACTAAACCTAACTTATTATATCTGTTTATTTCTGAACTTTCAAGTAATCCAAGTGTTTTACTTTTATCATCAATGTGTAAAGTTGTGAAATTTTTATTAAGTCTGTGATTAGATAATAAACAATGATTTGCGAAAGTGAGCCCGTTTTTTATCTTTATAGCTTTTTTCGTGTTCGTTCATCCTAATTTCGAACGTCCTCTCTGTTTGTCCGATGTAAACCGTTTTACAATCTTAAATATTTAGAATACTTAAAATGGCTAGAAAACTTACTCAACTTGAGAAATAAGAATGATAACAAAATTACAAGAAGGTCATACTATTGGAAGAGCCGCTGAGGAATTGTGCATAAATAAATCCTCAGTATTAAATGTAACGAAAATGTGAGGAAATTAAGGAATTTCAAACCGCAAACAAGGAACTGATCATATAAGTATTTGCAACCAGAAATAAGATAACGTTTTAGTGCAAAATTTGCAAAGTGCAAGAAACGCTATTATTCAAACAAATTTTCATAGTTCTCGTCAAACGACTAGTCGAAAGATAAAAGAATGTGAATGAAGCTGCCATGTTGGAGCAAATAAGATTTATTTTTCTGAAGAACAGAAACAGTTCAGATTATTATTCGCTACAAATCATGTAAATTGCGAACTTGGTTTTAGGGCAAATGTTTCCGACGAAAAATAGTGTTCGGTCACCAAATGGCGAAACCGTACATGTTTATAGACCTCAAAATAGGAGATTTGTGGAGCGGTATCTAAATAACAATTACAGACAGGGAAGGTTTTCCGTTAATATGTACACATGGATAAATTATCGCGATATTGGGATGTGTTGGAGAATTCAAGAAACGTTTACATCAATAAATTATATTTATATATTAAAAAATGTAATGCTACCATCCGTCCTACAAATTTGCGCACAGAATAATTTACGTATTTCAGCACGATATCTGCACTGTTCATACTGAAAATGTAGTTAAGCAGTGGTTTTGTCAAGTGCAGACATATATTCCCTAGGTAAAATGGTAAAACCGATGGATACATGTTAGGAATGTAGAAGATTTGTAGGAAAATATAGTGGAGCGGCAGGGCTACATTTTAAACCGCGTTCTCTCGATACTTAGAAGGCTGAATGTAGTTATTAATGCAATTGGTAGCCCAATAAAATATTATGTTTTTACAATACAAAGGTATTTTTAATAATATAAAATAATATTAAAAATCTGGTGTGAAGAACACAAATGCAGGTTGTGTTCTTCACACCAGATTTTTAATAATATTTTATATTATTAAAAATACCTTTGTATTATACAAAACTGGTGGGGTTTACCTACTCATGTATGTTTCAATAATTCTGATATATTATGTTTTTACATTTACGTTTTATTAATCTGTTTTTAAAAAGTATTCTTGCTCAATAAAAATAGTTAACTGACCACTAACAATAGGCAATGAGGTATAATATAGAAGCCACCACCACACCAAAAAAAGTTTAATAATTTTACAATTTGATGATTTTTGGTTGTACCTACTAGATTTATGAGATCATAATTGTACACATATAGAATATTCCGAACGACCTGCCTTCATCTCATTTATGTTTTCTTTATAACTCTAATGCATACAAAAATGCTCAACTCCCATTCAAAGTTGTGGGTTATACATACATCACAGCTATCAAAAGTAAGCCTCTGTTACAAATTTTATTTTTTATAAAATATTTTCGAAAATTCCTCCCAAAATTAAAAATATTAACCCATCCACGTGTGTGTGTGAATATTGGCGAGAAGCATTTAATCGAGTCGCAAGTAATCAATACGAATTTAATCGGAATTGTAACCTTAGGCGAGTAATTAACGTGAACGTTGATTCGTAAAATGAACGACCTCCCTTGCATTAACACCTGATCATCGCAGAATGAGATTGAATCCAATAGTCTAGTCTACCAGTTACATATCTGTATCGACGCACGGCAACCGGCCATCCATCTACTTATTATGGCATCTCTATATATCTAATAACAGTCGGCCGTGTAGTCTCTAACACAGGAGTATAGAAAAATACCGTAGAAATATAATCCAAAAGTTATCGAAAGAAATACAAGAGGAAATGAAGGTAATAAATCAAAAGGGGAAAAGGGGGACTCAGACGTTCACGATTTGTCTAGTGACCGCCTGATATCTGATATTTGCAACAGGACGCCGAACTAATGGATGGACTCGTCAATAAATAGACAAACAAAGAGATATATAAAACTCCTGCAGTAAATATGACGAATCACCTTTGTATGTACACATACGACATACGACATTCCCGTCAACGATATTTAATATCTTTTCATATTTTCTCCTGTTATTGACGATTTTTGACGAATAACGAATTAGTGAAATAGATTCCTGATCACTTTCTATAATTAAATATTATATATTTTTTTATTAATACATAGTACCCAATTGTGTTTCATCTAGCATATTCCTACGAAATTGTTTGAATGAGTGGCCCACTTGCGAACACAATGTTTAAAACTATAATTTTAAAAAACTTTTTAAATAAGCAATCTATCCAAAAACAAACAGCAATATTTATATAAAGACAAACGCATTAACAAAATAAAAATACCTGTCAACAGTAAGGTATTTCCTCTTATAGTGAATAATAATTATTATAATAATATTCTTTATTATCCAACAGAACAAATTGTGGATGATGTTCACTCACACCTATGTGCGGCGGAAGGCGAAAAAAATTAGTGTGTAATACGAAAATTTGAAAGTGTTGTTGACAAGGATTTAGATTTTCTCATACTAAGACAAATTTGTGAAGGTGTGTCGAAAGATGCATTAAGTTGTCATAAGGATTACTTTAAATTTGAAAATATAACATCACTCGATGTGGAACGGTCGTTTTCATCATTGAAAAATATATATAAAGCACGCCGTACTTATTTGACTGAAACAAGTGTGGAAACATATTTAATGATTCAAATATTTAATAGATGCCATCCAGATTGTGATTTCATGGAAGCTTTTTAAAACAGTAAGTGTTTCAGTACATTATATAATATATTTCTTATCATTATTTTATGTGTAAACATTCATGCGTCCGCATCGCCTATGCTCACTCATGAAAGTCACGAACATAAATGATGCGAGTACATAACGTTACTGAACGCTCGCCTTGATACAGCCGCTAGGCCCCTCCACGTTGTTCTCCGCACTGTACTGAAACTTGCCTCTCTTTGCCGACTCTAGTAATAATGATAACATTATCATATATAAGTGAGCCGTATTACAATCCAATTCTTACATTAGGATAATAGAGAGATTTTAATGTTAACGCATTACGAAATTGCCTGAAAGATCTTATAATGAAAATCAAACATTTAATAGTTTTAGCACACATATTATGAATATGATTATTAAATCGCAATGATGAATAAAATAAAACGCTTAAATCAATAACTTCATCCATTATGGGAATTGAGGCATGAATATAGAACTGGACTTGTAACAGGGACATATGAGACAATTGCACATTTATCAGCGGTTAAGGCAAGTCCATTATGTTTACATCACTGATGAACTAGTTGAATCAACGGACTACCAGTTTTCAGGCATTTGAATTTAAAATCATCTTATTACTAGAAAAAAAGACGCTATATTACTTCTTAGTTACTATTATTATTGTACGCGACACAATACAAATTTAAAGCGTTATTTAAAGCTTTAATACACTTTAAAATTCAAATTAATTTATAATATATAATTCTTTGAATTTTCTAAAGAAAACATAAAAATTAGTAATTTTTATTTACACATAACAAAGCTTAATACTAATGAACAGTGAAGGTTAAATCATAATACACCCAGCATTCAGTGGCGGTCTTTGATGACGTACGATGTAAGCTGCTGCATGGATGAGACTGCTTCGAACAATGTCGGTTGCAGCTACTTGCTTCTCCGTATATGTGAAAGCTTAAACGAAGCTGTCGCATCCGTGCAGCAGCTTACATCGTACGTCATCAAGAACCGCCACTGCTAGCATTTTACAACTTTATTGATTTCCAAGACTTACTACTATTATTCAAATTTTGCTGTTTGCAATAGAAACAGATCCTATCAAACACTTTTGTACTGCTACATCGCTCCTTTTTCGCGTTTCTAGAAGTTTACTGAACATCTATTTAAAGGATCTAAACACGGAATTGTCAGCATGATAAGCAAATGTACAGATCTTTAAATAAAATAAGATATATATTTATATAACAGCAACATATATATTATGATGGTAAATTGCAGATCGTTACATTATTAGGTTATAGTATATACTTCTTAAATTTTTATATCACTTCTGTTGTTAATTGAATTTTTTTTCTGTTTAATATTAATCATTTCTTTAATTTCCCTTTTCATTGTGTGTTGTTCTTTATCGATTATCTGTGTGTTTTCAAAATCGAAATGGTGATCTCGTTGTAGTTTGTGTGTAAATAAAGCAGTTTTGTCTGTTTTAGAGTATTTGTGGGCTTGTATTCTTTTGTATAAATATTGCTTTATTTACACATAAACTACAACGCGATCACCATTTCGATTTTGAAAACACACAGGCAACATCGTTTCGGTGATATGGAAACTAACAGAGTAAACTAGACAATTTCCCAGAAATATAATAGATGCGACACTCTTTTTAAGTCATTATTTGCTACCAATTCAAAGACTCCTTTGAAATTGTTACGTTCAATAGAAGTAGCCAGTATCTAATGTCAAACCATCAGCTGTTGTTGACTTGTAATATAACATCAAAACAAAATCTCTAATACAGAGACTATAATGAAATATTGCTATACAAATCTTTCGTTTATTATTTAACATTTTAAATGTGCAATAATAAGTTCTCAAGCTCAACAAAAAGAAAATTTTGGACGTAATAAACAATAAGAATATTAAAATAAATATAAGTAAAGTATACATAAAGCTCATTCCGCGCATTCAACAAAGTATATAGTTACTAAAATGGATTTTACCAGGTAAGTTTTTACACCCATCACAGCAGGACATCTTTTCATTGGCAAATAAACATCTTTCCTTAACGCCTACGCAAATTTATTCTTTACGATATATAAAATTAATTTTTGTTTCAACATACTTCATGTACGAGTATATTACCATATTATTTAAGCTTCAAGCGAATGAATATTTCATTCTATAATTTTAATTGAATGAAAGACAATTGACGATTTACCTAAAAATAGATAATTGTCAACTGTAATATTTAACGCTCAAAAATTATATATTCCGGGGAAAGGGCTATGAATCCACTACATTAAAAATTATTTTATATATCGGATACTAGTAATAATATATGATCCCTTTATTTACTTTGTCTTTGGCTACAGATATTATACAATAGAAACGGTATTGTATTTCTTTTATCCTATTTTGATTTTTGCCATAATACATGTGTATGGTGTAGGATTACATTTTTTGTGCGTAGATGGTACCTACCAAAGCGAGATGCATAGGAATACGATCTAATATCACTTTAAATTTAAGAGTTATTTTCGCTCGTCACTGTTAAGCAAGGGTTGATTACACTAGTTCTATACATCTGTTGTGTTCCCTGTATGCCAGATTACGTAAGTATTTTCGTAAGGGCTACAGTATAGCAACCCTTTTGATTTACTTTATAGATGGCACAGGAGTACAAAACGAATTCCTGCTTTTTTGAAGTGATTTTGCCTTATACGAAATCATACACTAAATGTTAAATATCCAAAAATATAAAACGTATGTCTTAAATTATTTAATGTTCATACAATAGATATCCAGCCTTGTTTACTCATCTTGCATTTGCAATATTTTCGCAAAGATACATAAAATGCGTTAGAAAAATTACTTATCACAACTATATTATCGAAATTACAATTTCTTATTCTAATGTTGGCGCATTTTAATCATTTAATATTCATATTTTATTAGAAATGTTCAAGTTTTACACATATAAAAACAGAAAACTTTAATATCCACTATAATATAAAGCAATATATATAATCAACATTCCAATACTTATTTCGAAATTACCATGTAAACTTTAAAAATTTGAATGTCCGTCTAAAAACATATTCTATAACTTACTCGAAATATACAGACGCTTACTAAATACGCAGCAAAAATTCAGGGCGTTATTCCTTGGACTATTGTATTATTGCATGATTTTCGGAAAGATACTTTGTTTCGAAAATATAGGGCGATAAAGGCTTTTCGAAAAAAAAACAATACTTACTATTTACTTACTTACAATTACTTACTATTATATGTAAATATTCTTAATACAAAAAACTTCTGAGCATGGCTACCACCAGCTTGGATGCATGCGTTTAGTCTTCTCTTCATTGACTGCTGCACTCTTTCAAGAATACCTAGGTTGCTTCTTATAACATTACACCCATCAATTACCCGATTTCTCAAATCTTTTTCATTATTCACTGAAATAGTGTACACTAATGTTTTTAAGCTTTTAGATCTGGGGATTGAACAGGCTATAAATTAGATCCATCTCGATCAATCCGGCGATCTTCATATGTTGCGTTTAAAAACTCATGAACAACTACACCAGAATGTGCTGGTGTACCATCGTGTCTAAGCCACAGCACATTTTTCGTTGCCAATGTGAAACCCAGGTAGTCTAGAAACCCAGGTAGTGATTCTTCCTAAAAATTTCGATACTCGATCGATAAGTCGTCCTGGTAGAAGTACTAGTTCAATTAGCCAGTCACCCATAATTCCAATCCAAATTTTTAATGAATCTTGATGTTGAAAGCGATCAGGTACCGCATGTGAAAATAACCAACGCCAGTACCTGAGGAATTTGAATTAATGTAAGCAGAAATCATTGATAAAATCAAATACGTGAGAAAAATCAACAGGAATCGCTGCCTAAACGCGCTGCATACAAGCAGTGCTGCTTCAAAATTTTTTCAGTATTATTTACATTCAAAGCATTTGCTATTTTTCTGACAGAAACATCTGTATGTTTCTCTAGCCTGTTGAATACATTTTCTTTCAATTCTACCGTTGTTTCTGTATTTCGACTTCCTGATGCTCCATCACTTGTAAATGTACCCAGCTTACGTCTGCAAATCACATACGTAGACGTAAGGAACTATAAATACCTTAGAGGATACAGTGAATTTTTAACACAACCAAATGTGAATGAATAATGCACAGGTACAAAATTATCACTTAATGTATAAAAATTCTGTTATTAAGAAAGCATATGGTATCTTATGATTAAAATATAAACAATAACGTATTGGAACCTAAGCAACCTATGAAAGACTTAGGAGTACTATTTGATAGTTAATTTTAGCTTCGGAGTATTTGAAAATCGGCTTCTAGAACTCTTGGCTTTGTTATGGGTAATTCCAAGCTTTTGACTATTCTGGATTAAGTGCATTACTGCTTTACAGTAAACTGGAATACACTTCGATAATATGGCATCCACTATATGTCTCTCACCAATTTTAATTAAAGTGAGTTCAGAGGAAATTCTTAAAATACCTGTTGTATAGAAGAGACGGTTCGTATCGATAAAGAAGCACCAGTCATATCGATCTACTATAAGAACCCAAATTATATTCGCATCTTTGTTACAAACACGCAGAGAGACTGCTTTTACTACATTCTCGTATAAACTTTTTCACAACCAAGTGGATTGTATATGGTTTTTATCGACTGTTGGTTTCTGTATTCCAAAGATTGCCGCAAGACATCTCGACACATTTTACACGACTCATCATTGCTCAAGAATAATGCTGAGGAGCCCCATATTTCAGATATATAGATATCAGTTAGTATTAGGTTATCGATATTTCTAATAGGGTCGACTTCTTCTAATAATTTAAGACCGGCATTCTCGGTCAACTCACGGAGGCATGGACCAGCGATAGATTCGGAAGACTCATTTTACCAGCGCCTCGTGTGCTATGTGTATGTAGTACATGACTACGTGAGCAGCTATCATAGTGTGTTGTAGACAGCTATCATAGTATATTGGAATGCCTAAGAAAATCATAAACCTAATAAAGGAAGGATATAATGGATACAAATGCAAAACATTACACGAGGGGAAAGTGTCGGATAAATTTCAGTTGAGGACAGGGGTTAAACATGGTTGTATTTTCTCACCATTGCTATTTTTAAAAGTGTTGCATGAAATTATGAACAGACTGATTGGAAAAGGAAACAGTGTATAAAATGGAATCTAACGAAATATCTAGAAGACCTGGATTTCGCTGACGACATTTGATTTCTCTCGCATATGCAGGAGAATATCGTTGTCTTAGTAAAAGAATCTAGTAAAGTAGGTTTAAAGATTAACAAAACGAAAATGATAAGCATTAATACCCAAAATAGAAAAGACATACAACTGATGGCAGAAAAAAATAGAGCGACTAGATCAATTTTTATACCTGAGGAGTGTGATGGCCGAATACTACGGTGTAACGAAAGGCATCAATTTAAGGATATCGAAAGCTCGTGGTGCGTTTATAGGGATGATAAATTTTAGGAAATCGGGTAACATTACTGACGGGACCAAAATTAAAGTTCTTAATGCCACAGTAAAACCCATATTATTGTAAAGTTCTGAGTCATGGGCACTAACTAATGCAAACAAGCAAAAACTGCTAAGCTTTGTAAATAGATGTATCCGGAATTTATCTGAAAATATGGTGGCCCGTCCAAATCAGAAATGAAGAATTATAGGATCGTATAGGAGAACAAGGTTCGACACCTTCCTCTCCTGTAGAAGAAGGGGTCGAACCTTTTTCTCCTGTACGATTAAAAAGAGAAAGTTTGGATGGCTTGGTCATACTTTAAGAAAACCGAGAACGAAAATTTGTAGAAAAGCATTAGAATGGCATCCCCAAGAAAGGAGGAAAGCAGGATGCCCAAAGATAACATGGAGAAAAACATTATAAGAAGAAACTAATATGTCAGTGGCAAGATTGGGATATAGCCGGAAATAGACAAGAATGGAGACAAACGATTCCTTCCCTGTGTCCCAAAGGGGACTAATGGGTCTTACTACACTACTACTACTACTACTACTATCATAGTGTAAAGTTGTTTATAGACGTGTTTACGAATACGCATAGGTGTAATTCAAACTGAAAGCATTTTTTCTAAATAACGCGCACTTTTATTTCAGTAAACCCGATGCACAAGCGCCGCTGTTCCCAAGAAAACAAAAATATTTTATCAAATTTTCTTTAAAAATTTTGAAAGTAATTAGCACCCCTGCTAAATAAAAAATAATTAAAAGAATAAACAATATTGATCCAAACCAGCATTAAATAGTTCCATAAATGCTGATTTAAAGTCACTCCTACAAGGAATATTTTGTCGTCGTTAGTTAACATATTATTTTGCAAGCAACTGATAACTTATTATTGTTGGACTTTTATTAGTGGATTACATTTTCTGCTCGGAAACGAAATGTAAATTAGACGCGTTTTATGTTGAAATCGTCAATAGATTTTTTTTCTCCTTGCCTTTAATAAATTCGTTTAATTTAAAACTTTTACGATTCATCCCGATAAAACTCATGAAATAAAAATCGCAATTAACTATAATTAAATCGATTTTTATACCAATTAAAAAGTAAAAATTTAGTGATGTGTATAAGGTCAGGTCGAATGACCGTGCGAATAGTTTTATGCCTGCGTTGCACTCGCTTATAAGAGTCGCAACATCGAATGGTCGGCAATAAAAACCGGCAGTAAAAAAGAATTAAGGGCAATACTTCGGGGCCAACATAAACGTGGCCGCAGTTGTTAAAACAGTTTATAGTTTTATCACTTCCATCCAGTGTTGTTGAAACTATGAATTGTAGTCCCTTCTCAGTGATTGTTTTCAATTTCCGTCTGGAGCAAACACTGTATTATTTCGAGATTTACTTTCTATTATAAATCTCATTTAATTGATTTTTCTTTTTATAATTTTCATTTAAGACAATCGCCTTCAAAGTTTCGTTTTTCTGGCATATACACATACATTCATCTAAATTGTAGTTAATTAATATAATAGTAATGACAAATACTACGCACTACAGTTTATATAAGAAACTTATATTAGTTTAGAAACCAGAACTGTTATAAATTTGTTTATTTTACAAAAATAAAAAATTAAATACTGAATAAACTTATATTTAGTGTGCAATAATATAAAATTAATTAATTAAGTAACGTTTAAAACTATTTTATATATATATATATATATATATATATATATATATATATATACATATATATAAATATATATATATATATATACAAGCTGTCCCGTATCGTTATGTTCAAATTTTAGGAATGTAAAAAACTTGTATATCCATTTTTATTTGTTTAAAAGTTACAGATCAATGAATGAGATTGTCAGATCATGAAAAAAATGTAATCCTAAAGTCAATACCAACTGATTTTATTTAAAAAAATATACACGATTCAATAACAGGCCTGTTGTTGTTAACGTCGCATAATAAAATGTTATCCTAAAATAAATAAACACGTGTCGTAGTGCATACAGTAATTTCTTGGAGATCTACAAAAAAGAGTACTAGAAATTGATTTATGATAAAGAAGGTTCTTACTTATTTCGTAAGTGCTGAACCATGAATATCATATAATAAACAAATGTTCAGCTGACTGTTAACGTTGCATTCTTTAATAAATGATTACATTACGTTTCAGTTCTTACAACAGCTTATTAGTGAGTGGACACGTTTTCTTTATTCAAAATGCTTTACCGATTTTCTTCTCAAGAGTATGCGGACGTGCATTTTGTGTATGACTACTGCAACGGCAGTGCACGTCAAGCAGTTATTGAATACCGACATCGGTTTCCCGATAGGCGCATTCCTCATTACAGAACGTTTCTGGAAGTACACAGACAATTTCGGGAATGCGACCTGCGGGATTATCTTTTCGACGGATGAGTAAATTTGCCAGCAGACTTAGAGGAAGAAGCAGTAGCTATTGTTACAAGGGATCCAACTCTCAGTGTATGTCGAATCGCTAGACAACTAGGAGTGCCACGAACGACAGTTTGACGAATTTTAAAACGTGAGGGCTTATATCCATATAACTAGCCCAGTGAACACAGTTTGCTTGGGGCAGACCACTATGCTCGTCTAGTTTATTCTACCTGGATATTAAGACAGTCGCGGCTTCATTTTAATTTCTGCAGAACAGTCCTCTGGACAGATGAATCTACGTTCACGAGAAGTGGTGTTACAAATCTGAGAAACCTGCACATGTGGTCATCAGAAAATGCCAAAGCTATACACCCATCTAAATTTCAACATGAATTTTCTATTAACGTTTGGGCGGCACTAATCGATGACTTATTGATTGGTCCTGTCGTTATTCCTGGAAGGTTAAATGCGGACAATTACCTTCAATTTTTTATTGACGAACTACCAGGTCTTTTAGAGGTTGTCCCACTGAATGTTCGACGAGACATGTGTTTTCACCATGGAGGGAAGCATGAAGCGCTTTATGTGTAAATTGTTGAGATAACAAGCGAATATTACGAAATCGCATTCATCAATAGAAACCCAGCAAAAGCTTAAGAAATTAAGAGGGGATATTATTATTGAGTCCCTTTATTCTACTGATATCTGAGTAGAATAAAAATAATAATATTTGGGCGACGCAGCTCTTCTGGAGATGCAGAAGAGCTTTTAGCAAGACCTGGGGACTAAAACCAAATGTGGTATACTGGCTGTACACAGCAGTAGTAAGACCAACGATTACCTATGGAGCAGTTATCTGGTGGAGGAGGATGGAGCAGACAACGTCGGTGGGGCTCCTCTCTTCAGCAACAGGCTCTGTTAGGAATCACGGGAGCTATGAACAGCACGGAAACCGCCTTCATGGAAGGCCTCCGCTGGAACTATTTATAAAGGCGGAGGCAATGGCTGCGATCCTGAGGCTAAAGGCCAATGATATATGGTGTCCTAATAAGGTTGTAGGGGGCCATACAGATATCATAGGAACTATGCAAAAGCCTATATTTCAAATGCCGGTGGACAGTATGGCACCTGAGATTATGTTTACAGCTAAGCTGAACATATTTATACCGACCAGGGAACAGGCAAAAAGTCGCTCGAGCGATTGTGGTGCAGACACCTGGTACACTGATGGATCACAGTCTAGTCAGGGTGCAGGTGCAGGCATATGCAGAATGTACCCTAGAAGGAAGATATCGATATATCTGGAGACGGTTTTCCAGGCCCAATTATTTGCAGTCACAGCCTGCGCCAAGGAAATTCGGAAAGCCGGTTACGCAAACAAAAATATCAACATAATTATTGATAGTCAGGCAGCTATTAAAGCCATTATGAATCCATCTACCAGGTCTAAGCTAGTGAAATATTGCCAGCCCTGGTGTAGGAGATGTGAAAAACAGGAGGAAACTAGCATTCATGTTATATGCACGTGTGAGGAACTGAAGGAACTCAGGCAGAAATATTTCGGGAGAGATCTATTGGATCCTACGAGTGTACTCAAACTTTCCCTGAGGAGGATAGTGGCTTTTATCGAGGACACAAAACTAACAGAGTGGAGCTGGGAGATCTATTGGGGATAGTACAAAGAGCAGGGTGCTCAAGTGCCTGGACGTGCTGGCGTCCAACCCAAAACAGAAGAAGAAGAAGAATATTCCAGTTTAATTTACTAAGCTTTCGTTGGGTTTTTATTGATGAATGCGATTTCGTAATTTTGTGATAAAATTTGGTGCTGCTGGTTTAGCTGATCAAATTCAGAAAAAAAAGCAGTATGAAACGTGTGTTCATTTGAAAAGTCAATCTAGGATACTTTGAAATTTTGATAGAATAAGACGCATATATATTAGTATGTGTTTGTTGTTCCGTAAACGTAAATCCAAATGACATTTGATAATGTCAATCATATTTGTTATTTATTTGTATGTATGAAACTGTCAAAATATACGACTTCGTAGGTTAAGTAGTAAATTTTAATTTACGACATACTTCAAAATGTTCTCAGTAAATCACATGCTACTAGATTGACTTTTCAAATGAACACCCGTTACTTGAATTGATAATTTCACTAAGAGAAGAAAAAACTCCCTTACAAATCCGTCGCACTGACAACAATACCTTTCTAGAATATAATTTGTCTTTCAAGTTCTTTGATATTTGGACATTCAAGCCAATAATGTCGAGACTTAGACTTTAGACGAGTTTTTCTGTTGAAATCAGCAAACTCCTCTGAAATATCAATTAAATCATATAATTTCGTCTAAACTTCGGAGTTGCGTTATTTTAACAAATTTCCTTAATATTTTAGGGCAATTGAAACAGTTGATTGAACCTCTCTAAAATTCGTACAGCATAGCGTAATGAAAATACAAAAAGTCCACGCTGATTATTGAAGAGCACATTTGTATTCAGAAGAGAATTAAAATAGACTAATTCTGCCTGTCCTAAGTTTCAGTGTTTTTAATATGGTTAAACTCTGAGACATTTTATATTTTTGAAAAGCGATTATAGGTACGTAATATTTCTTCTTGCTGAAGTTAATAGAAAAGCTATTGAAACGCGCATATGAGATGAGATTATATTTTGGTAAATACATTTTAATATTCTTTCATATTTTGCATGCTGTCAGCCAAATGTAACTATTGTTGCTATTGAAAGTTTCGGAAAAGATATGTAAAACTACTGCAGTCTGCTTCACAGATGTTTCACATATTGATGTCATATATTATTATTTTCAAAAAACCAAACATCTTTTTAGAGTTGAACTTTGCTTCACAAAGTTACTTGATTCTTTACGTGAATTTTTAAATATTTGTTAAAATAATTTATTAATAATTAATCAGAAAATGATCAAATACATGGGAGAACTTTTTAAAACGTTAAATCGTGTTATTCTAATGTTGGAATAACATAATAGTATTATAGTATATATACGTATTATGAATTATTGCTGTGTACGTACGGATCACAATCAAAATTAAAAGTCATGTCGTATTCGTATATCACGTCAAGGATCAATTTTTCAATTTTAAATTCACATTCACCAGAAAAATAAAAAACTCCAATAACCCAACCCTTACGTTCAGGCAATAAAACACACCATATAAAAACGTGTCCCGTTACAAGATGTCACTTGGGGATAAAAGTGGAAAGTCATGAAATACAATGAACTAAAATCCGAAGCACGTGACCCTTTCAATTTTACCAATTTTTTCGGGGTGTATCGTACAAAGAATCCCACCGATTTTAGTTACACTTTCTCCTGTGTATTGAACTGAGATGTTAGATATCAAATCCATATTATCATCCTGCCGCTATTGCTCTTCCATGAGCCATTTAACATCATTTTTGTGTGAATAAATGGATGTATATATAGATGAAATCAGTACGTCGAATCATCGATTCTAAAAAAAAACTAAATAGAAAAAGGCAATAAAGATTCATGCCGAACTTTACCAGATGTTACGGTCAGATTAGGTAAAGGAATGTATACATTGTACTGCAGCCCCTAATGCATAAAAATGATTTACTCCGCATATGTACATTAACAACAATCTCATGCTTAACGCATTAACTAACTATATAACTAATAAAAGTATGATTATCAATTAAGGTTGTACTAAATTGAATTGCAGTAAATAATAAGAAAATTAATTTTTATATTTTTTCCATGTACGATGTTGTATGCAGGTGCTCTCAATTTGAATGTAGAAACTATTTGATAAAATTGTATAGCAAAAAATTTTCTTCGCATATATTTACACAATTCCTTCAGCTTATTCAACGCGGCCTTTCAGAGAAAACTCTAAAAGTATAAAATATTATCCACGTAGGCTTCTTTCATTTTACAAAAAGACAATTTTCACAATTTATTAATTTGTGTTTGATGGAAAGCTCGAAAGTTGTAATATTGCTGTTGCGCCTCCAAAATTCATGATTAACGAAATGAAAGAGCAAAGATATGTGATCAAATTTTGAATTTGGGTAGAAAAATTCGCAACTAAAACTCCATGATTGATATGGCTTTTGGAGTAGAGTTTATCGTAAGATCTGCTTATTTTCGACGGCGAGAGTTTAAAGATGGTCGAAGAAACTGGAAGTTGCAGACTAATTTATCAAAGCTAGAGTAGTACCAGATCCACGTTAACTACCTTACAATCCAACATTCTTCACATATCTGACAGAATTTCAGTAAAAATGTCAAATTACTACCGCACCCTTCGTGTAGTCCTGATATAGCTTTATGCGACTTCTATCAGTACTCTCAAGAATCCCATAACAGCTAACGCCAATTACAAAGGGGATATGGAAGACACTCAATAGAATAAGAACGTCCCATGGCATCTATAGTCATTCATTCTATATATAAACAGGAACTGACTAAGCCATGCAGATAACCTCGCCAGACTATTCACCATATTACACCAGACTATTCACCAGATTACAGAGTGTGGAAGTGAGATAAGTGACTTCTGTGAAGCTCCTGAGTCTGTGTTGGATTAGATCAATTGACTTTGATTTTTAAATTTAACTCCATGTAAGCCATAGGCTAATTAAATAATAGATGAGTTACGGAGAATCTATAAGCATAATAGTTTAAGTCATAAATAAATAAATTTAAATCTTAAATAATATTGGTATTACCAGTCCTAATATTTATTTAAACAAGTAAATTCCTGCTGCGTAAATCCTTCTTTGTATCTATGTTTTACATAACTGAAATAAAAGAATAGGTCAAAGTGGGGAAATCCCGCCAGTTAGGGTACTACCGGCCGTGCATTGCGCCTTCTTATAGATGTCGTAGTAAATTTTGTGTGCGTTGTTGTTTGCCTAATGTGTTTGTGAAGGAGCCATACTTCATTCTGTCATCATACGGTGCAATGGAAACGCGTGATACATCGAAATCTAATTTTGCAAGTGTTTTTATAAGAAAATTACAATTTCAAAGGTATGTATAATTGATTCTGTTTAGCTTATATTATATATATTTGCCATAGGTGTGTTTTAAGAGGTTTCCTTTTATACCCCATTATGTATTTTGGCTTTAATCCTAAGCATAAATCGGAAATGGTGATCGACCATACATATATGCTCATATGTACGTTAGAAAGACACAGAGATCTTCTTGGACACCGAAACAGTTACAAGCACCTTTGAATGCCGTCGCCAATGCGTTATCATAGAGATAAGCTCCTATAAAATTCAATATTCTCAAAACAACTATCCAGAAAAGAAGAAAAACTAAAAATGTTTCTGGAACTTGAATTGGGCGGAAACCAGTTCTTTCAAACGCAGCTGAAACAGAACTTGTAGATCAAGTCTTTTTTTTGGTCTGCCATCAAAAGAAGTTAAAAATGCGCTTTCACTTATGCAAAAAGAAATAATATATAAACTCCCTTCAGCTCGGAAAAAGAAGAGGCCCGTAATGACTGGGCAGCAGGTTTTATGTCCCGCCATAATATTGTATTGAGAAAACCTGACGCAACAAGTCTTAACAGAATTACGGCATTCACTCAAGAGGAGGTGTCTAGATTCTGGGAAAATCTCAGGCGCCTTATGGAAACGAATTAATTTCTACCCTATCGCATTTTTAACTGCGATGAGTCCATGTGTTGAACGAATAAGAAAAATGGACAAAAAAGAGTTAGGTTTGTGACAAGCTGGGAAAAGGGAAAAACAACGACGGTAATGTGTTCTTTCAGTATGTTCAGGATTTATGTACCAGTTACGTTCATATTTGCCCGGAAAAGAATGTCGGCACATTTAAAACAGGCTACCAGGTGCAATCTATGTATGCTCGTATAATGGCTGGATCATTGAGGAACTATTTCTAGTCTGGCTAGAACATTTCCACATACATTCCATCGTACAAGGAAAACCCAGTACTTTTACTTCTGGACAACCATATCACCCACTGTACCCTTCAAGCTTACAAGTTCTGCAAAAATAATGGCATTATCGTCCTAACTATTTTGCCGCACACCTCCCATTTTTTTATTCATTGAAAGCTGCTTATAATAGTGTGTGTGAAAAATTCCTGAAAAGTCGTCCAGGAGAGAAAATAATTCCAAACGAAATAGCCGAATTATTCAACAAAGCTTTCAGCAGAACGGCTATACCTGAAAAAGCTATTAAAGGTTTTAGCGATACCGATATATTCCTCTTAAATCCTGATATTTTTACCGAAGAAGATTTTGCTCCGGAAGAAAAGCTACAAAAATCGCACTACATCATTGAAGAGAATAAAACGTAAGAAAGAAAGTAGGAAAAACAAAAATACTCCCGAAAAGGCCACCACCTCACTGAAAATTCTTTCCTTCACAGAAAATGATTCCAATACCATCTTGTTCTACTAACACAAACGATAGACCTAAAAGCAAATCTACAAAGCAGCATTTTATTATATTCACTTCCACGCAATTAAAATATATTTTAGAAGAAAAAAAAAACAGGAACACTAAAAATGCTGAAGACAGTTGGGAAAGTAAAAAAAAAGTGTTTGAGACACAAGACCTTAAAATTGAAGTAAGAGAGAAATTCAAACGCCCAAAGGTATTAGTTTACTGTCAGGAAATGGTGGAAAATGAATCATTTGAAGGAGATGACATGAAGACAGAAGTCACTAAAGATATTTGTATTATTTGTGGAAAATTCGGTAGGAACCGCGAAATATGGTTAAGATGCGTAATATGTGGCCTATGGGCACATAACGCACAAAAAAAGAAAAGAAATTTATATGTGATTTGTTTGTAGGTAAGTCGTGACCGGGATTTCTCGAGGCAACCGGTTTTACCCCACTCATTCGGGAAATTCCGACCAAGGCAACAATTTCTTTTTTTATGTTTCTTTCAACAGGACTATTTTTTTGCATTATTTTAAGATTAAATGTTATTTACACTATGTACTTTCGTTTGCGCTCTTTTTCAAATTAAAATTATATTTTATTATGATTTTATAGACAAACAAGCTAAGGTGAAGAGCATTCCCCCTCTTTGCCCTAAAAGCTTCTTTGTTTATTATCAAGCTTACTTGTATTATTAAATTAAAATATAGTAATTGAATGACATACAATAAGTACAAATATAAAATGCGAAATGGGAAAACGAAATATAAACTTACATAAAAATAAGTAAAGGTTATCTACAAGGGACTATCGTAAAAATACCTAATCCGTATCACTTTTGAACAGTATTACATTCAATCTTCGTTGTGTACATATTTAACGAGGCGAATATTTTAGAGCATCCGATATTTTTCGGGGTAGCTGAAAAACTTCTTTAATTAAAACAGAAAATTCCTTTATTTTCGCTCCGTGAAAAAATAATGCTTACAGAATCTAATGTTACGTTTATACCGTATATTTTCAAAAATTGAGGAATATGGTCGTATTTTTTTAATCAGGAAAATCACGATTCCGATTCCGGTTTGATTAAAATATGTAACTTTTATTTTAAAAGATAAATTTCTCTTTTCATTTGACATGGTATAGATATTTAAGCGAGGGCAGTGCGAGTAAAAAGGGAAGCGTAATTACTTTTCTTGTTTGTTCTAGAATTTATTTCATTATCAATTTAGATTGCCGGTATAGAAAAACGAGCAAAAGAAATATCGAGGAAAAAGAAGAACACGAAACGTCTTTGAAACCGAACGCTTATTCGAATGGTTGTTACCAAGAATTATTTAATTTTACGCCCAAGAGAACACATTTGCCTTTCTGGTGAGTCAAGTCGAGTGTTACTAACTTAAAGGAAAATAAGAGGATGCTTTACAGATGATGCTGTTGCAGTGCCGCAAGGCTATCCGACTTGCTTTTCCGTGAGTTACTCTACGAAGAAAATTTTGCAAATGTGTACAAATAAGCTTTAGTAATAAAGTACAACGAATAAACATTTATTTATTATTCTTAAAAATGAAGATAATCTAAGAAAAAATGTGTAAAGAAATTAAATATAAGAAGTAATTATTATGTTTCGATTATTAATAATAATAATCATGTTACAGGTAAGCAAATAACGTAATATAGATATAATAAACAAAATGAGAAACTGAACAAGTTACATTTTTCATTCATGCCATTAGATAACAATTGTCTTGTTAAAAAGTTTAAACGAACAGGATTCAACATTTGTGCGCCGTCGAAATTCTCGTTGAGCAGAGAACATTGCTGCTGTAAGCCAGAGTGTTGCATTAGTCTTCTATCCGAATCCCCATTTCTGCAGTTTTTCGTTTCCAATTATCTAGCGCTTGTTGAATATATACTCTAAACAAGGTAGGTAAAAGGCTACATCCCTGCCTAAATCCTTTTGTCGCAGGGAAAAGATGTGAAATACTGTTTCCCAATTTAACTGCACTCATTGTATTTCCATAAATATTCCAAATGGCCTGGATATAGGTCTTATTGAGGCCAATCTTGGTCAATGCTTCAAAAAGCTTTTTCAGGCATACTATTAAACCATTAACTTATAGTTTATAAAAAATAAATAATTTCTACTTGAACATACGTTTGCTAACGCTTAAAAGTGTCATAAATAACATTTTCTTGAAGTCTAGATTTCTTGATTTGAAGAAGATTATGGCCAAGTTAGCATTGCGGTTGTCAGTAGTGTCTGTGAAGTCATTATGGTGTGACACAGTAGTCAACAGTGAGTAGAAATGATGAAAATTTTTCATCAAAATGCGTGTTCTGTTCGGCAAACATTTCGTGCATTGCGAGAAATTTATAGGCATCGTAATCAGCCAACTGAACGTTCTATTTATTGTCTTGTTAAAAAATTTGAGCGAACAGGCTCAGTAGTAAACGAGTCAACATCTGTGCGCCGTCGAAATTCCCGTTCAGCGGAGAACATCGCTGCTGTAAGCCAGAGTGTTAGAGAAGATCCCAACGTCTCTATATCATGTCGTTCTCAACAACTCGGCCTTTCTCAGATAACTACGTGGAGAATTTTGCATCTTTATCTTAATCTAAAAGCTTATTAAATTCAGATTAGTCAAGCGCTCAAACCTGCTGATCATCGTAGGCATCGAACTTTCGTGGTTTGGATTCTAAAGCACTTGGAAGTCGATCCCAGTTTTGGTTCAAAAATCATGTTTTCGGATGAAACACATTTCTGGCCTAGTGAATACCTGAACAAACAGAATTGTAGGATTTGGGCTGATGAAAATCCTCAAGTGATTCACGAACTGCTTCTCCATTACGAAAAAGTCACTGTTTGGTGATGTTTCTGAGATCATGGAGTAATTAGCTCTTATTTTTTTTTGAAGACCAACATGGAAATTACGTTACTGTTAACACCGAGCGCTATAGGATTATGTTAACAGAATATTTGTGTCCGCAGCTGTTAAATATTAACTTGAACAATGTTTTTATCAACAAGATGGTACCACATGTCACACATCTCACGGGACCATCGAATTGTTGCAAGAATATTTTCCTGAGCGGGTCATTTCTAGAAATGGAAATGTAAACTGGCCACCAAAGTTATGTGATCTGTCACACTTAGACTTTTGTCTATGGGGCTATCTCAAGTCTCAGGTCTATGAGAATAAGCTACGTACAATTCGATACTTTAAGGAGAACATCAAACGTAAAATTCAAGAATTAACACCTGATATGTATGAAAAAGTAATCAAAAATAGGGTCGCAAGAATCCATTTCTGCCGACAAAGCAGAAATAATATTATATTCAAAACATAATGTCACTGAATAGCTCTTCAGAAATAACATTAAAATTAATGAACTATTATTGTAATCTTTATTGTGTCCCATGTTAAAGTTCTGACGCTCTTATTGGTAAACCCTTTATATCCAAACCTAACAGTTCTGCTTTTATATAAATCACTATTAGTAAGTAAAAAGCATTATTTTCTGACATACTATCTTATGCAACTTCTCATACAGAAATCACAATTTTAAATGATTACATTGATTACAGTAGGTAACGAATTTTCGATTTTGTTTTCTTTTTATTAAATGTAATTTTGCTTTGTTTTATTGATCTAGCAATAACATTACAACCAAATTTCTTCAAACACATCAGGTTTAGCTTAAAAATAATTCAATAATAAATATTATAGGGGTAACTCTATACTATCGAACAACAGCACGCAATTCACAGTCCACGGGATTTTCAATTGCAGCAACCTCTTTAAGCGAGCAACATAGCACGAAAAAATGTCCAAACTATTCTTTCACTAGCACTGCCAGGCTCACACTCAACCAAACTACGCCGCAGCGCTGAGATCGCGTCGATCTCTCTACTCCTCTGCTCACTAGGTGGAAACGGAACATACTTTAAGAATCGCCTTCGTATTAACTATTTATGAAATCTCAGTATTAAGTTAATCTAATGTTGTATATACATAATAATAATTTGGTTCATTTACGGCTATGGGTTTATTAACAAAATAACTTGTTTAAATCGTGTTTGTAGACGCCCTGATTTTGACTGTCTGAATTTAGAAAACCCTATATAAAATTTGGATATAACATAGAGTAGTTAAATGGACATAATTATCTTTTATAAACAAACCCTGCAGAATATTAGTTTAAACAAAAGCTATTTATATCGATCCTATTAACTATCCTTATAAGATTACTCAAAGTTCAAGAATCATTCAGGAAAACATAACAAATAATTCATTTCCTTATAACTGTTAAAAGTGTAGACAAATAAAATGAAATGGCACTTAAGTTTGAATTAGCTGCAACAAGTACGTACGAATGAAAAATTTATCACGTTTTGTCCATTTAATCATCTATATTAATTTTGCAAATAGGTTGCAGGAACTTGACATTTGATTGTGTACGGATATCTTGTTAACCATCGCAGAAAATTATTCAACACCGAGATTCAAACGAATAAATCTAGGTAGGGGAATTTTCTGGAGAGTGTCTTATCGAAAGCGAGATTGCAACGAACTCGGTGAGAGTTGGTCGTGGTCGATACGCGGCAATGAATCAAGAAGGCTTCGGAGCCCCCAGGGCCAGTATTGTTTATCAGCTGTCCAGTAGCAAACTGGACCCAAGATCGCTGTTATTGAAGCCGTTTGTATCATTCTGACAACATAATAGAAAACCACACTGCGTTGAGATTAGAAGAAGCGCGGTTAGTTCTCTTTATGTCACCGGCACTGAATATACGTATTTTTCTACTTACCCATTAAATTTACCAAATCTTTTTTTTGTTATAACGAAGAAATAGTACTGTAATTTACACTAATTATTACTAACAGTTCATAAATAAGACTTAAATGTTTGACTAAATTATTACTTAATAATATAATTAAGCATCAATAAATTATATGAACTATCGAGTTATTTTCACTACCAGTGAAAAAATTGCTATTTTTTTGCAATTTTCATTTTCGAATTTAACATAAAACAATTACAATAACCTTCATTGTGAGTAAATAATAGCTACTTTTAAATTTAGTAGCATATCAGTTCTGAATTAGTTGAAAAGTAATTAGTTGAAAAGTAATTAAAAATAATATCTTCTAATATTCAAATGACAACTGAGAATAAAATTGAAGTAATACTACAAGTAAATTGTAACTGATTTCACAGGTCTACAAGAATTTTTGCGTGCTTTTTTTAATTTTACACCTGGTTATATACAAGGGTGTATGAAAATATAACGAGACTAGTGCTATAACTTTCGCAACTATAATTTTATAACACAATGAATAGAACAGGAAACCCCCATCTCTAATGTACTTATCCTCAAGTAGGCTTTGATTTAACTTTTGACTTTTATTATAAATTAACTACTGAATTGTCAGTATTCGACGTACCCTACGAAAAAATGAGAGCGGAGCAAAGATTTGCGAAAAATTTTGTGTTCGATTGGGTAAAACTCCAAATGAAACTTTTGAAATTATTAAAACTGCTTACCCAGATGATAGTTTATCGCGATGTAGAGGGTTTGAGTAGCATAAGAAATTCAAAGACGGTTGTGAATCAGTGGAAAATGAACCTTGATGCGGGCGAACATTAACTGCACGGATTGATTAAAAAGTTGCAGAAATTAATTACTTGATCCAAAATGATCGTCGGATTGGCATACATCGAATTTCTGACATTGTTAATGTGTCTTATGTGTCTTATGGTTACACCCAAAAAATTATTGATCAAGATTTTGGGTACCGGAAGGTCGCGGCAAAATGGTTTCCAAACGTGATGACTGATGAACAAAAAGCCAATCGAGTGACAATTTGTCGACAGTGGAAAAGGCAACTGTAACATAATGCACAGTTTTTAAAGCAATGTAATGAGATTTGGTTTTATCATTACGATCCTGAGTTAAAGTCTTAAAGTATGCAATGGAAGCACAAAAGACAGTCCAAGACCGTACAAGGCGAAAACTGTAAAAAGCGCCGGTAAAGTGATGCACTTAACTTTTTTTAAGGGCCGTTATTTATGATCACATTGTACCTTGAGAACATACAGTAACGGGAGAGTACTATTCTAATGTACTCCGCGGAACCTTAAAGGCAAAATTAAAGAAAAAACGGCGGCGTTATCAAGACATCGGTTTAATCCTGCATCACGACAATCTCCGACCAATGGATCAGAGATTTGTCAACGATCACTTGAAGAATTGAGGGTGGAAATTATGGTTCACCCTCCCTACTAAGCTGACCTTGCTCCATGTTACATCCATTTGTTTGCTGAAGTCAAAAAAGAATTGAGAGTTTGAAAATTTGAGTCGAATTTAGAGCTCAACAACGTGGCGATGGATAATAGACTCTCAAAAAATGATTTTCTCGTATAAACTCTAAACTCTAAATTCAAATATGTTTTCAGTTTTCAGACTCTCAAAAAATGATTTTCTCGTATAAACTCTAAACTCTAATTTAAAAAGGTATATAACCCCTTACCACAATTATTAGTCGTATCCTAAATACGTATTTCGACAACTAAGTTGTCATCATCTGTAGGTAAAAACTACTAATTAAAAGTCACACATGGGGCACAGTAAAGTAAAATAAACGCTTCCGCACAACTACTATACACTGCAACCCTGTAAAGACTCTTTTTAAATTATTATTTAAATTAAATTATTATTTAACCACAGTCTCCATTGAAAGAATTTTCTAAACTCTAAATTCAAATATGTTTTCAGTTTTCCTCTATCAGGCTAGGTTTTCATTCATTATAAAATAAATGTAATAATGTGCTTATGTTTCCAATGAAATATTACAAATATATTAAACACATAAAACTAATACAAAACTATTTCTGCAGGTTTGATTAACTGAAATATTAATGAATATATTGAAAAAAGATAACTATGTGTCAATAATTACGAATTACCACATTTCTTCATTGTTGGGGAAAAGAAAACTTCATTTTTCTGCAAGCTGCCATATGTCCTTCACTAGTTTCTCTTTTAAAACACCAACAGTGGTCACTGGCCTTGGTAGCGGCATTGTTTTTAATGTCTTTGTGAAACCGCTCACCTTGTTCTTCACTCGTTATACCAAGATTTTGTGTGAAAACTTAGTCCGATAGAGGAAAACTAACAGATTTCAATTTAGAGTATTTATATTACATATATCCAAGTGGAAAATTAAAGAAAAGGTCGAAAAAAATTTTTTATAGACTTAAATTATTAAAAGTCTCTATAACAGAGATTTCTGAAAAAATGTAGCTTGATGAAGCAAAACTAGGACTGGTTTAAGAGCCTCCATCAGGCAAGGATTCAGAAAATATCAACAGTTTTCATTCACCATAAATTGTGTTGACTATGTTATAGATAGATTCAGGATCTTTTACATACATAGGATATCTAATTCTTTAATCTTTACAACAAATAAAAGGCAAATTATTAGGATATGAACGCAACTGGATTATTATTTTCAATTTATAGCTTTATACAAGAGCGCTTAGAGTTGGTTAAAGAAATATGGAATTTATACAAATCCCATATACTCGTAATTGTGAAAAACAAAAATGATTTATACAAGATAATATATAGATAGCAATAATCACTACAAACCAGAAACTTAAAAATAATGTGGACAAAACTGAAGTTATCATTGTAGGACCAGAAGATTAAGTCTGTCAATAAAGCTAAATGGGAAACAGTCGAATAGGTGGATACATTAAAATATTTGGGAGCGAAATTTGACATAAATGGTAAAAATAAGCAGAAATATCTAGAAGGATAAAAGGTATCGTAATATTATTCTATTCCAACACGGTAAATCTCCGAAACTAGAAAGAAAATATACAAACCTTCTAAAAGCAGGAATATCAAGATTAAATAACATCCTAGCTGAACTGTTCTAAAAATATATTAATGCAAAGGAAGTGCCGAAATAGTGAAAGGTATACCATGTTAGCTTAATCTATAAAAAAAGGTAATAGACAATTATAGAGGGAATTATGAAAGATTGAAAAGAAATACGCACACAACGAAGAAGAAGAAGAATATATATATATATATATATATATATATATATATATATATATAATATTTTCGTGACCTTGGTATGATATGGTAAATTCAATCAGTTGTAGATTAAAGGTCTGGCTTTACTTCAAAGTATATATATTTAAAACAACCCTACATGTTTCGGCAATGATGCCTTTATCAAAGGCAAGATAAAGGCATCATTGCCGAAACATGTAGGGTTGTTTTAAATATATATACTTTGAAGTAAAATCAGACCTTTAATCGCCAACTGATTGAATTTACCATATCTATATATATATATATATATATATATATATATATATATATATATATATACATATATATAAGGGCGAATTTTTTAATAGAAAAAAATAGCCCTTAAGCAAGATTCGAACCCACGTCAATGGTTTGTCGACCATTGCTTTAACCACTAAGCTATTAAGGACTGTGATTCCGAATACATGGCGAAGCCTTAAATCACATTAGGAAACTGTTGTTAATTTTTTGCCTGTAGTCGGCACTTCTTTCAAATTAATTACATTTTTGCGAAACAACATGAATAAAAAATTCGCCCTTAAGGCGAACCCACGCCATGGTTTGCCGGACCATTGCTTTAACCACTTAGCTAGCTATATATATATATATATACATATATATTTACAGTAGATTTAGATTTTCGGCGATTTAAGATCTATTTTACTTTAATATCTATATATTCAAAATAATCGCTTATATTAAAAGGAATTTCTTATTTTCTTGGCCATAATTATAATACGACATAAAAGTAATATTTTTTGGGAATAGTGGCCGGTTAATTAAAACAATATTTAATTTGACGTTTCGATACTATATATAGTACCTTTTTCAAAAAATTAAATTTTTGTGGTGCTAATATATTGTGAATTATTTTTACGCCACAGTAAGTAAAACTGAACAGTTTTATTTAGAAATACAAAACATACCATTACGTTTATATGTAACGCTCTTATTTAATAATGTACAATTTTGCCGGAATTTTTCAAACAATTTGAATTTGAGTGAAATTAGCAGCATCTTTCACCGTCTTGTTTTTTCTTGTTATAAGTCATTATTTGTTGTGTTACATAAATTCATTTTTCGAACGTTTCGAATTGAAATCAAGTTTCGTCAAGCTTATTTATGATATTACATTTGCGTTAATATTTTATTCAAATATTTTCCTTGCATAAAACTCAGAAGAATGTATTGCTTACTTGGGTACACACTCTAAGCTATTCACATACAATAAATTTCTCCTTTACAAGCAGATTTTGAAATCTGTCTGAACACATAGCATTCAGCTTCGGGCTTGTACCAGCAAGAGTAACATCCAAATTATTCAACGTTTTCAAAACAAATTACTAAGGAGTATTACTAATGCGCCTTGGTACTGCCATACTAGAGGTCTTCATCGAGATCTTGAAATGGAAACTATTTAGCAGACCAGACAATACCAGCGGCTTCTCGATTACTTAATGTCGAGACTACCCAGCCCCTCGACAACACTAACCTAGTCAGAAAACTGAAAATGACAAAAGCTTTTGAGTTAGTTAAGTGAAATGACACTGAAAAGCAGAGCATAGTGCGGTAATGTTCCCGTTAAATTTAATATTGTTAAGTTATTAAAACCTAAGAACTCTCTGGTGAGTAGAATCTTAGTTTACTTTCGTAGGTAAGTTAACACAGAAAAAAAATACTTATCAGTCTGCTTCTGACTAAATTGTAATTGTAGTTAAGCGTACCGTAAAAGATGTTTTCTTTAAACATGGCAACGCTGTGCGGTATTCCCATAAGCGCTGTACTGTTTTTCTGTAATATATGTACATTTTGTCAAAAAAGTCATGTCCACCTCTCGTCACATGGATACTATCTTCTAAGAAGAATCGGTACATACCACTTTCATATATGAAAACTTTGTGTAATAGAGAAAAAAATTAAAAGTAAGCTATTTAGCCTTAGAGACTAGCATTGAAGAGACCACTTGGAGACATTCCTTTTTGGATGAACTACATACGGAATTTAGAATTAAGTTAAGGATAGGCATGCTTCATCGTTTTTATTGTTGTTCAATTCATCACGTGGTTTGTGTCCAACCTTTTTGTTTTTTGACTACTGTTATTTAGTAGTTGGCTAATTTTCTTCTAAGTAATGGAAAATTGTATTGCATGTTTAATATAGTAGGAAATAAAAGCTATTAATAGCTCATTTCTTTACAACCGTTACATATTTAAAAAGCTTATCTAAGTCCCTATTTACGCAATTTTATCATATTTTAAATCAATTTGTGGCTTAAGACGTGATATGAATTAATAAATTTGTAATTTTTTAAAAATCCAAATGCATGCTTTTAACTTCGATATGTATCTGTGCATGTATATAAATCAATACAAGTAGACTATTGACCGCCTGGCCTACTACAACCCTAAATGTTTCAGATCTTCTGGCACCCTCCCTTGAAAAAGTAAGAGAAGAGCAATTTCATCCTTATTACATGTGACGTAATCCGAAAATTTATTGAATAATCGATAAAAACAGCACAGCGATATATAGAACACAAACATGCACGATATACTCGTATAAACGTTGGCATGTAATATGCCACATAATCCGTACATATACACATACATACGTTCGAATACATATTATGCTCAGAACAATAAATTTCATATTAAGGTCGATTACGTAAAACAGGATAATATAATTTCGTGCGCATGAAGACAATTTAGTTTTACATCCCCTTATTGTCTTTCAGGTGTATTCCCCGCGGTATAAATGTAAAGAGATTCATAATCTCGCATTAAGAAGCGTACGCGAAGAAAGATTTCCAAGGTAGGAAAAAAGCCCATTCTCTTTGACTGAAACACTCCTCTTATTCGTTTCAAAATTACAATTGTTCCATAGAGACATAAGTGCATGCACGCGATTCGAAGATAGTACAATTCGTGTTCCTCTTATTTCCACTTATTTGTATAGATTTGAATATTTTTATCTACACCCTTACGTGCATTCTATTTCTGGAAAGAGTTGACCTAATTTTTTAATGTTAATTTTTATTATAGTAACTGTTTGGGGTCTTTGTCAAACATTGTAAATATTTAATCAAACAATTAAAATATCAAGTGAACCTTAACTGTAGGTATATAACAGAAATTATGATGTTTTAGAGATTTTGTCTCTGGAGTAATTTAATTCAAATTTCTTAACGATCTATATCCTACAAATGATTTACCGGATAATACTGGACTGAACTCTTTCTTGTTCTACATCTTCCATTTAGAACTTTGTAGATTAAGTATATCAAATTCAATGGCAAAAAATTCTGCAGAAAAGCAAGTTTATTTCGAGATGACACTTGGCATCTCTTCTCCGCGATCATGTTTTCTACTTCGAGGCAAATCTTCTTTTTTGTTAGAGCGTTTTTGATAACAATGCGTTTTGTGAACAATGCCCATATGACCAATAATAGTGATAAGTTTAGTAAAGCAACGGTAGTATGGGGTAGAATAATATGGCATACACTGCAAGTTTTAGGGCCTGTCAAAACGACTTCGTAGCACAGAATAAAATGACCAATAGATCGTTAGGTCAATTTTCACGTCAGCAGCTATAACAATGTCCAAAATAATGGATTATATAGAAATGGTAAAGCAATTGGAATAACATATTTGAATTCTGTCAATACAAAGCGTCCTTTAAATTCTACGATCAAATAATTACTGTTTATAAATATCATCCAGTACTTCTAAAAATTCCTCAACCAAATACTGAACTTTGAAAAAAAGGAAAAACAGTATTTATTTTTCTTGGATAAACAAAAAAATTACAATAACTTTAGATAGCTTATATAGCTTGGATACCTTACAAGATGTGTGGTTTGTTATTAGAATTAATATTCGGAGAGATAGGAATATTCATTGGAATTTGGAATCCATTCATCGGTCGATATATGATAAATTCATGGCATAGCTTACAATATATCCAGAAATTTTTATTCCTCAATTGTAAAAAAGAAATTTGGTTTCCAACAATTCCATGCATATCTTCACAAAATAAATATTAGAATCGGCAGCATGCAAATTCAAGTAAGAATATACGGATTTAGATGATATACTATTAATGCTCCAGATTTGAAGAATACGGGAAAGAAGTTTTCAAATAGATATGGTTTTCGCCGCAAATACACTACTAATAATGGCTTCAAATAATGTTCTAGTATACAAATTTATTATAATGTTTCTAAACGGAAGAAATATTAGAACAAGCATTAGAAAAGCATGTGCATGTGCGAAAAATATTATTCGCAGTAACTGGTTTTAAAAGTGACCGAAAATCAATGTTAGTAATGCTTGTTGTTAAAGGCGACTTATTTGCTTTTACAGAAATAAGTGCTCGCATCGACAAGCACTCCCAAATATGGAAATAATAACGGGATCTTACTGGATCTGGATTACCTGCATTTGTGTATAACTAGGTACTGATTCCACATCTACCGATAAAGTCGAAAAAAAACAAAAAGAATTTGTCTTCCCAAGATTTCTGAAGATCTTTTTTTTCAAATTCAGTTTTTAAGGCTAAAAATAATTTTCACATTTTTTGATAGGTTTCACTTAAACTTAATTTATTCAGATTGCATGTAGCAAAGTGCGTTAAATCTTCATTTTAAACTACTTTTCCAAAGAACTAACTTACATTTTGATGCTTAAACTTTGTTACATATGCTCAAAATGATTTATTATCAAATTTAAATTGTGTTTAAAATGTTTTTTTTTTATTAACGGTCTTATTACATATCGTCATGTTGTATAGGCCGCAAAAATGGACATTAATATCTTGTATCTCTCTCATCAGTTTCTTATACTTTTCTTCTAGGCACTCTACCAAAGGCTTTCTCTAGATCGATAAACGCCAACCACATTGTATTATCGTGTTGCGTCTTTTTCTCTATAATTTGTTAGTAATTAATATTGGTTCTGGTTTAATATATATATATATATTCTAAAACAGAATACCAATAGCAAATTATAATTTTATAATCATGTATAGTAATATCTAATATATCATTTAAACACAACATATTATTTGAAAATTAAGCTCATTCCTTGATAGTCCAGCGACGTGTAGATTGGAAGAGATTATTTAAAAAACGGGATTTAGAATTTAAAAAACCATACTAAGGCCAAGGGTGTTTTACGATTTTGAGACGAAGAATAATAAGATGGTAACGGAAGATCATAATATGACTGGAGAGAGGTATATATGAAGGAGTAACGAGGAGGTATTTGGAGTTTATAAAGAAAATGAGAAAGATGAAGTTATATTAAGATTACAGTAATTTGAACATTAAGAAAGGATGGGAAACGAGAAAACATGAAAAGAACCAGCCTACTGTTTTCTTCAGGTTTATAACATAGCATTACCAATCTTTCTTGCAAACGTGTAATTTTATCAAATCTATTCTTCGTGTAGTCTCCGCTAATTTCAACTTTCCCTAAAACAACTATTGAGGTACAAAGATTTCAAAGCGGCTTAAATATCCTATAAATAAATCCCCGATGCATTTGAACGTAAAGCTCCATATTTATTAAAACTATTGTAAGGCAAATGTCATGTATTTGCAAAGTAAATTTAAAAGTCACGGAATCAATCGCATCAACCATTCAAGAAAGATTAATAACCTCACATTACAATAGTAAAGTCGATCAATCATGCCCAACCACCAAATCCCATGGAAAAAATACAAAAAATCTTTACACATAAGCGTACCCGATATAAGATTTAGAAGGGTGGCGAAAGAACAATTAGCTCGTGTTTAAACAACGCATAGGCATTAGCATTATAAGTACCCTATACAGCGTATTCGGTATTACAGATCCATCATAACATGTCAACTCACACCACAAAGAATTTCAAACGTTGCGTATGTAATATATAGATATAAAATATTACACCTGGTCTATAGGTTTAATAAAAAAAACTGCTCTTTGTTTGAATTGAATATATACTACCTCGGTCCCGTAGTAAATGCCGCATTTCAATTTACTTTTCCTCTTGAAATATTTTTTTTCCATTTCATTTGACTTAAGGTTGAATTAAAAAAAAATGGAAAATTTCTGGATAAAACAAACAATTTATTTTCCAAATTAGAAATAAATTAGAAATTATTGACTCGTCACATTTAGTCGCAATTACGTTGACTATTCTAATGACATTTTACACCTTATATAACTGACTACCATGACTTGAGCATTAGTATCTATGTACTATAATACTTTTCAAAGAAAACTATTAATAAATTTAGATTGAAGCAAGTAGTGTTTCATAGTCCATGTTGCTACCGATATACATACCAATAAATATTACTAAAATACATGCTTCCAGAATTTATTAAAGACAAGAATGTGGTTTTATTTAATTACATTTTACTGTTTACTAAAGAAACAATATTTCCTACAGGAATAACTTAATCACTAAACCATTTCTGAAGAGGTATATTTCGACCAGATGTTGCCAAATTTATACGTACCCCTCTTTCTTTTTAGATAGATGTACATGCATTACAGAAAGTGGAAGTGTAAAAAAGAGAAGATACAACGATTTGTGCGGATTACACCGTGATACCGCTACATGCGGGGAGGAGACCGGCAAAAACTAAATTAAAAGTTGAACTTCCTCATATCGAACAATATAAATTAAAACTTTTAGGAGTGAACGCGTGGTGGCGGGCCTTGGATATTAAAAAAGGTGAACGACGCGCAATTCCCACCTACACTCTTATACCTAAAGCACACACAATCTCTCTTACTCCTGAAATAATTTTTATTTAGTTTAATATTTTATGAGGGCGCTGATATCTGTTCGTTACATTCGTGGAGTCGGTTTCAGCGTCGAATTTTTGTATATCTACTCTAGCACTAAATGAGAACAAAATAAACCAGATGTTCTAACTTGTAGACAACTGATACTTTTTTAAATGTTTCATCAGCAAAATTTACTTTTATTTTAAAAAAGACATTAAGAATACTTGTGTATATATAAATGTTTTCAATATATATTTATACATAAAATAAATTTTAATTAAGATATTTAAAAGTATTTTCGAACTGAAATAAGAAAGTTAATTTATTTATTTGATATGATATATGAATAATTTCCAGCAATATTTACAAGAGCTTTCGATTTCAAAGAGAATTCAAAGCAATTTTTATTTTATTACTTCACCTTCATGTATGTGATGTTTATTTTTACATTTCAATTAAATTCGAATTTAAAATTTCTGTTAGTAAAACATGATTTAAAAAAAAATAACCTTTTTGTTGTTCGTAAAATTTAAGACAAGTTCTGCATTAATTTAAAGTACTTAATCTTAAAAAAAGAGGTCTGTAGAAACAAAGGATAAAGAGTTTTAAAAATTGAAGTAGTTTATAGTTCAAGTATAAATAAGTTTCAGTTGTAAGATATTTATTTTCATTTGCTCTTCCGAAAATTCGTTTTACTCTTCATATCTGCGTGTAGGTAAATTGTCAAACTTGCTATAAGAATGAAATATTCAAACAGAATATTGGATAGGGCGATTTTTATAATTTTAATATATTTTTATATTTTTAGATTTTAATATATTTATTAATAATAACGAAATTAATAGGAGGGTACCAGAATGTATTCAACCAGAGCAGTTCATCAATGGATGCAATACATGTAAAAAAAACAAATTGTAAAGAAATGTTACGAGGACTTTATACAAGCACGCTAAGAATATAAACAAGTTTAAGTATAAAACCCTTTGCCACATTATCCTAAATACGTATTTCGACAACTAAATTGTCGTCTTCAGTAGGTAAAATTAATAATAACAGTGTTGAACATGGACACACTTAAAGCTATCACAAATAATCGCGAAACACTTTACAAGGTGTCCACGTATATAATATATAATATATAATAAGGCGCGGTAAGAGGTTTTACACCTTTTTAAGTTTTTACTTAACCGCTGTCTCCAAAGAAATGCATTTTCGTAAAGAACATTGTTATATCTGAAAAACTAACAAGAGTAAAAGAAATGACAAATAAGCAAAACTTACATGCGAGTAAATAACAAAAAAATATTTGAGATGGATACAACAGAAATAGAATACAGCAAGGGGGCGTTTTATTTTCAATACCATTTAATATATCAATGCAAAGAATAATAAGGAACAATACATGCTATCAATAGCAAAAGTTGAAGAAAGAAAAAATAGTAGATATGACATAAGAAAGTACAATAACATTATATATCGGGTGTTAAAAAAAGGTTGTGGGATATTTTATCCAATTTTAGTACTGGTGCAAACAAACAAAAAAAAAACTTAGTCAACATGAGTTCGTAACTCAACTGTTTCTGACATAATCTATTTAATATTGTTTAATTAGGATAAAAATTCCAAAGAATTTATGATGATGATGTACATAAAATAAAAGATAATTTAATTAAAATTAGAGAAATTGCTCTATATGTTCACCGTTCATTTCTAAACACGCCTTATGAAAGATCGCTGTACCCTTTCGAAAATTCCTGGAGTACACCGAATTTCTCCAAAACAATTTAGGATTCGTTGTCTGAGTTCTTCCAAATTCTTTAAAGGTCGTTAATTATTTTATATGTTCCTAAACATAGAAGTGGAGAGGTCGAGGCTTCTTGGAGGCCATGCAGTTGAGGCATCTCCTCCTCCATCTCCTGTCGTAACCTTGATTTAAAACATACATAACTGTTGGAAAAATTAGCATCGTGCACAAATCACATCTATAAGTAATCTGTTAAAAAGTGGTATGTCTTCCAACCAAACAGTTTGCCCCAAACTTGTTATGAGAATTTAATATCTTGTCGCTTGTAAACCTAGCATCATCATTAAATAAAATCTGAGCCGCAAAACTAGGACTTTCTAACAGTTTTCGTAAATTATGTATTGCAATTTTATAGCAACTCCTGACGAACTTATTGATAAATAACAAAATATTGAGAGAATGAACATTTGAGGTTTACCAAGCGATATAGAAGAGGCTGCACAAAGTGCATTATCGACTGTGATTCCACAAAAGTCGAAAGCCCAGTACGATTTGGCTTATGAAAAATTTGGGAAGTGGCTTAAAGATAAAAAAATTAAATGTGTTAATGAGAAGGTTTTATTAGCCTATTTCGAAGGAAGAAAGAATTAAAAAGCTTCAACACTCTGGACTCTTTATTCCATGTTACGAAGTGAATTGTCTTTGAAGAAGAATATTGATATTGCAAAATATGCCAGTTTACATGCATTTCTAAAGAGGCAGTCAGAGGGATACCATGCAAAAAAGTCTAATATTTTGTCAAAGGAAAACGTCTCCCGGTTTATGACAGAAGCTGAGGATAAAACATATTTAATGACAAAGGTCGCATTGATCGTTGTAATAGCTGGTGCTTGTCGAAAAAGTGAGCTAACTTTTCTACGTGTGGGGGATATTTTAGACGAGTTTTCTCATTTTGTAATAAAAATCCCTAATACAAAGACAAAAGTAACGCGCGAGTTTGTGATCACAGAAGGAAATATTGAAGGGCAAAATTTTCTTGACCTTATTAGAAAATATATTTCTTTGCGTCCACAAAACGTTAATCACGATAGGTTTTTCGTCAAATATAATAATGGTAAATGCGGGGCACAGCCAGTTGGCATTAATACAATCGGTAATCTACCGAAAAGAATAGCTCAGTTTTTGAAACTACCAAATCCCTTCTTATTTACCGGACACTGCTTCAGAAGGTCATCGGCTGCCTTTTTGGCAGATTCTGGTGCGGATATTTTTAAGGTTAAACGACATGGAGGCTGGAAGTCCAATACTGTAGCTGAGGGCTATGTAGAGAATTCTATAGAAAATAAGAAAAGGATTGCCAATGATATTCTTGGTGAATCAAGCTCAAATGTACATTCCGTTTTGCATCATAACATCAGAGTACCTGCCATGAATACTACGTGTGCAGGAATTAACCTCACCAATTGTTCACATTGTGTCATAAATGTTTATAATGCATAAAATAAAAATTTAACCAGTTTGTGTCATTTAACGTTCCCCTTTATTAACTTGAGAGATGAAATGATTTTTTCAAAATATTTCGTAACTAGTGATGAAAAGAACTTTTCAACACTAGTTACGAAATATTTTACTTTTCGTAACTAGTTACGAAAATTTAAAAAAGGTATATAACCCCTTACCACAATTATTAGTCGTATCCTAAATACGTATTTCGACAACTAAGTTGTCATCATCAGTAGGTAAAGACTACTAATTAAAAGTCGCACATGGGGCACAGTAAAGTAAGAAAAACGCTTCCGCACAACTACTATACACTGCATCCCCGTAAAGACTAACTCAGTCTTTACAGGGATACAGTGTATAGTAGTTGTGCCTTTGTTGTGTAGACTTTTAATTAGTAGTTTTTACCTACTGATGATGACAACTTAGTTGTCGAAATACGTATTTAGGATACGACTAATAATTGTGGTAAGGGGTTATATACCTTTTTTAAATTTTTATTTAACCACAGTCTCCATTGAAAGAATTTAGTTACGAAAAGTAAACCGTTTCCTAACGTCATACAGTTTTGAAAAGTGTCACTTTATGTGTCAAAATTAGATAAAATATGTTTTTCCATATGCGAAACCTATTATATTATATAACACCCAACCTTAAAAACATAATTTAAGCATGTTGCAAGAAATAAAGACCTAAAACTGAATCCTGAAGAACACTATACTACATGTTCAATCTTAATTAAAATGAACTGAATGAATCAACTATATTTCTTTTTATTTAATCTACACATTAAAAATATTTATCTAATGGGCGGCCATATTTTTATTAAACTATTTTTTTTATTTGATTCCCAAAAATTAATTTAAATTTTGGTGCCCTAATAATTTTTTACACCTTACACATAAATATTATTTTGTGACTATTAATTTAGATAATCTCGAGTGGATTTGAAATATCATATCTCCTAGATAACTACATATGTATACTTATTTTAACTAAATTCAACTTATACTCGTGGCGCCTGTACAAAATGTTGGGGCTTCTGGTTTGTTTTTTCTTTCAAGTGCTTTCCTGACCCTTCCAATGTCAGATATTTTAACCCACGAGCAGTAAACTCAAGTACTTTTATGCATTTTATAAATAATAGTAAGTATAATAATTCACTATTAGCGGCGCTACTAATCTGTAAATCGCTTTTGTCTATTTAATTGTAAAATAATAATAACCGACAATATAATTGATTTACGCCTTTTCTATATACAAATAAATTAACAATAATATAGTAGTAAAATAGTATGGGGCCATATTTTATCATAACAATTCAAAAATAAATAAAGAGAAGAACAATTTTCCTATATTGAATATTTTTTTTGCGAGCTTTACCTGTCATATCGAAAGAATAAACGAATGAAAGGGCTCAGCACACGCGCCATCTCAACTGGCAAACGTGTGCACGTTTCTAAGTGTACAGTGAAAATATTGCTACAAAAAATATTAGTCTTTCATTTGGCCTGAAACGTATTTTGTGTAAAATAACATGCGGCAAACACACAATTCGTTAAAATGTTTTCTTTTACGAACATATACTTTTATAATAATAATATTAATGGTTATAAACTGGTGCTGATTTGTTTATTTTCGTTTCGGCTGGAAATTGCTTTTTCCCGAAGAACCACGGATTCCAATTAAATTAATTAAATTTCCCCGGCTGTAAACTTCAGTATTCGATGTGCGTCGATTTTTGCAATTTTCTCTTTAGTTTTGAAAATATTTTATGAGGCAAGCGCCTAGACAGTTAAAGTTCTATAAGAATACTTTCTAAATACCTAACTACGAGTATATTACAGTTAACTGATTAAATAAAAACAATTTTCCTCAACGTTATATACCAGCAAGGTATAAGAATAAACGCCTACAAATTGATCGGAAACCTTTCAATGTTTAATATTTGCCCATAGATGCAGTTAGAATTTTGTGTTGAATCGGGTTACATTCATTATATATTTAAAATATCTTATTCTTGTTTAAGTACCTATTTTTAAACCACGAAGGCTTTCAGCAAACCTAATTCGTAGTTACAAAAGAAAATTAGAATGATTACCAGCTTGACATTGTCCTTTCAGGAAGCATCTGTACAGCATGAAAAACAAAAACAAGAGAAAACTAGCCTTCATGTAATATGCACTTGTGAGAAACTGAAGAGACTCAGACAAAAACATATCTGGAGAGATCTATTGGATTCTACAATGGTATTCAAATTTCCCCTGAGGAGGATAGTGGCTTTTATAGAGAACACAAGACGAACAGAGTGAAACTGAGAGATCTAATGAGGGTAGTACGTACAAAGAACACTATCCTCAAGTACCTGGCCTTACTGGCGTTCAACTCAAAAAACTAGAAGAAGAAAAAGGAACTACATAAGATCGAAGTTAACATTTGCACAATAAATCATGGAATCATTATCGACTTGTGATTTTTTACCATTTAAAACACGTCTTAAGCCCTAAGGAATATTTGGTGGAAATCAATCGGATATTTGTTGGCAAGTCATGTTTCTTAACTACGGTAAAGCGGTGGTACTATTAATTTCAATTTGGACGACTTTCCTCCTTAAATGGCACACTTCGGGTTCTTAAGCTGAGAACTGTTGTTATCGAAAAGAATATTAGTATTAAAGAGTACTGTAAGGAAAATTCAAGTAATCACAAAAATTGGTGTGAAGGCAATTAACACCATCTTAGGTAAAGGGTAAGCACACTCCGTTACCACTGGATTTCCCCCAGTTCGGCTCCAGTTTAAAAAGAAGAGACTACGTAAGGTGATCTAGATCTAGCCTAGATTACTTAGCTAATAGTTCGTCTCGTCTTGTATACAATATCTCTGAAATTTAGGTATACTGAAATATGAAATTTGGGGATACTGATATGATTCCGAAAAAAACAACAACCAGCACTTTGAATTTTTGAAAATAAATCGGCGTCGATAAAAGTGTTACGAAAAAAATCTTAACAAAACATGGTCGCCACTGTTAATCATTTGCTGCTAATGCAGAATGGTACACTACGGTTTAATTGCTTTAATATCGCTAAAGTTTCTGCGAAAATCGTTCCAGATGAATGATCATCTCGTATCAAGATAATGTTCGAGCGCGCATTGAGTATTTGAAAATCCAAAACATTGAAATAATGTATTATTTGGCATGTACAGAAGAAGTAAAGAAACAGCCGTCTTACGTCACTTAATGATATCGACATGACGTCAGTTTTCTTAAAAGCCAATCAGAATGCGCATAAAATTAGGAAAATATTACTCGTTCTCATGCGTTTTAGAGTACTTATATCTGTCAATAGTATTAGTGTGTTTTGCAAGATTTGATTTACGTTCAAATCTATTCAAGATTGTGTAGATTTGTGGAAAGAGGCATTGTTAACTGTAATACCTGAACAATGGTCTAATTGAATTGGAGTCCGAAATCAATAAATGGTGAAATAAGGAAAAAGGTTTTGATCGAAATGATATTGAGCCAAATTATTCCTTTAGAAGAAGATGGCAGTTGTGACAGTTTAGAAGAATTTAGTCAATAAATTAAATATTTATTTTTATATTTATATATTTTTGTATACTAATAAATATGAATTTTTTTTTTAAATTCTTATTAACAAATTAACAAAGTGTAAAAGAAATTATATCAAGCATAAAACATTTAACTTAGCTCTGTTTTGTCAAATTTACTAGTGAAAACTAATATTTGGAATTAGAATGTAAAAAATAAAGGTTTATAATGCTTCTTTACAATTATGATTTGTTAATGTGTTGATTTTCTAAGACAAGCATAATTACTAGGATGCGAACTCGCATTCAATGTTATTTTTTTATGAGGAAGATGTTTGTATCAATAAAAAATACCTTCCACAATAATCTTTCGATGTGATTACCTCCACATTATATAATAACGTTGACTACATATATCAAGTCTTTCTTCATACAATATGAACCAAACATGTAAATAATTTACATATCTGTAACTATGCACATGGACAATACACCTCGTATTTTCAGCATTTACTTCTGCTTAATACATATGTTTCTGCCATATAGGCGTCCTCAGTTAAGCTAGTGAAGCAATGTATACAAATTAATACAAACCTGTTATAAACAACTGGTTTGTATCTGTATTTAAATTTACTGAAATAGCCCGCATAGATCAAGCAAGTTCCGTCCTATAAGAAGACAACTATTTAATAATTGACATCTTATGGGCGAAAGAGACTTTGTCTGGAGGGCTACCTATCGTTCGAACAGCTAAGCTGCTACGGGAAACGATAAAATACGTATGTAGATGTAGTCCATTAACAACCAGCCAGATGGCGGTAAATCTTTCTTCATAGTTTGGATTCTTTTATTCCCGTTTTAAAGAATCTATTTGTAAAAGATATGTTAATGTAGGATTTGTTAGTATAGATACGAGTACATTTTACATATAAAACTGTTATGAGGTTAAAGTAAAACAAGTATTAGGGATATAATTAAAATATTTGTGACAATTTATATTACTACGTCAAATTAATGAAATTATAACCTTTTATTTAGCGCCATATTAATTCATAGTAACAAGATATGACAATAACGCCAGTGTGTGTCGTCATAAAAATTAATGACGTAAGATAGCTGTTTCCTTACTTTTGGTGTGGTTCAGACATCTAATGATTTCTTTTTGTTTGCACGTATAAAGGATAAGTTACTGGGTTAACGTTTAACATCGACCGATGAAGCGGTTGATATATTTAAAAATGAAATACATAATCTAACAAAGAAATAGTGGGGAAAATGTATTGAAGATTGGTTCCTACGAGAGGGAATTATTTGAAAAATTATAAATAGATGTATTTTATCAAAAACTCGAGTATTACTGTACTAGACTTACCAGAAAGAGAACACTAGCACTTTAAAAAATATAATGTATCGTTTATATGAAAAATATATTCTAAAGTTCTAAAAGTTACGGACCTAATACAGTAAATTACAATATTTTATTTAGAAAATTTTATTATATTCTTTTAGAGTATTTCTTTATTACAGTTAATACGCGCTTACTATAAAAGAAAGCACTTTTAAAAATATTTTTCTATATTTCTGGAGGCGCTGTTTAGGCCTTTCTTATAAGCATTGGCAGCTTCATTAGGCAACATAAAATAACTTATCTTTGACATAAATAAATAAGAAGAAGCATTTAGATGCTACGTTGGGTCGATATGCGGAATTACTCACTAATTAAATGTTTTGTTCATTTAATTAACCCACTTTTCGACCGGTTAATAGTTAATAGTTACAATATACTCAATGACACAAGAAAGTAGTGATTTGCAACAGCTGTTTACACAAATATTTTTTGTAGAGGCCCACTCATTTAGAATATTAATATATCCAACTTTCTTTATCGGATAGGATTATACAAATCACGCTAAGAAAAATTGGAAAGCAAAAATATTGACTAAATTATGTAAAATACATAGAGGATCAAGGTAATGAGAATCAAGGTATTTACATATGTTGGTCACAATCCCTGCGTGGGATTTCCAAGAACCAAGAACATACAGACCGAACACGAAACTCCCTGATAACAAACTTATACCGTACTATATTAGTTAATAATAAATTTAAAGCGGGCAAGCGGCCCGTCAATTAAAACTAGTTTATTTTCTATCTCTCTATATTTCGTTGCTTCTTCGGGAGATGAGAATGTAGTTAAAAAATGGAAATGACATACATAGATATATAGAGATATAGAAAATAAATGGGTTTTAATTGATGGACAGCTTGTCCGTTTTTAAATTTATTATTAACTTATTATAATTTATTATAATCTTAAAAAAATATTGTATAATCAGAATGAAAGAGGATAGAACGACAAAAATGATTTAAAAACAGAAACAGAGAACGAAAGAAAACGCTGTTGGACTCAATCGAGGCAAGATGAAAGAAATAGTAAAAGGAAGAGAAAAATATTATCCCCTTAAACAATTTAAACTCCAGATATTTGGAATTAATATTTTTTGATGACCAACGAGACAATAAATTATACGCGAGCAACATAAAAATGTAACAAATGATAAAATGTAATAGTATGTGATGCTGAATTACATTTTCTTGTTCCCTTACGTTCAAATATGTAGTCTTGTTTCAATAGTGCATGCTTTACAAACACGGGGAAATTCAAAATAAGTCAAGGAAATAAATAAAGAATGCGAATTTAGTTACATTCTATGATAATCTAACAAATGAATTTATGTAAACCGTAACGTTTTTTGAATGTTTACCTTCTGTAATAATAACTCATGTATAATTTGTCTGTTAATTTATGTAAATGACGCTCGTTTCTTTCACTAAAATTACACACGAAAAAGTCTTACGGTAATTAATAACTGATTTAATACAGGAACGACGTGGCTAGAGTTAAGAATTCACACGACCACCAATGATGTAACGATGTTGAATTTTATATTTCCAATGTTTCCTATGCGATATTTATACATACATACATGCGCAATATCACTCAACACTTCAGTTAATATCTCGCTTATGAAATAAGCAAGCGAACTGACTTAAAATACATACGTACATATGTATGTGCGTGTATGTATGTTGGGTGTCATATGGTCTAACTGAGTTTATTTTGAATTAATATTTTTATGTGGAAGCACTATTTACGTTATCTCTATGATCTATGTATTATCGCTTTTTCTTCTGCCGTCAATAACATTAACATTTCCAGTAAACTTAACGATGGCGTTATTAAATTATCTAGCAGTGGCGGCTCATATTTAATTAAGAGAATTTCATCGATCCTAAATGTGATTGTAACACCATGATCAAATTAATCAGTAGTTAGTTGATAAATATATGTATGTATGTACATGGCAGCTTGGCTTGCCGAATATAACGTTAGATTCGTAAAATTAAATAGACGGCGCTCTCATACGGGATTTGTGAAACTCATAGTATGCGCACAGGTAAATATGTAAATGTGTACAATGCTTTTCGCGCAACTAAATTAGAATATTAAATAAAAGTTCTAACCCTGTGGCTTATTTGCTAGACTTTGTGTTAAATAACTGTTGGTTTTTGTTTCGACAAAATGTTACAAAATAAATACTTTCAAACTATTATTGTTGATCTCTTCAATACTAAATTCAACTTAATTAGCCCAAATAGATCTTTTATATATCTTATAAATTAACTATGTTACCAATGCCTTAATTAACAACTATTTGAAGCATAATATCCAACACACTATAAACCAACGTCTTAAGTTAAGATTGTTGTCACTGACACTGTCACCAACTTGGTGAAACTTACGCAGCATATATATGAACCATTCGATACTCGATAAGAAGTGGATATTATCTATACCGATTTTAGTAAAGCGTTCAATCCAATAGACCACTCTCTACTGCTGTCGAAGTTACAATCTATAGGTGCATCATCGAAAATTGTATCCTTTTCCAAAACCTATTTACTGAATCGATCGTACTATGTACAATATAACGGATATAATTCCAATCCTTTTACTGATACCACTGGCGTTCCCCAAGGCTCCTATTTGGGCCCACCGCTTTTCAATCTATAATGATCTCTTGATGCTTCTAGATTTTAAAGTTTTCACGTATATAGAAAAAATCTTTAATAATATCACTTCTCCACCAGGCTGCCTACTTCTGCAGAGAAATCTAACACTTATTCACAAATGGTGTACAAATAATCGATTGTGCTTAAATGTTGATAAATGTGCTATTCTTTCCTTCTCTGGATGTTCAAATATTACTTCCTTTAATTATACAGTTTTCAATGATATGATTCCCAGGGTCTCACAATTTCGATTTGCTCAATGATTCTCATTCGTCTTTCAGTCTGTATATTACTAGCACTTGTTCATCCGCATCTAAGTCTCTAGGTTTCCTCATTCGATCTTGTCGTACATTTAGCAATTACAGATTGACCATTTTGTTCTACTCCTTTGTTAGGACTAAGCTAGAATATGCGTCTGTAGTTTGGTATCCTCGATATATAATACACTCCGCAAAAAAATTATGGAATCGCTCGATTTTTTTAAATTTATGTTTTAAAACTACGTAGTACACAAACATATTAAAAATAGAACAAAATGCAAAGAAATAACCAAAAACCGCAACTTGATAAACATAACAATTGAAAAACTAATACTAACGCAAAGCACTTAATTCGCGGAAACTTGAACTAATAATGAGTATTTCCACCACAGGCCAGTATTATGGCTGCCATTCGCCTAGGCAAAGATTTAATAAGACCTCTCATGTAGTCTTGATCCACCTGGTTCCATTCTTCAGTGATCGCTGCTTCTGGCTCCTCTAGCGTTCTTGATGGAACTTGTCTGTTCGTAGTGCCGACCTAATGTGGTCCCAGACATGCTCTATTAGATTCATGTCCGGACTTCTAGCTGGCCACTCCAAAACACGTATGTCAACCTCATTTAGGTAATTTTATACAATGTTGGGGATGTGGGACGGAAATGCGGGCCTATGTAAGGTATGTAAGGTGCACCACAAGTGGCTCTAAGATAATCCTAATGTACCTATCTGCGGTCATAGAGCTACTATGAATAACCCCCAACTCCATCTTAGCCTCGGAACGTATCATAATCGAATAACTTTCGAAATTTGTTGTTTTCCTGAAGTTGCACTGACGAAAGCGCTTACCATCTCGTCTATATACTGACAGGCATCTATCTGATAAGAACAGGCAATACCTAGACTTGTCTGTGCGGTTCAATTATGATGATCTCTCGCAAATTGTAGTCTGTGAAGTCGGTGTTCTCTAGTGAGCATGGGGCCTTTGGCCGGTATTCTTGCACGTATTCCTTGTTTTTAAGTCGATTCCTTGCCGTCTAAGACGTAACATTTACATTTCGAACGGTAAGCAGCTGTTTTTTTATCTGTCTTGCAGTGCAATGCCTTATTCGCAAGGCTGTAAATCATAAAAAGCGATCGTCTATGCCGTAGTTGACCGCTTCCTACCTTGTCCTGGTCTCGTGTTATATTCTCCAGCTTCTCTCCTGCGAACCAATTTTGAAATTATCGATTGTCGGACAGCTAACACCTTACCAACGTATATTTGACTCTTACCATCGATAATTAACGAAATGGATTGGACAAATTCTTTGTGACTCAAATTACATGCATTGCGCATTGGAAGACCGTCATTCATATTTACCAAGCCAGGCCATGGAAATACGTGATAATGTTAAAATAAATTGAAAGAAAGAAGAAGACGTGAAGCACCTGAAGCTCACGAAATTAGAAAATAAAATTAATTTGAACTCAGTGCGTGATAATGTCATTAAACTAAAACAAACAAACACTATTGCAACGATTTACTTTGCATAGATAATGTGATTCCATAATTTTTTGCGGAGTGTGTAAGCAACTGTCACTCGAACGTGTCCAAAAACGATTCTTGAAGTACTTATCTTATAAATTGGATGGCATATATCCACCTCGTGGCCCTGACTACGTTAATTTATTAAATAGACACGATTTGACTTCCCTAAGCCAAAGAAGATATGAAGTAAACGGAAAGTTTCTGATTAAACTCGTCAACTTGTTACGTGTTCGTAGACACGTATTCATTTATGGCAATTTAGCGTCTTGCTTTATTTGATTTTGTTCCATTAATTTTGAACCTACCTGTAAGTTCTTATGCTTACGTTCATTTATCTGTAGGTATGATTGCGTATTAGCTTTCTCGTTGTTTTCCCTTCCACTTCGATTGCCGAGTGCGAGATATCTTTCGCGCAGATTAAGCTAGACATCTATACCGATCAGTCGTGATCCCGCCCTCGTTCATCACGTGGTTGCTTAACTATAAGGCTTTAATTCCCTTTATGTAAAGTGTTGCTATTGTAGCCCTCCTACCTACAGGGATTTATTAAACATCACGCTTTTTTAATTGGAAGTACCAATTACCCATACGGGGATTTTTTTACGGGTAGGTGAGGCGATTGAAGTTGCCCCAAACCTTGTTTTTTTACTTCCTTTTTTTGTGATTTTAGTGATTTTTTTTCAAGCTACCGGTAGCGCTAAACGGCACGACGGCGCGGCCGAGGCAAACTATGATGTGGACCTTCTTTGTTCAGACAAATTAATTTTCTAGTGCCAAAGTATATCATTGGGTCATTAGTCTGCTAATTTTGTATAAAGAATTTTAGAGTTTTCTTCATTTCCTTTTTTAGAGGTTGTACTGTGTTAATTATTAATTTATAGTTTTTATATGTCATATAATTGTCACTCTGTAATTGGAGTTTGTGAATCTGTTGAGTAAATAAATAAATATTATTATTATTGTTCTGCTCCATTTCTCAACATACTTCGGCCATTTCTAAAGCCTATTTCCGTTATATAAAATGCTTCTCAAATATTAGATATAGTCCACCTTTAAATTTCACTCCACATTATCTGACTCCTTTTCTGTTAAAAATGGCTATCATTTAAAAACTCCTGATATTTACAAGATTCCGTGTTCGTGTGACAGTGAAACGAAACACAATGTTCGGTGAGCACTCGTGTTGCTGACTATAAGCGTTGTACTAGGCACTGAGCATAACCAGGTCTACACTTGCTCAACATAAGTTGGCAACTGAACGCCAAATTCAATTGCATTCAAGCCCAGAATCTAACTCGCAGCCCCTATTACCTCAACCGAAAATCCGTGATTTCCATAGAAAACTTAAAACATCTCAATAATCTCAATATCTACACAGTACCTGATAAATCTATCAACTAAACTGTAAGTGCGATGTTTCAGTAGTCCGAAACAGTTCCCATTAACGGACTTTCAATTTCAATACAGCTACGCCACTAGTAGTAACCTTGAGGATACCCACTGCAAGAGTAGACGAAATGCCGGTAAAGAAAGAAGCTAATAAATAAAACACACATAAGATGTTTTAGATTTACACTTTATTAATAAAATAACGACAGCTGTTTCGCTAACACAGTAGCTTCTTCAAATTCAACTTAAGACTAAAGATACATACAAGATACAGCGTTTATCAGGTAGTTGACCCAAGTTAAAATTCTAGGAACTATTACATTTATATTTTGCTTTCTAAAAAAAAAAAAAAAAAAACTATACAATGTGCTACTTGTGTGAGGTTTAAGTATAAAAATATAGTATAAGCAACTAAGAAATAATATATCAATGGGTGAACAGATTTAACAGAGGGGATGAATTCAAGTCTAATTTATCGTTTAGTAACATTTCTGAGTTTTTAAGTTTATTAATTTCTAAAGATTCTAAACAGTTTAGTTTTCTACCTTTACTTTCTACATGTATGGTGTCGAATTGTAAATTAAATTCGTGCTCATTCTCTATTAAATGATTAGAGTAGGTAGAGTCAGTTTTCTTATTGATATAAGAATGATAGTGGTCTTGGATTCGTTTTTTAAACGTTCTACCTGTCTGTCCAATATATGTTTTGGTACATGATCCGCATGATAACTTATAGACTCCTGATTTATTGTCTTTGGTAGTTTTTTCTTTATTATTTTTAATATATTTGGCTAGATTATTATTAGTTTTATAAGCAATATTAATGTTTTCTTTTTTTAAGAATTTAGATAATTTAAGTTGCTGTTGACCTATGTAAGTAAATGATTTAAACTGCTTGTCTGGATCCACTTTAATGATCGGGTACACCTCCCTTAATAATTTATTGACTGATTTTTTAACAATTAATTTATCTATTAGATTCGGGTCATATCCGTTGTTGTGAGCGATTTGTTTTATAATATTAAGTTCTTTATTATAGTCTTCATTGGACATCGGGATGTTAATAAGTCTATGTGTCATGCTGTGAAAAGCCGCTACCTTGTGTTGGACCGGGTGGTTAGATTTATTATGTATCGTGGTATCTGTATGAGCCACTTTGTGGTAAATAGAATAGACGCTGTATCTTGTATGTATCTTTAGTCTTAAGTTGAATTTGAAGAAGCTACTGTGTTAGCGAAACAGCTGTCGTTATTTTATTAATAAAGTGTAAATCTAAAACATCTTATGTGTGTTTTATTTATTAGTGATATGGATTTACATCAAGCAAAGGTCGAAACAATTAAAGAAAGAAAGAAGCAGTGTCAAGGACGTGGTACTACCCTAGCGCGTCTTTTGCAGCAAAAATTAATACAGGACCAGGTCTTACGTTCAGGGAAACACGGTAGATATATGTACATAATTTTTCATGCATTTATCCTCTAATTCTCGCAAGATGTTCACTCGCACATATTGAACCAATTCCCTTAGTCCATTAAAGTCAGTCCGTCATACGCGGATTCAACTGCAATGAAAATGGTAAACTGGATTTTTGCAAATTTCAATGAACTTTTATACAGAAACATCGAATACAATAATACAATAATAAGAACGTACCGTCATGGAGTATTTTGGACTGAGTATTGTAATTTAGTCTAAAAAACGCAACAAAACCTGACCTATTAGTACTATCATAAATACTGTTACAAAACTTTATGCATAAATCACAAGTGCTGTGACAAATAAAATAACAATGGATATTTACTGCCAGTTGACATTCCTGCTATTCAAGTATGTGCAAATTTAAAAGATAATATACAGTTTAATAATGGAATGGGGAAACATAGAGAACCGAGTTGCTGTCTGTAATTGCTTTGCATAAGTGTAGTATGGAGAAATGTTAAATTTTCAAAACGTTGGAGCCACTGGGAATCAGTCGTATGTTTATATACGATAATTATACGATGACACTGGTAATGTTAGAGATCGTCAAAGAACAAGAAGCCATCGCACTGTCAGAACTCAACAAGCGATTAAAGCAGTCAAACCGCGAATTAGGCGCGAATCCATTAAGGAAACAAAAAGCGATGACCAACGAAATAAAAATATCGACCCAATCAATATCGCACATCAGAAATCAAGACCTTGGACAAGGAGCATATAAAAGATACAGGGGACATTTTCTTACCCATGATTTAAAAAGGAAGCGGAAACGAAAATCGCAACAACTTCTGACTCTATACAGATGAAAAGATCTTCACTGTTGAGAATCTTTTAATAAACTAAATTACAGGATTTATACTAGATGATCAAAAGAAGCGAAACAGTTTGTTCCAAGGGTACAAAGACCTCATCATCCGTAATGGTGAGGGTCAGTTACGAAGGAGTGACAAACATTCATTTTTGTGAAAAAGTTGTTAAAGCCTCAGCAGCCGTGTGTCAGGAAAATGGTTTGGAATAGATTATTATACCATGGAATTAGACATTGTTTTAACAGTGAATCATGGACATTGCAACAAGATTCAGCGCCGGTCCACATGGCCAGAACAACTCAACAGTGGCTTCAGGGCAGCGTACTGAATTTTATTTCTCCGGATGAGGTCATTTTAATAAATTTGTTGAAATATTTGTTACTTATTTATTGGTCAATAAATGCTGTAAAAATTGTTACAAAATGTTTTCTCATTTCTATTTTCCATCTAAAAATTCATGTAACAGTATTATTTATATTACTATGTACAACCGTATTTTTAACGAAATCCTCAGTATATCTTTATTTTATTCAGAATACGTCCTATTGTAATACATATTTTGGATGAGATCGAAGTTATTTATCGTACATATTTTAAATAATCAAAATAGGATAATACTTCCATAAATAACACATCCGTTATTGAATATTTTACATCAGCCACTTCGACCTGTGACGCCTCTGTAGGAAATTACTTGAGCTATTCATATCTCATGAGTCCTTTTTAGTGATTATTAAATAATAAGAAAAATAGATTTCTGTTTCTTGTAGCCGAGACTTCAGAACCGTAAACATTTCGAAACGTTCATGTTCCTACCCATAAATGCACAGAAAAACATTAGAATAGAACCAAACAGTTACTAGATGTTTCTGCCAATTATGTATACATCATATTATATAAACCACATTTCCTTTGTTGATATTAATTTATTAAGAATACACATCGCATGTGTTATTAATACTAAACACACAATACACACATATATAACTCTCTGTTTCTTTCTGGTTTCGTGTTATGCGCTGCGTATCCAAGAAAACGCATAGTCTCACTATTTTCCAGGCACGCACATTCCACATTATTTTAATTATGTTTATAGGGAAGTGAGTTTTTTTTCATATCTTCTTCTATATAACAGAGGATACGTTGAACTTTAACATCGGTTTAAAATATTATATTGATGACTAAGAAGTACGTAATCATTAGTATTTAACTTGTCTCTGTTCCTTAAGTTTCCTTTATTATACGTAAATAAACAGCGGATTCGAATAAATTTAAATGTTTCGTAAATCGAATACATTGTAAATGCAAGATATGAACATGGAGTATTTCCTGCGAACAACTCATAAAATAATATACACTCCACGACACATGTCCGGAGGCAATTTTGAATATTCAAGTATTGTCACTAATTATGTTCTTTCTCTTATTGAGTCCTTAATATTCTTTTTGAATGTTTCCTGAATCTGAAGTCTAATGTATTTGTAGGTATATTTTTTTACCTGAAAATTGCTACGAACCTTCGACACTTAATTGTAAGTACAGAAGTTAATAGTTAATTAGTTATTTTAAATAAATCCACTTTAACCTTTTAAAGACAGCATATTAACAAACACATTAAAAATTGTTGATATTGTAAAAATTTGCTAAATATGCTTAATTATAACCGGTCATTCCAAAAGAAACGGGCGAAATCGACGTTAGTTTCGTCAATAAATGATGTTCCCAATTCGGGAAGATTGGCATCTTCATAGCAGTTTAATGAGTAATTGCAATTCTTTACTATCAATTAATTATTGCGCTACAACGATGTACATTTATCAAAATAGTATAGAAAACTATTAAATCGTTTTACATACAAACATTTAAGGAATAAAACAAACAATCACAGCACATAACATTTGTTATGTACGTATATTTATTATCTACGTATACTCATTGTTTTTACAAATATGGGTGCTTTCAAGTCTTGTGATATGGACCAATAATCATGCACTCGGAAGTGTATGATAACCAGTAATCAATAACACTCCCAGAAACTGACGAACGTCCTCTTCAGACACGCTAAAGTTCTGGCAATTTTTATCCCTTCGAGCATAAAGTTCGCTCTATTCCCGAATAAATGTAATCATTTCAAGAGTAAAGAATAGAAAAAAAATCTCATATTCTGATTTACTAGCATGCTCTCCGCCAATTTTGTCAGGTTCATTTTATGTTTTTCTCCACGTTTTCGTTCTTCGAATAGTACTCTCCTCTTGTTGTTCATCACTTTTTTTAACTGTCCAGCATACACCGCCACTTCTCCTGGAACGTCTTCAGGTAAATCACGCACATCTAACATTTCTACGACGACTTCTTCTTTATCACTTGGGATCTATAGATCACCAGATTCTGGTTGTAAAATCAGTACATCAATATAGAGGCTTTCACTGTATTAAAAGCACTTGCCAGATATTTATAGTTTGTAATAGAAGTTCTAAAAATGTACATATTTAATTAGCCTTCTTACTAGAAACAAATTTATATTATAAAATCTCTGCAGACTTATCGGATCCATTCTTGAAAATATAATCGACACGACACCAGCGATCAAATGGAAGCATGGTTCACTAAGAGAAGAGCAGGAATAATAAAACTGCCGGTGTTAGTTTCGAGATTTTCATATATGAACCTGGAGAGACTTGCATAGCAGATTTTACTACACCGCAACGGCCAACATTCCCAAACTGGGGCATGTAACATTCTGGTCCTTGAATCGCAAAACCAGTTACATAATTGCAAAAACCATATAAATAACATATTGCACAAGAAGTCGTTAACAGATAAAATCAACTTTAAGGATCTTAAAAATCGAATTGCGCATTTAGACAGGCTGTTTCAGAAAAAGTTAAAAAATATATCTTACAACGCATTTAGAAGATTACTTTAGATATGAGATCATAACAAAAACTAACCTAAATAACATTCTAATAAAAGTAGAGAATCTTGGCTATATGAATCAATAACTAGCACCTTCATTTTTCAAACACAAACGGCTTTAAAAAAAGGTATGTACCCAAAGAGGAAACGTTGGTATTTAAAAGGTTAAAAAACACTAACAGACGGATATTCAAACAGTGGTAGAAGCCGATAGATTCCTTAAGTATACCGAAAACAATACGAAAAATAATAAAGAATGAACGAATAAAGCATCAACAATATCTCTAACGCGTAGTATTAACGATATAGCTTCAATTTAGCCGAAGACAGCGAAACGAATTTATGAATAAGTTAGAATTGGTTGTTGCTTTCACGATACAGCGCGTACTGAAAAGTTCAACAATTCTATAACAATATCATTTCAAGAAATGAAAATCATTAAATAAAGCAGAAGCATAGGTGAAAAAACTTAAAATTGCTCGAATGCATGACGAAGGAAGATGTGTATTTTTTTTTCGGAGATCGAGTCCATTGTATACACTCAATCAAAATACGTGCTACTTCCATGATTTAGTAAAAAAGCAAAAATTAGAGAACCATTTGAAAAATTTGACTAGTTAATGTCTAGTTTATTGACGGGAAGCTGTTAACGAGCATCAAATTAGAAACAATAAAAAATATGGAAGGTTTAGTAGAAGTTTTATAAAAAAAAAGCATTAAGTTGCTAAGAATATACGTTTACTAAAATTACCTCAATATTTGAAACAGACAGAAAGAAGAAAAAACCTTAACCACAATGTGAATCAATAAATTGTAAACGCGTATTTTGGCAACTAAATTGCCACCTTTAGGTCGAACAATCTGAAAAATAGTGTTAAATGTAGCATCTTTGGCTAAAGTACAACCTTTGAAGATGTGCTCTTCACCAAACCCCCAGTGGGATAAGACCAAATTCCTAACATTAAAACAAACCTTTATACACTACTTAAAGCTAGCATAAAAATTAAAGAAACATAAAGCGTGAAAATCATGAAACGAAACAATAATTACTACAGTCACAATAAAGCATACAATCTGGACTGCGAAATTTGTGAAAAACGCATGAAAAACATGAAGCGAAACAATAATTACAACAGTCACAATAAAGCATACAAACTGGACTGCGGAATTGGTGTATTGTCAGAATTCATTAAATTATTCTTATTTCTATGGCATGTGTCCCAAATATGTCGGGCAACGCTAGATTTTTCAGATCTTTTAAATCTAAAGTGGGAAATATGTTCCTTTTAACAAGTTGAAATTAAACGTTTAGTTTGTCCGCTATATTTTTGGCTACAATCGCGACAATATATTTTATAGATACCAGATCTTTGTCCTACTTCAATGTTGTCCCTGGTGCTACCTAAAAGTGATTTTAATGAGTTTGACAAACATTTGTGTATAACAGAAGATTGTTGGCTGGTCAACTTATTATTTAACAACGCTATTGTATTTGTGCAGTAGGGAGACGGAATAGGCCTTATAATATCTTAATATTTACAGTTATTTGGGGAAATTGGAAGTGCAGCACCTTTTACCAACAACAAATATAGTGAGTTAATCCTTCTAATTCAGAAGCAATCAATTGTTGTTTTCATAAGATTACGTAGTCTGGCAAAATTATTTTTCTTAATATGTTTGTAGTATTTCTTATTACTTTTTCTGTAATTTAATATTTTCACTAATAATAATGCAAACTCCTGCTTTTTATTAATTTTTTTAATTATCTTTAATTTTCCAAAACTATTTTTTTTATTCTCTTTGGTTTTAAGATTGTTAAACTTGCACCAAACAAACTTTTATTTGTTTATGACGATTACTTGATTATTTAGTCAATTATTTTCACAACTAATATTGTTTCTATAACTTAAAATTAATAGCTCAGTCAGCATCTTTTGTCACTCTTCGTACTTCAAGCATTTTGTTGCTTACTAAACGTCGAATTAAAATAATTAGGAAGTTTATAGTTATTGAAAATATTTGAGACTGCATACAAACATATGCTAAACATAAGTTAAAACTTATTTTAAAATGTTTTCAAATATAACATATTATACATAAAACATTTCATTTAATTATTAATTGTTAATACTGTTTAGTTGTTTATATGTATTGCTTCTCATTGTAACCTTGTTTCCTATAAAACTTTATTTTTAAGAAATCAATAAAACGATTGTTATATAAATATTTAAATAAAAATCCTTATAAAATGGTAGTAGGTATATTTAATTTAAGACTGTCTTCAATCAATTCTAATTTACACGCCCGGATCATAGGTAATGATATTGGTAATAATAAGTAGCGTAAAAGGTATTATACCGAGTGAATAACATTCAAATAAGGAAGAAGCTACAAACCCAGTCAGTCCAACAAATTGTAGTCAGAAGATAACTGAACTGATGTGGCCATCTGCAAAGGATGAATAACAAAAGCAGTTCATTCAATGAAATGATAGGACATGTACTAGAAGCAATTATATAGAATGAATCAAAGAGAATGGCATAAAATAAGAAACAATGCAGCAAATTTGCCCACCAATCAATGAAGAAGTAATGCCTACATCATTTAATGCATAGAAAAGGCATCTGATTATGAAAATAAATTCCAATATTTAGAAAAACAAATGGAAAAACTATATTTTATAATATTATTCTGGGATAACATAGTCCAATCTTGAAATATGTATGAACCAATTCTCTAAAAGCAAATTCATATATTGTTTTGATGTAATGAGATGCATAAAACATTTCAATACCTTAACTTCTTGTAATAATTGTTTATCTATTTCAGTCGTTAATATTTATGGATAAACCATTAGTTCATACATCACTGAAGTGATTATTTTAACACTACCAATTTGCCGACATCGGTAAGTTATCAAAGCGCCTTAAACGTGCAATTTCACAAACCAATAAATCCAAACAATTATTTATTTCTGTCTGGGTGCACGCGATTACGCAGATTCGCTTTGTTGTAAATCTCAAACAATTAAAAGTATGTCCCCCCTATCCAACGAAACTCAAACAGTCGACAACGTCTTTCGTCTTCTTCACTTCCAAGCCGTAGACGAGACTATACATACACAATAAACGTGTGTCTCGAAATAAATGAATGAACAGAAGGAAACAAATAACCTGCGCTATATCTTTCCCGACAGAATACCATAACGAAAAGAAAAAAGTACAAGCATCATCATTTAAACGATGAATGTTCATTTATTTGCTCCTTACTCGTATTCGTTTGGATTGTGAATTAACTGTGAATAATGTAAATTTGTACAATTCGTCGCACATTTTCGCACTAAATGTAAAAGCAGGGAAGAAATGAGCCATATTATTAGTACTCTCCATTAAATGGAGAATTTTAATACTCCTTTTACACACTACTAATGAATAATTTTCAATGGAATTCCATTATTATATATTTATAGCTGTTAAAATCGTGTAATTACAAATCAAAACTATAAATTGGGATAGGTAAGCATGTAGTTTAAATCACATGTAATAAACAGAAAATAACATAGATCTGGTTTGGTACTTGAAATTCTTATTTATTTATTTATTATTAGTAGTTATTACATACATAAGCTTTATTCTTCATTCATTTTAAATGCAGCTTCCAAATATCTTTCTAACTGATTGTTCGGTGAAATATATCACCACAAGAGAGTAATGGAAATAAGAAGGAAATATATATACGTGTTTTAAATAATTTCTAGAAAAAGTGCACACATTATTATATCCTACTTTAAAAAATAATATCTACGAACTTGAATTGCAAAATATATTAAGAAAAATACTAATCCATGGAATTAAAATAATTGTTATAATATCTCATCTATATATACAAAAAGGCAATGTTCGTATGTGTGTCCGTTATGCACTAAAAAAACTCTGCACCGATTTACACGTGCTTTTTTGAAAAATGACCCGCACTGTCCAGAGCAGGTTTAAAGCTATTGCAATCCTCGATTTGACGAATAGAATTAAAGTTAGGGGCTTAATAATATAATATCAATAGCGGCAGCGCTATTATTTAAATGTAGATGGCGTCGCGAAACAATACTTCTGATTGCAGTCGCGTTTATATAGGTCAAACAGAACAAAATTTAAAAGACAGGATCAAAATGGTACACAACAATGGTAAACAACCGTAACGAGATTGCAAATTTGTCAAAATTATATTTTTCTATAATATAAAATATTATTAATAAAGCAAAGTTTAATTCAATGTCAACACTTAATTATTTAAAATGACCCGCAAGAATATAAAGTATCAAATTACTGGCAGGAATAAGCACAAAAATTTTTAAAATAAACCAGATGCTGTATGTCGAGTAAATTTCAGTTTACCTCTATATGTAGAATAGTCAATATGTCACAGTATATTTAAGTAAAACTGATGAAAACAATGTGTAACTAACATTTAACATATACATATTATTAATGTATTATTAGTTTAACTTATTTACAGGAAACACCATGATCAACAATTTATTCTGACGAAGACATTAAAGAGTCAAAACATGAAAATAGGTATTTGTAATTGATGAATAGTAATTAAACCGAATTAGAAACAATTAACAATTTATAATTAATAGAACGGCTAACAAAAAAAGAGAAATTATATATATATATATATATATACTAGCTGACCCGGCAAACGTTGTTTTGCCTTCAAATTTTATTTATATTTAAATAGCTGACCCGGCAGACTTCGTCATCTATCATGAAGATGGCGTAGTAAAATCATTCCCTACAAAATGTATGGGAAAATGAATTTTCTTGATAATTTTTTTTTCGCGATAATTCGGGGATTTTCTTGGGTATTATTCTTGTTTGGACGGAGACCAATCCGAATTGGTGCGAATATTCGAAATCGGTCCAGGCGTTCTTGAGTTATAAGCGTAGTAAAATCACTCCCTACAAAATGTATGGGAAAATGAATTTTCTTGATAATTTTTTTTTTTCCGCGATAATTCGGGAATTTTCTTGGGTATTATTCTTGTTTGGCCGGAGACCAATCCGAATTAGTGCGAATCTTCGAAATCGGTCCAGGCGTTCTTGAGTTATAAGCGTAGTAACTAACGCCACTCTCTTTATATATATATATATATATATATATATATATATATATATATATATATATATATATATATATATATATATATATATACGAGGTGTGGCAATTTAATTCCCGGATTGACACAAAATACAAGAACACAATTGAAGTAATACAAAAAATGTTCAAAATTTATTCAAAGCAATTTCCATTCACGTTAATACACTTATTGCAACGTTCTAAAAGTTTTTGAAAACAGTCAACAAATGCATCCAAATCATACGAAATTTAATTTCGTATGATTTGCTTTGTAATTCTTAGACAGCAATGTTTACATTCAAACTTACTTCGCAACTACATACTAATTTGATAATATTTGTAAATATTTCATAGAAAACCCGAAAAACCGAGAAAACATTTTTACTATTTTATTTGCTATATTTTTTAGAATATATCCCCAAAAAAAACCAAATGAAACTTCAGTCATACTGATATATCAATTGATAAATTCTTGGAGTTTTTCGGTTTTTATATGAAATATTTACAAATATTATCAAATTAGTATGTAGTTGCGAAGTAAGTTTGAATGTAAACATTGCTGTCTAAAAATTACAAAGCAAATCATACGAAATTAAATTTCGTATGATTTGGATGCATTTGTTGACTGTTTTCAAAAACTTTTAGAACGTTGCAATAAGTGTATTAACGTGAATGGAAATTGCTTTGAATAAATTTTGAACATTTTTTGTATTACTTCAATTGTGTTCTTGTATTATGTGTCAATCCGGGAATTAAATTGCCACACCTCGTATATTTAATAATGACAATCAAATACTATTAGGCCGCTGAAATTTTACGTCTTTCCTAAACTGGGCGTGTTTTGATCTAGATCAAAATAAATGGTTTACAATAATCCAAACAATATCGTGTCAAAGTTTTATTAAAACAGAAACCAGATTAACTTCTTGGATTCCGCCGCTGGGGTCGCATCCTTGGTATTGCGTCCTTCGTGGTTTGAAACCGTTGCACTGAAACCGTTTTAATTTCAGTGCAGCAACGACGACAGTAATAGCAACTCCGAAGATGGCCCTTGCAAGGGTGAACGAAACGTGAACCAAGAAGGAACTAGAATCAACGACGCCGCCCAAGCGAGAATCCGAGAAGCAACCTGCGACCGTGGACTTACAAACGCTGTAAATTTTGGGAAAGCAAATTAAATGAAATCAAATCAGGTTTCCTTCATAATACATTCATATAATTTGTAAAAGGTTATTAATAGACTTAGCGGTCTGCAATTATTCATATTACTATCATCGCCTTTTGTCATTGCGTGACTTTTACGACGTGTAAGGAAAAAGCCTGATCTTTATAATAATTAAACGTAATTGACGTTACCAAAGAAGTAAACAATAAAACTGATAAATAATCTTTTATTCTTTTACTCTTTCCTCGTACTTTCGCCCTAAAATATTTATATTTATTATCTATTAATTCGTTACAATTTACTGTTCATATAATTTGACATAAATTTATAAAGTCCAGTAATTGTTGAATAACGCTACTTGTTATGTTTAGTTCATTAGGTTATCAGTATATAAAGTGTTCAACTATTATGAAAAGATAGGAAATAAATACGAGTAAATAAGAATATAAATCGTAAATTTAAAACCCAATCTCCCTTCAATTAGATTTAAGAATAGCGTATATAACAGCACAGCTAGAGCTTCTTCCGACTGTTAATCATTTCCCCTAGTATGGAATTCCAATTACATGCAGCTCATTTGGAGCTAATTACATATCAAAGCGAGTTCGCATTCTTTGTGTTAATTACAATATTTGTTTTCAAAGATTTCGTCGAGCAACTTTCAAGTGAACTCATTTCTTTTTAACTGTTCTTTGTTGGCGGCAAAGGGGTTAAACTTTGATAACTTTCAGATTAAATTATATGCAAGGCGATGGCAAGAATAAGATAAATCTTCGTCTTCGCTACTGTAAAAAATATATTAATTGATTTCTGGCAATTTTCAAATATTAATTTTTTTTGGAAATATTAATGAAACAGTAACATGGATCGTTTTACTTCTCCGCATTCCAAGAACAATATTAGAAATTAAATCAAATTTAAGACACATGCTATCAAATTTTAAATTATTAACGTTTTTAAGCGTATGTGTCTGGTTTTAAAGAAAAATGATTTAAAATTTAATGTTATTGTGTGCATGTTTCTTAAAATAATGAAAATGATCTTATATGAAACCTGCAATAAGTCCAAGTAGCTCTTCTAAGTTGCACTTAAAAAAGCCTAACTTTCTTTAATTTTATAAAACGTCTGAAAAATGTTAAAATAAATAAAAGCAAAACGAAAAAAGGCATTCTCTTAACTTTCGTGAAATAAGAAAATGCCTTTTTTCATCTAATACAATTAAATACACTATAATACTTAGTTGTGCGTTACGGCAAAGAAAAAAAGGGATGAAAGATACATATTAGTAATGCCCTCATTCAAAAAATCGCGGTTCAAAAGCTTGAGTTCAAAATGATTTTTCTTTATTCGAGTCCGGCCCTGTCGCAATTAACTATACGGGTGTCAATATGGGCTTCCACCTCTAATTCATCAGTAATTTTTTTACCGACGAATTTTATTTATCTATCGGTATTTATCAGTACCACCACAAATTTAAATAAATAAGTATATACAGGGTGTCCTTGAAATAAAAAGACAACGTCTGAAAAATGGAAATATATAATTATATAGAATGTAAATCCAAAATATTTTCCCAAAATTCCCTCTCATAAACGAGAAATAAAAAATAACAGAGACATTTAAACAAATTTTGTCACGCAACTGTGCGAGCGACTATATTATAAAAGACGATATTTTATAGTTAATCGACAATATCAAAAAGAATAGTTTTATTTTCGTTCATCTCATCCAGCTGTTACGTATGTAAACATACGCTGTATGTGTGTAAGGTATTTCTTATTTGTACATGTTCTGAATATTTTCGACTCATAGGCATCACATGATACAATTTTCAGGGTGTTTTTAATTTTGGGGTTCGCGTCATAATTGACACAATATTTTAGCTTTATGTTCTATATAATTACATCTTTCCATTTATCGTACGTTGTCTCTTTATTTCAAGGACACCTGTATATAAATAATTCCATACGAAAAATTAAAAATGATGTATATATCCAATTGGACACCCCATGGACCCCATGGACACGCTACATAAAACTTTGTTTTATGACGATTTTTATTTTATTATAAACACAATAATTTTATTTTAAAATAACTTACGTTCAAGCCAGTTAGTATAATTTCATTAATTAAAATGCGCTTCTCATATTCATCGTAAAGATTATTACTCATATCCACAAAAAAAAGCATTCCAATGAAAACACAATATGTGCCGGCATAAATGTCTTGATTTGAAAACATCAACATTCACTATTCTTATGAATAGGAACTTATGTAAGACTCTTTCTATTACTTATGTCTAGGAATTTCATCGATTTTTTTGCAGTTCAATGAACTTAAATTACAGCTGCATTTTGTTAAATATAGAATAAAGAAGGATTTGGACCGACTTTAACTACATTTTGGACCTAAAAATTTGGAAATTTTTGATGATTTAAAAATGAATTCCTTTTCTGATTTCTTTTTAGATATCTATACGTATTCTTCAGATTTACATAGCTTTGTCGCTATTCAGCGGTAAACTTGTATTATATATATATATATATATATATATATATATATATATATATATATAATATTTTCGTGACCTTGCTATGATATAGTAAACTTAATAAGTCGGCGATTAAAGGTCTGGTTTTTTACTTCAAAGTATATATATCTAAAACAACCCTACATGTTTCGGCAATGATGCCTTTGTCAAGGATATAAAAAATATAAATACATTTATATTTTTTATATCCTTGACAAAGGCATCATTCCCGAAACATGTAGGGTTGTTTTAGATATATATATATATACTTTGAAGTAATAAACCAGACCTTTAATCGCCGACTTATTAAGTTTACTATATATATATATATATATATATATATACCGAGATATCAAAAATTATCTTGGTCAACGGTGGCCATGGGGTGAAAAACGTCTGTCTTAATTTATATCATCCTTTTGAGAAAAATCTGATAAAATTTTCAGGTTATGTGTCATACTGACATCAAGATTAATATATTGACAAATTTTAACGTCAGCATGACACTTAACCTGAAAATTTCATCCGAATTTTCTAAAAAGGATGATATAAATTAAGACAGACGTTTTTCACCCCATGGCCATCTTCGTCCTAGAAACTTTATGATATCACGGTATATATATATATATATATATATATATATATATATATATATATATTATATTCCTTGATAAAGGCATCATTTGCCGAAACATGTAGGGTTGTTTTAAATATACATATGTATTTTAAAGATTAATATACTGTTATTTATATTTTATATTCCTTGAGAAAGCCATTATTTGCCGAAACATGTAGGGTTGTTTTAAATATATATATTTTAAAGTAAAACCAGACCTTAAATCGCCAACAAATTGAATTTACCATAACATACAAAGGTCACGAAATAATTATCTTTATATATATATATATATTAGATTCTCTTTTACTTTGATATGTATATAAACAATTTAAAACAATCTTACATGTTTCGACAGATTTTCATATAAGATTGTTTTAAATATATGCATATCAAAGTAAAACAGACCTTAAATCGCCGACTAATTGAATCTACTATAACATACAAAGGTCAAGAAATAATTATCTTTTTATATACAGTGTGGTCATAAAGTTTGGAACCAAGTTTATAACCGCATTATTTTACATTTTTTGGAAAAACGCTCGGACAGGTAAATTTTCTTTTTTATAAAACGCCATCTTTTGACATACAATTTTTTTCTATGACGTCATTGGTTTTCGAGTGATGACATTATCAACACTTTCTTTAAATGGCAACCATATTATTTTTTTCTCGTTTTTGGTAGATCTTTATATCCACCAAATAGTGATATAAAACAATTGGTATGTTGCATCACAATTTTTTTGAAAAAATGATATAAATTTAGAAAAAAATACGAAAATTTTATTTTAGTACAAAATTAAAATTAAATTAAAAAAAAAATCTGAACTTAAATTTATTGTAACAGTTAACGTAAATTTTCAAAATGGACCCCACCAACCAACTGACACTGTCCCAGCCGAGTGTAAATGCTTTGCGATCAATAGTAATCTGCGTTATTCGCTCCAGGTCAAAAGAAATTCGTCTTCCCAATCGGCCAATTACTTATTAAAAATTCTTATTTAACATTAAATAGTTTCACAAAAAAGGGCCAAAGAAGTTTAATTTATTTAAAAAATTGACATGATGTGGCAGACCATTTCTTAATTAAAATTATCGCCCAAAAATTGAAGATTTCAAAAACTAATTAAGCTTACAAAATTTACTGAAATATGTAAGTAATTTTTTTTCACACTTCTGTCTTGTGTGAGGACTTAAATATTCTTCTTGAACAAACCGGATCGTCAAAAGCACATGTACTCATGCTACTATGCAAAAAATTTACAAAAACAAAAACACGCACTTTCTTGCAAGATATTTCTTTATGACATTCTTGCTTCTTTTTATACGATTTATGTACAAAAATTTTAGTTTGAAATTGTTTCTATGGCGACAATATTGTTGAATTATTTACTTCTATTTTTGACGTTAAATTTTTGAGATATTGCGTAAAAATTGTTCATTTTCGCTAATATAAAAAATGGCACATTTATCTGAGCGAGAAAGAATCGAAATTTTAATTATGGTTGGGTATGGGGACAGACAAAGAACGCATGCAGAAGCATGCGATTTGTTTAACCATGAACACCCTGATAGACCTCCAATTACCAGGTCTACGGTGACAATACTAGTTGGAAAGTTTACCAAAACTGGATCCGTAAAAGATCGACCACGGCAAGGTAGACCTCAAGTAGGAGAAGATGTGAAATTAAATGTGCTTCTAGAAGCAGAAGAAAGGCATCATGTTTCCACCAGACAACTTGCGTTAGCCAATCAGGTGGCTCACTCATTTGTCGTCAACTTATTTAAAAAAGAACACTATCGTCCTTACAAAGTTCAACTTGTACAGGAATTACATGAGGATGACGAAGATCGTCGACTGCAGTTCTGTGAAGACGTAATGTTACGTTATGACCAAAATCCAAATTTCTTGGAAAAAATCGTCTTCTCAGATGAAGCTACGTTCTGCCTAAATGGATCTGTTCACCGACATAATGGCAGATATTGGTCGCAGAACAATCCGCATTGGACTCAAGCGTGTCACACTCAGCGAAGAGGAAAAGTTAACGTATGGGTTGGAATGATTGGACGACGCATTTTAGGACCATATTTTTTTGAAGGAAATTTGACTGCTGTGCAATATTTAGAATTTTTAAGATTTGAACTGGTTCCAGCGCTCGCTGTTATTTTCCCAAATCACGAGGATGGTGATGTACCCCATCCAAATATTTGGTTTCAACAAGATGGGGCGCCTCCCCATTATGGTGTAAAGGTTCGCCACTATCTTGACGAAATATTTCGCAATAAATGGATTGGACGGAGAGGCGCCATAGAATGGCCACCTCGTTCTCCTGACCTGACTCCGTTAGACTTTTTCTTGTGGGGTTATTTGAAATCGAAAGTGTATTTTAACAAACCGAACAATTTAGAAGATTTAAAAGAACGAATTCGCGTAGAACTTACACAAATATCCCCAGACATAATTGAGGCGAGTATACGAAGTGTTTACACTCGGCTGGGACAGTGTCAGTTGGTTGGTGGGGTCCATTTTGAAAATTTACGTTAACTGTTACAATAAATTTAAGTTCAGATGTATTTTTTTTATTTAATTTTAATTTTGTACAAAAATAAAATTTTCGTATTTTTTTTCTAAATTTATATCATTTTTTCAAAAAAATTGTGATGCAACATACCAATTGTTTTATATCACTATTTGGTGGATATAAAGATCTACCAAAAACGAGAAAAAAATAATATGCTTGCCATTTAAAGAAAGTGTTGATAACGTCATCACTCGAAAACCAATGACGTCATACAAAAAAATTGTATGTCAAAAGATGGCGTTTTAAAAAAGAAAATTTACCTGTCCGAGCGTTTTTCCTAAAAATGTAAAATAATGCGGTTATAACCTTGGTTCCAAACTTTATGACCATACTGTATGTTGTTGTAACCGTGAGAAGAAGAAAGGAAATAATGCTGAAAAATTGTATTTCACCACAGGTTGAATAGAAAAATATCTAAATCAAATTTATTTATTTATTGTTACAAAACTCGGCTATGTTAAGACTGTAACTCCTTTAAAATATATCTCAATGCGTGGGAGTAGTCCGTAAGAAGCTGGGGGAAATGAAATAGAAGTTTATAATTAATTTTCTAGAAATTATTATTATTGATTAATAGGGAAAAAATACCATATATCTCAAACTCAAGTTATTTAACCTGACATCTATGTGATAATAGTGGGTTCTTCTATGGTAACATAATAATAAAGATATTCACTAGGTTTATTTTTAACATAACCTTATCATAACCGACGTTAAAATAATAAAACACTTCTTAAGAAACGTGCCAAAATAATATTCATTATTGGGTAAATTAACATAGAAAAAATCAGGTATGGATGTAAATAAGAAACTAAGATTAACTAAAAGGTAGGTGCTACTTATATAAAATAACAATATTAACAATTAATGTACTATACCTACTTTTGATTTATAGACCTAGTATTCACCTTTGTCAACAGAAATATAAGCCTGTTTGTCTAAATCTGTATATAAACTTATGTGAACTGATAACAAACTCAAATCCCAAATATATTGGAGAGTGATAAACCTTGACGAGATCTTCCAAATGAAACTATGGAAATATGTACGTTTTAGTATAGAACAGATCAATTATCTGCGCATAATAATAATTAATAAGCAAATATATGTTGATACGGAGAGTATTTGAATAGTTTATGCTTAAATCGTGCTATTACGATTCAATTATTGAAATAAATTTGGTTAAATTTAATATATGGTTAAACAACAACTAAATAAAGTTAATTGTGGGTACCTTCTACTTAAATAAACTGGATCGACAGTATAAATAGCAAGCTCTGTGTTCGAATTCTTCGAAATTGTAGGAAGGTAGGAAAAATCTGCTCGGTTTTCTTAAAAACTGGCCTTGATTAAAGGCTGGATGTTCAGGATATATTAATATACTTCTTCAAGTACCAAATATGAGGTAATCTTCTTAATAAATCGTATTTTAACCTCAGATATCAGTAGTAGCCATCTTGGCTTATGAAATTGATAATTATGCTTTCTGGAAAAATTAACGTTGTCGAAATCGATAAAATTGATAAGAACGAATAGCTAATACTTAAGGCTAACTTTTGTAAATATTATTTAACACTTTCGGTCGTTGATTATTAAATTATCACGAAATTAAGAAATTTTCGGACACCTAAGATTTTTCTAAATTATGAAAAATGGCGTCCGTCACTTATGGGATATAGACTACGACTGTCGGGACGCGATAATTCAACAATTGATGAAATTTGAAAATATCTCACCTCCCATTAGTTAAAATACCACAACGGATGTGATACGGTAATGAATATAAGTTCTATATACATTTCTGTACAAATAGCACTTCTTACAGAGTCAAATTAAACTTAATTACTAATTATTTAAAATTAAAGGATAAAAGAAAACTATTCTATTTGGCTTATATTCCCCTTTTGACTTATGTTTACTTTAATTCTAAAATAGGTATATATTTTAAAATTACCAAAGTAAATATTTACAAAATTTTATTTGTAAAATCTAATTGAATATATATATATATATATATATATATATATATAATAACCTATATATATATATATATAATCGCCTACTGATTAGGTTTACTATATATATATATATGTATATATATATAGTAGATTCAATTAGTTGGCGATTTAAGGTCTGGCTTTACTTCAATATGTATATATTTAAGACAATCTTACATGTTTCGGCATATATGCCTCTTCCAATGAATCTAAAATATAAATGACAGTATATTAATGTCATACTTATACAAATGTATAAGTATGACATTAATATACAATTACAAAGCAAGTACAGACGTATGGACGTATGTATTGTCGTCTACCCGGCGGACCATTCTCTACGCAAAGAGATCATCCAGCATTCTATTGAACACGTTGGACAGAACATATTGCAGTGGAATGTGCTTTTGATTTCTTATTAATCTTTTTGTTCACACTACAACTTATGCTTCCGGCTGTTCAGTCTCGTAGATTTCCTAGAGCTCACTTCACTCGGGTCGATCCTTGCGGATATGGGCCAGGTTATATTTAAAGTAAAACGACAAGCATTAATAAAAATCAGATCTAGTTTGTTTACAAGTTTAATAAAAAATAAAAAAAAAATAAAAAATCCCTTTACTGAATGTACAGGGAGCTAAAGCAGATTAAACAGTAGCTTAGGAGGAAAGACTCTTTATGATAATGACACGCACAAAGAGAAAAACCCCCTGTGACTCTCGAGCAAACATATAATTAATAAATACTTTAGAAATTTGTCAAGTTTGACCTCTACTGTAACCCCTAAAAATCAAATGTCAACAACTACAAAGTTATCAAATACGCGTGACAGCCTTACAGTCATGCGCAATAAAACATGACAAAATCAAACCCATAAACAAAAAAAAAACCAACCTGAATTTAAAACGATCTAGAATATTTTATCTTGAAGAAAAAACTCCATTAAAAAAAACATGACAATTTTCTCTAATATTCATATACTGATTTAAATGTCAAAATAATCGCAAATTATACACTAAAATTACAAACATAAGCAAATCATCATATAAGCAATAATATAATTAAGTGTTTTTACTTACATCGATCTAAGCACAATCAAATACAAACACTACGTGAGAGATACCATAATTTAATTAAAATATCAAATGCGAGATCTCAAACTCTCGTAAAAATCGCAATAACTTTAAATGCACAAAAATAACTGTACCAACCAATAAAAAACCCGACTTTACTCAAAAACAGAGAATAAAAATGAATTTCTTATACTCTATGACCACTTGGTTTGCTAGATCTGGTATCTCTAAATAAATTACCGCGAAAATCTCCTACATCGAATTCAATAGTACACCATTTAGCCGCACCCACCAATCTGATATAATACATACAGGGCCAGTCAAAAATATAATTACAAACATAATAAATATAAATAAAATTCAAAAATACATTTAAATCCCAAATTATTCAAATGTAGTTCAAAACTTAAATCTAGCAATTTTTCTCTCTCTCTCTGGTTAGAAAAATTCACGACAATATGTAGGCGCTCATTTTCCGACGATGTAGCGCCACAACTGGAGTTCCCATAGGGAACCAGAAACGACATTGATTCCAGTATGAAGTGGCAGTCATTATTGTTTTTTAATTAGTTTACTTAAAATTTTCCTACAATTGTTCCCCTCCTCGCGATCAGAGATGACATACTATGGCATAGAAGCAAATCATCATGGGATACACCTCTTTCCAGGTAAACTCAATCAATTTTGAATGTGAGACACTTCAAAAACTTACGGTGAACACAGTCCAAAGGAAAAGAATCACAAGCATAGACGGGATGCCAAATTAATGAGGCATATTCAATTTTGCATCATACATAAGCATGGTGCGGTAATCTAAGCTAATTGATATCTTTAAAGTATTTTGACACACCGCATAATAAATAAATTATATTTGATCCAAAAGTCAAATAAGTCTCCAATATCCTTTATTTCAGTCTTACTTGTTAAGATATTGCTTTTAATAAAATAAAACGATTTGAAAGGCATGGTAGATCTAGTATTAGTAACCACATAGCATTCATCAATACAGTGCATTCGTAAAGTAGCGGATAAATTCAATAAAAAGTAAAAGGGAAGTTTTTCAGAAAAACCCTCGGACCCGTCGATTTTTATTTTTAGTTTAGTGTTCTTACGTGAAACTGAAATATACAGGCTGTCTGCAAAAACCGATATGACGTAATTTTTTTTTTCTTAAATATAAACACCAATTTTCTATTATAGAGTTAGAAAGGGCAGATTGTTTTACATACGACAAGATAATTTTGGACGATGTTTACATAAGGAAATTTTGAAGTAATATCCTAAATATTAAAAATGAAAATATAATCATCTAAATTAAATGTTCGAATTGAGCACCGTTAACAATCAGACAATAGCCAAGGCGATTAAGAAATTCTTTTTGAACGTTGTCGATGACATCTGCGGTAATGTTTCTAATTTCTAATAATAAGAGCACAGGTAAAGCGTAGTGTGGTTTAGAAGATTTAAAAGCACGAATACGCTAAGACATTAGAACATTACTGTAGATGTCCAATGTTCAAAAAGGATTTCTTAGTCGTCTTGGCTATTGTCTGATTGTTAACGATGCTTAGTTCAAACATTTAATTTAGATGATTATGTTTTCATTTTTAGTATTACTTAAAAATTTCCTTATTTAAAATCTGCCCTTTCTAATTCTGTAATAAAAAATGGTATGTTTGGGGGGTGTTCATAATTAAGAAAAAAAATGACGTCATATCGGTTGTTGGAGAAACCTGTATATTTCAGTTTTACGTAATAAAACTCAACTAAAAATAAAAATCGACTGGTCCGAGATTTTTTTGAAAAACCTCCCTTTTCATTTTTATTAAATTTATCCGCTACGAATGCACTGTATATTTAATATAAGTTTATAGCGGTCACACCATGCAACTAATATATCCAGATTCTGTTGAAGTTTGACGTTATCGTCAATTGTAATTATACATAAGTAATTTTTTTTGTGATGAATACAATAAAAGGTCGAAACATTAAATAGTAGTGTATTTTTTTAAATATTTAATTAAAGCCGAATTTCAAGAAGACCTTTAACCAATTACTCATGTATATATATATATATTCGCTAAATTTATATTTAAATACGAAATATATATAACCAAAATTTGCAGTCTAGCCGGCTCCAAAAAATACGAAATCTGTCATAAACGGGCGACGTCTGTTTATTATATTCATCACATGGCACCCTAATAATGATAAGGGATTTTTAAAACAACTCTTAAAATGGTTGAAAATAATGTTCCTATAATATAGAAGCACACGTGTTTACAGATATGAACCTTTTCGGCTACTGATTCTACTGCACTTTTTCCGTGTGTGTTCATTGGCTTTTATTACTTGATTATTTTAAGAAAGAATTTAGGGGTTGACTTTTAAAACATACACATACAAATCTAAGACACTTATGGTTCTGGTGGAAATAGAATTTTTTAAAACGACGAAATAACCACGATGTACTTATATGTTTGTGGTAAAATGTAAACTAATATAATATACTCTTATGTTGAATAGGTACTTCGCGCACATCTTGAGAATTTATTCATCATACTAGAACAGAAATAATGTGGCGTAAATTTAGTGAAACACATAAAAAATATGAACCATAATTTGTTATAGTTAATTAAAGTAAAAAAAAAGACTGGGTGCTGATTTTATAATATAACTATAAAAATCGTGTACTTGTAATAGAATTTATGCATTAATTTCAGCATTTGCTCAATAAAAATCATACACAGAATAAAAAAATTAGAATTAATTTCCATAACGAACTATTTCACATATTATTATTTCAACATTATATGCAAATTGAACACCATTAAAAAATAAAATCGTATACGATTATCAGATTTATTAGTTGTAACTGGAGCAATTCAAATAAAAGTTCTCGCAGTTATACAAAACGGGTACTGACTTCAAAATTAAGTCATTAGTTACGTATGCGTTAAATAAGAAAAGTAACTGCTCGTTATACAAGATGATCTATTTTATTATATTGTAAACCGAATTTAAAACCATAAAACTAAAACAACAAAATTAGACGGCATATTAAATGAACGGTTTTAAAACAATATACATATGAAATATGTTACTTGCGTATCAAGAAATTTAAGAAATAGAGACGCAAAAAATCTACTACTAAATAATACAAGATCTTTATCCATTCAAATACTGCGACTCTAATAGATAAAAGTGGTGTTTAATTATTTAGAATTATACTTTTGTTTATAAAACAAGTGGAGGAGAATTTTCTCAAATGAATAATATAATAATATTACATGAATATAGAAAATACGTTTAATAAGAACACGAAGAGTGAATGATAACTCTATAAATAAAAATAGTTAATAAATGTGTCTGGAAGTACGAGGGAAGTCCAGAAAGTAGTACCCGCTTACATATAATATAAAAACTTACATATAAAAGAAAAATTAATGAAAATAAATAATGATTTTATTAAATGCAAGTAATACATTTTTATCTATGTAGCCGCCGCCGCTGTTGAAACATTTATCGTATTGTGAAACCAGCTTGCTTATGCCTTCCTCGTAAACCTCTACCGCCAAATTAACCAGTCAATGCCGTACACCTTCTTTTAAGTCATCATTACGTAAGTGCAAGTTACTTAGAGCCAAGTCGGGGTAATCAAAACCCTCCCACATCAACTAACAACAGACCTTTTCGGTCCCAGAACACTGAAGCCATAAACTTTTTCCTGTAAAACGAGTACTTAAACTTGCGCGGCCTTGTTGGTGATCCTGGGTAATACCACTCCATGGCCTTGCATTTGGTCTCAGGTATGAAATGACACACCCAGGATTCATCCCCAGTCACAATTTAGTCAAGGAATGCATCGCCCCGTTGCACATAACGAGTTAAAAGTTAAAAACGACAACGCTGCACCCACGCGATTGCTCTTGTGCTCGTCGGTAAGAATTCTGAGCACCCATCTTAAGCAAATTTTTATGTAATTCAGATGGCCCGTCACGATATCATGGAGCAATGATCGTGAAATTTGAGGAAAATGCTTACTCATTTCATTAGGTTTTACGCGCCGATCTTCCCTGATGAAATCATCGACACATTTCTTTAGATCGTCGGTAATAAGGCAAAGACGACTTGACCGCTCTTCAGCGTACATATTATCTCTTCCCTCTTCCCTCTTCGAAATTTCGAACCGAGCGCCTGTCAGATGCCTGATCCATTATTTCCGTACCGTATACTTCAGTAATCCTGCGATCAATTTTGCTTGAACGGACGTTTTCTGCATTCAAAAAAAGGATCACGAATCGCACTTCGCATGTAGCTGGATTTTCTTCCATATTCGCCATTGTAAACAGTCACAAAACTCACACCTCGCACCGGAGGAACTCTTTCTCTTTCTCTTTGCAAAGCCACGATGACACTGTTTACACTGCGTCGCTTTGCTTTTAATTGGATCAGTAGCGCCATCTGCATGAGTAAACGGATACTACTTCCTAGATTTCCTTCATATATTTGTTACATTACAAAGGAATAATTATTGCAGCTATTACCTACCCATTTGTCCTTAACCTCTTTCCACCAAGCCATTTTTTCAAGTCGGGTATCAAGAAAAAATCACTCAGAATCAGATCTGGTGAATACGGTGAATGAAGCAGAAATTTGTATCCTAATTCTACCATTTTAGCGGCTGCCATATCGGATGATTGAGAAGGCACACTGTACTGACGGAACAAAACTTTTTCTAAATAAATGCGGACGTTTTTTCTTCAGTTAAGCATCGAAACGTGTAAGTACATCAGTATAATAGTGACTAGTTATTGCTCTTCTCTTGTCTAAATAGTCAATAATTACGTCTTGGGATCCAGAAAAATCATAAGCATAATCTCGTTGGCCAAAAAATGGATTTTGCCTTCTTCGGAGCAGGTTCATCAGAAGAAATCCATTGTTTTTGACTGAATTTTTGTCTTTGTGGTAAAGTAATATGTTCAGTTTTCATATACATTGATCTATAGATAAAAAAATTATCATGGATTTCATATAAATTTAGCCCTACAGTCAATTGAAATTAACAAATTAACAATAAGCAACGCAGCACCCATCTTGCATTTAGCTTTTTCATATTTAAATAATGATGTAAAATATTGTATACCCAATCGATTGACATGCTTACAGTTTATCTTACATTTATTTGGTGGTCGGTCCTTACAATATTATGGAATTTATTCACAATTTCTGGAGAAGTTACAGTAACAGAAGGTCGTGGACGTTCAGCATCTTCTGTGCTCATATGACAACTTTTAAAAGCAACGAAACACTTGCAATCTTTTCTATGGGAAGGGGCAGATTAATCATTATATGTATGGTAACTTTTCTTCAGTTAATTTAAATGCTTATTTAAAGCTTAATGCTTTTCGACGAAAAAAATTATGTTTAATTAACAATGAAATTACTTTTTCTTCACATTAACAAAAAGCAACGAATAGTTTACTTTAAACGGTTGTAGAAACTAATCTATCCCATACATTTGGACGACATTTTGACAGTGGGCTTCACAGAAAAAGTGTAGTCAACTTTTGAAAAGTCACTCCCCAGTCAAATCACTCTCGTATATACAATATCACGCCAATTCCTAAATATGATATGAAGAAACTACTGGAAGAAGTTGAAGAGACAAAATGAACTTTTATAAAGAGGAACTTTTTAAACTAATCTGTTAGATACTAAAAATAGGAAGATTTCATTGTCTTATGATGTGATCTCCCAATTTAATGAAAGGCCGGTTTGATATACAAGGTATAAAACTACACCATTGCCTAAGTAATGGGAGTAGAAAAAAGTTCTAACTTGCAAAGAGTAATTTCAAGTATCTCGTCTTAACATGGTGAGTTTCATTTCCCAGTGTACCGTCGTTGAGTAACAGTGTCCTTTAGCATAAGTTCGATTTCTGAGATGCGTACCAAGCTTGATTTTCTCATGAACATAACCAGAAACAAATCTTGAGTTCATCATTATGACTAAGAAAACAAACGGTAGTCAATGGAATATCGTTGTGCTGATTCTCCACAAGTACGAATATTTAAAGGAATTCAGTCAGCGCAGAAAGTTATGTTCATCATTTTCTGGGATGCAAAAGAAGTCATTAATACCGAATATCTGCCGAACCGATTAACGATTAATTCAATAAGATACTGCAAAACTTTACGATTGCTAATGAATCGTATCCGTAAAAAAAGGCCAGAAAGGACGATTTTTTTCTTGCGCTATGACAATCCCAGACCGCGTTGTAGGGCGAAATGATGAAGATAGTGACGTGTAGGAAATTCACGATTATTTCGCATTTCCCGTATAGCCCTGATTTGGCACCTTTAGATTTCTAGTTGTTCCCAAAGTTGAAAGAGGTTTTGAAAGGTAAAAATTTTTCATCAGATACTCATATTCGGGCTGTTATTCTCAATTGTATCTACAGTAAACAAGAAAGTTACTTCCAAGGAGCCAGACATGCGTCCCCACTACTACGGGACCATATAATACGAGCGACACAGGAAATCGACTCACTCTTGAAGTTACCAATGAGAAGATCTTCAAGAAAAAGGTGAAAGTGATGTCACTTTTAGATCTCTCTGAATCACCAAGTTAAGCACGTATCTTTATAGAATTTCTAGGTTGTAATTACTGACCAAGCTCCATAATTGAATTCCACAAATCCATATAGTTTTGTAAACTTGTAACGTATTTTAAGTTGACAGCTGAAAGCTATTTTCTCTTACTAAAAATATGTTTCCGCCAGGTTAATCGCTGTGTAGTGCATGTCTAGATATTTTGCTAGATCTGTTTGCATTAGTTGACAATTATTTAAATAGACCGTGTTCGCGAGTAAGCTGTTTTTTAATTGATGAAGTATTAATATTTACATGAAAGACTTAACTAATTAGTAATAGGGAATCTTTCTGCTTTGTTTTATAGTCGTAGCTTTAACTTGTTGTCCAAAAACAGAGGAACAAATTATTAAATTGAATTAAAAAAGAGTACAGGAAGTTAGTTAAAGTTTTTAACTAGAGTTGATTATGTCATAATGGTAAGATTATTACTAGACTTTTGTAAGATATTCTAGTGAAAAGGCGCTTCTTTAGAAAATCGAATCAAATATGTCGAAACTTCTTTTCGAGCATTGTTACGCAATTTCTGCAATTACCCAATAAAATCTAGGCAACCATAATAATGCCTAATTACATCTATTGCTATAGTAGTGCAGAATTATTTTAGTAATTCTTTCGCTTATTATAAAACTATTAAAGGGACCCGCTCTACCAAATAGTTCTCATGTAGTTCTTTTTATGTAACTATAAACGTGCACATTAATAAATATACAGTGCGAGGCGAGCCTAACAACATTTACATATCCATTACAAATTTCCGAGTGAACGCTTCCAATGTCTAAAATTATGAAGTGCTATTACAATGCGCAAGAACGAAAGAATCCACAAACAACATAGACATACACATTGAGAACACGATGTGAATGTTTTAATTATTATTTGCATGTAATTAAACTAGAAACCTGTACGCATAGTCTTGAGGAAACGTACAAATGTAAATCATATTAATTGCGGACTGTTAAATTTAGAAGTTAATAAGCAGGTATTCGTGAAACTTTTTTATTCATTCTGTTATTAATTACCTCTGTAAAATGAATAGTATGCATATAAATACTTGCCACATTTATATATATATATACACATATATATGTATGTATGAATATAATAATAGAGACAATGATAAAATTAACTCACAACTAATTTTAGATTCCTCTAACCGTTATCTGCCGCTTGCTAAAAATTCTCGGCACGTATGTTGAAACCTTCTTCCGGTTACTTAATTTGTAGACTCGTTCTTACAATTAAAATGATTTTAATTTTATAAATAGGTGAAAATATTCTCAATTGTTGAATCCAAAAACTTCACGAAACTAGTTAATTGATATACTTCATTAAAAAAACATAACTTTCCACACCATATCATGAAAATTATACCGCCATTATGATAACGTACAATTAGTGCCGAGATTTATTAAAACTATTTTCTCAATGAATAGTTCATTAACAAAAATAAACTAGTTTTTTTTCTTTTTCTTTTCCCGTTCTGTAAATTATACTTCGCAAATTTTTAATTGACTTTCCAATTTGTTTGAGCCGTTAATTTGGCAAGCAAGATCACTTTCTGGTAAACCGTTGCAACACTTTATTATTTATCAGTGAACATTTGTCATTGCTTACTGTGTCATAACAATTAGCTTAGTAAAAGTATTAGAATTGTGTTTATACAATGTAATGTATCCTCGAATTACATCGCAAATTCAACTATAAGAAAAAATGGCCACTACAACTATTCTGACTATTTCGACTTTCTCGATTCGAGCCCACTGTGCGTTGCTAACAGAAACGTGGACAAAAGCGTACAGTAACATAACATAAAAATCAACCTGTGATAGTAAACTTGATGCATACATGGGTTTTCTCCCCTACTAGTGAGAGAGAAAAAGTCATGTCTGTCAAACAAACAGTTATTGTCCAGCTCACATGCACAATAAATTCCATCAGTTGAAGCTGATGTATTTAAGAAAACGCTTTTGAATCCATTCTAAAATGATCTGTTATTACGCATAAAATGGATACCACACAACTGCACCGTACTCCAATCTGTTCCGCTCATAAGTATAGAACAGACACTTTAAAATCATAGGGTTACTGAAGTTACCATAAATTTGTATCAAAAAGCCCAGAGACTTTGAGATAGAATTACAAGCAAAAAAAGATATAATCAGTAAATTGAAGAGAGACATCAAACAAAATCCTCAAGTCCTTTATTTATTTCACATTATGAAGAATCACTATTTGGTCTATATTAAGAAAGTGATATGGATTCGCAATCCTAGAATATATCACAATGACAAATTTGTTCATATTTAGAGAGATATTGTTTTCTCTGCAACAGTTTCGAGTCGTTATCGTCGAGAGTGGAAACCATTAAAACAAACATAACATGAACAAGAATGATATAAGTTTATGTCACTGATGCTACTTGTAACAATAGTGTTGAAAGAGTAACTAATTATAAAGAGAAAAAATTTTTTATAAGTACGATTTCCAGTATTTTTATTGATAACTAAATACATAGTCGATATACCCAAAGAGGCTTCATGAGAGAGAGAGAGGTTCGTTAGAGTTAAACAGGAAGAACTCAAAACCAATCAAGAGTATAAGAAACACGAGGACAGGAAAGAGATACCGGGGAAGACCAAGAAAAACCTAAAATGATAGAATCAGAAAAGAAGCTCCAGAAGAGTCATAACGTGGGAATAAAGAAAACAATACCAGATAGGAGATATACCACGCTACTAGAGCCACAGGCTCACTCTTACTTATAGTTCTCGTCAAGACAATTTAAAATGACTTGTATATAGGTAATGAGATTTGAATGATAATCCGAATGGAATCTTTTATTAGCAGTAGTAGTAGTAGTAGTAATAGTAAACACAGCACGGTCGCATTAGTGGAATATTCTTAAGCCCGATTTTACAATAGTTCCTTTACATTAAAAAAACTAATTACTTTATTAGTTTCCGGGCGGATTACAAGATAGGGGAAAATATAGAAATGTGTATTAAGTAATAATTTCATAATTGATTTTTGATTACTAGATTTATTACAAATGAAACAGACATGCAATATACATATCTGTAACTGTACACATGGACTAGATTTATTCTTTGTTAAATATTTGTTCCTAATGTATCGATTACCTTTCTTATGAATTTGCCCTTTAATTGTCTAAATAGGTAATTGGAAAACACTTGTAGGTATTTGTGAATGAGATTTTAATTACCTGGGTATACGATACGCCATCTACGCTGAATGATACTGTTATTTATATAATAAGGGATGAAATGAATCGGATAACTACCAAAAATTGGAAGAACTCCATAAGACACGTCATCGACATTCAAAATTCTTACTTCGGATCTGATAAGCTACATAAAGAACTTACTGTCAATCTAGGCCTTGACATTGACAGTGGTAGCGATACTTACAGTAACACGGAGAATGAGCACATTCTCTAATATATATGTTTTATATTTTACCTATTCATATTCCTTAAACTTTTATTTTTGTTCGTTTTGTTCCTCATGTATCTTGTACTGGCTCTTAGCAGTTTTTTATCTTTCTACTGTCTTTTATTACTATATTGTACTCGCGGTACAAAAATATATTGACAAATATATTAATTATATTAATGTCAACAAACTGTATTATATTAAAATGATGTATTGTGGAAGATATACTTGTATAACAACTCTCCCAATAAAATGTTCATATATATCATAAACTTCTATGATTAATATTTTCAATATTGATTATTTAAAACAGCACCTGTTGTCGCTTGACAATTTTTCGCAATACACAGATAGACAAACACTACTTCTAAATGTTTCATGCCCCACAGGTAAACTCACAGCAGGTACTTCTTATAATCCGCTTAGTGTTAATTGCAGTCATTTTAAATTATCTTGACGAGAACTATTCACTTACATTTAATTTAAGGGTAAAAAGACTCTTTGTCTTTTTTACACATATAAGTCAAAAATCAAATTTGGCATCTTTTTAGGAAATACGTTGGATTTATTATGATCTTCCTCGAAAAAAATTTACAGTGAGTGCACTTAGTTAGAAATTACAAACAGCTTTTACACAATGGCAGTACTAAAAACTGAAGAGGACATAAGTTTATTTCTTGGGGCATTTTTGCTGTGGAGAAAACTAATTAAAACGATCATTTTATATGCTGCTTAGCGTCTTTTTCCTGATATGGTAATACGTAGAAAGAGAAATCGAAAGCAGGGTGAAGACTTTAAGAAGGTTGTGATTAACTGGATTGAATGCCTTAGGCATACATGTCAGTGTAGATGATCGTACGCGTTTGTCTGTCATGGTTCTGCTACCGACGCACAGTGGGACCGCATTGGAAAAGCCTGACCAAAAATCGAAAAATTGAATTTCAATATATCGACGATGATCAGAATAGTTGTTGTTGTATCCCTACCATTATTTTTCACCCACAGGTGTTTGCATCTGCCTTCGCAGCTCATTTTGAAACTGCACGTCAACAGCATCATCGTAGACTAGCTATGTTAAAAGAAAAGGTCGCAATTCTGGACAATGGACTGTTCTCCTGAATGTAAGTACAATTTCGCTCCATATAAGAATATTTATTGACTAGTGAAATACTAATAATAAAACAAATTGTTGCGATAACTTAAAACCCCATCATATCCGAACAAGTTCTCTTCACCCTGACATTTGCAGTACTTTTCTCTGAAACAAAAAAAAAACAGCTGCAGAGAGCTGCATATTTGGTTCATGGGCAAGGTTTTGTGAATAATTATAAAAATTTGTTCTGAAGCGTCCACAATGTACTAGGCATTACTCAGTACCATAATTTTCTGAAAAATAACAAACAATAAATCACAAACAGGAGATGATATACCCTTTCTTTGACAAATTATTTCTAATGTTTTTCTTTACATAAATTTATAGATACCATGCAAAGTGGGGTACAAGTTTGGCTTTCTGGGAAAGAATTATTTACTTTGATAAAAGGACAACGTAAAAATGAGTGCTATGAATCCATTGAAAAGGAATTGTCTGCGCAAAAATTCCACAGGCCATATAAATTATCCGAAAATATCAAAGTGGCGGGAAGTCTATAGGATAGAAAAAGTATTTTTGGAGAAGTATACAGATTGGCTGAACATCATCGATGAAAACCCATTGGCGCATACGTCTAACGATAAAAGTTCCGGCCGCCTATCGCTAACCTTAAAAAAAAATCGAGTGAGCGAACTAAAAGGAGAAAGATGGAGAAAATTCGTCAAGATTACAGTTATGTGTTGGGTTTCACTACATAACTGCTAATAGACTGAAAATTTGACGCAGCCTTAAAGTCATGTAGGAGCTTCTAACCAGCACCTCTATATTAATAGGGATTTTACGATTCGCCTTCACTATTTCCGTGCGTAAGTGCGCTATATTAGAGCCGCCATTTTGTTTTTGATTTCTAATTCGTAATCAGCGATGCAGAAAATCCCACTCTGAGAATTTGCAGACCGATATATCAATATTAAGGACTTTTGACCCGATTCGACCCCACAAATCTTACATAAAGAACGGTGCACATGATAAACTATTGTTATTGTTCTATGGTGTGGCTTCATGAGGAGGTTTTCCTAATCGTGTATTAGAAACAATAGCTCATCCTTAACATATGCATGTTATTAATGTTTTTTTTTTTGCTTACGACGATCGATCTACGAATTATTTACTAAAGCTAGTTAAAGAAACAAATAAAAGTCAACTTATTATTCCAAAACTTCAATTATTATATATAAACTTCCATTAGACCAACAAGAAAAGAAGTCTAATTAAAAGCCTTTTTTTAACAAATCTGCATTATGCATAATAGTTAAAATCAACAAAAACACAGCATTTTAATTCGTATTTGAAATTTCGTGATTGGCGAACTAACCAATTTTCCAGAAAATGGTTGACAATGGCATTTGTCTGAAATTGCTTTCCTTTTCATCCTTCTTTAGGTGGCTCGAAGAGAAGATAGCACAACACAACAAAATGAATTTTTTTTGTTAATGCCGAAAAAGTAAGAACTGATTTTAGATATCTTTGATGTGCCAATTTCCAAAATACCTGGTTTTTTTCGAAGCAACTCTAGTTTTTGAGATCTAGGCTAAATAATTTTAACAAAAATAATGAAATAATGATATCTTTAAAGGTTAAAATTGAAATTTCGTACCAAAAATTAAATTAATCTATCTAATCTAATTAGTCAGCTCGAGTTACTTGACCGTAAACACCGACCTGCCTATGCCTGCGTAACTCCCACCACAAACTAATTAATACTTTGCCTATGTTACCTCGTGGTAGACACGAGGTAACATACCTGCCTTACGTGGTTCAGTTTACTATTAAGTTTTCGCAAATAAGGTTGTGCTATCATTTTGCATAAATTTTCGACGCTATTTAGTAATAAGATATTCAATTTAAGCCATCCAAAATATATTTCTGACTTGTGAAAAGGAGTTACTGGCCTAATTTCACGTCCATTTAGGAAACCAGAATAAATAGGCCCGACATTTCGTATGAAAAACATGCGTTGAACATTTGCGAAAGTATACAATTGGAAAAAGGAAGTGGATAAAGTTTGAAGTATTAATGATTTGGAGGGAACCGAGAAACCAAAGGCTTAAACGTATCAATAGGAACAATAGCCACAAATGAACATTGTTCGAAAAGTACAAAACTTTTTTGAGAATCATAAGGCAAAGATAGAATTAATGGAAAATGTGCTTCCAATTTTAATATTCACTGATGTTTACTATTACTTAGATTAAAACTATGGAATATCGATATGATCAGAATAATGTCCAGCTACTGTTGCAGTCTTCAGTGAAACTACCCCGGTAAACTCCAAAATTTGTAAGTCATAAGTAAAGAATGTATATTTATCTACTTTGTGAGATAAATACCTTTGTATTGCTTTTTTTTAACTAGCAGTTGGAGAAAATAGTAATAGTAATAGTAATAATGTGAAATGTACATAAGTTAAAAACTAATATGATTTATTTCTAATAGCGTATCTCAAAAACTAGGTCTGATAGACCAACTCTGGCGGCTATTTTGGAATCTGCACCAAATATTTACCTAAAATCAATTAAAATCGCTGATACCAAAATGTCTATTGGACTGTGTAATCAGTCTGATCTACAAGGAATTGTTGTAGCTTCCAATGAAATTCCATGAAACAAAAGACATCTTCAATAACTGTCTTTCTTCTCTGGAGAAAGAAATTTGGAACTCTGGAGCGTTTAGATTCCGATGCATAATGAAATACTCATATTTCATCGCACAACATATTGATAAACCGCTACAGACATGGCCTTCTGTTCTGCTGTTAATAGCCGCGAAATCCATCTTGCACATATAATTGCACGGATAATTAGTTCAATACTACCAGTACTTATACCCGTCGTTAATGTGATTTGATATACATTTATGCATCTGTCATCTAAAATGCGTACATCGTACACTATAATCAAAATTTTAGTCTCTTAAGTTTTCGATTACACTTAAAACTTTCACGATCTTCACGACAAATTTTATGCCAATGATATGCTTAAGCATCACTTAGCGTGTCATTCCTAAAGTTATTTTATCAAACTTCAGTTAGTTTTCCTTAATAATAAGCATAAGTATATTGTATTTGATAACATATCCTAGAGATACTGGCAATATGAACAGCGGAACATTGGTTAATATTGGTTATCATATTACTAATGACACTGGCCATGAATACCTACGGAATGTCAATAATAATAATAAATACAGTTCTGATTTAGATTAGAACGTACTTATATAATTTGTTCAGATTACATACATATTGCTATGAACTGTGATTTTTATATTAACTGCACCACGGTTCACAACCAATCTACCCAACTAGGATACTCGGTCGGTTTATTTCCAAAAAAATGGGACTTCTTTCTTCTCAGGGTTCCAATCAGAAACGTGGTTGTCTCTACGAAAATACTTGGCGCCAGTCAAAATGTATTGGCAAATATAATAATTATATTTCTTTAAGTTACTTATAAAATTCGTGATGAAAGGTTAATTAATAATGAGCACAATATAAAATTTAAATGAAAATTTAATACAAAAAAAAAAAAAATCTTTATAAAGTATAAAGATTGTGTAATAATATACTTATTACACCCAGAGGTAAAAATAACACACGGAAATGACCGCTACGTGCATTCAAAAAACCTCAATGACTACCGAACAAATTAACTAAATCACAAAGACTATTTTTAATTTCTCCCCAGAGAACAATATAAAAATATAAACAAACTTGACAGCTCGAACAAAATCTAAAACATGCGCACACACATGTCACAAAAAACAGCCCTTGAAATCCAAACGTATAAAATTTTTACAGCTAAATTTTTTACTTAGAAATTTTAAAAATCCTCTTTGTCATCTATCTCAATTAACTAAGACTAAATCTTTTAAATAACAATGTTAATACAATATTCAAATCTTTTGAATTAATAAGATATCTTTCAAGAATATATTTATTTTTACTTACATAAAAAATTTGTGTGAGACACGTAGACAAGAAAACGTTGTTTTAAATATATAAATCAAAATTACAAGAGCAACAATATCGTAGAATATTCGGGAATTGAAAATACAACCACCATCAACTAATTAACTCAAATTCAAACCGAAGTTACATAATATAGATAATTATCTATTTTCTAAATAAAATGAACGTACTCGTCTTACTGGTAAACTGTGTCTGCTCTAGTCCACATCAAGTGCGGTGGCTTCGCATAAGGCTGACCTTCAATAATACAGTTTTTCTTACACATAAATATTTCAAAAATATACACTTAAGTTCAAAAATAATGTACATACATTTTTAATAAATTTTTAATATTTATAGGGGAAAAAGCCATAGCAATATGTAAGCATCTTTGAATGGATTTCTTTCCAGCATTTTCGCAAGTCGTAGCTCATTTTTTAACATATTAAACCTGAACTAAGGATTATAATATTTTACCTTTAGAATCACACAAACTTTGAAAAGACGCCTCCATAAATACAAGCAACAACAACGAATAAATACAAGCAAGAACAACGAATTTATGGCAAAACATCATTGTCACCCATTATTTTTCAAAAGTTGCCATGTATCGCCTGCAATACGTATGAATTAATCATTCCCGAAGATTCTCGTGCTTTATTAAATTATGCAGAAATAGAGGTACAAATCTACTATATATGTACGTACATACAAAGCAAGAAAACAAGAATCATCGTCATTCTCACATGGTTCACATTCCATTATCAACACAGGAAACGGAGCAAGGAACAGTTCAACACCAGGTTTCTTAAAATGTCATTATTTTTATAGCTATCTCGCTCTAACTAACAAGACTATACCGTGAGGTCGTTATCTTAAAGGAAATACACCATAAAATATTACATCTAGATATTATTGTTGCTCACTGTTGCTCTTTAACAAATTAGATTATACGAATTACTGCTACACCTATTTTAACAAACGTACTACACAGCAGCTACTAGGTGTATCTATTTGTGAAGTTATTAAGAGTCTTAGTTTGGTTTCCGGTAAAAATTACGCTTATTTAAATATTTAACGTAATTAATGTAGCATGATTTATATTGTTAGGGAAATGGCCGGTAAATATCTTCGCGCGAAAGAATTATACATACGCGTAAATAGTACTTGTACCTAGTATGTAATCATGCACATTGCAAGAGTACTTTCTGCTTAAATAAATGTGGCGTTAAGAAAAAATGTATAAGAACTAAAACTTCCGCGATTTTTTCTTTACTTTTTTTGTATAGAAAAGATGTTTCGTGAAATCTGAGCGTGAGATTTTTATAACACATGAAGTGTTAAATGGACTTGAACCGGAAATTTTACTGGTGCAATTATCTATGAATAATGAAGAAAATATACTAAGCCCCCTGTTGATGCGAATTCGAAAGTTTAATCACCATAATTTACTATACGCGGGTTCAACTAAATAGTTTGTACATTTATTAATAAAAGGATGCATATTTCATTAAGAAACAAAACCAAAATTAAAAATAAATCTCGCAACTATTAGAAATATACTATTTACTGGTTTCTTTAATGGAATGAAATTATATCTAACCTTAATTACTAGCATCGCCAACTCAAAACACCCGTGAAATTTAAAAATGTCTCATTAGGGATAGTGAAACGCACGAAACAATCCACTTTGGTCATCAACCAATAACAATGACGTCTGTATTGCCAGTCTCATAACAACAAAAATTATAGTCATATATTACTTATATTACTAATTTTATAATTTTATTAATCGGAAATATATTATATGTAATGTATCGAGTGTGATAATAAATGCACTTGAACTTCGATTAATTCTATACAAAAATAAACATACTGACATTCCACTCAAATTCTGAAAAGTAAAATAACTCTAATCCTATAGAACGTTAAGTTAAATTAAAATAATATTTTAAGCTTATAACACCATTCACAAATAAACTGGGGATAAAAAATATTGATATTAAAACACTGTATTGAATGATCGTATTGCACAGGTAGTTAACTGGATTCTGTCATTTCCTATGTGTAAGGGATGATCCACTTAATGCTTTAGGACTTTAGAATTAAATAAAACTTACGAATTGTTCCGCGACACAAAATTGTTGTTTTATTCGAAAGAACATCTTATTACAATTATGCCTTGATGATAACGTCATTCAAATGTCCATGACGACTTTGCTGACAGTAACGTATTCAGTTCAGTCCAATTTCTCTTTACGTCTTTACACATTGCGGCCGGTATTTCACGAATAACTAATGTTGGTTTTTAAATTCTCAATTGTTGTTGGGTTATTAATTAGCGTAGACCTTCGAATTCATACCTCCCAACAGGAGAGTCACACAACGTCAAATCACAAGATCGTGGTGGATAATTCACATGACCACTTCTTGATATAATTTTATCACCAAGTTCACCTTGCAGTACAGTAATAGTTTCGTTGGTGGTATGGCATATAGCGCCGTCCTGCTGGAACCAGTAGTCCTACAGATTGCAACAATTTGGAAGAAATATTAGTTTAGCATTATCCGATTACGAACACCATTTACGGTGACACGTTGCTTCTTCATCTTCGTGAGGATTATCTTTGCTCAAAATCCTGCAGTTCTGCTTGTTTACATAGCCATTTAGCCTCATCGCTGAACATTACAATATGATGAAGAAATGGATCGGCAACCAGCTGTTCTAATATCCAAACAGCAAAACCACAACGAAGACGATGATCTGCTAGCTTCAATTTTTAGACCAGTTGGATTTTGTATGGATGCAAACCCAAATCCTTCCATAAAATCCTCCAAGCTGATCCATATGTAAGGTCCAATTGCTGAGTACGACGTCTAACCAACAGATTTGGATTATTCAGCCATTCAAATGTCTTCATGATATTAAGAATTGTTTGTATGATGCGCACCATAGAGTAATTAATTTACGCCAAATTTCCTTTTATAGAGCAATATCTTTACTTCACTTTAAAATTCTAAAGCGTTAATTGGATCCCCTCCATAATAAAAATATTATAGTTGTTTGAAACTTTAAAATAATTCGATGATAAACATTCAAACGCTGAGACACTGGGCCGAATTTGGCTTAGAACGTATATGATGTCAGAGGGTAGAAATGTTGATTTGACTTTGACTTCCTCGTAACTGAAGATGATACCGATAAAAAAAAACTATCTGTCACACGCCGGTGCCGAGATTCGAACCCTCTACCCCAGCGGGACTCTCACTCGCGTGTCCGACGCTCGTACCACTCCACCGTTCAGCCGTTAATTATTTTATTGGTTTATTAATTTATTAATACAAACATACATTGATATAATTCCCCGTCTTTATCAGGCGTTTGTTCTTCACTTTTAATTTAAACTGCTTGTCTTTAACAGGTGAAATATAGAACAAATTTCTGCAAAAAAAAAAATTAAATAAAATCAGAAATGGTTAAGAGAGAAACAATCCAAATTTAATATTTTGCTGGGAGACAGACCTTGACAGAGAAAAAATTAAAATTCCAAAGCACTGAAGTGAAGTTTCCCAGAAAAAAAAATTGGAGAAACAAGAAAGAATAATATATGAGACCTTATCTTCAGAGAAAAATTGAAAACAAAACAAATCCAAAATATGATCGAAGACGGACAACTGCCATAAAACAGACACGTAATGAGATTTAAAAAAAATTAATAATGAAAAAAGTATATGGCATAAGGCAGTAGAGCAATAAAGCTTAAAATGCCAGGAAGCGAAACGCGTTGTATAGGGCAGAGTAGGATGGAGAAACGTTTAAGAAAGGAAATCTATACAGCAACTCAACACCAACAGGTCTTCCAGTCGAAAGCGTAAAAAGGCGTTAGAGTTAAGAGTGAAATCGTTAATATGAATCATGTAATCAGAGAATTCCAATTTACTGATGCATTAATACACTTAAAACCATATTTTAATAATTAAAAATTGATTGTGTTTGTTACAATTAATCTATACTACATATCAAATGCAATTTCTCATTACCTATTATTAATGTTAATGTAGTTCTATTCAACCCAAACGCATTCATTACGAAGTACTTAGGTATATGTTGTCATATTCGCATTTCGTTTTTAGGTGCACGAAGCTTTTATAGCTTTTTCTACTACGCGGTAACAAAATTTACAGTCGTCCATTCCAATCATTCAAATAGCGTGATAAAAATGGAGCAGTGTGTAATTTTTTTAAATTTAAATATAACTTGCTTCTAAATAATTTTGTTTCTATTAAAATTCGTAAACTGCATCAATATGATTTTAATATATGCCTTTGTTTCTTTCGCTGTAAACAAGAATAGAATAAGAATGGACATAAAAAACTAATTCTCCTGCAACATATTCAACAATAATACTCAAACAAGATAAATCGTGCAACCTTCGAAGACAATTATTTAGAAATACTATTTTATTTGCATGAGATTTATTTATTACCCATGTTTCGCATACATACAATAATACGCGCTTGGGGTTGCCATTAAATATTCTTAATTTAGTGTTCGTCATCAGTGTAGCATATTGTATGCTATTTGTGCCTTTCGTATCCTATTTTGAATGCCTATCTAGCAATTTCTTTTCTCATGAAATATACCTCCCCTAGACAAATTCTCGTGATCTCTCTATTTCGGTATTATTTTCCTTTACTTCTTTTGACTGGTTTCTATTGATAGACATCTACTGATACAATCATGAAATATTTCAGGAACAGGAAAAAGCACAGGAATCTTAGTTCATAAAGATACAAAAGCATCAATGGACAGGACATGTGGCTAGAATGAGGAAAGATTGCCGAAATGGACTATAAACAGCAGGATACGGGAAAAGAGACTGCTGTAGAGACCGAGGAAGAGATGGAAAAACGTAGTGAGTGAAGACGCTAGGAGTCTTTTTGGGAGCAGGAAGAAAACCGCAAATGACAGAAAGGAGTGGACGCAGAAACTGGTGGAGGCTAAGCCTCGAACTGGGCTAAACGACACAGAAGAGAGAGAGAGATAGTATATTTATTTCTAGTCTGGCGTCTTAAGCATTTTTATTTTATTTTGCAATATAGTATTTTTTTATTAAACTTATAATGTCCGCCTATTCCTATAGCTTTCCTTGCTTAAGGTTTTTTTTTAATAATACACGCAAAATTTACTTCTTTGTGCCATTCATTACACTCATCTATTGTTATTACCTAATTTGACTAAATGTGGTATATAAATATATGATCTTATATACCAAATGCAGTAACAAGTAAAATTTGTAATTAACCTACACTATGTAAGGTAAAATGTGTTCCTGATATATTCACAGTTGCCGCTTGTGATATACACATGCTTTCTATGAGCTCCTCCACGAGTTTCCTTAAACAAGCCTTAGTAGAGTACTTCTGGTCACCAGTATGACTATACGCATAGGTACGTTTTGTATCGAAATCTTTATGCTACTAATAGACCCGAACTGTTATTTAAAAATAAAAAATGAATATTTTACTTAATGTAAGAGTAGTGTTTATAAATAACATATTTTTCCAATCAGTTTAATTAGAAAAATAAATTGGTATTTTACCATAAAAGTACTAATATTAATAAATTAATTTCTAGGTATTTCAGAGTAAATAAATGAGCTTACTATCTCTAAAATAATCCCTATAATCTAAAATGTGTTGTATATTTCAAAATAGATAGTAGAAATTCTCAAATCGAACTTAACTTATTTCAAAATAATATATTGAATGTTCAAATCATATGCTGCAACTGTAGTAAATAAATAGTTTATTGTTAAAACTCAATAATACTAAAACAAACAGATGCTTCTAAAATCAAATTATTCGAACTATATATAAGAGTATATTAAAAACGTTCAAAAAGAAACACTTTTTAAATGTAATATACGAGATATTAAGCAAAATAATACAACAGAAATAGCAAGCAAGCCAAATAAAATCCGTAATGGATGAGAAAAACAGTATATTCTACATCAGCCTATAAAGTACAAACCAACACCTGCAGGTCCCTAACTATCAATGTATCGCACGACAGACACTTCTATGTATAGCAAGGTGATGCATATGTATTTTAACACCAACATATATAAAAATTAGTAAAAAACCCAAATAGATGTATGGAATAAACAACTCAATAAAAAGAACTTTGTAATTGCTCATAACTTTTATAATAATCTTTTATAACCCTTTCTATCTAAAATTAATTTATACGGACTACTTTTTAAACTCGTTATCCTCTGATTATTACACATTCCATTATTCGTACAGTATCGTTAGCAATTAATCAATTATGCTTCTATTGTTTATTTGTACCATTTTCAATAAACAAAGAAACAACTGGACTGTAAACATTGCTAATTACCACAACATAAAGTCCATGAACAAACTTTGAAGGATTATCTTTCTACGATACATACTCGTCTGTATCTACTGTGCATGTACATATTTATATACACATACACCATCTGAACTGGTATTTTATGCTCTGATAAACACAAGCAGAACAAAAACAAAACTGAGTACCAATATCTATATAATTAATTTCAGAAGCCAACACTTTCCATTTCTTCACACTTGTTAAGAATTACAAACGTCTGCGGGCACAAAAAAGGAAGGCACCTGCACTGGCATGTCGTCCAACGGAGACTAAATACTCTAATCCTGTGTTCTAAATTACAACGATTAGATCAAACGAAAAGTTTGACTAGAAGAAAATTGTTTGCCTGACATACTGTAATTATGAAGAATAAAAACTTTTTACTATTACATGAGAATGAATTGAAAATTTGAAAAATTACATATTGTTATGGATTTTTCCCTAATTTATATTTAATATTTAATTATATATGAATGTACATAATTCATGGATATCTTTGTTTATCTTTGTGTTTTAAATCTCACATGTGAGATAAAAAACTTGCGTTTTTTGGTTATCGATCTCATGTTTGAGGGGCCTGGAGTAAAATTCTAGGAGATTCACATCTGAATTTATCCGGGAACGTTGTAGTGATTGATATATTTAATATTTAATTAGTACGGGTTGTTTTTTTGAGTGTGACCATAGTTATGGTAGTTCATATTTATTCCCGATAATTATACGAGTTTGGTTTTCTCGTAATTTTGTTTTTGTAATTGATTAAACAACGTTGTCGAGTAAATGTGTCTCCAATAAGTTTTTATGTAAGTAAATTTATATGCATAAGACGTCTTAATTAGAAAAGCTTTGAAAAGTAATTTCAATTGTGTTAATATAATTAGTTAAGAGTCTTAATTATTAGTAATAAATAATAAGGAATATTTTTAAAATTTCTAAGTAATAAAAATTTATAACAATGAAAATTTTGCACGTTGGGAAGTCAAGGGTATTTTTTTTCCATGAGTTTGATGTTTGCACATGCGTAGAGTTTTGAACGTGTTTTACATTTTATTATACAGTCTGGTTCTCTGGGGAGAAATTAAAAATAAACTTTGTTATTTTAGTAAGATTAGTTCGGAGTCATAGAGGAAGTTTTAATTCTCTTAGCTGTCATATTCAGTGAATTATTTTACCTCAGGAATTGTTGAATGATGCAATATTGATCTTTATACTCTATAAAGATAGCTTTTTTTCTTTTTTGATTTTTTTGTATTAAATATTCATTTAAATTTTATCTTGTGCTCATTTTTATCCCATATACCTTTACTGTTGTTTAATCATTAAAATAAGTAACTTATAAAGCATATAACTATATATATATTTGTCAAGTACGATTGACTGGCGCCTAAATAATATTGCAGTTCCACGTTTTTCCGATTGGAACCCTGAGAAGAAAGAAGTCTCCTTGTTGGATATCAACTGACTGAGTATCCTAGTTGGGTAGATTAGTTGTGGATGGTGGCGCTATTGTACAACAAACCACTATTCATAGCAATATGTATATGTATATTGTATATCTAATCGCGTATTAATGCGTTGTGGTCTGAATATAATTGTAAACATTTTGCAAACTTAGTTCTTGGCCACAACAATGAACTTGCTTATGAGCTTTAAAGAAAATTTAACTAACCTATTAATTAATTTTAGGGTTTTGTATATTTCTGCTAATTACTGAACAAGTCGATCTTATAAATAAGGAATGTGACAAATCTCAGGTAACTTTTTCAATATTTCGAGTTAAAAATTTGGGGATAATAAGTAAAATGTGCAAATGAATGTCTTCGATAAAACATCGTCAAGAAAGTGAATGTAATTCATAATTCTTTATTTCAAAATAAGCAAAAAGCAATAATTTCAAAATACACTACATTTTTTATTAATGATCGGATTATAAAAATAATTTAACATCTCTAAATTATTCTTAATAAGTACTTTCTGTCGCAAGTAATTTGCTTATTTAGTACTTTTTAAGTTCTTCGTATTTCTTATCGGAATCTATTATTTTTGCGGAACTTTCATAATCAGTAATTTTCTATGATTTCGAGCCATTTTCCGTGCATGAGTTGCATAAAAATGATAATTAATGAAAATGTTAAAGTATACCCAAATTTAAATTATGTGCCTTGCAAGCCAAGTAATTAATAAAATAAAGAAAGTTAAAAATCATTTTCGACAATTATGTGTGTTCTTCATATCTCTTCACAAGGTTCTTCGAAAAATACCTCAAAAATGTCATCATGAATAACATCTGCAGCTTCGATGTTCTAAACTCCATAAACTTTTTCTTTATGCAGTCCCAGAGAAAAAACTATAAAGATGTCAAATCCGTCAATTTTGGAAGCCATAATACATACTGGGCGTTGCAATGAGTTTGTTATCAAACGAAGAGTAATTTCGTCTCTGAATCAGATCCTAAATAGAAAAGTTACGAGTCATTTTTGAAATAACTTTTTGCTTATTTTTGACTTTTAAAGCGAATTTAGCAAGGTGATTTAACGAGAAAATGTATTTTTAAAAGTAGGCAACCCTTTCGCCATTCGGAGTATATTGCTGACTTCAGACATGTTTTAGAAGTCTAGTGTCAAAATTTTGCTCAAACCTTTTAACATTCCGAACTTAATGCAAATGAGAATCAATGAATATTAAATCTCATTTTCACATCCAAATGTCGCCTTATATGATGTGTTAATTACTGCAATCCGACAAACTAAGTTTGTACCAGTATGTACAACACACCACGATGCGACTTCGTCCTTCCTGGTTGCTAGGATAATTAAAAATTCGTAAAAAGCCACGTCCATCAACGGAACGTACAGACGCGTTTCGCTTTTATTGGAGCTTGTTAATGTACGCTATCGTGAAGACAGATATGACTTTCCACTTCTGAACTTTGTGTATATATAATTAACATTTTGAACTTAATGCAAATGAGAATCAATGAAGATCATTTTTACATGCAAATGTCGCCTTATGTGATGCGTTAATTACTACAATCCGACAAACTAAGTTTGTGACTTAGTTTGTAAAAATGAGGTTTAATATAATGTATAAATAACTGACTTTGTACGAGGTTATTGACCTTAACATACAACAATGTTATAGTTTGTATTACATCGACAGCTGTTACGTACGTAAACATGCGCTGTACCGTATGTGTGTGTATGCTTCAATAGAGGTATTTATTATTTATACACATTCTGAATATTTTGAATTCAGAGGCGCAACGTCATAATTTTCAGGGAGTTTTTAATTTTGGGACTCGCGTCGTAATGGTAATAATGGTTATCGATCTCATGTTTGAGGGGCCTGGAGTAAAATTCTAGGAGATTCACATCTGAATTTATCCGGGAACGTTGTAGTGATTGATATATTTAATATTTAATTAGTACGGGTTGTTTTTTTGAGTGTGACCATAGTTATGGTAGTTCATATTTATTCCCGATAATTATACGAGTTTGGTTTTCTCGTAATTTTGTTTTTGTAATTGATTAAACAACGTTGTCGAGTAAATGTGTCTCCAATAAGTTTTTATGTAAGTAAATTTATATGCATAAGACGTCTTAATTAGAAAAGCTTTGAAAAGTAATTTCAATTGTGTTAATATAATTAGTTAAGAGTCTTAATTATTAGTAATAAATAATAAGGAATATTTTTAAAATTTCTAAGTAATAAAAATTTATAACAATGAAAATTTTGCACGTTGGGAAGTCAAGGGTATTTTTTTTCCATGAGTTTGATGTTTGCACATGCGTAGAGTTTTGAACGTGTTTTACATTTTATTATACAGTCTGGTTCTCTGGGGAGAAATTAAAAATAAACTTTGTTATTTTAGTAAGATTAGTTCGGAGTCATAGAGGAAGTTTTAATTCTCTTAGCTGTCATATTCAGTGAATTATTTTACCTCAGGAATTGTTGAATGATGCAATATTGATCTTTATACTCTATAAAGATAGCTTTTTTTCTTTTTTGATTTTTTTGTATTAAATATTCATTTAAATTTTATCTTGTGCTCATTTTTATCCCATATACCTTTACTGTTGTTTAATCATTAAAATAAGTAACTTATAAAGCATATAACTATATATATATTTGTCAAGTACGATTGACTGGCGCCTAAATAATATTGCAGTTCCACGTTTTTCCGATTGGAACCCTGAGAAGAAAGAAGTCTCCTTGTTGGATATCAACTGACTGAGTATCCTAGTTGGGTAGATTAGTTGTGGATGGTGGCGCTATTGTACAACAAACCACTATTCATAGCAATATGTATATGTATATTGTATATCTAATCGCGTATTAATGCGTTGTGGTCTGAATATAATTGTAAACATTTTGCAAACTTAGTTCTTGGCCACAACAATGAACTTGCTTATGAGCTTTAAAGAAAATTTAACTAACCTATTAATTAATTTTAGGGTTTTGTATATTTCTGCTAATTACTGAACAAGTCGATCTTATAAATAAGGAATGTGACAAATCTCAGGTAACTTTTTCAATATTTCGAGTTAAAAATTTGGGGATAATAAGTAAAATGTGCAAATGAATGTCTTCGATAAAACATCGTCAAGAAAGTGAATGTAATTCATAATTCTTTATTTCAAAATAAGCAAAAAGCAATAATTTCAAAATACACTACATTTTTTATTAATGATCGGATTATAAAAATAATTTAACATCTCTAAATTATTCTTAATAAGTACTTTCTGTCGCAAGTAATTTGCTTATTTAGTACTTTTTAAGTTCTTCGTATTTCTTATCGGAATCTATTATTTTTGCGGAACTTTCATAATCAGTAATTTTCTATGATTTCGAGCCATTTTCCGTGCATGAGTTGCATAAAAATGATAATTAATGAAAATGTTAAAGTATACCCAAATTTAAATTATGTGCCTTGCAAGACAAGTAATTAATAAAATAAAGAAAGTTAAAAATCATTTTCGACAATTATGTGTGTTCTTCATATCTCTTCACAAGGTTCTTCGAAAAATACCTCAAAAATGTCATCATGAATAACATCTGCAGCTTCGATGTTCTAAACTCCATAAACTTTTTCTTTATGCAGTCCCAGAGAAAAAACTATAAAGATGTCAAATCCGTCAATTTTGGAAGCCATAATACATACTGGGCGTTGCAATGAGTTTGTTATCAAACGAAGAGTAATTTCGTCTCTGAATCAGATCCTAAATAGAAAAGTTACGAGTCATTTTTGAAATAACTTTTTGCTTATTTTTGACTTTTAAAGCGAATTTAGCAAGGTGATTTAACGAGAAAATGTATTTTTAAAAGTAGGCAACCCTTTCGCCATTCGGAGTATATTGCTGACTTCAGACATGTTTTAGAAGTCTAGTGTCAAAATTTTGCTCAAACCTTTTAACATTCCGAACTTAATGCAAATGAGAATCAATGAATATTAAATCTCATTTTCACATCCAAATGTCGCCTTATATGATGTGTTAATTACTGCAATCCGACAAACTAAGTTTGTACCAGTATGTACAACACACCACGATGCGACTTCGTCCTTCCTGGTTGCTAGGATAATTAAAAATTCGTAAAAAGCCACGTCCATCAACGGAACGTACAGACGCGTTTCGCTTTTATTGGAGCTTGTTAATGTACGCTATCGTGAAGACAGATATGACTTTCCACTTCTGAACTTTGTGTATATATAATTAACATTTTGAACTTAATGCAAATGAGAATCAATGAAGATCATTTTTACATGCAAATGTCGCCTTATGTGATGCGTTAATTACTACAATCCGACAAACTAAGTTTGTGACTTAGTTTGTAAAAATGAGGTTTAATATAATGTATAAATAACTGACTTTGTACGAGGTTATTGACCTTAACATACAACAATGTTATAGTTTGTATTACATCGACAGCTGTTACGTACGTAAACATGCGCTGTACCGTATGTGTGTGTATGCTTCAATAGAGGTATTTATTATTTATACACATTCTGAATATTTTGAATTCAGAGGCGCAACGTCATAATTTTCAGGGAGTTTTTAATTTTGGGACTCGCGTCGTAATTGTAGTTATATTTTATATAATTACATCTTTCTAATTTTCATACGGTGTCTCTTTATTTCAAGGACAGCCTGTATAAATAGTTGGATTTGCTTATTTTCAAAGGTATAACAACATCTAAAGATTATCCGTAATAATTTCAGTAAAATATAACTACGTTTGACTAAATACGTTCACTCAATGTTTTTAACTCTGTTTTCCTAATCATAATTATACTTATTAAAATTATACGTTATTAAAATTTTGGTGAAAATTTAGGATGAAACCTGATTCTTTTAAATTCAAATTTCACAGAATAATTTGAAACATACATGAGTGGACCTCACCAGTTTTGTATAATACAAAAAGTATTATTAACATAAACACCAGATTTTTAATAATATTTTATATTATTTAAAATACTTTTGTAAATTCTAATTACTAAACGACTTCTTTTGTACCAATTTAAAATTAATAATAGTTCTAATTTCATTATTGTGTTAACTCGTGTACAGAAACTATTTCTCATTTTACATATTCAACGACATTGTTGAGTTTTTTTTTATAAAGTAGACAACAGTGATAAAAGAGACATTTTGAGCGAAAAGAATTTTAGCCGGGGTGTACTACTCAACGTTCAACGCAAAAAGCAGCACAAAGTGAAAGAGATCAGACACACTCAAATTGTGGTTAACATGTTTTCTGGTAGGAATTAAGAAGCTATTTCGCTCGGAAAGAGAATAATTCGAAAAATGGATACGACATCAAAGAGCGCGAAGAACGTCGCGTAATTTGTTTCAATTATGAAAATGGAGTTACCTATCTCCACCATCTCCATCTCCGTTGCCCTTAAATCGAAAGACAAAGGAAGAAGCAAGAGCAAAATTGAAATAAATTTTAGCGCAAACGGAAAATATATATGTTAGAAAAGGAGAGTTAAACACGCAAAACGGCACTGTCGTCATCAACGTCATTGATTGAGTTTATTCAGAACCCTCGGTATTTTTGTTTTTAATTAGCAAATAAATTACTTCATTACAATGCATCAAAAGAGCGCCAATTGAATAATCTCTTTGTGGCATCACGGGGGCTTCTTTCTTTGCTAGACATTTTAAACTGATTGCGAATTAGAATTCGATGCTAGGTTTAAATTTCGAAATTTGACAGTTCATATCTTTTTGCTCTCTAATGTACTCAGCCTTAGAAATGTATCCCTTTTCTGTAATCCTTAATGTCTATTTTTAATGTGTCTGAAACAACGTGCTGGTTTCTAAAATCAGAATATTGAAACCTTAATTTCAGTAATATTATTTGATGTTTAACAGTAAAGTAACAGTATTCCATGAACTAACAAATTCAATTATTTAAATACTTTGATTTCATACTACTAAAACATATAAACATTTTTTAAAACAATAATCATAATAATTTGTTTAATTTTTTTTGACTAGTAAATCAAAAAATAAGTCGAGAAGTACATATATACATATATACATATATACATATATACATATATACATATATACATATATACATATATACATATATACATATATACATATATACATATATACATATATACATATATACATATATACATATATACATATATACATATATACATATTTAGTGTTTATAAGAATTTTATTTTTCTTATTTATTTTATTGGCCGTGTCTTAATATTAAAAATAATAGACTTTTTATTGGTTTAGCGACCTTTTATTGAATTATGATGTTTTATTCTACGACGTTTCGACTTTTATTATTTTTCAGTCTTTTTCAAGTATCTAGAAACAAGAATTAATACAATGAGAACATGAGAATTGTGTTTGCTTTTGTGAGATTGAATTAACAATTAAATTAACAATTAAAATTAAAATTAGATTAAAGACTGAATTACCAATTAGATTAACAATTAAAGTTAAAATTTAAAATTAGATTAATAATGAGTAAGGACAATTAAAGTGATTACATCTGTATAAATGAATAGAAAAATTTGAATTAAACTACAATACAGTAAGGTAAATAGAAACAAGAATTACTACACTGAAAACGTGAGAGTTGTGTTTGCTTTTGTGAGACTGAATTAACAATTACATTGACAATTAGAATTAAAATTAGATTAAAGACTGAATTACCGATTAAATTAACAATTACAGTTAAAATTTAAAATTAGGTTAATAATGAGTAAGGATAAATTACAGTGGTTAAATCTGTATAAATGAATGAGACGTTAAACTTTTGATGTTAAACTACATTACATGAACAATGAATGACAAAACTCACCGTTTCTTTTTAGTTTTCAAAATCACGCATTCTGTGTAACATGTGTATCGGGTACCCGAGACCTTTTTTTGTAACGAACCGATCGCACTGGTTGGAATATTGTAAGTGTTTGTGGCTTTGTTAAGAGAGGTTAATTTTTGTTCTGTTTTTGGAATTTAGCAAATTGATCAGGACCGTGTTTAGGGGTATATAGTAAAGTATTTACAAATGGGAACTGATAAAAAGTTTTTTTTGTTTTTTTGGTTTGTGTTTGTGTGTGCGGGGGGGGGGTTGATTTTATCTATTGTTTAATCAGTGGGTAATAGAGTTTAGACAGTCCATCAATTTCGTTCCTGTCGTTTATTGTTCTGCTGTTGCTTGTTTCAGTGTAGTAATTCTTGTTTCTATTTACCTTACTGTATTGTAGTTTAATTCAAATTTTTCTATTCATTTATACAGATGTAATCACTTTAATTGTCCTTACTCATTATTAATCTAATTTTAAATTTTAACTTTAATTGTTAATCTAATTGGTAATTCAGTCTTTAATCTAATTTTAATTTTAATTGTTAATTTAATTGTTAATTCAATCTCACAAAAGCAAACACAATTCTCATTTTCTCATTGTATTAATTCTTGTTTCTAGATACTTGAAAAAGACTGAAAAATAATAAAAGTCGAAACGTCGTAGAATAAAACATCATAATTCAATAAAAGGTCGCTAAACCAATAAAAAGTCTATTATTTTTAACATATATACATATATACATATATACATATATACATATATACATATATACATATATACATATATACATATATACATATATACATATATACATATATACATATATGGTAAATTCAATCAGTAGGCGATTTAAGGTCTACTTTACTTTAAAGTATATATATTTAAAACAACCCTACATCTTTCGGCAATGATGCCTTTATCAAGGATATAAAATATAAATGACAGTATACAAATGGCATATAATTGAGTTGCTATGGATAAAATTATTCAAAGATACATTCCAATTTAATATTAATAAATCATGCCTTAGTATTCTAAAATAGATAGACAACAAAAACTGGGAAACGCAAGACATGACTTATTATTATGTATGCGCTCGTGGAGCGACTTAAGATGTTAAGCTGTCGGCATTCGCCTTAAACGGGAAAGAAAACCACGAAAACCTACTCGGACAGCCAGGCAGGGATCAAAACACGGAACTGTCAGCATGATAAGCAAATGTATAGGTATTTAAATAACATAAGACATATAATTATATAACAGCAATATATATTGTGATGTAAATTGCAGATCGTTACATAATTAAGGAATATCACATACTGCTTAAATTTTTTATATCACTTCTGTTGTTAATTGAATTTTTTTCCTGTTTAATACTAAACATTTCTTTAATTTTCCCTTTTCGTTGTGTGTTGTTCTTTATAAATTATCTGTGTGTTTTCAAAATCGAAATGGTGATCGCGTTGTAGTTTATTTATCTACATTATTATTACACAAGTTAAGTTGATCGATTGTACATTGTCGGCACCGATGAATCACCCGCGCCCGTCCCGCAGTCTAGTTATGACGTTCCAGGCAGCCTCTATAGCATTGCTTAGTTGTACAGTGTTGATACTGTTGGCCATCGCCATATAATCGTCTCGTAAGTCATCCCCAGACATTTTTATATTTTTAATATTTAAATCGGGTGATACACTAGGCCACTTTAGGACTCCTATATTCTGGTCTTCAAACCATTAATAATCTGTGCTGTGTGAATCGCAGCGTGATCATATTCAAAAATCCATAGTTAACCTCCCATGTTTATATTGGGTTTCACTCCTATTAATAGGTCTCTGTACGTTCAGGAATTTTGAATACCATTTAAAATTTCTGGATGCACCACACCGTTATAAGAAATAGTACCCCATACCATTACCCCGGCAAATATCCATCGGTACCATTCAAACAGAATCGTTCTTCGTCCGTAAAAATAACTATTCACTACTGATCAATCCAGCCCATAAGGTTTCTCCCAAAGTTTAGTTTATTTCCTTTATGTCTTTACTTTAAAAACGGCTTTTTCTCTAATTTACGCCGCTTTAGTTGTTCACACTTCTTAATTATTCTTTGTACAATCCTCAAACTCGCCACAGATTGCACGGCTTGCTTGATTTTTCTGGCAGTACAACAGGAATTAGAAGCTTCGCGTAGAATATTTCTTCTTTACCTCTCGCTGGTTGCAGTTTGAATGCCGCCTCTGTAATTTTTTCCATAGTTTTTCATATTTTGTACAAAATTATTTAGAACTTGCGAACTTCTATTGATACTGACACCAATTTTTCGATTGGAGTAACCTTCTTCGTGCAATGCTTTAATTCTGCCTATTTCTTCCGTACTCAACCTTTTACCGCGTTCCATCGTATTTTACTGATTTCCAAAATTAATGTAACTTGACTATTTATTATTGTTTTTAACACAATTTATTTAAAAATATGTATAGTTTTTACTGGTGAGGCTAATTCGTTGCCGTGGTTTTGTCGCTTGCAACAGTCATGTAACAGTAAAACTTGTATACTGCGTCAAAACTGACAAATAAAAATATACGGCCATGTTATATAAGGCTTCTTTGTTACATAAATCAACTATCCTTGTCTTTATACCTAAAATAATTCTGTAAATTATATTTTTGTTGCGAGGCTAATCAGTTGTCGCAGAGGGTACCTACATATATTTTTTTGATTTTCTATTTTTCTTAGTCGTTCTCTTAATTATAAATGGTTAATTATTTCTTGGAATTCGGGTTGATAACTATTCATTAAATAAAAATGCTCATTTTAACGTAGCGACTTTTATTTTGTCTTCGTTAGAGAAATTTGATTATATGTAGTTACTAGATGTTTTCCTGCAAATGTAAATTTAAACTAATAATAAAATAATAATTAATGTTTTTCGTAAAATGTAAATTTATATATATTTATGGTACTTACAATTTTTATTCTTCTTTTTTACATTTTATTAACAAATTGAAAAATTTTATTTAAAATATAAAATTGGCATATTGTGCTTTCAACATATGGAATAGACTGAACTTTAGTAGCCTAAAGTATGTATATATTTTAAATTTCGTGTTTTGTCCTTGCTTTAATTTAGTTTCGGCTTGGTGTGGGTGAGTTTTAAAAGATTTAAGTGTTATTGTATTTGAATTTTTACGTTATTTATATTACGGATGTTTTGATTAATGGGAAGTATAGTTTCGACAGACTTGAAATTTCATAATGGTCATTAACGGCGTTTTCTTTATGTTTTTTAATGTGAATTAGTTCCAATACTGATCGTACTTTGCAGTTTGTTTCCGTTTGTATTACTTTAACATCTTTGTAATTGAAAGTGGATATTTTTAGTTTTGATGTTTTTTAAAGCTGTGATGGTTTTTGAATATTTGTGACCATTGTGACCATATATAAACACGATTATAATAATTGCATAGTATGCTATAAACTACATGTGATTTTTATTTGCGGTGGAATGGCTGCTTTTAATTTTATTTTAGTGAAACTTAAATTATGATAATTTTTGTACAACACTGCTGATGTGATTCTGATTATGGGTTCAAATGTCACTCAAAGACAATATATCGTAAAAGAACGCATCGAGAAATTATCATTGATAATGTAGAATGAAGTATTAATTAAAGTAATATGGTAATGCTAAGAACCAAATTCGATTATTCATTATTCCTTCGAAAACACAAAATCGTCAAATTAACATTATAACTTCATATTACCATACTTGACGTGCAATAATGTGAAGCACGTCGACAGTTATCTGTAACTATTACTGGGACGTTTAAAATGACCAATGAAGAAAGGTATGTTGACGTATATTATATTTGAATATGATGGTAATAGGAAAACTGGTTGTAAGACACTTCATTAATAATAAATCTATCCGTAATTAGGAAAAAGTGCTACATGAATGTATGGTAAATAATATACGCATGTATTATGACCGTCAGTCTAAGTATTAAATGATGAAATAATCTTTAATAAAGCATGCTTGCGTGTTGTGCTTGATATACATACATACTTCTTAATTAAAAAACTTTTCCAACTGGCTTAACATGAGAGACGATGTATTAAATTAAATTAACCCAGAAATAGAGACTTTTTGGGTATATTCTATTGACGCTTATTAGTATATTTTATCAATTTCTCAAAAATCATAAATTTTCATCAACACTGTTATTTTTCATTTTACTTAAGTACTATAATAGAAAAAACCCTAATAACATGTAAATAATCCAATAATAGTATTGCTTTTTAATGGAAGTAGCCCTTACTTAATGGAAATTTATAATTAATGAAATAAAAATGAAAAATCAATATTACTCAATTTCCACTTCATTGAAATTCAATAAAATGGCTTTTTTTCATTTTTATTTCATCAATAATATTACAGTTACAATTAAAACCTTTAATATACTAGTATTATGTTTATGATAATTAAAAATAAGATATGCGATTGTAAAATTAAGAATGTTAGATGGTTGCAACTAAAACCAAAGGAATATCAAAATATCAAAAGATAAAGTTATAGCCAGCCTGTATTATTTTGATAATAATTATACAGGGAATTAGCGATTGATAATAAAGAGTGACGTTTGATTAAAAACAAATTGAAAAATAGGTGGTTCGCATCCGGCGAATATGAGACAATATATTTAGGACTCCAAAAACTTTTTGTATTGCAGATAGATTAAAACTTATCACGAGAAACTCTGCTTCCGGTCTTATTCTACCCAGTCAATCTTATGACACCAATAATTGTTCCACATGCTCATATATTAATAATTGTCTGTAACCGTAAATCCTTTTATACACCGATGAAATAGGGCCCTACTTAAAGTACATAGAATTTTTTTAATGACTGCATTCCCCGGTTCAGAAAAATCTACTTCCTTACCATCAATCAAGTCAACAATTCGACGTACAGTGCGTAATCCTGGATTGTTATTTAGAACTGCTTCAAATTTTCCTTTTACATTATCAACAGCAGCACCAAGTAATTGGGAAAGGTATTGACGAAGATCAGACACAATGTTCATGGCGTTAGTTACAGAATATTGTGGGCTGGTTGGAATAACCACTAGATGGCGAATAGCTACAGCCATTCTGGAATAATGACCATGGATATTGGCTAAATCTACCTGAATAGTTGGCTCCATAAATAGTTGCTGAGCGTGTAAAATAAAAACAGTATCGGATCTAGTAGCTGTATTATACTTTTAACATCGTCAAATTGCATGTGATAATAGGATGCTGCTTCTATCCATATCCCACAGCGCGATAACAGAACCTGTTATCGCGCTGTGGCGCTAGGGTAGTCGCACATGTGTTTTTGACGAAATATATTCTGCGTGCAAGTGCCTTCACAACTACTTCCTTGACAGAAGATATCAATTTATCTGCATTCGGGTAGCATTTTCTGATTTTCTCTGATATTAAATGAAGAGCATTTGCGAAACATATAATATGCGTCATACTACTGTGTTTGTCGTAAGAGCAGACCAGCCGCCTTCCTATATGTGGCTCCATCTGCTAGAAATAACATTTTTTCTTCATTTATGCCGGGCTCTTCATCCCACAGTGATTTCAAACACGAAGTTAGGCTACGTACCTTCTTAACATTAGTTGTTTGAATTCTCTTAGGTGCAAGTACTCGTAGATGTGTAGACATTGCTGTCGAACACAAGTAACTAATAAAACTAAACAATAGATCAGGCCGCTACAAATTAATTTAAGTCCCCTCCTGGAATATACCCCTGACTGCCAATCCCTACCTACGACATAGTTAACATTACTACTAAATATTGCGATTTAATTTATTTTCCAATTTAATCTCATTAACGTACTAACGGTATTTCAATAACAATAACGACTGTCAATTTCCAAAAAATTTCGTCAAATTATCATGACTGTGTGATGTAGTAATTATGGCAACAAAATTTTCAATTAGGTAGACAGTTTTAAAAGATACAAGTCTGATTATTATTTTCGTATTAGGTAATTGTGGACATGCGTATTTTTCACAATCGACCTTATGCTTTTGCAGAAGTTGAGCACGTTTGGAATTAGTCCTACTTTCGTAACATTTTTGCTCACTTATTTGAAGTAAAAGCAGAATATATTACTACGGATTTACATCGTATAATTACCTAGCCACATCTTGCGTGCCAAAGGATCAAATCTCGGCCCACGTCTACTTATTACGTTCATTAACGATTGCTTTCATTTTTTGCTCAGTGCTAGTCTATGCGGATGGCTTAAAAATTTACCGAGTTATGAGAAGTACTGCTGATAGTACGAGGGTAGCACCGATTATTTCTTGCAAACTAATATTTCTATTGAATCAAAGGAACCAAACATGCTATGAAACAAATGTTTATTGTTTCCTATTTTGACAGTTCGAATTTAGTTTTGATAGCTAATTTCAAACCGAGTGGTCTGCAGTAAAGATATATTCAACGAGAGAAAATTTTAAAGCCATGATTTCCTAGGATTTTACAAATTCTTTAACTCCAAAACAAAGTGTTTCAAGACTTCGTACTGCATTTGGTTATCAAGCTCCTTCTCAGAGAAGTGTTTAGAACTGGTATAACGAATTTAAATTTCAAAGGGTTTCACTTAGTGACGATTTTCGCGAAGGAATGTCAATCTCAGCCGTTACTGAAACAAATGTAGACGCCGTACGAAGAATGATTCAAGACGACAATCGAGTCACGTATAGGATTATTAGGAGCGCCTTGGGTATTGGCATGACTGCAATAAACAAAATTTTACATAATAATTTAGGTGTTTGTCGTTGGATACCTCATAATTCAACACAGGAACAAAAACAATACCGAGTGGAATGGTGTAAAACATCGTTTAATAAATATTAGTTGCAGGTCTAAAGCAGTTTACAACATCATTACTGGTGATTAAAGCTGGATATATGCATTTAAACCGGAATCAAAACGGCAGTCGGCTCAATGGGTGTTTCCAATAGAACCTAATCCAGTCGAAGTGAAAAAATCTCCAAATGTTGGAAAGAAAGTGGTAACCAGTTTCTTCTCAAAACCAGGACCTATCACAACAGTTGTGCTTGAATATAAACGAGCGGTTACCGCAGAATGGTACACGACAGTATGTCTGCCAGATGTTGTTCAAAAGGGACGTTTAGGACGCGCTAGATCGGAGATTGTCTTTCATCACGATAAAGTCACACTGCGCGTCAAACAAATGAATTCTTCAAAGCTTCCGGATTAAGATTACTAGATCATTCGCAATATGGTCCGGACCTGCCACCTTCAGATTTCTTTCTATTTCCAAGACTAAAGGATAAAATGCGTGGTGTACGATTTGCAAGCTCAGAAGATGCAGTGGAGAGCTTCAAAAACCTTATATCTGAAGTGACTCAAGAAGAGTGGAATTTATGCTATGATAACTGGTTTTATCAAATGTCTTAACGCATTTAGTTTAAGGGCGGATATTTTGAAAAACAATAATAAAAATAATTTTTGACTACAACATTCTGTTTAATTAGTTTGCAGAAATAACCGATGCTACTCTTGTATTGCTCTGCAGCATGGTCTTAATGTAGTTGTGAGTTAGTGCAATATCAACAAATTTAATATTAATCTGGATCCCGTGTTCTGTCGTATTCTAGAAAATATTGCCTTCTCAGCATGGTATTGACCACTTAGCGAAACGAGATATTATTTCAAGGAAACATGTGTATATAACCTAACTAACGGTTATCTTTGCGCAACGTATGTTCAGAATTTTTTACATAGCACACAAACGAATTGTCACAGGATTTTACCGGCACGTTAGCCCTAAAAATCTTATTTTATGCTCGTATGTGATTAGAGTTATTTGATACCCTTACTAAAGCTTATACCAAAATTTAACCGACTGCGTGTAGAGAATATTTTTAAAATATCTTTCCTTTCGGCTTCATGGACTTCAATGAAAAATAAAAGTTTTAGTTTGCTTTTTAAATTATATGCATATAGTATATTTTTTTATAAGTCTATATTGCGTGTAACATTCCTTTATTTTTGTTTAATGATATATTAGATTAATAAACATTATTTTTAATATGTTTTACAAACTATCTCCATACATTCTTTATAGCTATGTATAAAACTGATCCTTATCAACAAAAGCTTTCAATCTAATAGAAATGAATAATACGAAAACTTTTGCAGATTACACCACACAAATCTTCTTCTTTTCGATGCAAATAATAATTTTGATCATTGTTGCGTGTGTCCAATTAAAAATGTGGTTCTAATAAGAGAGCATGTGTCCTGCAAACAAAAGTGTTTTCATGCATTGTAAGCGGAAAAAAAGCGAGGATCCCCCATACCAATATCGAATTTCAATCGCACTAGAGACGTTATCATAAAAGATATCAAATGCGACAAGAACATGTTAAAACAATGGAAAGTGGCGCAGATCACTTCAAAATGTGGCATGGCACTGCGGGCATTCTCTGTCTCTATTAAAGTAAAGGCTGGCACCCCCATCCTTTCACCACTTGAGACGCTTTTGCCCGAACTGCTGGTTGATCGCATTTCGATTTTGAGTGTCTATGTCTTCTTCAGTATATCGGTTTTAAAATCTACGCAACAAATATATTGGAATATTTGTCAATAAAAATATCCATATTAAGTAAATAAATAGATAGATTTTATACAAATTTCTTATTATCAATGTTGCCTGGAAATTGATACTGTGTAACAAGTAAGATTCGAAAATGTAAAGATTTTTAATTTGAAGAATGAATTGTAAAATTATGTCAAAGACAGACTCTTACATCTTAATATTTTTATTACTTTTGGACTGCTTTCTAGAGCGATTCATATACTATTATTATTTCGTTATTTTTTAGAACATTTGATTTATTGGTTTTAATAGCCAATCATAATATTTTATTTTAAGTGGCCAACAGTACAACCAAATAATATAGACACAAGAGAAATACAACATCGTTGCATGAATAATAAATCATTAATAATAATAAAGAAATAAATAATTAACATGAACATATCTTATACAAAAACATAAGAAAATTAAAATTTAGAAAAATCGTAGCTTAATTCTCGAATCAAAAAAAAATATATCGAGTATTTATTTGCGTTTTTGGTCATCTGAACGTCAACTAGACGTCTAATCGAAATATTACTCCCACACATCGGAAAACCAGAAATCACAGTTTCGTGATGCAAATCGAGGCATTGCAAAACAAACAACTCCCAAGTAATGACGAACAGTCTATTTTATTATGCACTACACCAAACGTTAGGAATAGCAATTTCATGTTCAGTATCTAACAAAAGACTTGTGATTGGTATTTCTAGGAGGATACTCTTCATGAGCTTTATAGCTCAGGAACTTTAAAACGAGCTGCCGCACACTTTCCACTTGGATGGCAAGCTATTGAAGCGTATTCAAATTTACTTTGAAGTAGCGAATAATATAGATATTTTACTGTTTTCGTGTTCGAAAAATATTTAGAACTATGCAACGAAAAACCAAGAGTCGCAGAAGGAAATCTAGATATCAATAATATTATGGACAAAACTTAGACCACTGCCAAATAATATTCCCAAATCTTTGATTGTCTTTTTAGATGATAAAAGGTAATCATTGACGTTCCAATTAAAACTAAAAAAGTTCTTTTGTGTTAAATGTTATTAAAAATGTTATTTTGTAAGTGAGCTAAGTCATCTGAACCATCAATACGCATATACATATATATATTTAAGTAATCACCATAAGTCAGTCCAGGAGATATCAACGATTCAAAAAGATCGCTAGAGAATAATAAAAAGAGAAGCGGCTCTAAATTAGAGCCCTGAAGAACTCCAGTATAAGAAATCAATTCGGAAGATTTACATCCATTACAATATACATAACTAGTTATTCCATGCAAATAAGAAGTCATAAGAGAAAGAAAATATTCATTCGACCCAAAATTATGGAGCTTCTTGATTAATATATTTGATATGGTTTGATATATTTAACTTAAAATAAATATTTAAATATTCCAACGACAATTTTGTGCAAAATCTAACGCTAGGCTACTAAATTACATTGGTTTTCTTAGTATACTTCAGTACTATTGCATCCGTATAAACATAAGAGAAAAAGGCAACTGCAAAATAATAAATTCTAAAGAAGATAGCATGAAAGACATCCTAAATCAAACAAAATGCCACTAATAAATTGAAAACCATCAAAATAATTATAAAAAAAAATCAAGTCTAACTCGAATATGATGCACAGAATTAAAAAGATTGCAGTTTTGAAAACCTATAAAACTTTTAAACAACGAAAATTCATGTAAACCAGATCTAAAAAACTATACGACCTATGTTCGTTTGATTTTAAATGTAATGCCTTTTCCAGCTTCTGATCGTAAAATTCTGCAAAATAATTTATAGTCGTTATAAGAAGCTTCGACCACTTTCTTTATAAGCCCTTTTAGTGTGAATTCTAAAGTTCCTTCAAATATGGCCTTGTGTAATAAATAAATCTATGGAGGAATGCTTACGTATTTCTCAAAAACATGTGAAAGTCCAACATTGCTTTGGCTAGATTTGTCGTCAGTGTACTATGAAAGAACCATCAACTTTTAATTTAAGACTAGAAACAAATATTAGGTTGAAGTAAAGGAAATTAATAAATTCTTCCTATGTTGCTATTTGCCCAGCTTATAAAAGACACGACAATCATTACTGCAGATAGTCAATAACCTTTAAAATAATATGGATTAAAACTTAAAATGAATTCATTTTACGATTCAAAACATCCACCTTAAATATGCAGTATAAACGATTTTCAATTTCATTATCCGATTATCGTCAATGGACATCTTATCTCAAACGTTTAATTTAAGCTTTTAGCTTTAACTTCGTCTACATATATGCCATTACTATATCTATGTATTTCGTTCTAAAAAATAATATACTTAGCTTCCCATGATCCAATTAAATAACTTTTGTTCCAGCCTGTGTCACATTCTTTGATTTTCCGGACTCATTTCAGTCCGGAAAACGAAACTTTACAGCATTAAAATACAATATTTATTCAGATTTATACAAACAAAATATATTAAATATTACATTTTCATTGACTGTTTTCACTTGGTTTATTCGTTTCCAGTGATTAAATAACTCAAATTATTTTTTATATCGGTTTTCCGACTTGACGTTGTACGATATAAGATTATGATTCACAGACATTTTTGTTACATTTAAAAAGTAATTCCAAGTATTTTCAAACGAAATTGCTCACAGGATGAAATAAAACATTGTACGATATACGTCCGACAAAGAATTTTCCACAGTACTCGTTTCGAAATTCTTGACTCGGCTCCTTCATCTCCTCACCCAGAAACAGCTCACTCGTAACTGTAAAACCTTATTTGCCGGACTAAATCTATTTTAGATAAAAATTATTTCAGTGCAACTTGGACCTTTGAAACAATTTTGTTTTAACCTAATTCCCTATATTGAATTAGGTTAAAACACCTAAAGGATTTTAATGTACTTTTCTGTCTTTGATACAATTAAATAACATTTTTAGATCAAAATTAACTCAATAACTTGCATATTTGAAACAATTTTATTATCTAGCCTCCTAAAAGCTTAAATACCAGCCATTTCTTGACAAAAAATATCATTCATCTTAAGAAAATAGAGATTAGGAAAGCTGTTCAAACATTTGAGACGCAGCTATGTAAATAGATACTAAAACCTAATCTCAACTTTTTTCGATTTTTGTCTTTAATTATTTCAAGATCGTCCGGTATAAAATCCGCATAATATCGATCAGTGATGGTGTGCTGACACTGCAAACAATCCACGTAAGAAATATCTTCAAATTTTCCTAAAGAAAGTGAGCTCTTTTGTTGTTATTCTTTATTACATTTTTTACCCTGGTTCAAAGGATTGATCAAACTTCCAAATGTGTTTTAATTATGACCAAATTTACCTTAGTGATAATTTGCTTGGTAGGATTTTGATCAGCGGAGAATATTAGGCACCCGACGAGTAGAAGCATTTATGAAGCGAAGTTTTCAATGTACAATTTTTTCAACACTATCTACTGGAAAATCACATCTTTTTGCTATACATTTTATTACAATCTTTCATTAAGTAAAAAATTAACGTCTTCTTCACGTCTGTTTTCGGTGCATGTTTGGAAGACGTCAAATTTAACTTCGTCGATCCAGTTTCACATGATATGAAGAGAAAGAGTTACCCAAAAACATTTTTAAAAATATGAAAATATTATTCAAAATCGGGTATGGAGAACACAATACAAGAACATATTTTTGTGAAAATTGCTTTTCAGACATGCAAACATCTTGTTGTAGATTCGTCAGTGCACGACTTTTAATATAGTATATTAAAAAACAAGTTTCATAAGACACGATTAAAGAACTAATTCAAGTTTAAAAACGAATTGCGAAGCCACAAGTTTTTTAATGAATGAGTTTTAATGTCTTATAAAACGTGTTTTTTATGCTATTTTTTTGCAATTAGCTTTGTTAGTGTATTTAAAAAAAATGAGATATTAGATAATTTAGGGAAATTTAGTGGCAGTTGGTAAAGTCCGCGTATGTTTAGAATAAAATTCTAATTTTTTAATGTAGTTTATTTAAATTTGGTTGACCTATTTTAACTTGACATTTCACTCTTCATAATAAAATATTTGTTATTGTATAGTAAATACAATTACCGTATAATAAAATGTTTATTAATTGTCAGTTTAATCATAACCTTAAATTATCACTATGACTACTGACTTATAAACATAGTGTGACCAACTTAAAACTTAATCCGTGAAATGTTCCATGCTTTAATAGGTGTCTTAGCAACGCTAATTTACAATAGTATATTAAAAAACGAGTTTCATAAGGCACCATTTTGCCGCACGAGATCAGTTTAGAAAACGAGCCGCTTGCGGCGAGTTTTCTAAAGAGGGAGTGCGGCAAAAGGCCTTATGAAACGAGTTTTTTATACTATTTTTTCTATTTTGCGTTTTTTACATTAATAAATTGCATAAATTGGAATTATTTAATTTGAAAGTTCAGAGTTTAATTTTTATATAAAGCATGCAGTTGGTCACATTGATACTTGACATTTTCAAATTTAAATCTTGCTATCCGCGAAGTATATTATATTACATATTATTTACTAATTTTCGTTAACATTACTTGATACTTCATTTAAAAATATAAACATGAGGGACATAGAAACATATATATGTTGTTGTCAATTGTATACAAAATACGTTGTTTGTGTAAAATACGGACATATATCATATATGTCAAATGTACATAAATTCTTAAAATCAAATGACAGCAATGCTATTTATTTATGTATTCGAATAACGCCAACATTGAAAAATGAAAAAAAGCGTATCGAAATGGAGCTCATTTCGATACTGTTTTGGGTTTCATAATGAGTTCATTTCGAACGCAAAATAGAAAAAATATTTTTATATTATTAAAAATGTTTTTGTTTTATACAAAAATTTGTTGAATGAAAATAGGAATTTATTGAGGCGATAAACTTTTTTGGAAAGATATTCATCTGAGATGCCTAGATTCTGTTATACATATACTATCTTTGTAAATACAGGGGTAGAGGTTTTAGTTGATGCGAATTAAATGTAATTATTTATTTAATTACTATTACATTTTACACAGGCTGCTGATTCCTATTTTATCACGTATACGAAACAAAACCGTGAAACGATATTTGCATCCGTTAATCCACTTAAAATCCTCCGTAATAATTGATCTTTTGTTAGACTATCACACGTCGAATAAAACTGATTTAAATAACATAATCCCTGGCCAACTACGGCGTTACGTCACTGTATCCGTACTTATTTTATTGTCAGTTGAGGAGTTGCTATTATTAAAACGCCGCGAGATGTCGCTGCGTAAGCCCGCGAACCAAGGAAATTGCAATGTATAAATTTACCTTAAGATGACGTTAATGAAATTTTCTTATTTCTGTATTTATTGCAGGCACCCCGAGTTATGCTGGTGTTGCTGTTCTGGTAACGTTTACTTGGGGATTAGGATGCGGCCCCTTTCGCCGTAGGTATGCGCTTGTATCTCTATAAGCGTCTCGTTTTTGGGCGCTCTATTTCATTATATCTATATACCCACCTCTACGGTTATGTAACAGGCGAGAAAGGTGAAATACAAGACTTATGTTGGGGTAGATTATTTGTTACCTCTGATACGCAACGCGCACAAAACTTACTCGCAAAAACAGTCGACATCGCCAGTTTATTAATTTAATTAAATAGAATTATTGCACCGGTGTTGCTTGTTCCCACTGTACAACTTTCCAAGAAGATTCCGGTTTATTCTCACGTCCAATGATACACGTTATTATGTATATCTCTTAATCACTACACAAGTATCTTATGTTAAATTATTAGAAATTGTTAATAACGTGCTTCATGTGAAAATGAAACCTGGAAGTTTGGAATTATTACTGAGGATATCTAATATCCTATCTTAAAATGTGTACATTGTATATTGCGTCGGGAAATGAATAAAGAATTTATAATTTTAAATATAGCACTCTAAATATTATTTACTATTTTTTGTTTCAGCGCTTTTACAAACAGGCAACCCGCTTCCAAAAGTATTTCTTTTGAGGTAAATTAAGACTGTTTTTTTAACCCTAGATATAATTGTGCGTATTGCGTGGATTGTCCTGTGTTATTAATCTACTATTAGACAAATAAAACATCTGAATAAATTATTGTTAAGGATGGTGAATACATATGAGCATTTTTTTTTAGGCGTTGTCACTGTAAAGTAGGAAGTGCAATGATTTGAGAAGCCATTTTATATAATGATCAAATTATCCCAGAGTTTATTGCCTATGAGCCGCGTTAAGGAATATTTAATAAAAATAATAAAAAACAGAAAAGGGGTTGAATAAATATTTCAATATTATCATACAATTCATACAGAGAGAACTGTTTTTTTAACCCTAGATATAATTGTGCGTATTGCGTGGATTGTCCTGTGTTATTAATCTACTATTAGACAAATAAAACATCTGAATAAATTATTGTTAAGGATGGTGAATACATATGAGCATTATGGTGACAAAATGTATTGCAAATTTTATTTTTCTCCAATTTAAACATTAATTTTATTAAAATTCCCTAATTTATATTCAAAACAATATTATAAAATTTTAGGAAAATGTTACCTCATATTGACTTTCCATTAAATTTTGTTTTGTAAAAATTTCAACTAATGGAAAACGCAAAAAAGAGAAAATATAATGTGACTATGACTCTTTTCTTTTGTTTAGTTTACATGCTACATACTTCTATCACATACGAGGGTAGTTATTTATATATTCGGGACTGGCCTCAATTCTGCGGACCAGCATATTCAGCACTCCATCATAGTAGGTATTTAATAATTCCACTCTCTCGGCGTAATAGATACCGAATTGCCGAAAATAGGGAATTTTCTGCAATTGGGTATCTGTAATATTGTTCACGTCACACTTCGATGATGGCTTTTCAACAGGGCGGCCTGCAAACTTAGTGGATTATCTCTTCCGTCGACCACATACGGCCCTCTACGGCCGCAAACAGGAATGCCTTCATGATCATTACTGTTATTATATTTATTATTATTTAATATCACCACTTCAGGTTTAAGGAAATTTAGAAGTTATCTTAGTTGTATATTTTAAACAAATTTCCGGACGTTTTACCAAATCCAAACAGCATCTGTTATTTTATGCCACAAATATCTAAATACATACTGTGACGCACTTAGCGGGTATACATAGCAGATCAACAGATTTTTAGTCTTTTAGCAGTAATCGTTTATTGATTCCATATGAGGGGGTTTTTTGGATGATCTAAATTGCACTGCTAAAATGTACGTTTATTAAAATGTATAGATAGGAATGACAAACAGATAGAACCAACGTCATGTAATAAAAAGCCTAATGTAAATATTACACTTAATATAAATTGACGACCGACATTTTCATAAAGCAAAAGACATCGGTTCGACGCAGATACTCACAGGTATATCAGAAAGAGAAAGGACGAGAAAACAATTACACATTATTAATAAAACATTATCAATATCTTTTGTAAATAGAGATAAACACATATGTATATATGTATGCGTGCATGTTATACAGCGGGATAAGATAATGTATGTAGATAATTATACATGTTTCAATTGAATAATTTTATACCAACGCAAAATATTATTAGGACATAGAATTAGCCAGAACACGTTTCATCCAAAATATCTTATACAACTCACTTTATTACTCAGTAAAAATTAAATTAGAAATAGAAAGAAAAATAAAACAATTATTCTAATTGTAATAATTAGATGTCGCATGCCAGAAAAGCTTAAATATAAATGCTCTGATAAATATATATGTATATATATATATATATATATATATATATATATATATATATATATATATCATCTAACTTGTGATAACAAGCTGTTATAAGTATTTATATACATTCCGCAATAAATATTCCTAGGCGGTGCTGAACATTTAAGTATTTTCACCAAATATTTATTACTGACAATTCCTTGCCCTTTCTCATAGAGTACTTGAAATTCCTATAACTATATTTTTAACATTCGCAGTGCATTTGATGTTTTGTTATATATTTTACGATATGTTACCTGAAAATTGTCATACAAATTTACGATGATTGATTCTAGACAAACAATCTACATAAGAAACACTATTTCATTCTATATAAACAGTTCCGAGTATTTGCATAATAGCCAACATAGAGCCCAAAAAATGGGTAGCGACGAAGGTCTAACGCTTGAAGAAATTGGAAAAGTAGAAGAAAGAAAAGTAAAAGAAAAAAGGTGTTCGAACAGACAGAGATGATTTAAACTTCCCCAAAAATATGATACAGCGAAACTCTTCGATTTTTTCTATATGACGAATCAATCTATTTGATACCTATTGTTCCCATCTCCCTTTAAATTTGGTCTTCTTATGCTTTCTATTATTTGGTTCCATTCTTTCCCGTCATTGACCACATTTTTCACATCTATTGTACAAAATCTAATATTTTATTTCATTTATCCCATCTTAATTTAGGTCATCCTCTCAGTCTACTTTCTACTGGTTTCCAATATGTTATTCCCTTGAATAATTTTTCTTTATTTCTTCTTTCCACATGCCCAATACACCTCAGCCTTTGCGCTTTTATATATTGTAATATATTTTTTTCATCTATAATTTCTATGTAATTCGTCGTTCCTCAGAATCTTGTATTCTCTGTCTTCCTTTTTTTTGGACTAAGATTTTCCTTATTATTTTTCTTTCAAAGATCCTCTTCATCCTTGGAATTCCCGAATGTATTTTCAGCTGCGTTTGTCGGCACCAGTCTGATTGCTGATTTATACAGTTTTACTTAACTTCTATCCTTCAAATATCGCTAACGACTCCTAGTAACCCAAAAATATGGGAAAAGATAAAAAGAAAGGACGAAAAAAAACACAACGCAATCTGGAATAAATGGTTATCAGAGTAGCTCTAAATCAGTCAAAGTCATATTATCTCATGATAATATGAAGAAAGAGAGTATTTCAGGCAACATTGCATATTTCCCATTCTTCCAATTCTATAAGAGCACCTTCTCTTGGACGAAAAACTGTATTAATTCAAAGATATGAAGAAAAGAAACTAAAATTTACTGAAACACTTATAGTATGAAAGTGGAACAGAGAAACGTACTCTTTTCAAACGAAAAACTCTTCACGTTGGATAGGTCCAACGGTAACAAATTTTTTTTACGCGTTGTCACTGTAAAGTAGGACGTGCAATGATTTGAGAAGCCATTTTATATAATGATCAAATTATCCCAGAGTTTATTGCCTATAGAGCCGTGTTAAGGAATATTGAATAAAAATAATAACAAAGAGAAAAGGGGTTGAATAAATATTTCAATATTATCATACAATTCATACAGGGAGAATAGTTAAAAACGAGTTTGAGAAGAGATTACCATTTTATATTAGTTATCCCTATGATATTTAAAAATGACGTACAAGAAAAAATTATTAGTTACGGATACGATTCCTAGGTGGAGCTAAAAGCAACAATAACAACGACGTGTAACAGAATGCTCTTAGAGGTTTAAATTTTTTTTTATGTTTTCTTGAGTAATAAACTTTTCCGAATTACAAAAAGGTAGTAGTGATAATCCAGATTATTAAAAGAATTAATTTTCTGCATGAAGTGACGATTGCATAAGTGATGCTACAATCAAAGGTCACAGGTTTTTATAAGAATTTTCAGGTAAGTGTCATAAAAATGTATTACACATAAGATGCAACAAAAAAAAAGCGTAAAAGTAATTAACCATATATAGGCAATGAAAATACTACCTACAAACATGTATCGTGCGATGTACAAAGTTATTCGTTATAAATTACCCACCCACTTTATCGTCGTTATTATTGAATGTACAAAAAAATGTATCAAATAAAACTTGTGTGGCTGTGACTGGTTTTTCTTAGATGCCATCAAAGACACCAGATTCAACGGGATACAAAAAAATATTTTTTTAATGGAATACCCTGTATATTATTATATTTGTATAATGATCTTTTTTTTCTGATTTAAGAAATACACCGTATGATACCCGTATTTTAAACCGTTTTCGATTTATTAAATGTGGAATATCGTAGTTACTGTAATTATAGAAAAGTTAGAATTATTAAAGTAAGCTATGAAAATGACAACTACTATATTTGTTAAGTGACATTTGCTTAATAAAATGGTCAAAATTGTTTACAATGAGGATGAAAAAATATTTACCTGTTTTATACAAAATAACAAAATAAACGCGCAGAAAAGGAACATACGTATAGGGTGTTAGATCCAAATCATCCAACATCGTCAGAAAACACGTTTAAAAATATTTACCGAAATGTAAATAATACTTCCAGATTAAGTAGTACAAAGCGTTTAGTTGAAGTGAAGTAGTTTAAATAATATTAAATAAATTCTGAAAGTATTTTAAATAATCCAACTGATCAATTAGAGAAAAGTTGCTCCAAAATCCAGCACACGTTAAAAAAACAATTATAGACCATATCAAATATCACCTGGCTAGACTTTTTGCCACGATATGATTCAAAATTTGAATGGAGATCCTGATTATTTTACAAAAAAAAATTATGGACTGATGAGTCATCTTTTTCTGCTGCAGTAGTATTTAACAGAAAAAATCGATGGCCTTTGGAAAACAAATACAATAGAAGAAGATTGGTGTGGCATTTTTCGCTACCAAATTGTTGGACCTATGTTTTACGATTACAATCTAAATAGCTACCTATCTGGAAAGAATTATCCCAGGAGCAGAAAATATTTCTATACAGATTTTTTTGGAAGCCGAACATGGTACGATTTGGACCCAAGATGGTGCAACTCCGCACAGTTCCGTACAAGTTCATGATCATTAGAATAATGTATTCCCGGTATGGATAGGGAATAGCTGAACTGTTAAATGACCACATAATAGTCCTAACTTGACCTCTATGGATTCACTTTTGGGGGGGTTTTTAAAAGATAATGTCAATAATAATAATAACCTCATGAAAGAAAGAATATCAATAATAAAATCATTTCCAATACATTTATAAATTTAAGAAGACGTTATCGATTATGTATTGGAAATAATGGTGGACGAACATCTTTTGCAATTAATTAATTATTTTTATTTAAATTTCTTAAATAAATCTTTGTGATTTTGTAAATAACTTTTCATCCTCACGGTAAACCATTTTGACTATTTTATTAAAGAAATGTTACTTATCAACCATAATAATTGTCATTTTCTAATAATGTTGACTTTTCCATAACTACAGTAAGATATTCGTCGTTTAATAACTCGAAAACGGGTATCATGGTATATTTTTGAAATCAGCACATTATAGAACTGTAATAATTTAAAATATTTTTTCGTATCCCGTTGAATCTGCACGCCACTGTGTTTTTGATGGCGTGTAAAAAAAAATTAGTTATAGCCACACAACTTTTATTTGAAACATTTTTTTATATATGCAATAATAACGATGATAAAGGATGGGTAATTTATAATGAATAATCCTGTACACGTTCTAAAAATTAACCAAGAATCTTCGGAAAATAAAAGATAATTTCCTTTTTATTACTCGCGTTTTGAAAAAATTTTTAAAATTCATCGGCTAGATTAAATTTATTTAAATATTTCCCCTGCATCTTTAAAAATCATCCCTCTTTCCCGGTGACGAATTAATTAAGTCCCGAAACATAAAACTGAAAAATAAAGCCGTTCACCTCCTCCCCGCTTCTTTTTTTTTTCTTATGCTCAAGGTTCTAGCTTGCCTGTTGGTGCGCCCTTAAATTAGCACAAAAAGAAACATTTCTTCGTTCATTAAACCTCCCAGGGCTAATTTGAAAAGAATTTGCACCCCAAGAACATTCCGATCTTTCTCCTATTAAACTGCTATGAAAACTTTGATTTTCCCTTTTTTCCTCTTGCTTTCGAATTTTTCTTTTTTTTTTCTCTGTCCGCGAATAAGACATTTTCGTCTTTACCCAACAGTATTCAGTTAATATTTTGTTTAGTGAAAGTTTATGATTGATTTTGAATTTTTTGTACATCAAGACTTAATTAAAAATCACAAAAAATTAATCTTTGAAGAAATAAAAATCATTCCATTTTATTTTAAACGAAGCAGAAGAGTAGAATATATATAATTTTAATTATACAGTTTGGATTTCGTAAATTAAAACTGTATAATTAAATCACTTTATTTACTATGGCTTTGAAGATATTTAGAAGTACATAAATTACTGTATTAATCAATTCTGTTGAAAATTACAAAAATTGCAGTAAAAACTTATAATATGGAAAATAAAAATTGTTAAAATTCTTTTACATAAGCAGTATAAGCAAGGTACCAGGCGCGGCTCGTGATGACGTATTTTGGTTTGCAGTACAATGATCCGAGTGCTTCGTGTATTCTCGTGTACTAACTGTAACGTTTGCTTAGTAAACACCGAAAACACACGAGGCACTCGTATCATTGTACTGCAAACCAAAATACGTCATCACGAGCCGCGCCTGCAAGGTACATTTAGAACTTAATAAAACGCACAGTGCTCCTTTTCTATCTTACCCAAGTGTATTATACAAAATATCGAATAATACCAATCTTGTCATCGAAAAATTTAAAATCAAAGTTGTAGATGAAAAGTAAACAAATTTCAGTTTCATACATTTGAATATGTGGGATTTGTAACGTATTTATTGAACTAAAACTTTATTAATTTTTTAACAAACAAAAATACATGTACTAATCATGAATATATCCTACTCCATTATTTACGTTTGCCTCCAAATTATGTGTTAATTTTTCGATTCCGCGGCTGAAGAAATCCGGTGGTTTTCATGTGAAAAAGTCGCCAAGACAATTTTGAAACGCGACATCGTTATTAAAGCAAATTTTTCAAAAGTTATTTGACAGAGAGCGAAAGATGTGGAAATCTAACGGAACGAGATCAGAGAATGAGGTGGATTTAGAATGACCTGAAAACCAAGTACTTGATTAGCTGCTTTCGTAATGTTTACAGTATGAACGCGAGCGTTATCGTATTACAATATGACTTGATAATTTCTTTCCGGTCTTTTTCTTGAATTGCGCCCTCAAGCTAACGGAGTTGTTGGTAGTAAATCACAGCAGTAATGGTTACATTCCTCGGAAGCACACGACACTCTCTTTATCAAGTCAGATGCACAATATCACCTTACGCGGATGAGACTCAGCTTTTTCTCGGAGAGTTACTTTTTTGCGATAACTAACCTATTCTTTTCTGTTTTTGATGATAACTGAAGGCACCATTTTATATGACCATTAACAATGTGGGACAAAAACGGTAGATGTTGTTGACTAACTGACCGATAACGAGCTAGTAAATAGACACGAATCCTGACACCCTTATTCATATATTCATATACAAATATCATATTATGGTCGATTGGTTACAATAGTTTGTAATTGCTAATTTCCGAGTTAGTTTGCGTGGATCATTATGAATTTACGTTCAGAAGATCTTCAGCAAAGTCCGATGGTCTAGGTTGAAAATCGTTCATATCAAAATGGCCCTTATTAAATCGAGGAAACTATTTCTGTGGTGTTCTCTCCGTAAATGACAGAAATTGTTCTAGCGGCTTCCGATGTATTCTCCTCTTTTCAACTCGATCAAAAGGGTATGTATGAAATGCTTGTTTTTTCTATTTGATGTTAAATTATTTTTTGTCTGGGTGTAAAAACAAAGCGCTACGTACTTATATAATCTGGGTTCCGAGCCTATTCATCATAACTATAGGAAAATAATGCTAATATTATCCCAAATTAATTGCGATGAACAGACTAACAAAACTGCAAATCCATAATAATCTTGTAGTGTATTTTCTATTATTTTCTAAAATTTAAGAATTACCGAATAAATAGACATTCGGTACAATTTGTTTACATTTAAATCTCTGAATTTTCTTGCCCAAGTTTACCTCCAAACTCTTGAGGATTACTTTTTGATTCGTTGATGTTAATATTGTGGACATGTCATTCAGCAAAATATTTTGGGTTTAAAAATATCTAATAATCTTTAGCCGGAATCGTTATCAAAAAATCGTTATTTTCTGTTGAGGAGCCAAATATTGATCTGATCAATGTTGTGGTTCCATCAAGACTATTCTACTTGTCGCATCGGAAGGTGGATATTTCATAAAAAATTAAAATTAAGAAAATTACCAAACAACTACTGTATTTTTTTAAGATATTAAATCCGGTCTTAGTATTAAAACACCATAGATTTTATAAATTCCAATGATTAATGACTGAACATCATCTTAATGGTAATATTACTGTACGCAAATTCTGATCGAACGTTTCCTAATGTTATTAATAATATTTTGTGTTAAAACAATGTTTTAAATATTTTAGCTAACAAAAATTATAGTAAAATAACTGATACTTTGATCAAGAACCAATTAACAAAATGACATTAATTCGTTTTCTTTCTATGCTAGATTAACGAAATTACGATTGCATCGATACATTTTACTTTCTCAATGTAACAATGTAATTAAGTACTCCGTAGCTATAAATGTAATGACCATATCTGGATGGTACAATCCTAGCAAGTTGAAAATTACCTATTTGTGGATTGTATTTTCAAACACTATACGGGTTAGAGAGACGATGTGATCTTCCACAATACCGGCTTTCTACGAACTTTTTTCTCACTTGGTATGTACACAATATTATTTAGCTCGAACGGAGAAATAGGCATCTATAAGGTAGCAAATTAAGCACCGGTTAGGTGAACACAGCCGAGGCAAAAAAAAACAGAGGATTTGTAAGATACAGGAATACACAACCGGGAAAGAATCTTAGCTATTGCCACACCTTTACGCTGTACCCATCTGTCGAAGAATTAAAATCGAAAAGTAATTAAAATTCTATACAATTTATGTATGTAAATATACAAATGATATAACTTTAATGCAATAAAGGGAAGCTGAATTATAAATTTTATGTTTATCATTTTGTTGTTATCCATAAAATAATCGGATTACGCTATTATAAATTTAACAATTTTCATTTCTTTGGCTTACATTGATTTAGATTAGTGTCAAATGCGTATCACGTTTATAAAAAAAAAAACAATAAAATAGCTCTCCTAAACCGTACTTTTCCTGACGATATTTTGCTACAACAATAAATTCAATTACCTACGATCAATTTTTTCAATATCTTAATATATTTAATAATATTTAATATATTTTTCTTTATCTAAAAAAATTTATAGTGAACAAGGAATAAAGAGAATAGAAAATGTAAATTGAAAAATTTTGTGGAAAGATTCACTAAAATATTATATTTAAACAAACCGCTCTTCCAATTTCAAAATTGCATTTATGCTTTCCTTTATCGCATGAACAGGAACAAGAAAAGTTTATTCGGCAACTACTGGCATTTCAAAGAATTTAAAATTATAAATGACATTTATAATTTAAAATTCTTTGAAAAAGGCAGAAATTTACGAAACATGTAAAACAGACCTTAAATCACCGACTATCTAAATTTACTATAATATACAAAAGTCTAGAAATAATTATATATATATATATATATATATATATATATATATATATATATATGTATGTATATATATATATATATATATATATATATATATAAACTGTCCTTGAAATAAGAAGCCAACGTATGAAAAATGGAAAGATGTAATTATATAGAAAATAAATCTAAAATACTTTGCCAAAATTGCCTCTCATAAGCGAGTAAGAAAATGACAAAGATATTTAAAATATATTTGTCGCAACGCTGTGTGACCGACTATATCAAAGACAATCGGAGATGATATCTTAAATCTGACTGACAATAACAGAAAAAGTAGTTTTAGTATTATGGGTCTCGATTTAAATTTTTAACAGCTGACGTTTCTCGAACTCTTGGCATAGTTCTTTCGCAAATGCCATAAAAAAATAAAAAAGATATTTCGAAAATATTTGTCGCCTTCAGCAAGTCACCAGGCTGAAGGCGGACACTTGCAACATTTCATAAGCGCTTTCCACCTGTTTCGCCTATTTACAAATCGAGTTTATTAATGGTTCACACCTGATGTATTCATACGTAATTGTATTTAGGTTACTGAACCCTAAGTAAACAAAGTTGCTTCATGGTAGAGTTTTTATAGCATCGACAGCCATCTAAACAATATTATCCTTTGGAGTTTTTATAAACATAAATATTGCAGCATATGTTTACGTCGAGTTCTTTTTTATAAACACTCTTATTCATAGGTGACACGTAATTTTATTTTCAGGGGTTTTTTAATTTTGTCGGTTTCCCCCGACAATGATTGTTTTTGGGACAATCGGACTACTTTTAAAAACTTAACTTTGACACCCTGTATATTGAAAAAAAGCGTTCAAATAGAAAGTGACATAAGGAAAATCCCATTATTTAAACCCACAGAATATATGGTTAACGAATTGGCCTATTTTGTGCAACACCCTGTATGTTAATGATCCGAGTACACTAAAAAAAAATTAATTTGCCTTGTAAATTTCTCGGGACAAATATTTATTAGTCTAACATGTTTGGCAATAATTATGTTTTAAACTTCATCTTGTGCCGAAACTAACCGGAATATCTCCATAATACTAAACCGACAGTTTTTATAGTGTGCGCGTACAAATATTTGTAACGTGTGTAGAAATTTTACCTTCTAATTTAAATTGGTCCCCTTTTATACTAATCTTTTCATTGACAGTTTCCTATAGTGGCATATATATCAAATAAAAATTTTGCGATTAATTGTGGCTTGGTCATCATGGAACGCCTGTCCATCGTAGAAAGCATGTTTTTTGTGAAAACTCTTTAGCAAAATGGGGAATATTTTGCTGCAACTGTAACAAGATGTTAAAGTTTCCTAGAATTTTATGAATAAATTTGAACAGTCTGGGCCAATAGAAGGTAACAAATAACATGTTCACAATGATGGTCCCAAACACAGAAAATATTAGTGCGGTGAGGGCTAGTGTTGATGAAAACTCGAAAATAGTTTGTAAGCTTTCACAGCATGTCAACATTAAGAGATCGAGTTTGCAAAGCATCTCGTAACGAGAAGTTGTTGACGATGATTAACTGCGTAGTCGTTAGGCTATTTATAGGATTTGTATAATCCGAAGTTTCGGCAGTCAATACCATCGTCTTCGGGGTAGTCCTAAGAAGGGCCAGCCACATCTATATGAATTACCAAATGTCCATAAACCGGACATCCTCCTACGATCAATAGTCAGTTCTAGGAATTCTCCATGTCACCCTCTAGCCAAGTTACTACTGGAGATAATTACACCTATATCTAGTAGAACGTCAGGAATCGTTAATACGAAGGACTTCACAGTAAAAATCAACGACATAAAACTAGAAGAACATGACAAATTGTTAAGCTTTAATGTCACTAGTCTATTCACAAGTATACCAACGTATATACCGTATGTGTTAAATATCATTAGGCATAGAGAATCAACGTATGAGTACATACAATGTATAGGTACATGAGAAAGCCAGTCCAATCCCAGCGAAGACCGCGACGACTGCGGCCGTTACAGTTTGAAAGCGTACAATAAAATTAATGTATAATGGCTCTTTATACACCCACTGAAAAGCTTCAGTTAATAAAATGGTTTTATGCTGACAAGTCTGCAATGGAGTGCATGAATTTGTTTGCGCTGACTTTTGCAGACCGTTCTGTACCTTGCAGACAAACAATTTATAATATTATAAATAAATTTGAAACTTGTTTCTGTTTCAATAACTGTACGAAATGCAAACCAAGAGAGGTATCACCACAAAAAATTGAGGAAAGAGAACGGCGGGATGTATTAATTTGTAGTATTGTGGAAATTGATAACACGAGATCTACTAGAAGTGCTGCCGAGGAATTGTGTACAAGTAACATAACTATTTCACGTATTTGGAAACGTAATTGTTTAAAATATTTCAAATGTTCGAAAACTTAAGAAATATTTCCCGAGGACAATTTCCGGAGAATGGAGTTTTGTCAAGACGTTATGGAAAAGATACACCGAGATGAAAATTTCGTTAAAAATATTCCCTTCACAGATTAATCAATTTTTCCATTACACGGAAAGCACAATCCCTCTGTTCTTCGATATTGGGCTTCGGAAAATCTTGCAAATCGCACTCAGTATCCTCAAAAACTAAACGTTTGGGCAGGTATTTTAGGTGACCATTCTATAGGCCCATATTTTATTGATGGTATATTAAATGCCGACAAGTATCTCGAATTACTGAAAAATCAAATACTTCTCGCCATTCAAAACATTGGAATAAATCAGGAAATCGTTTGGTTTCAACATGATGGCTGTCCAGCACATAATGCAGTGAGGGTAAAGGAATTTCTAGGAAATACTTTTCCTGACCGTCTTATTACTGGAACAGGAAACATTAAATGCCCCCGCGATCTCCTTATCTATCTCCAAATGATTTCTTTTTGTGGGGATATCTAAAAAATATTGTTTATACTCATTAAGCTGGTAGAGCAGAAAATCTAGTTGCCTTGAGAGAAAAAATAACTGAGGCTGCGAATTCATTAACTGCCGACATATTAGCAAATGTAATTAGCAAAGCTAATTTCTACGACCGCCTAGGACAATGTCTTGCTGTGCAAGGAGGAATTTTTGAACCTCTTGTATAATTTATTATAATTTTTAGAATACTTTTTTATTTATTTTACTAGGATTATTATTTAATTTTATTAGAATTACGCTTTTGTTTATGCGACGCACCGCAGCTTAAAAATTTCCTGCATCTACTGAAAGAAATAAGAAAAGCAAATTCGTTTGATATTCGTAAATGTTATTTTAGAACGCATTACAAGTACCTATGTAGATGGTCAAATGATTACTGCTAACTTGTATTTGCGAAACAATCGGAAACAATCGTTGCCGGCCGTTGCGGTCTTCGCCGGCATTGGATCGGCTATTCCATGTACATATGCATCGTATGTACTCATACGTATTCCCTATGCCTAATGATATTTGACACATGCGGTATATATATATATATATATATATATATATATATATATATATATACAGGTAAACCTAATCAGTAGGCGATTAAAGGTCTGTATATTACTTCAAAATATATGTATTTAAAAAACTCTACATGTTTCGGCTGTGTACGCCTTTATCAAGAGAATACAAAATATGAATGACAGGATATAAATGTCAAGTAATTAAGTTGCTATGGTTTAAATTATTCAAAGATACATTCTAGTAATAATAATAAATCATGCCTTAGTATTCCAAAAAATAGATAGCAATACTAGATGGAATACTAAGGCATGGTTTATTATTATTACTAGAATGTATCTTTGAATAATTTAAACCATAGCAACTTAATTACTTGACATTTATATCCTGTCATTCATATTTTGTATTCTCTTGATAAAGGCGTACACAGCCGAAACATGTAGAGTTTTTTAAATACATATATTTTGAAGTAATATACAGACCTTTAATCGCCTACTGATTAGGTTTACCATATCATACCAAGGTCACGAAGTTATTATATATATATACATATATAGATATATATATATAGTAAATTCAATCAGTTGGCGATTTAAGGTATGGGTTTACTTTAAAGTATATATATATTTAAAACAACCCTACATGTTTCGGCAATGATGGAATGTGTCTTTGAATAATTTTATCCATAGCAACTCAATTATATGACATTTGTATACTGTCATTTATATTTTATATCCTTGATAAAGGCATCATTGCCGAAACATGTAGGGTTGTTTTAAATATACATATACTTTAAAGTAAAGCCAGACCTTAAATCGCCAACTGATTGAATTTACCATATCATACCAAGATCACGAAATAATTATATTTATATATATATATATATATATATATATATATATATTGCTTAGTATAGGTGCACAATTATACAAAATAAACACATGAAAAAGTTAATGAAGAATCATTTAAAAATTACCGTTCTATTTATAGATTCCGTGTCTTTTTCAGTTTCTGAAACAATAATAAACGGTATTCAATTATTTATTAATTGTATAACATCTTTATTGAGTCTAGGAATTGTAATACAGCTTGTAAATGAAACACCAACGCAAATACTTTTGCATATGTAAACAACAAAGACAGCTTGGATAATTAAAACAAGCAAACGAAACATATTGATTGCAGAATATTTTTGAATTAATTAAAAATTATATCGAGGAGTTTGCATTGAGATAAAGCATGCGGTTTTTTCTCAAATTCGATTTATGCCAAGAGATTTATTATAAGGCCTAGTTTATTTATAATTTCAATGTGAAAAATCAGATAAATTAAAAATTTTGAAAATAACATGCATTCACATTCATATAAAAGAAAACGAAATTATATGTCTATTTTTTTTTAATAATGAATACATTAAAATAAACAAAAAGTAAATTAATTGAAATATAAATTATTACTTTATTTATGACGAGATTCTTACAATTTTGATAAATTATAATTAATTACATTGATGTATGGACATTCCTTATATATGAAAATATATACCGTCTGATATTAAAAATCTTAAACTTATCCAAGTCGCATCGATATATATATATATATATATATATATATATATATATATATATATATATATATATATATATATATATAACCACGGCTGGATCGGCTTACAAACACAACTCTTAACTTATAAGTTGTATTTGTAAGCCGACTTATGAGTCATAACTGTAAAGACGGCAGACTATGTGCCCCACACTGTTAAATTTAATAATACACATGTATTAGATAAAAATGTAGATTTTACAAAATTAGGGCAACTTTTTACCAATACTGAAGATCCATTGTACAGATACAAAGAGCACTTTAACTATGCAAATATAACATCTCTCAACGTCGAACAATCCTTCTCAGTATATAAACATATTATTATTAAATTTGACAGTGTGGGCACATAGTCTGCCGTCTTTACATAAGTCACACATTTCCAAAAACTTCCCTACAGAGTAATATTATAGAGTATTGGTAAAGAAATAATAAACATATAAAGAAATATTGAACGTACCTCCTCATTTTTTCAAGATTTTTAAAATAAGATGGTATGGTATGCTTTCACATTCGTTTTTCAATTACACCTCAAATATTTTTCTTCTTGTATTTATTTACACATCTCACAGTCGTATATGTTAAATTTAATCGCTATTATATATTTATTTTCTGCACTATATTTTTAGATTAACAGTCTAAAACATATTACATATCACAATAGTAATTTTTTGCCATATATACTAATATCTTTTTACTTTATAATTATTAAATTATTTGCTTTCAAACAATTCATACTTTTCATCCGAAAAATTGCGATATTTTTACATTATTTATTATTCTGTTTAATTAACATATTTTATTATCCTATTTTAGCCAACGACACAAAAAATAATTACAGCACTCGGCACTTATAGAATAGGAAGTAATAAATTATTGCTCAAAATCATATCAGAAAAAATATAATCAACAATACCTATCCAATAAATGAGCAACATACTTTACATAATTTTACATAATATATTAAGTCCTTCTATACTACACACGCTTTATTTTGCTTGGTTTTGGTTGAATTTAGAACTATTCGTGTAAAAATACAGTCTAGATTTGATATTGCTAAATGAATTCTGCAACAGAATTTGAGGTGCATTCTAAAATTGCGTTAAATTGTACAAATTAGACATATACAACTTCTAGTCCCAGGCAGCATCGATACCTCTTTGAAGATGATATTTTCGTAAATGGAAGGAGTATGTCTTCTGTCCTTCTAACTTAATAGCTTTTATGAACTCTATACCCCAAGAAAACCTTATACCTCAAGAAAAGAGCATATACGAGTATACAATAGTTGTTTTATAAAACTCTATCTTTTCAAGCTGATCGACGTTGAGTTGTCTTCAAACATCCATACTCTATTTTCTTGATATCATAGATCGAAATAATTGGAAAATAATTGTAGTTTGTTGGACTAATTTTCATGCTTTCAGCTTTTTGTTCTGTTAGTTGGTGTGAAACTATTTCGTGAAAAGATTCTACCTATTCCTGCAGATTTAGTATGAGAGGTAGTCTTATACTATTTGGTAAGTGCACTAATGCACGTCTATCATTATTTTGCAGAAACGGATCCCATTCTCTGGAGAAACTGTCGAAGCAGGCCTTCTTATATGTTCATCAACGTTTATCGAATTACTAACCTTGCTAAATTACCTATGCCACCTTTAAATATTTGCCAACAATTCTATTTAGTCGAATGTAAATACTATATACATTACTCTTCAGACAAACTAACTTTAAAATTATAAAAATCAAAGCGTGGTGGTATTCTCGCTCAAATATCATGAATTTATGACATTAAAGCGACTACTTAAATAAGCCTGACTAAATGCAACTGCTGCTTGCGAATTTATAATCTATGGAACCTCAACTCCCGTATTATAAATAATTTTGTTATTGGGGTTGATTTATGTCAATAATTTGAGTTGCTACATATTTGATGAAAACATAAAATAAATATCTGAATTATGTATAAACAACTGATAATAAATGCTGCTCACAAATTAGTATACATCGAACTAAAATCTTCCTCAATTATCAAAAAGAAAATTTTAAAAAGCGACACCACCGCTACAATATTATACAATATACGGGATTGTATAATATTGTAGCGGTGGTGCCGCTTTTTCAAATTTGGCTAACCCTACAAAATTTGAGTGCAATCGCATAAAATCTACATTCACTTATCAAAAAATACTTATAAAAATTATTTCTTTAAACAAAAACTGCAAAAGTGATTTAACGGGAGAGATTCTTTTCAATGAAATACTTACTCTTAGGCAGAAAAAGATATTTTATTTTTCAACATATATTTTTAAGCCATCTCAAAAGTAATCTTTCGGAAGCTTGTCAAAATAGCCATTCGTTGCGAACATCACCTCCTCACTTGTCCCGTATCTCTTTCCACTGACCATATTTTCAAGTTTGCGAACAATAAAAATTACTCGGAGCCAGATCTGGTAAATATGGTGGATGAGGCAGCAATACCAATCCTAATTTGATAAATTTAGCAGTTGGCACATCGGATGAATAAGAAGGCAAATTATTCTAATGCAACAATTTTCTTTCGAAATAAATACGGTAGGTTTTTCTTCAGATCAGCATCGAAACATGTCGGTACATCAGCCTAAAATTTGTTAGTTATTATGGGTGTCCCATTAAGATCGCCTATTTTTAAATTTGAAAATTACGCAGTCCTTATTTGAAAAGTTCTCATGTTTTTATTGTAATAAAGAGTGTAGACATGGAGGTTATGTATGAAACACAACATCCTATAAATGGCCGCCTTGTGACTGATTGCACTCGTTGGTGGTTTTTACGGAATTTTCGATGATATTTTGGCATAGTACCGGATCAATCGCGCGTCGAATCTCGTCTTTCAGCTCAGGAATTGTTCTTGGGTTATTGGCATACAACTTTCCTCTCAAAAAAAAACTCAAAGAAGGAAATTCAACGGCGTCAAATCGCATGATTTGCCCAAATGCAACAATTATGTTTATTGACATAGCCATCAAGTTCAAAATGAGCCTCATCGGAGGAGATTATTTTCTTCGAAAAATCACCATTCACTTGTTGCTGTATGATCCATTCTGTGAAAGTTCGGTCTTCTAGCTTGAAATGTTGTGTAAACTGAATCTTGTAAGCATGCAAATGCAAATCTTTAGTCAAAATTCGCTGTAAACTGCTTCATGAAACTATCAATTGCAGAGAACGCTGGCGAATTGAGGTAGAAGGATTCTGAACAGCACTCTCACTAACTGCTGCAGTGTTTTCATTAGACCAAACTGCACGAACACGGTCAGGTCTCTTCTGAATTTGAATTGTACCAATCGCCTCAAATTTCTCTGTTAATCGGACCACTGCAGGGTGAGAAGGTGCATTATGGTGAAATCCACGACATTGTCGAACCATCTCGGCAAAACTCTCACCATTTCGGTAGTTGATTTTCACAATTTAAATGCTTTGTGCCTCCGTGTAATTCTCTATGACTAAACCGCAATGTTCACACATAACAGCTGTCAAACAACAACGCTACACGACCGACACAAAAATGGCGCCAAATTCAAAATAGACGGTCTTAATGAGACACCCGTTACTTTCTTTCTATAAATAGTTGATAGTGATCACGTCGTTTGAAACCCAAAAAAATCGTGGCCATAATCTTATTGTGCGAAAAATGTTTTTTTGCATTCTTCGGAGCTCGTTTATCAGAAAAAATGCATTGTTTTACTGTGTTTTTGTACCTGTAGTATAGTATGTAGCCAGGTTCCATCTACGGTGACATATCGACGAAAAAATTCTGCTGGACTTCATTTAAACCATATAGTCCTTTAAAATTATAGCACTAGGTCGCATTTTCCCAACAGTAAGCAAACGCAGCATCCATCTTGCGGTCCGCTTTTTAATATTTAGATGTTGATGGAAAATATTGTGCACCTATTTAGTTGATATGTTTACGGCATTAACTATCTCATGTACTTTTATTTGGCGGCCAATTTTTACAATGAACTTTGGTAATCATTGGTGGAGACATTACTGTAAATGAATACCTCGAACGTTCGGCATGTTCTGTGCACATATGACCACTTTTGAAATTAGTGAATCACTTACAAATCTTTCCCATGGAAAGGAGCAGGCTAATAATAATATTTTTGTAGGTTTTTTCATGGTTTTTCCACGTAAAACATATTATTATTTATTTAGAGTATGGCTTAAATGGTTCGAAAATATACATCTACACAGAACAGAGTTAAATTTTAAAATCAAGGCCATTTATCCAGTCCGCTCGGAATCAGTGGCTTTAAAAAAGTTATTCATTTCACCCCCATATGCTGTAAGAGGGCACTCAGCTGTAATATAGTGAATAGTCTGGCGAAGTTCTCCGCATTCGCAAATCGGTTAACTTTAAACGATTATAAAAAGTTATCTATCTGACAAATTTTGGCAGTAGGCTCTACTCACCATGGTGAAGCCTTGCTAACTTATAGAATCTCTCTCTCTCTCTCTCTCTCTCTCATCGAATAATTCTATAAAAGTTTTAGATAAATTATATACAAAGTTTCATTACGTAATTTAAAATATTTTTTTTATTTACGTAAAAATAATTGTTATTGTTCTGAGTAATATAAATTAATGGTCTGAATTAATGATTATTATTAAAAATTACATGAAGTCAATTATTATTTAAAAGCAAAGCATTAAAAGCATACGTTTTAGGGAAAATTCGGAACGATTTTCAGTAAAGCTTTAAAAGCTTCATTTTACTTCAAAAACAATATCACCACAATGGTAATTGTATATTGTTCGAATTATCCGGAGCGATGTGCGGGAATAAGCAAAAATACCGTTCAAACGAGCATTCAGACGTGTTTCAGTATGAAATTGAACACTAAATCAATTCGAAGTAATATGTCATGTGTCCACTGCGCGGACGACCCCTAGCGCCAAATTTCCAGTTCCATTACGAAGGCGGCCCGATTGTCATTACATTACATTTATTGCGGCAGACTCAATCAGAAATAATAATTAATTTATGGGGACTAATGAAGTCTTACTAGGTTATTTCAAATGGATGGGTCGAGAACGCTAAATGGATTCCAAATCGTACTTTCCCTTTATGAACTGTGAGCGACGTATCTCCCTTTGTGAGTTATGAATTGTTCTTTCTATCTATCTCTCTCTTTCACTCTCTGCTTTTTTCACTTATTTTGTACTTTTTATGGGAAATCGAATAAACTGCGCAATATTTTTTCTTAATATCTAACACCCATTTCTATATGCATATTTACGAAAAACATGTAAATATGTGCTTAAAGTAAATAAAATTATTTCTTAGATCCTCGAGGGAAAATTATATATAATTATACAGAGTGCAAATGAAATAATTTGACGTACGCTAATAATTAAGTTTTGTTGAAATTTAGGAACACAAACTTTTCAAATACGGTTCTGTATTCAAATTAAATCTAAATAAATAGAAATTATATGTTTATATGTTGTGGAAACAACACACAAATAGGCATTTATTTGTTCAAGTTCACCAAAAAATCCCCTTCACATTCCGATAATCTAATAATATGTATAGTTAATTGACGAAGGAGATACTTGTTGAAACTTCATTATAACGCTAACAAATAAGTAATTAAACTTCTAGTTTCAAAAATTCCTTTATTGTAAATCACTACAATATTGTTTCGCCATACAATGGCTTCATCAGGTGGATGAATACTGAATATGTACAATGCAAGTTAGAATATTTATGTGAAAATTTTCACATAAATATTCTAACTTGCATTGTACATATTTAGTATTCAGTCACCTGATGAAGCCATTGTATGGCGAAATATTCTAACTTGCATCGTACATATTCAGTATTCATCCACCTGATGAAGCCATTGTATGGCGAAACAATATTGTAGTGATTTACAATAAAAGAATTTTTTAAACTAGAAGTTTAATTACTTATTTCTTAGCGTAATAATATGTATGTCTAAATATGCTTTCTACACTTTACGACGCTATTTTATTCGAGTTTTTATAAAAAAAAAATTCGCCCTTAAGTTGGATTCGAATCCACGACCTCTGGCTTGCCGAACCATTGCTCTACCACTAAGCTATTAAAGGCGTGAATTCGAAACGTTTGTGGGATGCCTTGAGTTACATCAAGGAAACAGATTATATATATCTTGCCCGTAGTACGGCAGTTGTACAAATTTATTGCATTTTCGCGAAGTAATGTAAATGTAAATATGCTTTCTACAAAAAAAAATTCGCCCTTAAGTAGGATTTGAACCCACGACCTCTGGCTTGCCGGACCATTGCTCTACCACTAAGCTATTAAAGGCGTGAATTCGAAACTTTTGTTGGGATGCCTTGAGTTACATCAAGGAAACAGGAAACAGCAGTTGTATTAGTTTATTGCATTTTCGCGAAGTAATGTAAATATAAATATTCTTTTTGCACTTCACGGCGTTATTTTATTCGAATTTTTCATAGAAAAAAAATCGCCCTTAAGTAGGATTCGAACCCACGACCTCTGGCTTGGCGGACCATTGCTCTACCACTAAGCAATTAAAAGCGTGAATTCGAAACTTTTGTGGGGATGCCTTGAGTTACATCAAGGAAACGGATGATATATATCTTGCCCGTAGTACGGCAGTTGTACAAATTTATTACATTTTCGCGAAGTAGTGTAAATGTAAATATGCTTTCTATATTTTACGACGCTATTTTATTCAAATTTTTCATAGAAAAAAAAAAATTTTCTATGAAAAATTCTTTAAGTATTGTATAAACCGTAGATCAATATTTTTGTGAAAGTTTTGTTCATAGACATTTAAGTAATATAAAGTACCAATTTCTTCAACAATTCAAAATAAAACATGTGTTCGTTACGGTACATTTGTATAAAGATGTTATCCATAAGTTAGTTATATGTCTGACGAAGTCAGATTGGAGCGAAACGATCGTTAATATGTAAAGTAAAAAGTAGTGAAATTCATTAAAGTATGTTTTATTTTATCCCGATAATAGTTATAATTGAATTTCATCAAGCAAAGGCTGAAACAATCCTATACAATTTCTTTGCCCTAAAAAGGGCAAATTTGTTTGAAACAGTTAGAATACTTAAAATAGATATTCAATGTGGCTATCATTTGCCGAAATACAAGCTATTAACCGATCGATAAACTTTCGAAGTATGTACACGCTTTAACAGGTCTCGGTCTTCACGTATATGGGCCGCAGCTTAAAAAATACGTTGCCGAAGATCATCTTTCACGGTCACGGCCTTCATAAATTGGATGCAATATTCCGCGATCTCTCAATCTGTACGCGGTTTGTAAAATTCAATCATTTGATGGACATCATCGGCTTAGAAACCGGCCTTCATAAATACGTCATGTAGTTCTAACATTCCACTTGTTTTACCGTATAGTAAGACGATATTCGTTAATTCGTGATTTGAATAAGCCATACTTCACGGAAGTTGATAGCAGACTGATTTCTGACTTATAGTATGCATCATCAAATCTACTACTCCCACCATTACGCTTCAGTAGGGGTAACGCTGCAGTTATAAAGAAATACTAAATTTACAAGAGTCGGCTCGAGCCACGCGCATTTATTATTATTTTTTTTTTAATATCGTTCGAGATAGAGTTTTCGTGCATTATCATTTCATGCTTAATATTATTACAACTATTGCATATTCAAATATGAAGCATATTCCGTTTACACTCTGTATATACCAAATGTCTTAATATTTACTTTATAATTAACACAATGCTGAATTTCATATTATTCAAGTATACTGAAAAGTCTCCCTAAAACAATCTCGAAAAGTCTTGCGTTTGGAAATGCGGTTAAGTACATACGTATCCTATGTACGTATTTCAACAACTAAGTAGTCATACTCAGTAGAAAGTAATTACAGTATTGAACATGGGCTCATAGTAAAGATCGTGAAACATTTTACTAGACTTTACTGTGAAGCCATGTTCAACACTGAAATTACTTCCTATTGAATATGACAACTTAATTGTCAAAATAAACGAATATTAACGTGGGAACGGGTTTTTTTATCATTTCTAAATAACAATATAGCTTCAGCATAACGTATCTTTATTTAATCTATGAATTCGTTATTTCAAAGTATAAATATGTTTTAAATACATCTATAAGGCTGGCCTGTATTTTTATTAAAGTTGCCTAACGATCTGTAGTTTTAGGTGAATTAAATACATTTTTTGACGAACTTAGATTTTTCTCAAATCAAGAAGTAATAATATAGCGCTTTATAATTTATTAAAAATCCAACAAAAACTTATTTAATTGTTAGAGTTTTTTCTTCTTCCTTTAAATAAGAATCAAAATATTGTTTTCTTTTTTATTCACGAATTAATTTTATCTATTAGTCATCGTTACCCTTCATTCCGAATATTTTCTTCTGTATCTTTTAGGGCTTAATGAAACCTCTTCCCCCGGTCCTAATTTTTGTTTCAAATTCTATTGAAAATGTAGTTTGTCACTCAGACTGCTAAACTTATCCATTCCATCATTCAATAAATCAGAATTTTTAAGGACCACTTTAGTATTAAATCCTTAAAATATATTAATATTGGACAAGTATATCATCAATCTCTGTGCGAAATTTACTTATTAAAATGTTTTGTTATATTTCTCAATTTTTCTCTTTACATGAAATGTCTAGGATTCGTTTAGCTCTGCTCAATTCTTTTGTTAAGTACTATGAGACTGCATTTAGATAAATGCATCACCAAATTTTAATGAATAAACTTATCTATGCAGAACGCAGTAATAAAAAGCATATCAGAGAATAAACCAAATGATATTTATTAGTTTATCGTGCGAAATATGAAAGATAATATATTATCAGTTATTAGAATAATTTTTTTTATCACGGAATGGTAAAAATGATTGAAATAAGCAAATTACGATCGTAATTTATTCGGGACTAATAAACTATCACCTGTCGATACTGAACCACTCAAATAACAGAATTAAATTTAAAAAAATTGAGAAGTAACTAGTTAATATATTTAAAGCATGGTTCTCTCTCTCTTCTTTTCATTGTGCCCTTGAAATACATTCATTTTCAACTTACAAGAAGAAACGCAAATATTTCGACTTTAATGCAATTTGGTGGATTTATAAATTTTATCGACTGTCATGAAACGTCGTTTATGCTTTTAATGTTCTTAGAAGGATAAAAACCATGTTCAATTTTTTTAAAATATTTGTATTATCTCACCCCTCCTCAAAGGATGAAATGTAAAAATGAAAGATTTATTGCTGGATAGTTTTCCTGAGAAACCATTTCTTTCATATAAACTGAAATTTTAAAGCCACCTCTAATAGAGGCATCTACAAAAATACATGTATTAACGATATTCAATTAAATTTTTTAATCTATGTTCATGGGCAAAAATTTTTCAACAGAATTTGCAATAATTTCAAATACAGGAGGGATTAACTGTCAATCCTCAAAAAACCAAGTTGGTAGCCTTTATCAACATGAGAAAACTAAATTATCTGGGTAGCGTAAGGCTGTTTGGACAAGAGTTAGAACTAACCAATGAAGTGAAGTATCTAGGCATAGCACTTGATGCGAAACTGAATTGGAGCAGACACCTAGTCAAAGTGGCAGACAGGGCGGCGCAGCTTTTCTGGAGATGCAGAAGAGATGTTGGCAAGACGTGAGGACTAAAACCAAATGTGGTACACTGGTTGTACACAGTAGTAATAAGACCAACGATTACCTATAGAGTAGTTGTCTGGTGGAGGAGGACGGAGCGGACATCGTCGGTGGGGCTCCTCACGACTCTCCAGCGACAGGCTCTGTTGGGAATCACGGGAACTATGAACAGGATGGGAACCGCCTCCATCGAGGCCATCGTGGGTCTCCCTCCGCTGGAACTATTTGTAAAGGCGGAGGCAATGGCTGCGATACTGAGGCTGAAGGCCAATGCCGTATGGTGTCCTAATAAGGTTGTAGGTAGCCATACAGACATCACAGGAACTATACTGGAAGAGCCGATATTTCAAATGCCGGCGGACAGTTTGGCACCTGAAATTATGTTTACAGCTAAGCTGAACATATTTATACCGACCAGGGAACAGGCAAAAAGTCGCTCGATCGACAGGCTGAATTATTTGCAGTCGCAGCCTGTCCCGAGGAAATTCGGGAAGCCGGCTGCGCAAACAAAAAAATTAGCAATCAGGCGGCTATTAAAGCCATTATGAACCCATCTACCAGGTCTAAGCTGGTTAAATATTGTAAACAGGTCCTCAATAAACTGGCACAAGACAATACAGTGTCGCTGATATGGGTGCCAGGACATGAGGGAATTAAAGGCAATGAGGCCGACAAACTGGTCAAAGAAGGTACTAATAGGAACTTCATAGGACCAGAGCCTGTACGTGGAATCACTAAGGATTCCGCTAAAAGGGAGATCTGGTTATGGCTAAAAAAAGGACATAAAAATAAATGAAGGTTAACGGAAGGTCAACTCCATACCAAAACACTACTAAGGGAGCTGGACGGAAAGTTTTCAGCCAACCTAATTCGCAGCAACAAAAAAAAAATTAAAAAATTACCGGGTTAATAACCGGACATTGTCCTTTAAGGAAGCATTTGTACAGCATAGGCTTGGTTAGCGAGCCCTGGTGTAGGAGATGTGAAAAAACAGGAGGAAACTAGCCTTCATGTAATATGCACGTGTGAGGAACTGAAGGAACTCAGACAGAAATATTTCGGGAGAGATCTATCGGATCCTTCGAGTGTACTCAAACTTCCCCTGAGGAGGATAGTTGCTTTTATCGAGGACACAAGACTAACAGAGTGGAACTTAGAGATCTATTGGGGATAGTACAAAGAGCAGTGTGCTCAAGTGCCTGGACGTGCTGGCGTTCAACCCAAAACAGAAGAAGAAGAAGAAGAAGAAGAAGTGGTTACGGCGTTCCCTGATCGTCTCCTCTACTGTATGCACATTCAAATAAAGTTTAATGTCATTATTTTTCACAAAATAGGGTACATCAATCATTGCACGCCGTGTTTTTGATATGATCGCAATATTCGATTTAGCTGCTGCACCCCATAGCTAAATCCTATAGGTTCAGACAGGCGTAAAAAATGACATTATATGCCAAAAGTTTCTTTCTAATAGACTTGTGATTTCTTTCAAGGAGTCAATAGTGTTTCCGAAATGTTGCACCAAATTGTTGGCGTTTTGTCCTTATGCGCACTTTCCAGGTTATTTTATGATCTAGGTGTATGCCTAAATGGTGTCGGAGTTGTGAGTATGTTTCTATTGGAAGGAGAATTTTCGTGGCATTTTTTAAATACTATATGATTTGATTTTTCTTCGTTTATACGCCATGTTTTCGCCCATTTTTCTATTTGGTTTACGTTTTCACGCAGAATTGTTGTTGCTACATTTGGGATATATATTTCAACCAAAATATCAGTATCATCTGCAAAGGTCGAAGTAATTACTCCTACATTGGTTGGAAAATCAGTTGTGAAGACTCAGTATAATATAGGTCCAAAGATGCTTCCCTGAGGGATCCCAGATCCTATGGGACGTCGTTCTGTTATTATTTCTGACCCGTTTTTAACTCTAAAATACTCTTCTTCTAAGTAGGGCATGAGAAGAAACATACCATAGAGCAGTTATAAGTTTGGCCCCTGGTGCCAAACCTTATCGAAGGCTTGGTTGTAATTCTATTTACATTATTCGCACATTTCAATTCAGTATCAAACGTACCTCCTAAATCCTTAATGTCTTAACTCGATCCAAGTTAATGGAATTTAATTGGTAATTAATCTATTGGAGACATTTGTTTTCACATCTAGTCACATTGAGGGAAAGGTAATTACTTTTACACCAACGAGAAATATTTAGAGGGTCCGTCTGAAGTGCATCACAATCTCTAATACCGAAGATTCTACTTCGCTAGCAATAACATTGGTACAGTCGTTAATGCACATTATGAAAATTAGTGGTCCCAAATTCGATCCGTGTGGTATTTCAGATGTGGTAGTGTACGTATTGGCAAAGTATTCATTGTAAAAAATGTATTATTGGAAAGATAAAATCTGAAGAGAGTGACTAATAAAGCATTGAAACAACGATATAAATTCCATTGGAATCAGATTATGGCCGAGGTGATCGAAGCCTTTAGAGAAATCAGTGTAACAGCCATCGCAATTTGTTTTCTGCGATCCAAGGCGATAGAGATATTGAATAATCGAAGATGAGTCAGATATGGCGGATCGTTTCTCCATAAGGACATACTGAAAAAGGAGATATCTATGCTTTTATATAAGGGTAAATTTCAGAATATAGACATTACTCAAATATTTTAGTAAAGTTAGATGCGATAGCTACTAGGCACTAATTATCAATACTAAATGGACTGCCGGCTTTAAATATAAGTATTAGTCTTTTATCTTAAATATACAAATAATACAAATATGCATAAACTTATATGTATCTGTATACATGGAGCTACAACAAGTATTTAGCCAGTGGTCACTTCAACCGCAGACACATGCATTTTTATCTAATAACAATTTTATCCTGTCAGGTAACAAAAGATATCTCGTGACTTCTGTAGTTCATTAGCTCGTAACAACATGGCTTAATATTTATATATTTTTAGTATATCTTTCAAATAACAAAAAACTAGAAGACTACATAGTTACATTAAAAATATGCAAACAAGAACATATTTACAATCTTTGACAAGAAACGCTGGAATTCAATCATGATTAGCGCGCAATCTAGAAATAGGTTTTAAAAAATCGTTTATATGAATAGTCAAATAATTAGGCAAGTGAATATCCGTTGCAGGTGTAGGATTTATGAAGATACTGGTGAAGGATTTACCGAAACCACCCACACTGGGGACTGTCATAAATAGTATTTCCAAACGTCATGGATCCAGGAATACGAGTGTCCCTTCTTCTTATCTTGAATAGACGACCAAACTTTTCACCAAAACTTTTGATGGATACGCATTTTATTTCTATTATTCCTTGGGCATTTACTATTTTCATTAAAACAATAGAAAAATTATGTAAAAATATACAATTAGCTTGTATTATTCTCACTGAAATTTTTGAGACTTTCTTTTAAGAAACTTATATTGTCTTGAAATTTTCAGCAACATATTTTTTCTTTCTAATTTTTACAATTTTATTAATGCAATTATCAATATTTCACTCAATCGAAAAATCTAAATTATTCTCAGATTTCCCACGTCCAACAAAATAAGCTTCGAAAAAAACTTTTAGCCCGGCAATGAATCACAGTCTTTATTCAAATCCATTTTACGCGAACCGGTTCTATCTCTGTTACACAAAACAAAGTGGAAGGCTTGGCGTGAAAAACAGAAACCTCGAGTGTATTTTCAGAGAACCCCTTTTTTCCGCACCGACCGATGAATACGTAATGCTATTAATTAAAGAAGTGCAACGCCACCTGCGGCCGACACCAGGTATTACCAGCACGACGTTACCGCTGCGGCGGCGGTGTCAGTGTAATTACACAAATTTCTTTTTCGTGGCAGATATGCAGACCCCGTAGAAACGTAGGCGCAATATGAGGAAGGAAAAGGGGTAAGATCGTAATTAAAAGTAAAAATGAATTTTTCCGGTAGCCGAGTATTGTTCTATTAAATATTAAAAGAGTCGATGCGAGGACCAGCGCTTAAAAGATTGAATGGAAGTGCTTTTTGAGAATGGTGGAGTCGGAGAGGCGCGCCATAAAAATGTGGTGAAGGAACGTTAATTGTGTTATAAAAATGTATTTTAAAAGCTTTTATTTTACAATTAAAAACATTTAAAAGAATGTAGGCAAATATTTTCAAATACCAGTACACCCACTGAAAATTCGAACAAATAGTACAAACGAACTAATAGACATGCTTCCTAATATTATTAGTAGGGACCGGACACGAGAGGCCCATGACGCATCGCCCACTGGCGTACTATTGAAAATTTGTATATTTAAAGAGTTTTTAATTTTATTTATATAATTGGAAAACAAACGGGTGGTGATATATAAAATACGAGATACATTTTTATTTGTTCATTTTGTAGTTCAAGTTGAGTAAAGGACTATTAATATTAACTAGCAATGCTTTCTCAAGGTTCTCTTCTGTAAAATTTGTTCTCTTTGAATTAAATAGGATATAAATAGAAAACGTCCTTTCTACATCGCAAATGGTTTTAGGTGAATACTGCAAATATTCCTTTATTTCAGCGTATGTAGCAGTTAGATTTTTGAGGCATTGTCCCCATACACAATTGCCGCAATTGTATTAAATCTGGATTTCTATTAAAAACTGCCTCTAACTGTTGTCGAAGGCCACATCCGATGTCACTTTTTTTTCCAAATTTTTCAAATTATTAATAGCTACATTTAATGTGATTAATTCATCATTTAGTTTGAGATTTTGATTTTAAAAATAAGTGGTTAGTTTTGGCAAATTTCCAAAGTGTTCCTGAAGAAAGTACAACTGATTTTTTTAATTTGGAATTTATATTAGTTCCACGCACTCAGAAATACTTCGAGCATCGTCATTTAAACATGTAACGAAATTTTGCAAAATATCGAAATTCTCTGCATAAAAACTAGTAGCTTCCAACCATGTTCCCGACCTAGTTATTACTCTGGAGGGAGGCAGTGAGAAAGATGGAAGTTTTTTCCTGTAAAGAGCTACTCTCAATGGTGCTTTTCTGAAAACTTTTTTAAAAGCTGATACAAGTCTATCAACTTCATGTGTTTATAGCTCTTGTTGCTATTACATATGCGTTATATGGAATAGTTGGATATAGTACACCAGCTACAACATTTATCACACAGCGTCCTAATATATCGACAGTTTCGTCTGCACTTATCCATAGGTACTGATTTGAAAGATGGCTTCTAATGCGTTCTACTGCTTTCATGTAGCACTTAGAAACATAATATTTTAATAAGGTGGATTCATCAGGAATATTTCGAACAGTATATTTTTGGAGAAATGTTTTGAAAGTGGGATTGTTAGGTTTATTTAATGAAATATTTGCCGCCATTAAAGTTTCACAGAATTCTTCGTTAAAATTGTCAGATTCCAACGGGTCTAATTTCTGTGTATGTGTTTGCGATGCTAAGTGACGTTTTGGGTGCGATATGTTGGAATTTTTTAACGATATTTTACAGACTTTGCAATAAATTTTGGAATCACTGCCAATGAACATACAATCACTTTGACCATTAATCCAACTCGCCAATGTTTCACGATGCCATTCTCGACGTTGTTCCATATCACATTTGAAAAAGTAACTTAAACAATGTTCTAGATCTAAATGAATGAAAATTGAAAATGTATGTGTAAGTTATTAAAACTTATCGAAATTCACTGGGTATATATGTAATTAACAGTTAAAACAATGAAAAAAGAAAATAACTCACCATACTTTATTTATCTTACGAAATATAAACTAATAAATAAAATCAATTATAAAAACTCCTCCCGCCATTATCTACACCCATGAAGAAAGGAATTTCACTGTAAAAGAAAGTGCGTCACAATTCAACGACAAAAAACAGATGTGCGGTTAACCGAATGAATAGTGTTATTTAATAACTGCGTGTTGTACTTAGTAATGTTATTGACTATTTATATGGTCCATCGTAATTTCGGCGTCCCCTGTCCGGTCCCTAATTATTAGCAAACGAAACATTACCTTCATTATAATTAATTATTTTTTCACCTCATGTCATTTGTACAGGGTCTTCCTAAATAGTTACACAAAACTATACCTCTACAACTGTGGAACCAGCTGTAGCAGCAAGGTCTAGTGAGTTTTAATAAGTTCCGTCATTTCCTCAAGTTAACTATACGTCTGCTATAGTACACATGCATCACTCTACTACGCCACCATTTGGACAGTCATCATGGAGCGAATTTAGGTGCGGAGCGCGCTTCTTTGTTGTTTGTCGTTTCATGAATCTGGACCAGACACTTCTATTCATCGGAAATTCAGGTCCCAATATCACAAACAACCACCACAACGATCAACAATTATTTCATGGTATAATCAATTTATTGAAACTAGTTGTATAGAATACAGAGCAAAAGGTCAGGGTAGACCTGGAGTTGCAGAAAAGACAATCAATCAAGTACGCAAGACCTACGTTCATAGACCAAAGAAATAATTTGCACGTGACAGTTTAGAACTAAACATTCCCCAAACAATAGTATGGAGAATCTTAAGAACACGTCTGCAATTTAAACCATACAGAATACAGTTGCTACAAGCTTTAAGTGATACCGATATAGAAAGATGACTTAAATTTTGTATTGAAATGTTTGATAGAATGGAGAATGATGACAATATTCTTGATTTAATTGTGTTTAACAATGAGGTTACATTCCATCTAAGAGGAACAGTAAAATACCATAATGTACGAATGTGATGACGAAGTTAAATGTCTTTTGGACATTAAGTTCTACTCAAGCGTATGGTCCATTCTTTTTCATCGAGAAAACTGTAAGTGATTATCTTGATATGTTGGAAAGTTATCACATGCGATATTTGCAAAAATATATGAACAGAGAGTTTATTTTTCAACAGGATGGTGCACCGCCGCATTTCTATATTGCCTCAATCGCACCATAACCTGGATTAGACGTAGTGGAACGATAACTTGGCCGCCGAGATCCACTGATCTAACGCCATTAAATTTATGTGTGTGGTGCTACCTTATAAGCAAAGTTTGTGTTTCAACTCTTTCTACAAGTCTAAAGGAATTACAAGTTCGGATAGCAGAAGCAGTTGCAACCACTGACCGTGTTATGATACAGAAAATTAGTGACGAATTCACTTACGGATTAGATATATGCCGTTTTATGAGAAGAAGCCATATTGAAAATTTGTAAATGAAACATAAAATTTTCCTTTATTATTTGCTTTATTTTTGTTCAATTTTTTTTTAATTAATTAATTAATTTTATCTTTAAATGTTATTTCTGTATAACTAATTTAATAATCATACTATTATCAAATAACTATACTACGATTTTACGACCATTACGCCATTGGTATCAAAGCAGCTTTAAAGCATATCTTATTTATGCTAGATACACAAAAAAACTCGTCTAAAATCATGACGTATCCACCTTTTGAAATATACTTTATTCAATCCGCAATTTAAGTAAAGAAATGACTATACACTAATTATATGTGGCAAAACGTGCAAGTGGTAAGAGCGTAAGAGAGTCGAACAACTGCGAGTTCCTTGGTCGAGAATTCGATACTCGAGACCGGCGTGTGAGAGGTCGGGGTTTGTCTGGGATCGGTATCGTTTTTAATTACCCTTAAATACTGAGGAAGTGACAGTCGAATGAACACTTCCACCAACCTAGAAGGAGAAGGGGTAGTAAAAAAGCCAAGTCATGGAACACTTTACATTTACATTGACATTTTAAGTGTTTATGGGGCCTTGCCAAAGTTTTAGACATCCATTCTCCTGCCAATCATTTGAGTCAAACAAGAATTTTTATTCGCGGATAATGAATGAGAAAGAATTCCATATAGTGGTCAAATATCATTTCTTGAAAAGAAAGCCGTTAAAGGAAGCTAAAGCCAGCTTCTATAAACGTTAGTGAATCCGCTCAATCAATTAAAAGTATTTAATAATTTTGAAACTGATCATATGAGCACAAATGAAGTTCAGCGTTCTGGAGAATATTAGCAAAATTCATAATTCGCTCAAATGACCGAGTCTACAACATTTTTCACTAATATTTACTTATGAGAAAATTGTCAACAAGACGAATGCCGCGTTTACTCATAATTAAACAAAAGCGTAAACAAATAAACCTTTATCAGCAGAATTTGGGACTATTTCAACGTGATTCCCAGAAATTTTTGCGAGGTTTTATAACACTAGGTAAGACCTTGAAATATTCTTGCCAGCCTGAAACTAAGGAACAGTCGAAACAATTGAGTTTCAGAGAAGGGATGAGCTGTAAAGAAAACAAAAACCATTCCATCAGCTGCAAAGCTTATAGCCCCTGTTTTCTGAAAGACTTGTCTTTATTGACTTTCTGGAGAAGGTAAAACAATATCTGAACAATGTTAGGCAACCTTTATAGATCATCTAAATCAAAAAAGAATAAATTTTTAGTACAAATAAGAAAATTAGTTTTCACCAATACAATGACCAGAACTTATTTGGCACCCCCCTACTCACAAAACCTTTAGCTCATTCAGACTATTATCTGTTTCCAACGAAACTTGAAGAACTGGATATATAGTAATATATGAATTGGACAAAAAAATTACAGCATCTTTGGACAAAGTGTCTTGGGATGAGAATACGTAGAGAAATAAAAATTTGTATTTTTTACAAAAATTTTATATTAATTTTTACATGGACTCCCCTCGTATATTCCATGTGCAACGGTTTCCGGTATACGGTGAACTTTCGTAGGTTTTGTTTTACTTTAAAAGGTCCAAACAGTGGATTGTTGTTTACGTTCAGAATCATAAAATTAAATTTGGACGACTTCGGTTGAATGTTTTTAGTATTTTTTTGCATCTTTTACACGGCCTAGTTTTTAAGCTTCCGCACGTTCAAATATTCATACAAAATCGCGTGTATTGTTCTCATGCCAATGCCCAAGGATGCTTCAATCTCACGGTATGTGGCATGCCACTCTCGTTCAAGCATTTCACGCACAGCATTAACATAAGTGGCAACAACAGACGTCGAATGACGACCTTCGAAATTCGTCCCTGAAATTCGACAAGCCAACTGTAAACACTACTCTTGGATTATCCTTAATATCCAAAAGCTAAATAAAGTCGATTGATGCTTTGTTTCAGTATTAAACTACATTTTAAATCATAAAAGTCATGGCTCGAAAATTTTCACGTGAAAGTTCCATTTCTGCAAAGTGAGGAACGCGGACACTACTTCAACTACTAGACTCCAGAAATTTTCTTGGCCGCCTACGTATACTATAAGTAACAGTATAATATGCAAAAATACTGAAATACTTAAAACTTAAAATTTGGACTAAGCTGTATAATATATATATATATATATATATATATACAAGATGTGTATAAATTGGCGGACCCACTACACGCGGCGATGTTCTTCGTTAAATTTGGAGTCCAAAATCCTAATACGAAAATGTTGTACCATGCTCCATATCTTTGCACGAGGTTCCTAAAGTTCGGACTTTCAGTCTTGAAATAAGCATTATTACTCGATATTTGTTTACAGAAAGAGCTACAATTTAGAAGAAAGAAGAATTGTTGTTATTATACTTTCGTTAAAGTTTTCTTTTTGATTTTAAAGTTTGTTTTTAATATTTGTTTATTAACTTATTTTGACGAAAAACACATCTGACAACGTTGTAAAACAATAAGTAGGCAGCCTAATGTTGTTCAGTCAAATACATTACTACTGTCAAATTTTGACACTTATGTCTACTTAATCTACCTATTTCATTCGACTTGCTTATTTTTCGTGTTTATTTGTATAATTTTGTTTAGTTTTCGTATTTATTTGTATAGTTTTAATCAGCTTTCGGGTTTTCGTGTTTACTAGTTGTTCTGTTTGTTTATTATGAATTTTACGTTCAACGAATATGCCGATATGTACATGATACACGGTTTCTGTCGTGGAAATGCTAGCATGGCAGGGCAGGAATATCGAGTGCGTTTTCCAAATCGGAGGCATCCAAGTAAAAATGTATTTCGAAGGCTGGACCAACAACTTCGTGAAACAGGTTCGTTTATTCCAAGAAATGCGAACGCAGGTCGACCAAGGCAAAGGCGTACCGTGCAACTAGAAGAGCAAGTTCTAGCCACAATACAGGAAGATCCCTCTGCGAGTACCCGTCAATTAGCTTCTACACTAAATATTCCCAGTAATAAGACTGTTCATTTGGTTCTACGAGAAAACTTGCTTCATCCATACCATGTTTCTAAAGTTCAGCCTCTCTACGGAAATGATAACTTATTTCGAATCAATTATTGCAATACAATCTTAAATAGATTTCAGGAAGAAGGTGACTTTTTAAGACGTATTCTTTGGAGTGATGAGTGCATGTTTACCAGAGATGGTGTGTTTAATACTCATAATTTTCATCATTGGGCAGATGAAAATCCACATGAATTTCGCGAATACGGTCACCAAAGAAGGTTTTCTGTTAACGTTTGGCTGGGTATAATAAACCACAGGGTAGTTGGACCAATTTACTTACCAAATCGCCTAGATACCAGTGAATATTTAAATGTTTTAGAACAAGTTATTGATGAGATACCGCTGAACGTACGCCGTAATATGATTTACATGCATGATGGAGCTCCTGCGCACTTTGCTCGTAATATAAGAGACTGGTTGACGGAACACTTCCCAAACAGATGGATTGGTAGTGGCGGTCCCCTTTTGTGGCCTGCGAGATCCCCCGATTTCAATCCATTAGATTTTTTTGTTTGGGGTTTCATTAAAGGTAAAGTTTATGTTACAGCTCCTCAAGACGCTGACGAAGTTAGAGCCCGAATTGACGCCGCAGTATTAGAAATCACACCAGAAAGATATGAGCGAATAGTACAAACGATACCACAAAGATTGCAGCTATGTCTACAAACTGATAGATTTTAATTCGAACAATTATGTAGGTAATAATTACATTGATTTCTATCAAGAAGATGTACAAAAATTAGTCAATATTATCAAAAATTTTTAAAACTTCGTAATATTTTCGTAATAAATATGTAATCTAAGAAACCAATTTTATTTCGTTTGTTTCTTTTTTAAATTTAAAATCTAAGGTTCACATGACGACGTGTAAAAATGTTCCGAAGATTATAACTAGCACCTGCGTGTTCAATGTTGCCAAATGTATGTTTCTTTCAAATTCATTCTGAAGACAAAGGAAGCCTGATAGATCGTTTTAGGATTAGGACTTTTAACTCAAAATTTGACCAAGAATGTCGCCATGTGTAGTGGGTTCGCCAATTTATACACACCTTGTATATATATATATATATATATATATATATATATATATATATATAAGTGTTTAGATAATTTCTTAGCCGTTTATTAAATATAGCAATTGATAAATTATTGGAGTTTTTCGGCTTTTATATTTCATATAAAAGCCGAAAAACTCCAATAATTTATCAATTGTTATATATATATATATATATATATATATATATATATATATATATATATATGTATATATAGGGTAGCGAAAAACAAAACACAATTTGAAAATGGTTTTAAGTTGGATACAAAATAAGATTAATTAAGTACATCATAAAATAAACGCGTCCATTTTTCTTTTCCTTTGTATACAAAAATATAAAAAAGTTATAAAAAACTTCGAAATAATTTCATGGTTTGTCTTCTGGATAAGTTTTCCTTCTTCCTATATTCTCTCCGTACAAAATACATCCGACGTACATGAAATATTCAGTGCTCGTTATCTTAAAACATTGTGACGAACAACTGTATAAGATGAAGTTAGCAAAATGTTTCTTAAAGTGATATGATTTGGATGTCTTTCTTTTAACACCCAATACTAAACTAGTTTATTACACAAATTCAAATTATATTTGAAAGTCTACTAATCACTAATATATATGAATAATTATAGAGTTAATTTTACAAAATTTATTTAAATATAAACAACTTATTTATACACAGTAGTTTTCCACTTTGCCCATTAAGCATCATTGGATTCAGATACACAGAATTTTTTGTGGAAGTCCAAGCCAATAAGTAGGATGGCAATCTGCTACAATAAAGTTATTACGTAGCGAGCAAAATTTATTTAAACCGACTTCAAACCAACCTAGCAATAATAATAAATTCAAATTATATTAACAACAATCAATAGACTTGATCAGAAATAAGTATTGCCAAATCTTAGCACCAAAACTAGATTTGTGATTAATATAAACATCATATTTGAACGAACTTAATTGCCATGAATAATGAGCGTCAGTTGGTGGTTGCTCTTCACAATTTTTACATATCAATCCAGGTACCTTTTTGAATAATTACATTAAAAATATGTTTAATATACAGTGAAGACGCGTGGATAGGAACAAATTCATTTAAAATTCATAGATTTGTTCTTTGGAAAAACGCTCAGACACGTCGATTAACACGTCAAACTAAATGTTCGAGCTGTTGACCATTAACTTCCTGGCAATAGGCAAGTCGAAATTCAATTTCTCGTAGCACTTCAGTTACCGTTTGTGTATTGGTTGTATTTCGGCTACAATTCTATTCTTAGATTCATAAATATTTTGCGGTTTATTGAAGTAGACTTTGGATTTCAGATAAACCCCGTAGATAAAAATCTAATGGAGTTAGATCTGGAAACGTAGCTGACCATTCGATAAAACCGTTCCTTCCGATCCATCTATTTGGCAAAATATTATGAAGGTATTCTGGTACTGTTCTCGAATAGTGTGGGGGCGCTCCATCCTGTTAGAACCATATCGAATCTGCCGGTATATTTTGATTTTTATAATTTAGATAAAGTTTGGGTATTATGTATTTTTGAAATAGGTCTAAATAATTTAAGAATTAAGTGTTCCCTTAATAAAATAAGGACCCACAATTGACGCACCCACAATTCCGGCTCAAACGTTTACTTTCTGGGAGAATTGTGTATGACTTTCCATTCTCCAATGTGTGTTTTCTGGTGCCCAATATCGAAAATTTTGCCTGTTTACCGAACCATTCAAATGTTGCCTCGTCGGAGAAAACTATTTTATTTAAAAATTGCGGGTTGGCATTGCATTTATTCATCATTATTTCACAAAATTCTAATCTGCGTTAGAAATCGTCTTCAGTAAGTATACGGAACTAAATGTACTTTGCATGGGCGCCATTTGTTCTTGTGTAAATATTTTAGAACAGAAAATTTACCTACTGACTGTTCTGCAGCTACTTGTCGACTTGATTTGTGAGGATTTTCTTGCAAATCAAGCAAAATATTTAATTGTGTGTTTTCTGGAACTGCAACATGGTTGGTTTTGTAATAGTCTCTTATGTGCCCAAAGTCTTTAATTTTTTTTTTCTATCTTGCTAACTACTGATCTTGTAATAGGCCTCTACGGGTACTCATCATTAAACAATTCGCAAACTTCAGCTTGTGTTCGAGTCCTGTTGCCATATGTTAAACGCGCCATTCTTTAAAACTTTGCAACTATACTTGACAAGTACTTATTTTAAGTGCAATTGTCATACATTGTCCATGTAACTAAACGGTGACAAGTCGACAATAAAAAAAAAGTAAACACAATTGAATGTTTTGCTAGATTTACAAAAAGAAACTTAAAAAACAAGTCGTTTATAGTTAGTAGTCAATAGTTTGAACATTTAGCGTAATTTGTAGTTCTGTTTTTTTAATAAATCAGTCCTTTTCAGACCACAGAGCGAAAGAAATTTTGTTGGATACGGTCTCAGTTATTGATATGTTCAATCGTAAATTTCTCGATAACTGTTGAATTTGGGTATAGGACATGGTAAATAAAATATACTTAGAATTCAATAAAAAATTCAAAAATGAAATAAAAAATAGATGTTTCTATTTGATAAATGAGGTTGATGATCCTTATTTATTTTTGGGCCACCCTGTGTTCATGAATTTACTGTCAGAAAGGCCGCGGCCAAAAATAAAATCGACGTGTCCGAGCGTTTTTCCGAAAATGTGACCATGAATTTTAAATGAATTTGTTCCAACCCACGCTTCCTCACTGCATATACGTTTCGCAAAGAAAACTATCTGTACAATTATTTTTTAATTTATTTTATAATAAATAGAAATGTATCTAATCTATAATATTACAATCTTTATTGAGTATCTTTTGAAAATATTCCTACTTCATTCCGTAGATTATGTATCTGAAACGCAGGCCGTAACACGCGGTCTTTTTCCTCTTTGATGTGAAATTAAAATATTCATAGGATGACTGGGTCATAAACGTGAAATCACGCAATAACAATATCTAAGAGGGACAGAGAGAGAGAAAACAAGAGAAATGAAAGACGGTGAAGGAAGTGAGTCGGTGTATATATTTCTCAATTGTAAACTGTAACAATGTACGTTAATGGTAATACTAGTGTAATTCCCAACCCTTCCGCTAGGGTGTGTTACTGTGCCAATTAAAGCCGCTAATTGAGGTTATTAATTCAAGAAGTGTACGCGCGTGTGTTAGAAAATTACAAGTATTGAATGTTATAGAAAGGAGTTCTTGTCTCTCTATTACAGAACTCACAAGCCAAGTAATAATTACACCGCTATTACATGAGTTATTTTTGTTTATTTCCATAGAAAATTAGTGCTTCCGAAGCGTATGTATATGTTGATGTTCATGGAACATTAGAAGAAGACTTTCTCGATAACAGTCTTAATTTCACACTGAACAATATCGATTTCTCGTTTGTATGTATAAATATTCAAGCGAAGAACATAACAACGGAGCCGTCGTATGCTGCCTAATATCTACTTACTTGTTAGAACGAATAAAAACATGTTTTCTCTAATAATTTATCAACATTAAATTTAACATTGTCATTATATGTAATAATATAGTTGACAGCTTTTTTTACATATTTAGTTTTATATATTTTTTAGATTATTAATGAAAAGATTTAATATAGGTATGGAGTAGGTGTGCAGTGTAGGCAACCTCCAAGATGGTATACCCCGGGCAAAGTTCTGCCCAAACAGAACGATTTAGTCTAAGCAAATGGCGACTGCATTAGATATTGCATCTCTCACGCTCGAAATCTCCAGACTCAACAATTGGAAAGTGATAGTTCTTATAAGAACCACCAGATCAAAGATATCCGACCTCAAGTTTGTGTTTTGGAAAAACATAGAAGGCTTAAGTAGAGATAAATGCGAGCTTCTTAGTAGACTTGCAATGGAAGATAATGGAGAGGAGGGGCTCATACCGGCAGGCCTGTCTTGGCCGTCAGATGTCACGAGATATCTCTTGTCAGCTGAAGACATAAGTTTATGCTTATTATGCGGGAGCGAATCTCAAGGCGTCACTTCTTTAATCTGCACCGACGACATCACTAGATCGAAACGCATGTGTCTGTAGTTGAAGTGACCATTGGTTAAATACGTTATGTACGTTCATGTGTACAGATACAGATATGTTTTTAACATATTTGTATTAATTTGTATTCACAATACTTGGTGTGTTTACACATCGATATACTATTCTTTGAAACAAAATAGATATTATAGCACTACAGGAGACACATTTAGAAAACGAACAGATTGAAGCTCGATTAAAAATTCTTGGGTATCGAATTGTAACTAGGCATCACATCTGATGTATATTGTTAATAATTAATTACCTTTGTAGCCGCCATACGATAAATAAATGAATATTTAATAATAGACTTTCAATAAAATTAATTTATAAAAATTACCAAAGAAAACATAAGATAAAAACTTTATTTTTGTAATTTACAACAAAATAAACTTCTATGTACGCAGTAAGAGTTGCAAAAATTAGGAAGAGTGATATTCTAATGAAATATTCTTTTACCAAAATCAGCTTATTACATTCATCACTATATAATAGGTAAACAGCATAAAAATTGTGATTGCATTACCTCGAATATGTTAAGGAATAGCCTAAAAAATTATTCATGAAAACAAACCTAATAATTACGGACAAGCAAGTCTAAGCTAGAGTAAAGAAACATTTTCCAGAATCTACATATATGGAATCTCCGAAGTTAATATTTAAACTTCTTCTTCTTCAGATTCTTTGGGTTGGCCGCCAGTAAGTCCAGGCACTTGAGCACACTGCTCGCTGTACCACCCCTAATAGATCTCTCAATTCCACTATGTTAGTTTTGTATCCTCGATAAAAGCCACTCAGGGGAAATTTCAATATCTTCATAGAATCCAATAGATCACTTCCGAAATGTTTCTGTCTTAAGTCCATTCAGTTCCTCAGAAGTCCATATTACATCAAGGCTACTTTCCTTCTGTTTATCAAATCTCCTACACCTGGACTCGCTAACCAAGCCCATGCCTGTAGAGATACTTCCGTAATGGACAATATCCGGTTATTAAGCCTGTAGTCATTTTAATTTCTTTTTTATTACTAAGAAGTAGGTTAGCTGAAAGGCTAGCACCCAGCTCTCCTAGTAGTGTCTTAGTATGGAGTTAGCCTCTATTTATTTTTATGTTCTCTTTCTAGCCATAGTTAGATCTCCCTTCTAGCAGAATCCTTGGCGATTCCACAGACAGGTCGTTTGAAGTTCCTCTTACAACCTTCCTTGGCCAATTCGTCGACTCATTGCCTTTAATCTCCTAATGTCCTGGCCCCCATATCAGTGACGCAATATTGACCTTTGCCAGTCTATTGACAACCTGTTTTCAGTGTTTCACCAATTTAGGTCTGGTAGATGTATTCATAATAGGTTTAATAACCGCCTGACTATCAGTCGTTATTTTAATTTTTTTGTTTGGGCAGCCGGCTTCCCGAATTTCCTCGCCACAGACTACCACTCCAAATAATTCAGCCTGAAAAACGGTCGTATGTTTCCCCAGACTTAACGATCCTTCTGGTGCACATTCCGCATATATCTGCATCTGTGCTCTAATTTGATCAATTCGTGTACCAAATGCCGGCACCCCAATCGCTCGAGCGACTTTCTGCCTGTTCCTTGGTAGATATAGATATATTCAGCTTAGCTGTAATCTCAAGTGCCATACTGTCCGCCAGCATTTGTAATATCGGCTCTCCCAATATAGTTCCTGTAAGATCTATATGGCCACCTATAACCTTATTAGGACACCATAAACCATTAGATTTCAGCCTCAGGATAGCAGCCAAGGCCTCCGCTTTCAGAAATAGTTCCAGTGGGAAGATCCCACGATGGCCTCCGTGGAGGCGGTTCCCGTGCTGTTCATAGCTCCCGTGATTCCCAACATAGTCTTTAGCAACTGAAGAGTCGTAAGGAGCCCCATGGACGACGTCAGCTCCGTCCTCCTCCACCAGATAACTAGATAGATAATTATTGATCTCACTACTACTGTGAACAACCATTATACCACAATTGCTTTTAGTCGCTAGGTTTTTCCAACAGCTCTTCTGCATCTCCAGAAGAGCTGCGCCGCCCTGTCCGCCACTTTGACTCTTCTGTCTGCTTCTGGTTACTAAAAACTATTTTTAGTAACCAGAAGCAGAAGCAAGACAGTTATCGCAGACCTGAAGATGGCAAATGTGATTTTGCCGAAACGTCGTCAGAAACCAGCACCGGTATTTACAAAGACCAAACAGTGCAAACGCGGAAGAAAACCCGGAATCCAGTTAAAACACATACTACTACCCGCGGAAACCTAAAAGAAAAAATATATATATATATATACGGCACATGGCTTATATACAATTATGTACCTATGTGTTTGATATATCTATATTACGACACGTCTTGTAATATTTTTTTACAAATAAAGCTGAATAGTATTTCTTTTTTCTTATATTTTGTTTTTCTATTTTACGTTTTCTAATTTAATCAGAGGGCCCTAATTTGTAGTCATTACGGCCAATGGATTCCTATACTGCAGGTAGGTGAACCGTATCCATTCAATAACAATGAGAGAATTATCGCAACAGGAGCTGCAACTACTGTTGTAAACACATTAAACGTTAGTTTCTTATCATTCTGAGCGCACTATACGATCTGTGGCACCAAGGAGTAGATAATTATTTTTTTGTTCTCTAAAATATATTCAATGTTAAATTATGTTAAAATAGTTAAAGTAGGTATCTACAATCGAAATAAAAAATAGCAGATTTTTTAATATTATTGTTGTGATTTCTTTTGCTAAGATTTTAGTATATAAATTTTTAATAAACGGACCAACTAAAATGGGATGGGACTCGTATACTTAGAATACGTTCCCGAGAATAATAATAATAGGTATAATGTTGAAAGTATTTCATTTTAATGATTATTAAAAAGTAGAAATTATCATAAAAAAAATTAATTATGTAAATTTGAACAACTACTTACATATATAATAACAGTATCTTAAATCATCGAATTTTAACCAACACTATTTAATTAAAAATTTGTACTTATTATCCGAGTTCACACACCAGAAAACACAGCAAACGTCACATTATAAAATATACCTTTGCCTCTAAAAGTAATTTTTAAATTAATAACATAAAATACAAAATTTTCCTAACGGATTATCAATTTGATACACACCTATGTAGGTATGTTAGCCTGACTTTTCTTACAGAAACGTACTTTTTTTAGTGGCATCCGTCATATTAAATTATAATGAAAATTAATGGTAGATGAAAATGAAATTACCGTGAATAATTAAATGCTATAATTTGCATAAATGCGTTTTTTTTCTATATACGGAGATATTTGCTTTCTATTAATTCGAACAAAACGAACAAGTGCAAACAGCGTTGCGTTCACATTGAAAAAACGAAAATGATTGCGCATTTACATTTCCTGACAATTCGTTACGAAACGATGGAATTTGATTCAATTACGAACGTAGTACATTGTTTCCAATTTGTCGAAACACGAAGAACAAAAAAATGAGAAACGTTTTATGAATATAGATAGGAGAATATCAATTTTCGAAATAAAATCAAATAACTGCGCGAGGGATGTACACGTCCCGTGGGACCGTCGACTATTTTCTCTAAGCAGGCAAGATAACCATTTAGGAGAAGTCAGTAATAACAGACATGCCCTTGTTGTATTTAAAAATACATCAAGCATCTAAATAATATTGAATAAACTAAAAAGTAAATCGAGAAACTTTAATTATCTTACTGTTAGTTTACTATAAAGTTTAACAATTTTAAATTGAGAAAACGTATTAATTAGATTACAAAATAATTTAAAGCATACTTGAGTAGGTAAAACCTCACCAATTTTGTATAATACAAAAGTATTTTTAATAATATAAAATATTATTAACGCTCTGTCGTAATAATTTCTGTCAAATGGCGAAGTTGTTATTTTTTGTGAATGTGTCTCTTCTCCAGCAGGGGCGTACTGATGATCCTGTAGAAAGGTGAAATACGTATCTACGTCTCTGGAGAGGATACATTCACAAATATATGAACTTGTATTGTATTCTTCACACCTGATTTTTAATAATATTTTATATGATTAAAAATACTTTTGTATTATTAATTAAATATGAATAAATTCAAAACCTTCTATAAATTAGAATCACGTCATCTTGGTAAGTGGCGATGAGTCTATTGCTATCATTCAATAATAATACATCGTGTTATGAATAAATTAATATGTGCTGGCAACACTAAATTGTAAGTTACCAAACAATCCTTTAATCTCTACAGGGTCTGTAAAAATTTGTGTCAGCGCTTTACACAGCGTGATTCTCTGGAGAATCTTGAGACGAAAATATTAATACAAAAATATTAAATTCGTCGTTCTTTGTCTTCGCGGACTACTTACAAAAATTGATATATGTGGCATTTATTTTAGTAACTTATCGTGTGTGCATTGAATGCAATGAATTCTTTAACAAAATCAGAACACCAATTTTATTTAGTTTAAGAAATACCACATAACATAAAATAACATAAAAAATAATAAAATCTAACGGAAGCATTGAAATTGAATGCCCTCTTTGTTTAAACAAGTTTCCAAACGATTTGGAATAGAATCTATTACTCTCTCTCTAATTGTTCCGGCATGATTAATCGCAGCTTCTATCTCTTATACTATTTCTTTTAAATAACCTCAAACAAAAAAAATCTAAGTGGTTAAGATCAGGCGATATTGCTGGTCATGCAAATGGACCGTTACGACCAATCCAGTTGTCACCCAGATGATTTAGCCATTTTCTAATCACTAGAGCATTATGAGCAGGAGCACCGTCATGCATAAAGAATAGATAACGTCTGATAAGCAATGATAAGTTATCGAAAACTTCTTCTAAAAGATTCAATTACTCTGCCGCATTTAACCTATTAGGAAGAAATATTGTCCCGACGACAGTGCTATTAGTAACACCCAACAACACATTAACTGAAAATTTTTGCTGGTGCCCAAATTCCTGGATTATTTTTAGATTTTAATTAGCTAAATAATGCATATTATGACTATTAAAGATACCATCTCTTCTAACCATGCTTTCCTTACTCCATAAAATTCGCAGTATGAAGTTTTCTTCATTTCGTGTGCGATTAATTATTTCATTACAAAATGCAATTCTATTGTTATCATCACCTTCATAAAGGGGTTGTACCTTTGTAAAATGAAAAGGCCGCATACCTTGATCTTTCGGAGTGCTTCGCACGGGATCTTCATGAATAGCTGCAAGAATTCGTTCTTCAGTTTGTACTCTTGGTTTTCGAGCGTTATGGTGTTCCGGAAGAAAGCTATTATTTTCTCAAAGCCGTTGACCTAGCCTCCTAAAAGTCATATGACATTGATGGCGACGGTTCAGAAATCTTCTACTATATTCCTCCTTTGCAGCAATGGAATTTCCATCACACATGCCATAAATCATATACATGTCCGCATATTTATTAAATTTGAAATTCATTTCATCTAAAATTAAGAAACAGATTATCAATACTTAACAATTCAAATTAAGTAACTCTTCAGCAACTGTCAACTTTGACAGATTAAGTGATTTCATGAGTATCGTGTTAATTTTACTACACACCTAATTGCCAAATGTGCTTTTGTAAAAGACTATGATTAATAAATTGTTAAAAAGATTGTTTTGCTAATAAACATGAAAAAAACAAATTACCTATGGCTCATTGACGATAAAAAGGAATCATCTAGTGCATTGATTCCAAAAGTGGTCCAGGTGGACCCCCAGGGGCCACGGGAGACTCGACGTGGGTCTACGTTGGCGTGACAAAAAAATGAGGGTTCACAATTCGTAAGCGGGGGTTCACGAAAATTTATCTGGTTTCGATAGTGAAGAACTAAAATGTTGGCTTGATAATATTTTAAGAAGCTCAGCGACTGTTACTTGTATAAACTTGCATATTCCATATTTAGTACAACGTGTCGAGACTTGCAAAGCGCTGCCGCTGCCGCCGTCCGCAATGCTTGTTCAGACGTGCAAAGGGACGAAGTACGACTTGTGGTGTGTGTGCTTGCAATCTTGCATGAACTTGTTTGATTCTTCACCAATATAAATACGAATGCCACGGATAAACGTTACTCATTTGTTTCCAGAATTTCGAAAAGAAATGTAAAGTAAAGTGAATCGATGTTAGTGTTTGCCACTGTCGGAAAAGTAAGTACTTACCTGCCTATTTGTTATACATACTTTTATTTTATTTATTATTTATCTATTTATTTTACAATTTATTGTACACGTAAGTAAACAAAAAATGGACAAATTACAAAAAAATACGTTGGTGGGTACAAAAGGTGATGCTTATTCCTAAAAGAAATCTCTTCCAACCCACCTGCGATAGGAGATATATTTATGTTGTAATAAGTATATTTGTAATGTTTGCGTGTAGTAGGTACGTATTAAAAATTAAATACTGAACAGAGCCATTATTAGATACTTCCATAAAAGAACAGAAAGCCGAGAAAGGTTGAACTTCTTGTCCCTACTTTATTAGTAATTTTTTATTACTCGACTGTGTGGTGGTTCACTAATAATTAAATATATTTTCATAAATTGTACGTGTCTTTATATACTACATACTCGTAACGTGCATCAAAGTAATTAATAAATAAATAATTAAATTCGCGAAGTTTTTGATATCAAAATATTATTTACAAGTATTTTCTATCGAATTTACAGAAATATATCAAAATATAATTAATGTAAAAATGTTTTACATTACAATAAAATCGGTTCAGCTGTTTTCATAAAACTCAATTATTGATCTTAGCGATTTATTGCTTTTAATAATTAGAATCAGTTTGTCGCCGGTACTTTGCTTATATCATTGCAATAATCAATTAATCCTGTTAAAATAGCCATATCCTGTTAAGTAAGACCTTAAGATTACTACAACAAAGTTTTTTTTTATTTACAGGTAGGTAAATGATATGAAACATGGCTCTGAATCTAAAAAGAAATGTCGACAGTACAGTGTTGATTATTTAAAATTTGGTTTTCTTCCATCAAAGGCAGACAAGCGATTGTCCATATGCCTTTTATGCAACAAAGTTTTGAGCAATGACTCTATGAAACCATCGAAGCTCGAGGATCATCTAAGAAGGTGTCGTCCTGATAAAATAGGTAAAGATTTGAAATATTTTCAAACATTGAAGGAAAAATATGAAAAGAGACCCACCGTGCACAGTATGTTCGCTTCAACGTCGGAAAGTAACGATGATGGCTTGCGGGTATCTTACAATATCTCATTACTTATAGCGAAATCTGGAAAATCGCAGACCATTGGAGAACAGTTAATTTTACCCGCTGTTGAAGAGGTTTTAAAAACTGTTCTGCACAAATCTCCATTTGACATACTCAAAAGAATTCCTTTGAGTAACAACACTGTACAAAGACGTTTTGATGAAATGAGCTATGATATTGAAAGTTTCTTGTGTAATTATCTGCAAACAACTCATTTTTCTATTCAACTGGACGCATTATTATTGGCATATGTTCGATTTGTTATGGACGAAGAAATTCATGAAGAGCTACTATTCGCGAAAACTTTGGAGACGGACACTAAAGGTGAATCAATATTTAATGTCCTGAGTGATTTTTTTAAAGAAAAATCGATTCCATTCACAAACGTTATTTCGGTGGCAACAGATGGAGCTCCTGCCATGGCCGGGTGATGTCGTGGGTTTATAAGCCATCTTAAAAGAATTATACCAGAGGTAACTGCAATTCACTGTGTCATCAACCGACAACACCTAGTAGCGAAAAATTTGAGTGCTAAATTGCACCAATCGCTTCAATTTGTGATTAATGCAGTTAACAAAATAAGAAGCAATGCATTGAATACGCGTTTATTTGCACAATTGTACGATGAAAATGATGAAGGCTTCCAACGATTGCTCTTACATACTGAAGTACGCTGGTTGTCGAAAGGTGCATGTTTAATAAGATTTTTCTCACTTTTTGAATCAGTTTTGGAGTTTCTGGAAACTAAAGATCCAGATTTAAAAGAAAACCTGATCAATTTGAAAGCAGACATCGCGTATTTGACAGATTTGTTCAAAAAATTTAATGACATTAACTTACAATTACAAGGGGACAGCCTCAATTTAATAAAAACAAATGGTGTAATTTCAGTTTTTCTTGGAAATTTGAAATTTATGAAGCAAACTATTAGTCGGTGCGAATTTTCCCAGTTTTCAAACTTGTCACAGGTAGAATGCCTTGATGAGGAAATTCACACATACGTTCAACATTTAATTGCCCTGCATGATGACTTTAAAATCAGATTTGAAGATATTCTGACGATGGAAATACCACCATGGATCATAAACTCACTTGATGAAATGGAAGTGGAGAATGTGATATTACAAGAGGAGCTACTCGAGCTTAGCACTAATGAGGAACTGAAGGTGAAATTTAAAATAGGGTATCAAACATTTTGGCTGCAGGCAGAAATGCCCGAAAAATATCCTGGACTGTGGGGAATTGCGAGAAAGCTTGGGTGTCACATCTCCTTTGATATCGTTCTACCATCGTCTGAAGGTCCTATTGAAAACTTCCACCCTGTTCTTCACTGTAATCATCTAGATTTTGTGGGAATTGTACTAAGTGGTTGTGAAGTTTTATGCTCATGTTACAATCAAGAATATTATAAAGCATATATTCCACTGATTCTGTGTAATTCTCTGCTTTATGATTGCCAAGAAAATTTTGTACTGCTTGAACAAATGAATATAAAGCATTAGATTCAATCTCGTTCCCTGCTGTGGTAAGTGATTTTTTCTAAACTGTCTTATCCGAGGACCATCTTTATTCAATTTTTCCATGCTAGGCTCAGGAAATTTACGGTTTAAGTACCCAAAGCAAAGTCCATATCGATTTAAGGCCTACGCGAATTGCTTTAAGTCCCAAGTTGATATGCAGCGGTGGAAATATTATTTTCTCTCTCACAACAAAAGGTTCATTGATTACGTTTTCTTTTCCTGGAACCATAACGTTTCATAAGGAACAATTTTTGTTAACTCAGTACTGATCTTTAGTTCTGTTGTCCGAAAACTAAATAAAACAAGGATATTTTGTGTAAAGATAGGTACCATTTTTTTTTTTTACCTGTTACCAAAACGGAATGGATCTCAAAAACTAAAGCTGCTACGAAAAAAGGTCAAGTATATTTGGAATCAGTACATTTAATACGTATATCCAAAATCAATTGTCAGGCTTGTGTTATCAAAATTATGTTACTATCAACAGATTATTAAGTTTCATATACTGCCATATACAGCACATATTAGAAGGCTCCCATTTGTGTCTTCTTCCTTAAGATATATTGATAGCTTGTGATCATTGAAATTTCAAAGGTAAACATAACCACGATTACTATAATAAACTTAATATATTGACTCACAGCTGTTTTACATAGAATTATTTATTTTAATGTCATATTTTCTACATTATGTACATACATATATATCAACTCCTGCAGATATATTTAATTACCATGCATTTAACAAAACAACAGTTGTACTACTAACTTTTAAAGAAAACACATATTTAGTTATATGCAAAAAAACTGCTTGGATGTAATTTTTAAGTGCCTATGATAGGGGTAACTGAGATAACTATATCGTCACAGGCGAACTATTATACTTTTCGAAATCGAGCAAAACTTGACGTTTGGGAACAAAATACGAAAATTGTCGTGACTTAACTAATAATTAGATTATTTACGTTTATTTATATATACCGGGTGTATTTTTAACTTGAAAGTTCCAAATACCTCGAAAAATAAGCAATTCACTAAAAAATGTCCAGATTTAAAATTTAATAATCAATGGAACATTAGTGCTAGAACTATTCCCTCTCTCTCCCACCATGTAGGTGGGACGGGGGTAATTGAAATCTTAAATAGAATATTCCTGACTTAATTTCAAAATTAGGAAATGTGCCGTATGTAAAAGAAGAATGGCGCCTGTTTATTGACTCAAGTAAGCGTAGTTTAAAAGGCGTTTTATTGCACAATGGTAACGAGCTGGCCTCGGTTCCCGTTGCCCATTCGGTACATTTAATGGAAACGTATGAAAATTTTGAACATCTTTTAAAGAAAATAAACTACCAAGAACATCAGTGGATGCTTTGTGGTGACCTTAAAGTGCTTCGCATGCTACTAGGACAACAAGGAGGTTATACAAAATTTCTATGCTTTATTTGTGAGTGAGATAGTCGAGCAAGTGATAGACATTGGACTCGAATAGAATGGCCTTCTAGAACAAGCCTTACACCTGGTAGCAAAAATGTATTAAGAGATAGCTTGATAGCAAAAAAGTTTTACTGCCTCCTCTCCATGTCAAACTTGGCATGATGAAGCAGTTTGTTAAAGCCCTAGACAAAAATGGACAGTGTTTTAAATATTTGTGCGAGACATTTCCAGCCTTATCCGATGCCAAGTTAAAAGAAGTTTTTTTTGTTGGGCCGCAGATAAGAACATTATGCAAAGACAAGGATTTTCAAAACACAATGACCAATGTCGAGAAAAACGCCTGGGTTTCATTTAAAGAAGTAATTGATAAGTTTCTTGGGAACTCTAAGGACGAAAACTACGAAAATATTGTTCAAAATATGTTACAACACTTTCATCGTCTAGGTTGTAATATGAGTTTGAAAGTGCATTTCCAGTTTTCACACTTGAACTATTTTCCTGAAAATCTTGGAGCAATTAGCGAAGAACAGGGAGAGAGGTTTCACCAAGACATTAAGAAAATGGAACGGCGATACCAAGGCAGATGGAGCATAACGATGATGGCGGACTACTGCTGGATGTTAAAACGGGATATGCCCTTAAAAACATACAACCGAATGTCCGGACAACGCAGCTTTCTGGCAAAAAGACAAAGATTTCACTTAAAAAAGACTGAGTAAAGTATTCTTTCCACTTTTTTAACCTGTATTCCACCTTTTTACTCAATAAATAAGTAATTTTTTTTAGAAATATCGTTTTTTTTCATTTAATATTTGCAAAAAAACCTTACGTGATACAAATAAATGCATAGAATTTTTGAAATCAGCCTACCAAAATTATATAAAATCAGTTTTCAAAATAAAAACATCTGTCAAAAAGTTTAATTTTGTAGACCTTTGTAATTAAAAGTCGAAACGTCGTTTTCATAAATAAATTTGTTTGATTTCAATAAAGGCGCTAAAACCAAAAAAATATTTTTAATTAGTATATATATATCATACATACGATGCAAGCAATTCACAAAAATAAAACCAAACCAATTAATTGCTTCTCTCTCAAAAAGATTGATAATACGCACTTGATATTTAAACAATGAGAAAAATATATAGTGTACGTTACTATAATTATAATAAGCGATACTACAAATGACAATTACTTTACTGACAGTTATCGACTTGTAATAAAAAATATAACATTATCGTGACTTCTTAAAGTGGTTTGTACAATAAAGTTGTGGTAAAACAGTATAATAAAGTTGTGTTAAAAAAGGTACTATACGACGTAGGAATTGTTAGAGTGGGTGATATATAAAATGATACCATGTACTAATAATCTTTCTTTCTTTATCCATCTCCATTTTTCACCATTTGGTGTCGAGGAGTCGAACGCACCCAGTCGCAATGTCTGGTAAGGTTTTCTTTGACTGCGTCAATTGACTCAACTACATTGTCGTACTGTAGACACTAAGTTGTTACTTGGCGTAATAATTTATTGCTAAAAATTAGGCAAAACTACAATATTATTATAGTTATATCGCTCCTAGTTTACCCATCGGTGTAGAAACCGTTAGAGTTTAAAGTTGTTGATTTACAAAATACTATGTGTGTAATAATCAAAAATAAATAATATAATTACTACAGCATCGTATTAGATACTTATGACAAAGAATAATAAAGTAACAAAACCAAACTATAAAAAAGAGTTTTCAGTACTTTTACTCTGGTTAGATTTTAACACTCGTTTTTTCAATACATTCACTACAAATATTTTGTTCTCTGTACAATTACATTTTTCTGAGTCAACCTACGAGCCCAAAATGAGCTAAAACGTCAATACGTGATTTTAGGCTCGTAAAATCACGTATTGACGCGATTTTACGTGATTTTACGAGCCTAAAATCACGTATTGACGTTTTAGCTAAATAAGCTATAAAAATTTTAACACAAGAAGACTATTATGATCATTTTCATTCCTAATTCCGAATGGGATCATTTTGAGTAATTTTTATAATAATAATCAAAAACATCGTTTTCCAAAATATAATTTGTGCTTAAATATCTAATTTGAGTAAATCTCGGCATGACCTGGTAGCGTAAAGTTAGGCGTCAAACATTCATACAAAATATTTTGTATGAAATTATGAGATCACGTTACCTCTGCCGATGGTGCTTTGTTACTTGTAAATGTCGCTGCTTTCAGTCATAGTCGAAATAGCGCGTGGGAAAGCATTATCGCAAGATTTACGAAAAGTTTTGATAAAAATGCACCATTAGGGAAAAAGTGCCTACCGGATTACCAAAGAATTAGAATTGTCACGTTATACTGTTAGAGACATTGTACGTTCGGGTTTCACAGCCGAAAGGCACGTGTTGGTAAGAAAACCGCAGTGACTACTGCAGAATTAAGAATTTTGAAACGCATAGTAAAAAAAAACTGTCGTGCCAATTGCAGTGCTTTAACAGTTCTATGAAATGAAGCGACAGACAAGCAGTATTCTAAATCAAGTTGTACGAGGGCACTAAAGAAAATTGGATTCAATTTTTATAAGCTAATTTTGGTTTTGTACGTCAATTCATGCATTAACTTTTCTCGTTATTAGGCAAAAAGCCCTACTCACTCAAAAACAGAAGAAAGCCCGGTTACTGTGGGCCAAAACACAGAAAAACTGGACTTTAGAGCAGTGTAGGTCGGTTATTTGGAGCGACGATCAAAATTTGAGCTTCGTGTAAGAGATTCGTAGAGTATGATGATTCGAACGAAATCCGAGGCTTACAACAAAGACTGTCTTCAGCAAAAGGTGAAGTTTCCCGTTTCAATTATGGCGCGGGGATCTATGTCTGGCAATGGCGTTGGTAAGCTTTATTTTATTGAAGGCATCGTAAACGCAGAAAAATACGTGGCCATTTTAGATCACGGCCTTCTTCCATCAATTGGGTCTCTGCAATTAACTAACCGGGAATTTATCTTCCAACAAGATGGCGCGGCTCGCCATACAGTCAAACGTGTTAAATCCTGAAAGTCGGAAAACGATATTTCCGTCCTAAGTTGGCCCTCGAGTAGTCCCGATCTTTCCCCGATCGCGACATTCTAGCATGAATGACAAAAGAATTGCATAATCGTCCGGCTAAAACAATTCAAAAATATGGGACACTTTTTCTTTAGAAAACTGCAAGAGTCTTGTATACCACTATGTATCGACGTATAAATGCTGTTTTGAAAAATAGAGCTGACGTAACACAGTGGTAATTGACTTTACAAGTCAGTGTATACTAATTACAGAAAATTAGGGGTTTAACTATTTTATGTTTTTATGCTTTCTTTTGTTATTAGTTTTCTTGCTATTGTACAGTCCTTATATTTCTCAAGTACAAATAAAATCTGTTGTATTTATTTGCGTAATCTATTCCTACCTTACCGTTTGCCCTGCGTGAACGTGAAAATATCTAACGGGCGAACTCATATGATTTTGGGTTCGTATATTTAATTAAATGTGCGTAATATTATCATAAATATAAGTCTCGCAAAAAAAAAAATTCCTAAATAGATTTACTATAATAAGTAATCAATAATTTCAGTTCTAAAGAAACTCGGAACTAAATAATTCCATACTACAATTTCCAAAGTAAAACGAAAACGCGAAGATCATTTATTTGCGCAAACGATAATATATTGTATGTATTTATAATAGTAATCGCAGAGATTCTTGTGTATGTCAAAGCAGGTGTGAATTCTCACGACAGAACAAAATATAGTGATATGATATCTGTCCGACCAAATATTATTTTCACTGGTTCGACATGCCTCATTTATTAACAATTTTTCTAATTAAATGGCAACAATATATATATACGTTTTCCATTGTTCAGGTGCTCATTATAAATACAGGCTGTTATGCAATATTGTTTCTGCTGTATAAATATATCTCTTTGATAAAATGGATAATATTAGTGGTATTGATGACGAGATTATAAATAATCAGGTGAATATTATTCTCATGTTATTTAATAAAATACTATACATTGCAATTTTGTATATTAAATCTGGAATCTTTACATAGGCCTTCTACCCCTGTTTTTTTACTAAATTACACTCCATTATTGTGTCATCGCCAAAGAGACTTGATTATCCCTATGCGTTATAATTTGAAAAACGCTAGGATAAAAAATGAAATTTTACACATTGCACAATAAAAATCCGTTGAAATTTAAAGTTTAAATGTAACTGAATTATAGAACATATTTTGAAAACAATTTTTTTCCATAAGTCTAATGGTTATAAAAAATGTAAACAGTGAGAACATAAAGTTGTAATATTCGTAGTGAATCTATTGTAGAAATATACACTAGAACTGTAGTTCAGTAAACAAAAACTAGTATTAAATCCAACTAGAGTAAAAGTACTAGAAACTATTTTCTTGTAGTTTGGTATTATAGTAGATCTTACAAATGTTTGATATGTAATTGTGGTAATATACAACACAATTGGTAGTTAACTAGAGAAATGTGAATATAAAATTTAACTATTTTAAAGTAACATAAGCCATTATGTGTTGTATGAAGAACAATGCGCATTCGATCCTTGTCGAAGGAGATAATTAAAATCGCACCGATAAGTATTATTTGTTATACGTAATACGATGCTATAACCAAATTTTTCATCTTTTACTATTGTACATAATACTCTCACTATTTTATACTCGCGCGATTCCTACGCCGATGTACAAATCAGGGGCGATATATGTGTAATAATATTATATAAGACTATAAACAGACATTGGTAGAGAAACTACAAAATGGCTCTATACTCAAAATAGCAGTATGCAATTGATGAAGTCAAACAGATATTACTGTGAAAACGATACCACAGCTTGGTTCGTTCAGCCCATCGACAACGAAAGATAAAAGAGCGATAAACAGAATAAATGAACAACTTTTAAGTACGACTACGCCATATATTTTCTTTTTTATCATAACTTATTATATTATTTTACCACAAGTGAATTCTACAAGCAATCACTTTAAAAATCACCAATAATATTGTACATTTTACTACACCTCTATAGCTGTCACTATATTAACTATCGTTTGTAGTATGAGATATTACAATTGTAGTATTGTAATAATCGACTTTTTACTGATTATTACAATGAATATTGTTATTATTGACACCAGACGTAAAATCCTTGGTAACTTTATTAATAAAAAAGAACTTAATCACTTAATACCTGGGACCTGTAGGAAAAATTTCTGAAATTTCTATGCCCGCATTTTTCAATAAGGCGATGGAATACTATCCAAGTGTAATGTAATGTTGGTGTGGCGAATTTCATGACCAGCACGATACTCTCAGGGAAGAATTTCGTGAAGGTCGTCCATCGATGTCTACTGCTACCATTAATGATGACGCTGTATGTGAAATGATTGAACGAGATTAGCACGCCACATACAGTAAAACTGAAGCATTTTGCAGTATTAGTACGAAGCAATACATGCGATTTTTCATGAACATTTGAACGTACAAAAACTTTGCAGTGTTGAATTCCACACACGAGTCTTAGCTTTATTATGAAGTCAATCAGTCAGTTTCAGAATTTAACTGATCTGAAATCATTGAACCAAGCTTCTGTTTTGAGTAGATCGTTGTATGCTTACTAATAGACGTCTAAGACTTCTCAAAATTTCTGAAATACATTTTCTTCAGATGTGATGGTAGATACCCAGAAAAAAATATTTACATCAATTAATTGCATCTGTCCCACACGATTTAACAGAAGCTCAACGACAAGACCGCGTTTCACTAAAAAAATTAAATTGAAGTCGTTCACATTTAATTTACATCATTATTGGCACCGAAATATGAATTTATTCGTACGATCCTGAAAGCAAACAACAACTTCCGCTTCCGTCTTTCAAAGCGAGACAAAACCTGCGAAATTTGTTCATTTACACAAGTACCGCGAAACAAACGATCGCCCGTTCAATCGGTTTTACTGGACATGCGGCAACTGTAACTTTAGAAACCCGAAGAACAGTGAATAACATAATTTGTTTGCCGGAAGACATCGATCAAATAAAAAGAAATACTCGTCGGCGAATTAGTATTCGTCAAACCGTTAATTTTTCAGTCAGTAAAAATGTTGAATTAATAACTCATTGCCTGTATTCACCTAATTTATCACCTTGTGATTTCTATTTCTTCTCAAACATAAATAATAAAATCCATAATAAAAGTTTTCCATCTTTGGTTTATTATAGTAATTTAGAAATATTTTATATACGAGGAGTGATTCAAAAATACGGTACATCTGAAGTACTGATGACGTCGTAAGACAGAAACACGTGTCTTTGACTGAAGTGAACGTTGGTAAAATACGAGGTGTATTTTCATGTGTACAGATACAGAATGTATATGCATATTCGGGTCATTTTTAAATATATTATTAGTGTTAAATTTTAATCAATCAAAACCTAAGCAATACTATAAATAAAAATAGACATTGTAATTTCGTAGCTGACATTTACAATAAGATGAACTTTTTCCGAAGAAATCTAAGATAGTATTCCGAAACGTCTTCACAAAAAAGAAAGATTTCTGAAGACTATGTTTAAAAAAAATACTAATTTTGTTATTTCAGTAATAATTATTACTGACAAATTATAATTTGTCCTACGAATCTTCAAATTTATTTTTTTATTTTTCCATACATTTTTAGAACTTTCTAGTTTCTCATTTAAAATGTTAATATATATATATATATATATATATATATATATATATATATATAACAGACAAAACTGCTTTATCTACACACAAACTACAACGCGATCACCATTTCGATTTTGAAAACACACAGATAATTGATAAAGAACAACACACAATGAAAAGACAAATTAAAGAAATTATTAGTATTAAACAGGAAAAAAAAATCAATTAACAACAGAACTGATATAAAAAATTTAAGCAGTATATACTATAACTTAATTGTGTAACGATCTGCAATTTACCGTCATAACATATTTTTTTTTTTTGTTGTTATATAATTATATATCTTAAGTTATTTAAATATCAATTACATTTAAATATCATATACATTTGCTTATCATGCTGACTGTTCCGTGTTTTGATTCCTGTCTAGTTGTCCGAGTAGGTTTTCGTGGTTTTCCTTCTCGTTTAAGGCGAATCCCGACAACTTTGCATCTTAAGACGCTCCACAGGCGCATACATAATAATAACTCATGTCTTGCTTTTCCCTGTTTTTGTTGTCTATCTGTTTTTGGAATACTAAGGCATGATTTATTATTATTCAATTGGAATGTATCTTTGAATAATTTAAACCATAGCAACTCAATTATTTGACATTTATATTCTGTCATTTATATTTTTTATATCCTTGACAAAGGCATCATTGCCGAAACATGTAGGGTTGCTTTAAATATATATACTTTGAAGTAATGAACCAAAACTTTAATCGCCGACTTATTAATACCATATCATACCAAGGTCACGAAAATATTATATATATATATATATATACATATATATATATATATATATAAACAACTATAAAGCAAGTTAATAAATTTATTTTATGTTTGTTGCGTCTTAGATAATACAAAAAACTCAAAACATATTGCAAATACCATGCCCAAATAATCAACTACAATAGGAATATCAAGTAACCAAAAAAGAGAAGATACAAAGCTTGAAGTATATACTATTTCTATTACAATATAAGAGTGAAGTAGTATTTCATTGGAGCGACAAACAAGAGTCCTGTAGTTGCCGGCAGGGGTCGCGCCAGTCCACCGTATAATCAGCAATACATTCAGGCGACATTAAGTCCCATTACTCAACGAAGCGATACCTTTTCACGAAGGATTATGTAATGTCGGGGGCACTTTTGTCATCCTAGGTGGAAAGGTGTTGTTAGTTACACCTTTAAACATGTTCATCCTCACTATACTCCGTTAGCAGTAGTAAATAGGTAGTGCGATCGTGACAGCAGATAAGCAGCTTGGCAATTTTTGCCGGCCATTATAAAGCTACCGTGGTGTAAACTTCTCTATTCGTATGTGGTGCGTATGAATGTGCTCACATCGCATGATTGTCATTCGCTTTGAAATATACTGGATTTGAAATGGATCTTGTGTGTATGGACAATCCCGCGTTTATGAATATTCTTTGGTATTTACGGCCTCTTGTCAAGAAAACACACATGCAGGCTCAAAAGGATCTCTCGTTTTCCTTAATGGTATCGTAAGGAGAAATCTCGCGATTTAATGGGATACTATGTGCCCTTTAAAATAACATTTTAAAAAGATATAAAACATAAGGCTAAGTCAACAGTCATAGTCACATAGGTATATTATTATTTAGTATTTTAACACCTATACATACTTAAATTTTAAGTATATTACAGGTAAAAAAAATTGGTCATTTCCAGTCTGCGCACGCTTGAAGAAAATAAATTAAAAAAGGTAAATAAGTCTCTTGTTTAGTCACCAGTTATTGTTTACATTGATTTAAATTATATATAAAGCCAATTACTAATAAGTAAACAATTTAGGATAATAATATAATTATAAATATAATAAATAACTAATAACTAAAAACCTTATGATATTAATATATCAAAATATTACATAGTAAAATGTATTGTACAAATCGTATTGTATACATATAATATTTTATTGAATATGAATTGTGATGAAATATATCCATGACAACTACAGATATATAAATTTGACATGAATATACTGTCATTTATATTTTTAATTTCTTTGAAAAAGGCACTATGTACCGAAATATGTAAGATTATTTTAAATATATACATATCAAAGTAAAACAGACCTTAAATCGCCAACGAATTTAATCTATTATATATGTATATAAAGCGTTGTTCTTAGGGATATTTCGCCGCGTTTAGATGATTTTATCCTGAGAAGGACAACTTTCTTCCTGACGTTTCGGTGACATCGCTTTCACCTTTTTCTTGAGGATCTTCTCGTTGTAACTTCAAGAGTGCACTCTTGAAGTTACAACAAGAAGACACACATATACTCGTATTATTGGATAAATTTCCAGAATCACCAAATTTTTCTAATTCAAATATTAATTTATAACCTTTTGTAAATAAGGCATCAGACTGAATTCTATGTTTGTCCGCGAAGTACATAAGTTAATCGTTAATTTTTTTTTACTACCAGAAATGAAAAAATAATAATACATAATAAACGTAAAAAACATTTTTATAGTATCTAAATATAATGAAAATCAAGAAAAAGAAATAACATAAACATTATATTAGTATTTTGCTTAACAAAAACAATTTAAATTGAAACACACTCGAGTCGTTAAACTCTCACTATTTGTATAAAACTTTGTCATAATATCAAAATAACACATACAGTTTCTCATCGGTTATCGCTGTAATCGCCCGATAGCCACTTGCTAAATCTTAAGCTTGCCATGAGGATGGCACTGGTTGGTTTAGCATTCGTGATGTTGATTTTAGTCAATAAGCGGGGCTGGCTTTTCTTCCATGCTGCCTTTTATGACTGGACTGTATTCAGTAAAGGAGTTGTTGCTGTGAAAGTTATCTATCCCAGCATCATGCACTGACAAGTCTACAGCAAGACGAAACACGTGTCTGCATATCTGGATAACAATTGTCATATGAATATTGTACTTGTATTGGGTTTTTCGAACCTGATTTTCAATAATATGTTAATATGTATTATTAAGAATGATTTTGTAGAATTTCTAATTTTATAAAATAAAAAAAATAAGGAAATTTTATTTAAAGGGAAATTTGGTATTCCACATATTTGGTTGATTTTATTTCCCAAATACACATTAGTTATTCTTCCTTTATGTACTTCGAGTACATACATTTGCTGCTAAATAAAGAATACATAATCTTTGCATGCTGATTTATTTTCGAAAGTTTCTCAACAGTAATAAATTATGTTATATTTCAATTAATTGTTAATTAATTAGATATACGTATCCTTTTTATTGCTTCACATTTTCGCTTTCATTAATATTCGCTATTTACTTCTTAAATTTGTCTCGTGGGACAGATAAACATTTTTCAAAGGATTGCTCATCGTTAATATAAAATTTAGACATTATAAATTTTAGCAAAAGGTGGAAACACAAATATTAGTGTCCCTTATTCAAAGAAATATTAAGATAACAATCAAACATCTTTTAACTTTTCTACTTATACTCAATATGTTCTAATGGTAATTTTCGTTGCACGTCATCATCAGCTTGCAGAAGAACAGCTTATTTTTTCTTTCTCGACCATTTGGTTTTTATATTCCTCTTTCCAGTCTTTTATAACATCCAAATTTTGCAAAGGTATTTTTAATAATATAAAATATTACTAAAAATCTGGTGTGAAGAACACAAATGCAGGTTCACTATTAATATTTTCTGTGAACGTGTCCGAATATATCCTATCCCCAGAGACGTAGATACGTATTTCGCTTTTCTACAAGCTCATCGGTACGCCCCTGCACGTTCACAGAAAATATTAATAGTGAACCTGCATTTGTGTTCTTCACACCAGATTTTTAGTAATATGTATTTTATATTATTAAAAATACCTTTGTATTATACAAAACTGGTGGGGTTTACCTACTCATGTATGTTTCAATTATTCTGATACATCCAAATTTTAATTTACATTTCCTCCAGTCACTTTTAAAAAAATTAAAAATATTGCATTTGTAAAAATAGATAGGCATATTTAATGAAATGCTTTTAGGGTAACTTATGTTAATAATTTATATGTTATTGTTTTGTTTATAATTCTGGCTGATTATTCGTTAAGTCGTAATTAATACAAAAGCAAATTGAATATAACTTGCAAGGGAAAAGAAGTTTCATTACTATTTCAATAAATATGCCCAACCATTAACAAATTAATAAAAACAAAAAAAAAGTAGATTTAAGGTTAAATAGCATATTTATTAAATAATAAATAGCAATATTTTGTTTATGAACACATATTTCTAGACTAACAATAAATTTTATTAATTCAAAAAAACAATATTCGAAAATTAATACGTAAAAAGATGTACCATTTTCGATAAGAAGATTTTCTTCTACGCATTGTTTATTAACAAAGGGAAGTATGGTGAGATAGTGAAATAAGGTTAATAATTAATTCATTGATTCAAACCAGGAATCCACAATTAAGTGAACGGAATACAAAAATATGTGACTAATGCAAGCCGCCTAATTCAACAAAAAAGATTTGCAAAACACGCGACAATAAATAAGACTTAGAATACTCGTGTGCCAAAACAATTTTCTATTAAACGAACATGTCATCCTTAACCAAACAGACACCTAATTTTACGTTGTATCCCTTTTTTCGATAGAAGATCAGACACGAAATAAGCCATAGAAATTAATTACTGTTCAGAATATATCGATTTCTTCCCTTGCCTCATCCATCGTCCGAAAGAAAAGCAAACATGTAAACGAACAACAATAATCCCACAAGAGAAACAAGTATTAAGGATTTATACTTTGTTTTAATTGTACTCCTAGCAAACCCCAGTCCGAGAGATTATTAATGAGAGGTCTGTATCGCATTATAATCACCGTTTACTGTCGACCAATCCGTTTCTACATTGAAGAAATTTAACAAAGTCTCCTTACTTCACAATGGACCGCCACCGAAAAGGATTGAGTATTAAAAATGCGAAAAGAGAGGGGTGGGGTATCGTTCAACCCTCTATAGGGTGAAAATGTTATTAATTATGAATAACGTGCGCACACACAACTGCAAAAGATGAAGTGGAAGAAGACGACGAAGAGGAGGAAGAAGAAATCTCGGCGATTCGTTTGTTTTTAAACCTGTTTAATTAATTAAAAAATAAAATGAAACCAAACGAGGTCTACATCTCTCGTTTTCCACTGAATCTTCACAATACAGAGCCACACAATGGGAATTCTTAGTAATTTATTACTTTGGCTGATACTCGATTTTGTATAGAAGAAGATGTTTATTAGTTTTAAAGTACATTTGTCTTCTGTTTAATTATACCGTGTCATTTCTAGATCATTAGTATACCCAAGTCCTCACTACTACATACACTAATATCTCTTCACCATTTCGTTTTTTTTTCTAACATCTTTGTATTAACCCAATTAATTATATGATCTATTTGATTTTTCTTAATTTCAAACAAGACTGAATGATCTATACATAATGAAACGTAATTTTCTGATACTTTTAAGTTATAATTAAGTACATACTTATTCTAATCTTTTCATTATTAACCTGTAATTGGTGTCTACTGTTACGTAATAAATATTGTTGTTATTTTCTCCAACAAGCAGCCTAACGGCACAAGTGGTAAAAACGTCGACAATGAGAGTGAGAGTACCGTTGTCCGAGGGTTCGAATCTTAGTGCCGGTGTGTGAATTCAGTTACCCTTAAATGTTGAAGTGAAAGTCAAATCATCATGCCTACTCTCTTACGACGAGGAAATGTAGTAACATGGAATACTTTATACACACTATTTACACTCTAAGCTGTCCTGGGGTCTTGACAAACTTTCAGCTTAAGACATCCGTCCGGGCAGTCATTTAAATCAGTCAAGAATTTCGATTCGCGGAAAGTAAATGAAAGAGAATTTCCTGCAGTCATCAGCTTAATATATTGGGCCGCTATTCGCACGCCACAAAAAATTACCTCTTCCAAATATTAGCTATCTAGTCACTTGTCTAAATTTACACATGTCTTTTCCCTTTTGAAAAAGCTATTTAAGCCTAGATGATATTTATCTACAACTATTTCACGTATGCATTCGATAACATTAATCACAATATCGTGCGTTCAAAAAAGAAACCTGCCTCTAGAGGGTCATGATTTCTAAGTAGTGTCGTAACTTTACTAATATGAATTTCTTAAATGACAGTTACACCTAAATGACAGTCGGCTTAGAAAATTGCAAGGTTTGAAAATTGCAAGGTTATAATCTTCCTGTCATGAATAAACAAAATTCCGTTTTATCGTTTTAATTAGATGACACTAATGGCATTAACATTTGACAATTCAACGGTGCAGTTAAGTTACGACATACCTAAAAATTCCATGGCCAACTCTGAGGCTGTTTTTTTTTGAACGCACGATATATTATTGAAGAATCTCCATAATTATAGATTCAATAAGGATTTTCTTTCTCTTACGACTTCTTATTTACATGAGAAAACTAATTATGTATATTTTAATGGATTTAAATCCTCCGAATTTATTTCTTATACCAGAGTTCCTCAGGGCTCTAACTTGGAATAATTTCTCTTTTTATTATGCATTAACAATCTTCTTGAGTCGATGACTTAAAGACATATATAAAATCACAAAGGGCGCACTGCTGGACCAAATCACATAATTCTCTTACGTAATAATTTTAACTAAATATGGAATTTGTGTCTACAGAACAACCTGAGGTAACATAAGTAAGTGCTGTGTGGTTCGCTTTTCTCGGAAAAGGAACTTTTTAGTTTTAATTATAACGTGGATAATGACCTTTTACCATCCAGTAGGACAACCAAAATTTATTAATGTTTTTGGACAAAGGTCTAACTTATGTCAACAATAATTATTGATACGAGTAAATGTATCTGCTTCAGCGATTCTTGATTTTTTTGCGTAGTTTAAAGTATTCTTCGAACACGGAAGCAATTAAACATCTATACTGATCGCTAGCTCGAAAGTTCGCTAGTTCGAAATAAAGTTGAATATGCTTCAGTAATTTGGCATCTTATATACATCTGAGAGTTAAAACTGTGCAGCAGCTCATTTTAAAGTTTTTGAGCTAGGAGGCTAATGGCGAGCATTCTCCTAGAAATACCAATCACAACAGTCTCCTATGTGAACATGCTTTGGTATTGTATGAAATCAACCAGTGCTTTTTGCATAATAAGACCATCCCTCTTTATTTGAAGAGATTTTGTTTGCAGTGCTTCGATTTACATCACGAAATTCTGTAACTTTTGGTTATACGATGTCTGGGAGTAATGTTTTGATTAGAAGCTCAGCTTTTCAGATGATCGAAAACACAAACAAATATGTTTGTTAGACTTTTATAATAAGATATTCTCAAGTTTATTATTTTCTTTGTTATTTATTTTTACTGATTTTTATTCGTACACAACGTTGTACCTTTTTGCGCTTATATTTGATTGTTACTGTTGAGTAGTTAATACACTATTATTTTTTATTTATTATTAGATTTCAGTACATTAAGTCAATATAACAACTTTTAGAGTGTGTAAGCAAAGTAAAAAGTGAAAATAGAAGATATTGAATTAGCAACTAGATTATCAACCTCCTTAGCTCCGCGACCCCCAAAATTGTGAATGTAAATAAAATTGACATAATATCAAGGCGAACCGATGACATAGTGCTGATGTTCACGATCATATAATTCAGCAAATAAGTTCAAGTGAATTTTTTAGTATTCAAATTGATGAATCAACAGATGTAGCAAACATGTCTCAGTTCCTTTGTGAGGTATGAATGACACATTAATCAAAGAAAATAAATTGTTTTGCAAAACAGTACTGGGTCATGTAATAGGAAAATTTTGATGTTTTTTTTATGAAACTACTAGCATAATTGGACAAATTGTATTGCACTATGTAGGATGGTACAAAGGCGATAACAGGAAATAACAGTGGATTAATGAAAATATTAAAATATAGTCTTATACCAAGGGCGGAATGGACGCATTATTTTCTTGACAGACATGCTCTTGTCGCAAAAAAATTGCCGGAATATCTCAAACAAATTCTTTTGTGGAGCTGTAAAAATGGTTAATTTTATTAAAAGCCGACCGTTACAGACAAAGTTATTGTTTTATTTTATTTTATTTTCAGCATGAAGATGCTATACAAGCTAAAAACTCAGTTGACGGAGTATTTCTCAGAAGATAGAAATGATTTCTCGAAGAGATGGATACTGAATCCGTTTAGTGAAAACGTTGTTGCTACTGCTAAGTTACCAGTTAAGATTCACGACCAGCTCATCGAAATGTCTGCCGGCAAAACTTTACAACTGCAATTTACATCTGAAGATTTAAATACGTTTTGGCTTGCTCGTCAAAATAAATATGGAAATTTAGTCACATAAGCAATGAAAATATTGATTCTTTTCGTCACGTTTTCTCTCTATGAAAAAGGTTTTTCGTCTATGGTTGCGCTAAAAACTAAATACAGGAATCATCTCATATCATTCGAAAACAATTTGCTTTTGTGTGTTTTTAAAGTTAGACGTATGGAGAAACTTTTAAATGAAAAGAAATGAACCATCACACTAATTTCTTTTTTAATGTAAGTAACATGTTCATAATAAATGATTTTTTTCTCAAAAATTGATTTTTCATTATTTTTTAGGCTATTCCGCGACCCCCTCTTTAATATCACTGCGACCCCCAGGTTCAGAAACGATGAACTAGAGTATTATATATACTACGGAAATGTTATTGGTTATAAATTAAATACATTCAAAGCAGCCTACAATGTATTTTACATTTAAAAAAGGACGATTTTATTTAATAAATATTGAATGCAACACTAAATACTACTCAAAATGCACTAATCACAGATGCTAAGCTTTTATATATATATTCACGTTCCAATAGCCCTTGCATAAATTTATAGAATCAAAAACTGCGATAAAAGAAAAAATACAAGTAAATCAAGAGATTCGACGTGTTCTTTATGGTTTTTCTCGAAACAAAACCCGCAAGGTACAAAAAAAACTACAAAGCTACATAGCAAATTATACAAATTACAAAAATTACATAGGCCCGGATCGAACCAATCCAAGGCACTTATTTATTCCATTTGTTCGCAGCGTGCACATGCAAAATGGCGAGTCTAATTCGAAATTTCTTAATAGCAGGCATTCCTCGTTCGGTACATCAAATCTAATCTAAACAGAAATATTACGTATCCATTTACGATACTATATTCTCTAAGTTACAATTACTGAAATGTAAACAACGACTCGATTAGTTCAATCTCAATTTAAATTGCTGATTCACGACTTTTATGAAGGACCGAATGATTTTTGAATTGTTGAATATACTCTCGAGACAAGTTATCGCATTCGTAATCACGATTTTTTTTATAATTCAACATGAATACTACAATCCTCTTCTGAATCTACTATCAAATCCAGAAAAATCTGACAACATAGAGAGCAAGACGTTAATTATTACAACTATAACATTGCGAAACCCGGCAGAAAATTGATTTATTATTGTAAATTAGTTTTAATCAGGCTTGTAAACTTCCGCAACCATTATTCGAAGTATGTTCTCAATTTCCTTATTTGAAATGCCACCTTAATACTGGTTCTTTTTATGCCAATATTTTGTTGAATCTTACGATGAACATTTTAAGGATTGCTACTTTTGTTGGTGTTTCTGCGCGAAACTGAGTGTCTGTTAATTCAGGATTAAATTACATAACAGTTGTTCCGCGTTACTGGAGCATTTCTTTGACGCTGAAGTTGTTTCTATAGAAGGATTTGTTGTTAAGTATTGTGAAAAAGTTATCTTCATTACAGTTGAAACTGTTCGAATTTTAATGCTCGCGTGACCAGTGTATATGTTGGCAAATCAAAGCGTTCCATTGACGCTCGTGTCGTTCAGCACGAGCCCGGCACTGCGCGTCGCCGGGTTTTAGCTTGCTGAACACAAGTCGAAAATCGGATACCAAATTGATTCTGCTAAAAGCTATCCTGCAATACATATTGCCAGAACCGCAAAGTCCGGGAATCCATGTAAATCTTAAAGCATCTTATCTACCTCAACCTTGATAGTAGATTCTACACAATACCTAGCAAGTTATTCTATCGTGACAACGCTCTAATCACGCGAAATTCTACCATGAACTAACAGTTTTTCGTTTTCAATGCAGCAATGTCAACAGCAATACCAGTCCTGAACATGTCCCTTGTAAAAATATACGAAATGATGGTAGAAGAATAGGCAGTGCTAAAAACGTTGTTCTCTCCAGACACGGGGAAGAAATTACATGTTTTATTTGATTAGAGAGCTTTTCTTCATGTGTAGGAAATACCTGAATTGTATTGTAAAAATTCTACAATATATAAATTCAATTTTACGTTCATATTTGTAAGATTATTGGTTGTTGACTAACAAATGGTAAAAATTTTAACTTAACACATAGAATTATGAATCTTAATAAACAACTTTTGTATCAATTTTCGTTACATTTGAAAAAAAATATAATTTATACGCATGTAAAAGCTTTACAGATTTTTTTCGAACAGTATTTTCTAGGGTATTTCTAATATTTAATTTTAGTTCTGTTAGGATATTTGCTCTATTACTGTGTAATAAATAACCGCAGATAAAAATTATTTGACCTAGAAGGCCAACGAATGAAGTTCTAACATTATTCACACGTCAGCCATTCTGCTCAAAGCAAAAATATACATAAAATCGACATCTTCCAGATCTTACATCGATGGTATAATATTATTTTGAAGTAAATATAAGTGTCTTTCTTGATGGAAAAGGGTCTAATTATGTGGTTCTCCAATAGACCTGCCCGCACGTTTATTTTCTGTTAGTTCTCTCTGAGTTCGTGTATCACATGCAGGATCTTTATTTTCGCGAGACCAATACCGAACAGGATTATACCGTCCGTTCAGATACAAGCGCAAACCATCTCTGTCGCTTTCGAGAGATTGTTGCGCTCCGTTTCACACCCGTGTTATTTTACTATTTCAGGCGACGTCTTGCTGTTCAAACGAAAATGAAAATGAAATATATGAAAATCACGAAGTCTATCCAATTATTCTGATTAAACTAATTGAAATTTATTGGAATTTGTTATAAAATTATGATGTTATTACTGTCAATATCTTCAAGACTCCTTTAAAGACTATTATTATATTTATAATAAACACGGAAAGTAAAAATATTTAAATACGAGGGTAAGCTGAAAAATTCGGTAACTAAATTATAACAAAAAACAATATTTCAGTGAAATGTCTTTTATTTTTCGACATAATCTCCCTCAAGATCAATACATTTATTTAGTCGATCCTCAAGTTTCTTTATGCCTTCCCAGTACTCATTTTCCTCGAGCTCCTCAAAATAGTGGTCAACGGCAGCTATCCTCAGCTATCCTCATCCGAAGCAAATCTCATACCGTCGAGGTGTTTCTTCAGTTTGGGGAACAGATGATAGTCCGACGGAGCTAAATTCGGCGAATAAGGGGGATGAGCAAGCGTTTCGAACTTTAATTTGACCAATTTTTCTTTGACAATTCCGCTCATATGAACTGGAGCATTGTCTTGATGGAAAATGATTCTTTTATGCTTTCTTCCAGGTCTTTTTTCGACAATAGCTGCCTTCGATCCAAACGTTTAGAATAGTATAGTGCAGTAATCGTTTGATTCCCTTCGTATCTCAGAAAACGGAAGCCATCACCTTTCCTGTCGATAGACTGACTTGGGCCGTTTTTGGAGCCGGTTTACCACGTTAAGTCCACTGTTTTGATTGCTGTTTATTTTCTGGTGTGTAGTGATGGACCCAAGTTACATCACACGTCACAATTTTATGCAAAAAATCTATTAGATTTCGCCGGAACCGCTCCAAAATGGCTGTAGAACATTCCACGCGTATGAGTTTTTGCTGTGTTGTTAGTAAACACGGCACCCATCTAACACACCGCGTGGACATGTCTAATTCAACATTTAAAATGTACGACACTCGTTCTCTGGAGATGCGTGTAGCCTCAGAAATATCTTGTAATGTGCATCGGCGATCAGTTTTCACAAATTTCAAAACTTTTAGCACACTTTCTGCAGAAGAGGCTGTTTTAGTTCGTCTAGAACGGGGATCGTCATTTACGCTCGTATGACCTTTTTTTAATTCGTTCACCCATTTGCGAACAGTTTTAAAACAAGGAACTTCCCCACCTAACACATTTACCATATCATCATGAATTTCTCTAGGCGAAGAATACTTTTTCCACAGGTACTTAATCACTGAGCGAATTTCAATATTGTCCATTTTTAAGAAGCGACAAAAGTACTCTGCTTTGAACGAGTGTACACAACAAACTACTTAACAGATCGCCATGAAGTTTAGCGCGTATATCATTGAAATATCAAGCTATACAATAGCGTCAAAGATTGCTTTTACCTAGCGCCATCTCATAGTAAGTTACCGAATTTTTCAGCTTACCCTCGTAAGTTATTTAAAACTCTTGCAACATCATGAGATACCCATATTATCGGATATAATATTACTTTATATTCGCATAGAATTTATGCGAAGCTTACATAAATTTTATTTCATTCGTTAAACATGTTGAACTACGATAAATACTCCCTATTGTTATTATTGCCAATCGTTAATTAAGATGTTTGTACAGTCGCCTAATGTAAAGTTATCTAAAAAGTCTTTCTTTGGGACTGTGGTTAAGTAAAAACTTAAAAAAGGTATAAAACCCTTTACTGCAACTAATAATCGTATCCTAAATACGGATTTCGACAACAATAGGTGAAACCAGAAATCACAGTGTTGAGCATGGGCATAGTAAAGCTAGCACAAAGAATCTCGCACCACTTTACAAGACGTCCTCGTATACACTCTATGTACACTCAGTGCATGCGTTTATTACAAATCGCTGCTTGTGGTATGTAATTAAAATAAGAATAATGCTAGTAAATTCGTGATTTTTCCAGATATTTTACTTCAAAATTCTTACTTATACCTGTTGAATAATGAAATAATAATGAACAGATGCTAATGGCCAATATACGCGATAAAGACTGTTCTCTATTTTAAAAGGCTGATACATGTACAAACGTGTTCAAAGTGTGTTGTGTCATGATTGCGCATGCGCAAAGTCTACGTTAAAATAGTAAAGTCTTACGAGCAATATTTATCAATCTACTCTGTAATCAGGTAACGCAATGTTTCAATTATCAAAAACTTAAAGGAGGACAATGTGGGGATTTACATGCTTCATATTCTATTGCCAGAAATATTTAACATTCCTGAAATAAGTGTTCATCGAATTCTCCATTACCATTTGATTAGGAATAAAGTTAGTAAAAGATAGTTATCACGATTCTCTGCTACTCAATGGTGAACGTGGGCGCTCGTTTTTAAAAATGTGCGAAGACGACCCAAAACCAAGTTTGAAGTCCATTGTAACAGAATGAAACAATGGTTCTGCATTATGATCCTCTACCAAAAAAGGAGTCAATGGAATGACGGCGATCGGAAGAACCTCTTCCAATGAAGGCGAAAGCCATTCAATCAACAAAAATCAATATATATATTAGCAAAATTTTGGGATTTGGGATTTTAAATAGCAATCGATGGCAATACAATTTAAACAGCACATATTATAAACAGTCGTTGTTTGGTTAAATAAAAAAGGTATAAAAAACCCCTTACGGCAATTAATACGTGTGTCCTAAGTACGACATATATAGGTCAAACAAAACTCTCAACCCGTAATAAAGAAGATATATCGCATTATTAAATTTAATAGAGCCAAAAATCGAGGGTTACCCGTCATGTATTAGAAGCGGATCATAACATCACGGTAGATTGATTAAAACTTATTCAAAATACAAGCAATCCGAGGGAGCTGGACATATACAAAAGTATTCGTTAAAAACAAAAATAACACTTTCGGTGCGGATAACGGACTAGTCCTAGTTAGTTCTCTACTCAAATTCTTAGAAAAAGGTAGGTATCGAGGGCATGAGAACAAACACATGCGTACTATTTCTAAAGAGTTGACCTAATTTGAGTCTCTTAAGACTTAGTGTATACGTGTACAGCTTGTAAAGTGTTTCGCGATTCTTTGTTGTTAACTCTAGTGTGCCCCATGTTCAATACTGTGATATTATATATTATATATATATATATATATATATATATATATATATATATATTATATATATATATATATTATTATATGTGACATATATTATAATTTTATCTACTGAGGATGACAACTTAGTTGTCGAAGTGAGTATTTAGGATACGAGTATTAATTGTGGTGGGGGCTTTATACCTTTTTTAAGAACATATTATTTTTTTTACTGCACAATATTCGTGAAAAATTTTCCTTTTTAAAGAAATCTTAAGGGGACGCCATTCTCATGACGATAATAAATAGCAAATAGCCCTAATGAGAGAAAAGCGTCAGATTATTTTGATAATGTTGTAGAATTATTAATAGTTGTAATAAATGAATTGAAATTATATTGAAATGAAAATTATAAAATTTTCCAAATATTTTGTCTTACATCAGATATCAGGCCGAGATCATATGGCACTTATCTCGTATGTATGTTATTGATACATTGTGATAAGCAATATTGTAAAGCCCATATTTGAAACAAAAACGTACATAAAACCCGCTAACTCTTTACACAAATTTTAATCAGAAAAAAATGTATGTGATTCTGATTATACATAATTCTAAAATGTTGAACAAATATATGTGTAATAATGTCATTTATGCTGCTGTATATTCCCTTTGGCACTTACATTTTCATTCTACTCATTTCTTTTTGAAAGAAATGAAGAAGATTTAACTGCGATACGAAAACTTATCACGCATCCCTTAAAATATTCAAACTTCATTTGTTTAACAATGGCGGTTTAGTGTCTATTACGTCACGACTTTACGGCACGTTGACATGATACTCCTTTGAGATCTCTTTGATGTGAGCGCCGGTCATTTTACAGCAACAAATTCACTTTGATCGAAACTGAAGGAATTTCCTTATTTTCCCTCATCGGTCATAAGCCTCATCGGTCATAAGCTACTGTGCCTGCGTGTGTGCAAAGTTAAATCAATAAACATGTTCGTCTGTGTTTCGCGTGCGAGTCTGTATTATTTAAATAACATTGTAAAACTTTGTATAAACGTTAAACGGATTCGTTATTATCCCAGGTACATACATCATGTGATTTGGCAACAAAGTGTTAAATTTGGATGTAAAATTTAAAGGAATCGACTTTGTTTACACGAGATGAAACGCTCTTGATCGTAAAATTATGGTAATTTAAATTTACAAATTTTGATTGACTGTATGTGTATATAATTAGTGAGCGTACATAATTATTAATTATTAGATGTTGTTAATGGATATATAGGTCCTTAAACTACAAAATTGAATTAAAATTTGTAACATAAAATTAGATCGTTTAATATTACAGGTACAGCAAGATTTAGACTTCATTTTTGATCAATTACCATTGGTTCTTTCAGTAGAATGACCTCAATACAGCGATATTATAGCAAACACAATAAAATATGGACCGAATTATATAGTGGAATTAGACAATGTAATTCTCTTCACGTTTCCGTTCAAAAAAAGAAGCAATACTATTTTATTTGAACGAATAGAAGTGTATTTACAATATAGAATCATTAACGTTTATCATAGTGTAATGCAATTTATCATTATTTTGAATAAATTCAACAATTGATCACTGATTATAATGAATAAATTACTGTTGACATTCAGACTATATGCTACAGGCAACTTTTTACAAACAATCGCAGATTTCAGTGATGCGTCTACCTCAACAACTTGTCATATTATAAAAAGAGTGTCAATAGTAGTAGCATCCTTCAACACGAATTTATAAAATATACAATAAATGAACGTGAAATTCAAGAGAACCAGAAAAGGCTTTAAAGGAAAGCAAATTTTATGGAAGTTATGGAATGTATAGGTTGTACTATATTAGGAGGATATAATCTCTAGGTAAGTGTAAACGTGTTTTCAATGCAATTATCTCTGACATAATTTCTTTTTACATGAAATTAGGATTTATTATTAATAAAAGAAACAGCTTTTTTTTATAAATGTACAAGTTGTGTGTGACCATAAATTAAAAGCATGGATATCTTTTCGCAGGCTTGATTTTGCTCATTATGCTATAATTTTCAATAACTCTGGAATAAAAATAAAATTGGAAACAAATGACTGGCCTAATGCAATTTGGCTCAGTGACAGTGCTTATCTATTACAAAATTATTTAATAATGCCAGCTTTGAACGCACGAATACAGGCAGAGGAAAAACATAACTTTTCTCACATTAAGACTCGAAATATTGTGGAACAATTAATGTCTTTCTTTTGAAAAAACCTGTGTTCGTATTTTTTCTTTCACCTTTTAAATAATGGCAGATCATCTAATTACAATTTCAAATGTATTGCTACTGAATATCCTATTATTTTTATGAATGTTGAAAGTTTTATGGTAAATCTAATTCCTGGCAGTCATTCATAAAAACTGTAATATGTATAATTCAATCAAGTCTCGAAGTTCACTAAATTAAGGGGTTCAGGAAGTCAATCATAATATCGAATTTCACCATCTACATTATCACAGAATGCCATTATTAAAAATCAAATTTATTCGCATATTACACTCTCCAAAATGCGCATTTGCAACATAAAAATCGCTGTTGACATTTATGCTGTTGACAATTGACATTTGAATTAATTACTACCGGTTTTCTCCTTATTACTGTGTACTTATTCCCTCTTTTATTTCAACTTCGAGTTTTTACAGCAATCTGTTTTTTTTTCAAAACAACACTCACATCGTGATAGTAATCGGTAACCTCAGAATGCCGACTGCTTTAATTCTCAATCAAAGAAGCTTGTAGCTTCTTTGATTTGCTATTTTGAGAAAGAACGTCATCATGGTGGTTCAAGGTATATACGAAAGGTAAAAGAAATGCGTTAACAAGAACATTGGTTTTGAAAAAATATTAATTCATAGCGACATGCTGATGCTTTGCTACTCCATTCTAATACTGTTTCGGCTATATCGAAAGATATCAAGGAAGGTAGACTCTTGAGCAATCCCAAAAAAACACGGGATCGTAAAAAACAAGTCACTAATACTGATGACTTTCATATTTGAAATACAATATATGATATGTATTAAAATAGTAAGTTCCATTTTTTGGATCTCATTATATCATAATCACATCATATGTATATCCTTCAGAACAACATGTTACGCTTAACACCTTGCATGACACCCTACAAGAGAGAAGCATATATAATGGTGGTCGAACATCTTCCTCAATAATTTTACGTAATATTGGTTTCCGCTGGAGAAAGATGGTCCTCGCAGAGTGATCTAATCTACATTTCGTACTTTTAGTAATAAGTTAAATCGTAACTTGTCAATTTAACTTATTATTAATTACAAATTACACTTCGTCAATTCTCTAAGCCCAGACATGACTTATATGTCTATCTCAGTCGTTCACGGCCTACCTAGGAAACAAATTTTGTGGCTCGCTAATTACTGTTCCTGCTTGTAATCGAAAAGGATGTGTACCTGAAGCATCGCTTACATTTCCAGCAAAGGGAATTGATCTAGACTATCATGTAGAAATAAACTCAAGTAACTTTCTGCTTTGGGTTGAAGAGCAGCTACTTAAAAATCTAAAGCCATCTCTGATCATCGCGGACAATGCACCTTACCATAGTGTTACTTAAAAAGGTATTCCAACTTCTATGTGGGAAGAGATTAATATCATCCAGGGTTGGTTAAATAAAAATAAAATACAATATGATGACAAATCTTTGAAACCACAACTCCTGCAATTTCTTAAGCAGTTAGTATTTTTTTTAATTTCTATGATTAGCACTACTTAATTATTTAATTTATGGCATATACCAAGAAAAGTATGTGGCAGATAAGTTGGCTGAAAAGCATGAACACAGCGTACTTAGATTACCGCCATGTCATTCTACACTCAATGCAATTAAAAATATATAGGGAATTGCGAAAAAATATTACGATAATATAGGGATATATAGGGGACGGGCAGATGTTGTTTTGAAACTATGGCAGGATGCACTGGAACATGTTACATCAGAAATGTGGGAGGATTGTATCAACCATACTGAAAACATTATAGCAGACTGGTGGAAAAGAAAGGTTGTGATCGATAAAAATTAAATAGCAGAATTTATTATTTATTTTGATACAAGTGATAGTGATGATTCCCATTAATTTTAAATAAAGACATCAAGAATAACTTTTCGATCCAGTTTCTAATAATGCTGTGTGTAATGTGCTTGCTTTAAGATCAATAGATTTTAATAATCAGAATAACGAGTGTATGTCATTTTTGGCTTATTTAGCCGATGTATTTTCGCATTTAAATTAGTTGATAAGACTGAGATAAGACTGAAGAGAGGCTGAAGTCGAGATCTCCTCAACTAAAGCTAGCAGAATAACTTATAGCAGAAGATTTCAACCCAAATGATAGATGGAGAGAGTATTGGGAAGCCTTGAAACCAGCTCAAGTGGCCCATATCATTGATCTTACCGTACCCTTATCAGGAATGGAGCTGCCTCGCCATGAGTGGAAGACACGTAATAGAATAAGAACGTCCCACAGAATTTTTCGTGACTCATTCTATAAATGGGAACTGACTGATACACCAACTTGCAAATGCGGAGAACCTCGCCAAGCTAATCACCATTTACAGTTAACTGCCCCCTTACAGCATATAGAGGCTAGCTGAGTGACTTCTTTGAGGTAACTGACTCCGCGTTGGACTAGATCAATGACCTCGATTTTTAAATTTAACTTTTAGATGAATAATCTATGTTAGCCATATGCTAAATAAATAAATAAATACTGTAAGTACAATGTTTATAATAAGTCATTTTTTCTCATAAAATGATTTTTCATTATTGTTTAGGCTATTTCACGATAATCCTTTTATATCAGCGCAACCCCCGTGCACTGTCACCAACCATTATCAAAAAGCACGGCCGTCTCTAATGAGGAAAGTTTTTGAAGGCATGTTACATGTACATTATTTACATAAATCATATAGCTGCACTTTATATTTTATAAGAAAAATAGTTAGATAATTTTTTCTATTATATTTTACAATAAATCATACACAATATGGGGCATACGATTGAACACAGGATTCCTTTTAGAACAGTCAGCACCCGGACGAAGAGATTCACTTCGAAACATAGCAGTTTTAGCAAATCTCTATTTTTATTTATAGTTTTTCACTTATTACTTAAAAGTTGCTATAAATATCTTTGACACTATTTATTAATGTAATATATTGGTAGGACTACATATACCTCAAATTTAAAATATTTGTCCATACTATAGAACAAATCATTCATTTACTAGTCAGACTAACTTTAAGAAAAATGTTGGCGCCTACTTGACCTTGGCGTCAAGTCTTCTACTTTTTTTAAACAGTTTATCAGTCTAAGACAATTAAAAAGATCGTTTAGCTCAATAAAATATTCATGTAAATATTTGTTCTCTAATAAAACACAAAAACAGTTTTTAGCAAATAACATCGCTTTTTTCTTAACCATTTACTAAGTATTTGATAGATAGATAATATATACCTAATAAATTACTAATAAACTACTGAGTCGTACCATAAACTAAAATACAAGTTTCATATCCAACAATTGCATTGAAGAATCTCAAATATGTATATTAAATTATTACATATAGATTTTTTTATTAAATATACTTTATAAGAGTCTTTCGTAAAAAGTGATATTATGTAGATAATATTATGTAATTCTTATACATTTTTAGGAGCAAGTTACAATTAACGAAATGTCACGGGCTTTATATTTCTCTATACTTGTATAATACCTCTCTAATATATTAAAATAATTATGTTACTAGCGTCAAGTTATTAAAATACCAGTTATACGGGCAATAGACAGATCTCATTTCACCTACCTGAGACTCCAGATACAAATGAACACAGTCCCAAAACAAAAGGGAAACAATTAAAAAGTGTAAATTATAAAATACGAAGGAACAGGACGGACCGACTGACCCGGCATATACATATAGTACACAGATACGCACAAAATAAATGAGAGAAAGGAGGAAAGATAATGAGAAAGACATCTCGTTCTAGATGAAAAATTATACCGAATGAAAAATAACTTTGTGAAATATCGTTTCTGTTGTTTCTTCCTTTCCTTCTTTGTCGAGCCGGAGTCATCGTCATCGTCTTGAATTATTTCTTTTTTGGCAATTATACCTTTCTGAGTTAATAACTTCGCAGTCCGTTATTCATTTGTTACTACTGACCTCGGACCGCCCCAATCCCACAGCGGGACCATATTATAACAAAACTCATACACACAAACAAAGCGCTATATCTATAGTAATATATTCATGTCATTAGTTATTTCTTTAATTTCTTCTAATATACATATTTATTAAAAAAATATTTTTCATTATTAATATGTTTTCGTGGCATTATCAATAATTAAAGTATTATATTCGCACATTTTCCTTTCTCCATTGAAGAATGTACGATTATATTAACAAAGTTGATGAATGTTTAATAATTTTTTTATAAATATGTGGTATATGAACTACTTAAAAATCATATAAAACTACTATTACTGGAGAATATCCCCATAATTCCCATATCTCCATAATTCTCCAGAATTCCCATAATTCCCCATTAAACATTTTTATAATATCAAAGAGCTCCTTATTGTCAAAGATGAAAACTATTTACATGTAAACAATTCTTAAAACTTTCTAGAAATGACAAATTCCTGGAACTATGGTTAATGATGGTTGTTCTTATTTTTCCTCATTTGATGTAAATAATACTTGGGCTACCCAGTTTAAATCTATTCATATGTCACCCAAGACTTGTTCGTACATCTACTGCTACAGTAAACTTTGATTTATCAGCATTAAGGATTTCAAATTTCAATTCAATTGACGTTCTTGATTCTATCGGTTGTTTGAAATCTTCTTTAACTAGGGGCACTGACACTGTTCCCTCCTGCCTCATCAAAGACTGTAGATATGTTTTCGAAGATCCCCTTCCACACATTTTTAATGTAATTATGCTACGAAAGACTTATCCTAATTGTTAGAAGACTGCTCGGGTCACTCAAGTGTTTAAACAGGCAATAGAAATTATATTACTATTTATCAACCTATTTTTATTATATCTAACACCTCCAAGGTTTTTGAATTCATGTGATTCAAACCTATATATGAATACATTTCTAGTGACTGCTAAACTCAACATGGGTTCATTAAGGATAAATCCACTGCTACCTATTTGTGGTTATTTGATAATTATGTGTCAAAATGCCTTAATGTTCGTGTGCAGGTAGATTCAATCTATACCGATTTTTCTAAAAGCCTTTAATCAATCAACATTCTATAATTAAATAATTTTAGTATAGCGGATGACTTTATTGATTTACTCCATTCGTATTTGACAAACAGGAATTGAATACAAGTATTAAATACAGAGACTTCAGGGTTTTTTTACTTATCATTCTGCCAGCGAAATACTCGATTTTGGATCTTCTTTTATTTCAGATATTTATTTTTTGACATTGCTAATAGTCTATCTTCTAAGTGTTTGCTTTATGCTAATGATTGCAGATTTCTGCAGATTTCGGTTCCATTTATCATTAGCATAGTAATCATCTGTATTTCAACATAAACAAATGTAAATCTATGACATTTACTAGAAGGCTCTCACCTACTATGTACAATTATTCTCTGGACAACGCCATAATATCACGTTGTGACATCTTTTTTGAAACTGAAGCTTATTGAATAATTTGTATTTTTCCGTAAATCTTATTAATCCATTACCAAAAACTACTAAGTAGAAAAATTGCTTGTTAATTTTCAACCAATTCCTTTGAGCCCTTTTTAAACAATGGTTTAATTTACATACATAGAAAATCTATGCTTAACAAATTTTAATATGTATTATTCACTACATCATTGCTTGAATGTTATAAAAACTAACTTAATTGAAAATTAACGAATAATTTTAAAAAAATTAATTTACTGAAACAATTGCTTATAATATTCTGTAAAATGATATGAAAGTGTTCGAATAACAGAAGTCAAATTCATGAAGAAAGTTTATAATCTTCGCTTCATTACCTAATAGTATAACAATTGAATCGGTGAGTGGAAAAACGATATAACTATCAAAAATCTCGTTTTCAATGTAAGATAGCCAGAATTATATATAAACCAAGATCTGTCTGCTGGGCGAAAAAACAGTATAAAAATCAAAACATGTACGCTTCCACATGACCATGTAATTTGACGTTGAGTGCAAAAACGATATAACTCCAGCGTTTATACCGCTTTTTCACTCAGCACGGCGCCGGCGCATGCTTGTGCTATTTCATTCGGTTGATGTATCAGTTTAACCTTTGAGCTTCCGATACTCACATTAATCTTTGGAGTGTTATCTTGTGAATTTAAAATGTCGAGCAGTGACAGTTCTAATAACGAAAACGTAGAAAATAAAGGGAAAAAAAGGTGTCCTGAAAAATGGTTGCGAAATGAAAGACAAAAGGCTCGTCTCCTTGGACACCAGTACATAAGTAAAACTGGAAAAATAATTGACAAAAGGTCTGTCGGAGAAGACTGCACGTAAGTATTCTATAATAGAATAACTAATATTATTAACCATTTTAACCATATTATGCCATTTTCAACAAAATAATTTTTTTAGATATAAAGATAAATGCATGTCAAAACTTACGATGGAAGAAAAAGAAGCAATTTTAAGAAAGTTATATGAAAAAGGTTCAAAAAACGAACAAGATGTATATTTGCATGGTCTTATGGAATGTAGACCAGTAGCTAGGATGCGATCAAATGGAGAAGCTAGCAGAAAAAATCGAGAAGTAACGTTTTCATAACACATTCGAAATAATGCAGAGAGGCAACAAGTTTGCAAGACAGCGTTTTTAAGTCTGCATTCAACATCGAATTCCAGAATACAACGACTTAACAGATTGTTAGTTTCTCAGAATTCACCTAGAGATCTACGTGGTACACATAATAATCGACCGCATGTCTTACAACCAGAGGTAATTGCCAAAATACATCAACATATTGCATCATTTCCTCGTAAAACTTCTCACTATAGTTCCAAAGAATTGCATTATCTTGACTCCGCGCTAAATGTTAAGAGAATGCATTACCTGTTTGTAAAATTGAACCCAGACTTAAGAAATGTTGTAAAATATGAATTCTATTTTAAATTTTTCAAAGAGAATTTTGACTTAAAATTTGGTAGGCCTCAAGTGGACGTGTGTGGACAATGCGAAGGGCTCAACAAAAAAATTAAGCATCAAAATTTGAATGACAATGCGAAGAGAGTCGCCGCGGCCGAATTGATGGTCCACAAACGCAGGGCTAACAAATTTTTCTCTAAACTTAAAGAAATAACTATTTTGTGCCAAGAGCGTGAAGGTGTTGGAGGAATAGTTTTTGACTATATTCAAAATATGCCACTGCCTGTTATACCTGTCCAAGAAATGTTTTATTTGAGACAATTGTAGCTGTATGGGTTTGAAATACATGATTTGAAAAATGGTACCGGCCACTTTTATACATATCATGAAGGACAAGCTGCAAAGGGTCCCAATGAGGTATGTACGTTTATCAACGAATATGTGCAGCAAATGCCTGCAGAGATTCAAGAGCTTCACATATTTTCAGATGGTTGCCCTGGCCAGAACCGTAACAATACCGTAGTGAGGTATTTATTAGCACTTGTAGCCACAAAGCGATTGCGTAAAATTTATCATTACTTCCCAGTCCGTGGCCACTCATTCTTGCCGTGTTACCGGGACTTGGGCTCTCTCAAAAAAGTGATAAGAAAATACGATAGGATCTATCTTCCTGAAGATTACGAACGCATGATGCTATCTTGCCGTAAATTAAAACCATTTACAATATCTGTAATAACGTACAAAGATATTATAGACTACAAAAACTGGTGGCCACAATATTATAAGAAAACATGTCAATCTTGCGTTGAAAGAAAACATAAATTCACAATTTCAAATTACATACAGTTTATTTATAACAGCTGTACACCCGGGTATGTCATAACTTATGATTATATCAATGGATTCGTTTCACAAACTTTCAAATTACTAAAAGCTGGTACAACTCCAGCATTACCAACTACGCCTGCATACTCAAACATATTACCTATTAATATAAAGAAAATTGAAAATCTTAAGAAAGTGATGCAATACATGTCAGGAGAAATTTTGGAATTTTATTATCACATTACTTCATGGGAGACTTGCAACGTAGAAGAAGATGACTAAACATGTTATATAAATGTATTATGTATTGTGAATAGCGTAAAAAATAAACGAATTACTGATTTGGGGATATATTCGTTAATTAATATTACAAATTAACAAATATTAAAGATAATTTCAAAATGAGTGGAAAAACAATATAACTTCAACTTACTTTTTGCTGCGCATGTCAGTCAATAGAAAACAAATTAGAAATTTTATTTATGTTCATTCAGAAAACTTGATTATCTACAACTTTGCAATGTACCGAATTCTTGTCAGATAAATAGTTTTTATACAAAACAGTTTTTTTGTGAATATCTCGAAATCATATTTTTAGAATTATATCGTTTTCCCACTCACCGATTCAATTGTTTAAGCTGCACTGTGATTTTGTGAGATTTGTATACCTATCGTAATTCTGATGAAGCCACTGTGTTAATGAAACAATTGTCATATTATCAACTAATAAAACGAAGATTTTATACTCATATATTTTTCTTTTATTTTAACATAGATCATTGCAAAGACAATTTTTAAATATGTTTGGGCCGTGAATAGTAAATCTTGGAAGTAGATATGTATATTTCGACATCTTGCAATAATAATAAGTTCGAATAGCAAGACTTCATTAAAACGCAGACATTGAAGGAATTGTGTATAATTAAAATTCCAAAAATATAACATTTATTGTTAGGCGTTTAACTCAATACACCGTGTACCATAAAAACAATGCAAATACATTACATACATGTATTACATGATCAAATGAACTCGACCGAAGTTATATACTTATGAGTGATTTCGTTTGTCAGTGTGATATACCTCGCCATTGAGTTTATATTTGAACATTGGCGGAAATGCTTTTGTTCTAATGGCGTGTGATTTGGTCGATTCGAAAATGCTTGGTGAATCGTGAATTGTGTATATATCACACGATGTACATACGTACAAAAAGGGGTGTGTGAGGCCGGGCTTCGGTCGTCGATGGTGGAAACGTTTTTATCCGTCACTTCGAAGTCGAGAACGCGTATAACACGATTATAAGACACGGGGCAGATGCTTTCAATGGAGATAACAATCACTTTGCCACCGCATTATGATCAAACAGGCCACTGGACAATTTGTGTATCGAACGGCAGAGGCGTACCTACTACCAGTTGTACTTCTATTAGTGAGAATATGAGCAAATCAAAAAAAGTTACACTCGCAAATTCATATAAATACTACTCATAAATAGTACCGAAATTGTAAGTCTTCTACACAAGGTTCTAAGTAGGTAACAGATACCTCCGACCAGTCCTATTCATTTGATTGCATTGCCACACACAGGTAGTTTACGGTTGTACTAAAAGTTATTTCCAATAATGAATTTTGATTTAAATTTAAAAGCATTTTTGGTGAAATGGTGAAATATATTAGTTGTTTATTTACTTACAATAAAATTTGCTTTCTGAACAAAATCTTGAAACAAATTGTAAAGCATAATACATGTAGCACATATATTGCTTTATATTTACGGCATTTTCCGTAATACATTTTTTACATTCAAGTATAATATTATTTATTTTATTTTTTAATTTATAATTTTTCTATTTTGCTATTAGATCGATCAAGCCAAATAAAATTAATGTTTGCAATTCATAAAAAATGCTTGTTTGATATATTCAAATGTATATATGGATGAAAATGTTAACTTCTAAAGTATGAATCTATCAAAATTATTTATTTGTAGAAAAATCTAGTTTTGCGTATTTCATTTATTTAAAAATGGTAGCATTTAAAACATTATATATTTATATTAACTATTCATCGTTGTAAGCATCATTTAAAACTTGAATTACAATAAATACTTATATTACGCGATTACTTCGTTCCGTGTTATATGAAAAGCTCTTATAAGAAACAAGAAAATATACGGTACAAGTAATATTAATACTGTGTTATACAGAAACGGTGTTGTAAGGTACTCGTTATTGCAAATCAGTTAAGTTAAACTCGGAAATATAAGTCGGATTTGATCGTTCTATTGCGTGTTAGAGATACAAAAGACAATAAATACATACTTACACAATTAAAATTATTATTCTTGAATTTAAGAGTAACGATATGAGATAAAACTATGGTCGAATAGAAACAAAAAAGCAAACACTCTATCTACCACTATTCATCATCACTATTGGTGGTCTAACTTTATTTCTTTTAATATGCCATATGTCCTTTTGACTTTGCATATCTTCATCTTCATTTCCAAATATGGTTTTACTTTGTAATGTTCTCCAAATCTCTCTATAAAGAGCTAAGTAGTTTTAGAATTTTTTTGTAAATTCCCAATCACCTATAGTTGGAACATTATTTTTTATTTAAAAAAGTTCTAATTCTTTATCCAAATTTAATAATTTTTTTCAAATCGTTTAAATTGAAATTTACAAGACTGAAAAATTAATATTATACAACTATTTATTTAGAATACAGATATTAATGTTGTAAGAGATTTTATACCTTTAGTTACAAGACATTCCAACCTAATGACAAAAGCATGATAGTCATAACCATATCTGCCAATATATTAAACAAATAGAGGATAAATTGAAGATACAACTTTGAAATCCTACAGCATGCGTCATTTTCGCCCTACATCCACCTCATTATCATTTTCTTACACATAAAGTAATAATTCTTAATAAATAATATATTAAAAATGTTTTTAAAAGCTTTATTAGCCCCAGATATTCAGATTCTCAAAAATTTTGCTTATGTCCCTCACATAGTTATTAGCCCAAGTGTATTCACACAAATGGAAGTAATTTTGAAAATAAAACTAATAAATATGTGCTTTACAGAAACTAATAAGTTTAAATATTACTATTAAATCCAACATTTTATAAGCAGCTACCTAATAGAAGCGAACGAATTTTATTGTTAATGTCTTTTACAACCAATTAACTAGGCACCTGCTACAAATTTTAAAAATAAATAGTTAACGTAAATACACAAGACAATTTATACTCTTAAGGAAAAATTCGCCACATTATTCCTTAAACGTAACCGAAAGGAAAAAGTATTGACTTGATAATTTAAAAAATTTGAAAAATTCCTTTACCTAAAATAGTCAGATGAGTCTTCAATAACGAAGAATTTAGAGCAGATTTGCTATTACACTGCTACAAATTGCAAATTTGGTGTTTCTTTGCTAAATTAGATTCATACAAGAAAACGTCGACAACAATTTTTCGGTTACTACCTAATTATTGTTGGTCTGCTTTTATACCAATCCATTTAAATATTCTGTTACATTCAGATCTACTATGCATTTACCCTTTACTATAACCTTCACTATACTTAATTTTAAACATTCGGTCACACTCTTATCTCTAAAGCTCGGGTTACATGCAAAATGCATGTTTGTTGTTAAAAGGTAGGTATGTCAACAAAATTACGAGTTCTGCGTATATTTAATGTTTTCTAAATAAAATAAGGCAATTAAAACAAGCATATTTTGCATATGTTTACTACTTGATGCATATTTTATGTATTACTGCATATTTGTGCATATTTTCTTAAAATTATAAATTTCCTACTAAAAATTCTAGTCGGTCGCTATTTAAAAATAACAAAAATAACTGACCATGGCAAATACTAGATTTCCAAATGTTCTGGGAAAGCCGGTTAAAACACTTTGCAACATTTACGGCCGGTATTATCAACTATTTACAAGAACATTTATATTAAACATTTATTTAAACCTAAATGCCTGAATTTGACTACTCAAGTATTAAAAGGAGAATTAACGTATGCGTATTTGCCTCACATGTACTTACATAACCTAAAAATTTCTGCGTACTTACATCCAATATAGGCTATATAGGTATTTAATAAATAAAAATGAATTTCCAACAAGTAAAAGCTACTTCGATTAAAAATATATAGGTATTTTCTGTTTAATATTAATTTTTCTACGATTTAATTTTCAAAATTTGTATGTATTTTCAAAATTTATTGTGATTTTTTAAAGAGAATTTCATTGTATGAATTTTGTACTTCTTGCAAATATTTCTAATATATTAATGCAACTGTTTACTTAACAATTACAATATCGTTTACTTTTTAATTACAATATACAAAACTATGTACATCGATTAAAAACCATTTTACAACTAAAGCTTAGTTCTAAGTAAACACATAACAATATTAAATATCTGCTCTTAATTTTGAATTAAAAGCCACACAAATCAAAGCGAAGCCAGGCACGAACAATTCAAAGTGCTAAATTCGTATATTTTATTCGAAAAATATTATCAAGCTTCCTAAATATCACATTTAGAACCCCTAGTCTAAGTAACACTTAACTAAAACTACTTTTAATATCAGTTGATAATATCGACCATTAGTGGGCTATAACAATATTTTACAATACTTACATGAGCTATATCAGTACAATACAAAATCGTAATAAAAGGAATAAAATGACTGTAAGAAGGATTATATTATGGTTAGGTATTAATAGAGTTGCTGAAGAAATCATAACTCAATTTATTCTTATGAATGAATTAATTTCTAATGAAAAAGATCTTTTAAAAAGCGCCTCTGCAGATTTAGTTGTATAAAGAATCATTTCTCTGTTTGCAATTACCTCCATAACCAGTAATAGCTAAATGCCGCAGTTTTTATTAAAGAAGTTATCAAAATACTAAAAATTTTATTTTAGAGTTCTCTGATGATTCAAAGCTATCAAAAAAGCTAGAGTCTCTAAAAATAATGTAATACCAAATCAATTGGCATTTACGGTATTACAACAATTTTTTCTGTAGGAGCGGAAACAATTTTGAAATTAGAAACAAGAGAACTGAGTGAATGTAAATTCAATAAACAAATACCACAACCATTGTCAACTATTAAAGGATCTGGAGAAATCATATTTAAAAAGCTATTTAAAAAGCTAAACTGTTGAAAAAAATTAAGGATTCAAAGTTCTTTCAAAAATTTTTAATATTTTGAAGTGGGAAATTGTAGATGATATTGAATTAGAGGCCTTACATTGTAAGCGATTTAAAAATGCTCCAATTACTTCCGTCGATGTTAAACGGTCTTTTTCCAAGTGCGAACACTTGCTAGACGACAGAAGGTATTCATTTAAAATATAAAATTTAGAAAAGCATCTAATTGTCAACTTTTCTAATAATACCTAATTGTAATAACTGGATCGATCACACATCATAAGTCATAAGTAAATAGATGTACTTATTATTAGATATTATTATTTATTATAGTTACTAAATATTAGTATTTATATATTCTTTAATAGTATTTATAATATCTAAGGGGATTTTAAGTTTTTGTAAACATATTCTTAATAGAATTACACAAATATTATGTAATATAAGAGACCTTAAATATTGAATAAAGTTAAAATGTTATAAAAAATTTAGCATATTGATGCATATTTTGCTATTTTTACATAATCCCAGCTTTAATTACTTCTACTGCTATACTATTTTAATTATATCTAAAACCATTAGAAATTCGCTAAACATAAGTCGTATTAGATCAATATTAGATATAAATTAATTTCCTAACCAAAATATATTGTTTTTAAGATTCAGACACCATTAATTTTATTTCAGAATTTTTAACTTTGTGCAAATGAAACAAACACGAAAAGTCTTTTTTCTACAAAACCGTACGCTCTCAGATGAAAATCTGCTTGAATATTAGGATAGAGCATCCAGCACGCTTCAGTGATTAAGCACAGGGTGTACACAAAGTAATTGAAGCGGAGACTTGATTACCAACGAAATTCGTTACGTCCACTTTGACAGCTTTTGATGTTCCTTCGCTTTCTTTTACTTTTTTCTTTAGGCAACTGTTCAGAAATATATGATAAACACTTTCTAATTTGATGATGAGTTAAATTCTATAAAGGCAGTATCAAATAAAAATTAATGAAGTGTAAGTTTATCTTTAGTAGATATATAATACATATATAGATAGCTAAAGGAATATATTACTCCACAACCCATGATAAAACTATAAAAGAATGGCGTAAATTATTGCTATAAATTTATGTTAAAATATTTTAAACAATATATAGGTGGATAGTTCGAAAGTATCAAGAACGTATAAAGGAAAAGCTATAACGGGTGTTCATTTGAAAAGTCAATCTAGTAGCATGTGATTTACTGAGAACATTTTGAAGTATGTCGTAAATTAAAATTTACTACTTAACCTACGAAGTCGTATATTTTGACAGTTTCATACATACAAATAAATAGCAAATGTGATTGACATTATCAAATGTCATTTGAATTTACGTTTACGGAACAACAAACACATACTAATATATATGCGTCTTATTCTATCAAAATTTCAAAGTAACCTAGATTGACTTTTCAAATGAACACACGTTATATGTATATATATATATATATTTATATTATATATATATACATATATATATAAAGATAATTATATCGTGACCTTAGTATATTATGGTAAATTCAATTTGTTGGCGATTTAAGGTCTGGTTTTACTTTAAAATATATTTATTTAAAACAACCCTACATGTTTCGGCAAATGATGCCTTTATCAAGGAATATAATATATATATATATATATATATATATATACAGTAGATTATTCGACCATTTAAGGTCTGGTTGAGGTCGAAACATGTAAGTTTGCTTTAAATATATACATATTAAAGTAAAACAGACCTTAAATCGCCGACTAATTAAATCTACTATATATATATATATATATATATATATATATATATATATATATATATATATATATATATATATAGTATTATACTATATATATATATATATATTCATATTTTGTATTCTCTTGATAAAGGCGTACAAAGCCGAAACATGTAGAGTTTTTTAAATACATATATTTTGAAGTAATATACAGACCTTTAATCGCCTACTGATTAGGTTTACTATATATATATATATATATATATATATATATATATAGGTAAAGTTCCTTTGAGTATACAATGCTGGATTAAATTTACTCTAACATGTACATAATTTCACTGTTAATAAAGACAGAATTTGGGTCAATGTATCATCAAATGAAATGATTTATTGCTATGTAATATTTCGAAACTATATTTGTTCCTTCATCAGAACTATAAATAATTACAAATTAGCCATACACAATACAATATGCAAATGTACTTACACTAGCAAATAAAAAATTCCTGCAATTTAAGGTCTGTTTTACTTTGATATATAGATATATATTTAAAACAATCTTACATGTTTCGACACATAGTGCCTTTTTCAAAGATATATATTAAATATATTTTTAATTTCTTTGAAAAAGGTATTATGTGTCGAAACATGTAAGATTGCTTTAAATATGTATAGCAAACGCCAATTAAGTTGGCGCGAGGAGGGGTAAGTTCGCGCAGGATTCGAAGTAGTGGGGAGATTTGTATTTGGTTTTACATCAAATGTCAGATAATTCTAACCTCTCAGCGTGTATCACTTTATGATCCCCTAGCAAAGATATTATGTTCCGTCAAACGTCAATGACAAATGTATTCTGACAATTACTTGAGTAGTGGGGGAGGACGTTACTAAAAACGGCTTCTGCTCACCCCCTCCACGCGCCAACTTAATTGGCGTTTGCTATACATATCAAAGTAAAACAGACCTTAAATCGCCGACTAATTAATCTACTATAACATACAAAGATCAATATATAATTATCTATATATATATATACTATATTGTTACTGTTCTGCGCCGCTTTCGTTTAGGAAGCCAACATGTACTAGAACATTTAAGAACTTCTCCTCAACGGAAAAACAGTATAAAAAAATGAAACACAAATGATTTGTGTGGGCATCAAATTTAATAAAAAAATAAATAAATGGGTAAAATATAAATGAACATGAACAAAATAAAACATAAATCTTATTTTGATAATAATAATAATCAATGAATTAATAGTAGGTTCCTTAAGTAAATCGATTTCTCTTATCTCAGGGCGGTTAAGTATAAATGGTTAAGTAAATATTCAACCAAAGTAGAGTTTTCATGGAATTAGTAATTATGCTATTTTATATATACTCATGTAAGTCATGTATAAGCAAACGCCAATTAAGTTGGCGCGAGGAGGGGTAAGTTCGCGCAGGATTAGAAGTAGTGGGGAGATTTGTATTTGGTTTTACATCAAATTGCAAGATACCATAGGCGGCAATGTCAGATAGTTCTAACCTCTTCAAAAAAAAAAACATAATTAAACAGATTAATAAAACGCAAAATTTGATATAAATAATGAGATTGTAATGTATAAACAGGTTTTTAAGAATATTTTTATAAGCATCGTAACAATTGTAAACATTAAAAACTACTTCTCGCGTTTGAGCGTGTATCACTTTATCATCCCCTAGCAATTATGTTCCGTCAAACGTCAACGACAAATGTATTCTGACAATTACTTGAGTAGTGGTGGTGGATATTTTTAAAAACGGCTTCTGCGCACCCCCTCCTCGCGCAAACTTAATTAACCTCTAACCTCTTCAAAAAAAAACATAATTAAACAGATTAATGAAACACAAAATTTGATATAAATAATGAGATTGTAATGTATAAACAGGTTTTTAAGAATATTTTTATAAGCATCGTAACAATTGTAAACATTAAGAACTACTTCTCGCGTTTGAGCGTGTATCACTTATTCATCCCCTAGCAATTATGTTCCGTCAAACGGCAACGACAAATGTATTCTGACAATTACTTGAGTAGTGGGGGTGGATGTTCTTAAAAGCGGCTTCTGCGCACCCCCTCCTCGCTCCAACTTAATTAGCGCTTGCTATACGTATAGTTATAGGTTATTTCAAATTATAATAATATGACGGGTACGGGTAAATTAGGGCTCTATAGTACCCGTTCAATAAGGAGACCAGGTATAATAATGATCATCACAGAAGGTGGTGCAATAAAAGCATTAGAGCCGTTCAAAGTCATATTCTTATAATTTGAAATAGACTATACATACCTAGCATACTATAGTCTCTAAATCTCTTGAAGTTAACTATTACTTCTGTAAATCCTTCTATTTAACACAGCATCTATTGACTTTACTTAATTAGATTAATATACCTTCAGTATGCGTCTATATAATTTTGAACTGAATGACCAAATATATTTGGAATGAGCCATAAATTGCAGTCAGTCAGATACCCGTTTTTTTAAATACGTTTAATTAGTTTATATATACGAATTAACTATCGCAGGTGTTCTTTATCCAGGATGGAATAGAATGCAGTATAGGCTGGGCGATTTCTGGGAGAGGTATTACAGGCTCCTTAGGTTCTTGGAATGTAAGTTTACTTACGGATGTGGAAAATGCATGAAATTGAGGTTAAATCTTCGTACCTAAATTTTTAAGGTATGTTAATTTTTATTACTAGGTAAAATTTTGCCGTTTTCTTAGCTGTTAAAACGAATAAATTTGGAAGTCACTTTCAAAGCGTTTTCTCTCTAAAATCAGACCCCAAGCTAGTTAGTGGTGTTATTTGTTTTTCGAAAATCTCTTTGGACATAGTTTATACATATTTTATAATTAGACTTAAATTACTTAGAAGTAAACATTTCTTAAGTTTCAATTGATATTATTAAATGTAATTTGAATTGTAGATAATCGTTTTCCTTTATTAAATGCTAATTTCTCTGCCCGGGTGATTAACCTTCTTTTCATTTTCCACATCGTTTTGAATTTGATTATTTTTAATTTCGAGTATAAACAATATTTAAAAGAATATTTCAAATTGAATTGAATGTTTTGAATATATTATGAATTTAGATATATTTTATTTATATTGTAAACGTCTGTACAAATAATAATTTTTGTACAGTGTACGTCCAAAAGTTTTAACATATTTTTTTTTAAATTGACTAACAAATTAGTCTTTCACTACAATATACATGCATATATCTATATACACACATACATCTATATATAACATATATACATGCTTTTGTTTGAATATATAATTCTCCCATTAAATTTTTAAAGTACATATTTTTAAAAATCTTAAAGTTCGTGTCATTCTACTAACACTAAAGAAAAAAGTATTTTATTAATTTTTCGCATCTGCATTATAATAAAATAAAGAACACACTATATAGCTAGAACTAATCCGAACATCCGACTGTTATTGAAATAAGTTTGGAGTTTCTCTATCAAAATCAGTACATACCTACAAGTCATTTTATGATATGATAAAAGTTAAATTTGTTTGCCAATATCATGAAATATTTCTTCATACTGTCCGGTATAGTGAGTGATATATTAAAAAAAAAATTATAAAATATTTTTGCGTTTAATATTTAATGCGTTATCAGATTGTTTAAATAAATAAATGCCTTTTTATTTAGTGTCGAAATAATTTATATTTTTAGAAAGAATAATTAAATATAATCTCTGGAGATAATTATTTACGAATTCTTTAAAAACGATTGCACCATTTATATATACAGATAGAATAAAAATATGAAAAGATACAGCACGTCTTGATTCCATAACGTACACCAATCTAAGAGGAGGACACATTAATAATGTACTGTCAGAAATCTCTCATTTTCACGGAAGCGAATTAACGGAGTAAAACCACATGGGTTAGAAGGTTCACTGAGGGAAGGCGAGGGGCAAGTGAAAGCGCGCCCATCTAACAACGTTTAATAGTTAATATTTTGGGGAATTAATTTTGAACTTAAGACCGAGATACGCAAGAAATCTTGATGGAATCCCATCCATTTCGTTCTTAATATACCGCTCTTGCTGCTCTCGCTCGGTCTCCTAACTTCGATGTTTCGCACATTTCCCTTGGATTACTTATTAACAGTTCAATTTGCAGTCTTACTTATAAGAAGCGACCGCTTCCCCGAAAAGTTCTTTCGAAACTGTTTATGAACCGACGCACTTATTTAATGTAGATAGATGCAAGGTACACACACGCACAACTGAAATAAGTTGTCATAATTAAAATGTCTACTCTACACAACAATTTTCTCTTGTGAATTTACCATAATTGGTCATTAGTTTACTTAAATAGTAATAACATTATTAATTCTTAAAATAGATTATAATACGTACGGTTAGTTAAATTTGCAAAACAAAAATTTTGTATTATGTAAAATAAAAGTGCAGGGTGATTCACAACTTATACCACAAACGTAAATGTGATCAGAAATGCTATTTTGAACAAATAAGTTCCTATGTACATGTGGCAAATCTTAGTAGTAATATTTCTGCGATATACTGAATTTCTAAATAATCCCAATCCAAACTCACAATACTACAAATAGAGTACAAATATTTTTATTAATTAAAGTAGCCTTAACCATTAAAATAGTTAGTATCTAATTTAATAAATTCTCAAAATGTGCTCCATGAGCTTGAATGCATTGAATACATGCATTGCAACGTGCATTGTACTAAAGAATTGTATACACGATTACTAACATTTCGTGCACGCATACTAAATGTAATGGGTTTATGTTTGGCGAGCATGGCGGCCATTGCACCGGACCACGTTGTCCAATCCATCTTTCCGGATAATTTCTATTCAACCACATTGTTACCGGCCGAGCGGAATGTGGAGGTGTCCCATCATATTGTAACCACATATTATGTCTATTCAGTAATGGTACATATTCTAATTTCTCATTCAAACGATTTTTCCAAAAATTAAAGTAATTATTACCATTTAAACGATTTCAATCTCTAAAATTTTTGAATTAAGGATTCCCATCCAAACATTAATACTAAAACGTCTCTGTCTTCTTCGCTGTCGAATAGCATGTTGATTTTTCTAATGACCATAAATGTTCATGATGTGTGTTGTTCATTTCATTGCGCGTAAACGTTGCTTCATCCGTCCACAATACATTAGATGAGAATGCTGGATGTTCTGTTATATGATCTAATAGCCATTGACAAAATTGCCGTCTGCCAACATAATCTTTATTCAGTAAACCTTAAAACTGTTTTAAAATGATAGGGTTGAAGCACTTCGTGGTATAAAACTCTCCATACGGAACTTTGACTAGAATTTACCTGTCGTGCTATTTATCGAGTACTGATGGTATGTTTTGTCAATACACAACCAGTTTCTCGGGTTCTTTGAAACGTTCTTGAAAATACTTCTCGTCCTAGTTATCTTCTATTTGGAAACCGTCGTTGGTAATCGCGTGCAGCATTACGAGGATTACTATCACAAAAACCATAACAAAAATCATATCCGTATATTCAAGTGAACTAAAAGATGTCATATTTAGAAGTATTTTAAACGTTCGCAGAAAAATAAAGCAAATGCAGTAACAATTTGACAATTCTATTACATACATATTGCTATGAATTGTGATTTTATATACTGCTTACATCAATTTATTTAACTTATACGTAATTTAACTTACATCGATGAAAAAAAATTTTTTTTCACGACACCTGAGTTATAAAAACGTATAAAATTCACTACGAGATCAACAAACTCGTATATATAACGGTATCGAAATCAAGCACAACCACAAATTAATAAAAATCACGATGGTACAAAACTAAGATAAAAAAAATATATATACCGCTAAGAAATAAGTAATTAAACTTCTAGTTTCAAAAATTCTTTTATTGTAAATACCACTACAATATTGTTTCGCCATACAATGGCTTCATCAGGTGGATGAAATACTATACAGTATTTCATCCACCTGATGAAGCCATTGTATGGCGAAACAATATTGTAGTGGTATTTACAATAAAAGAATTTTTGAAACAGAAGTTTAATTACTTATTTCTTAGCGTTATAATGAAGTTTCAACAAGTATCTCCTTCGTCAATTAACTATTTAAAAAAATATATCTTGTAAAACACGTCTTCTCAACTTAGATAACATTTAGTGTCTGCGGAAATGGCATAGGAAAACGGCGTACTACAACAACGCTAGTCAAAAATATAAATCAAAATAAAATATACATTCATAAATAATAAATTTCAAAATTGTACACTGGCATCCAAAATAAATGTACATACATAAAATAATAGAATTCTCAAAATGTTTGCGGGAAAAAGTCCACAGCAATATGCTATGATACCAAGTATGGTGCCTTCCTCGTAAGATACCGTACTGCATGCAATCCAACTCGTGAAGTGCATTTTATGCAATTAAATATGTAGTATTGTGAGTTTGAGCACGGGTAATTTAGAAACCCAGTAAATCACAAACTATTAACGACTTGCCACATGTACATAAGAACTTAGTTGTTCAAAATAGCATTCCTGATCACCCATTTACGTTCGTCGTATAAGTAATGAATCACCCTGTATGGTGCATGTAATTGTAAATGTAGATTCTATTAATATACAGGGAGAATACACATAATACAATCGTCTATATATTATCAAAACTTACATACATAACATGTAAAAGATAGCATATCGATGTTTAATTAACATTAAGTGCAAAATGCAGTAATACAAAAATGTTAAAAAAACGCGTCTGTATACGTACACATAGATATACACAACGCATACTTATTTCACATTGGTGACTTCAACGTACGAACACGTGTTTAGAACTCATCTTAGTTCTCGACAGCGTACGAAACAATTTTTTTAAACGTGTAATCTAATGCTCGTAGCCTAAATTGCTCCAATGTACCATATAAAAGATAGGATATCGATGTTTAACTAACGCCAAGTGAAAATACAGAAAATTGTTAAAAACATATCTGTATATGTAAATATGGATGTACACAACGCATACTTATTTCGCATTGATGCCTTCTACGTCGAGATACGTATTTCGAACTCATCCTAGTTCTTGTTGAGACGCTTTCTCATGACATGTAACGTACAAGATTGTGTAAATATCATTAGCGGCGCAAAGCATTTGTTGTGTTTCTCGTACGCTGACGAAAATGAGTCCTCCAAACAAAGTTTTGAGAAATTTGCATACGGGTGGCAATTCTTCTGGTACTAATACCTGGTTCGTCAAGCACTGCATTAATTATTTCTTGGTCTCTTGCAGCGTTGTATCGTAGATTTACACCACCAATATGACGATTATTAATTCACCATTATCCCAGTCTTTGAAATGCATCGGAAAATACACGGTAAGATGGCTGTCGTGTATTCGGAAATCTTTTTTGATATTCCCGACCACTTTCTAAAACAAACTTTGCCGTTGCAAAAATTTTGTTTCCTAGCAATTTCCATGATTTACTGTTAATTTTATGGACAAAAATTAAATACATTCAGAAAACTTTATTCCTCGATATATTATCGATAATAAATGAAAGTTTTCATATGACCTACTATTAGTTTTTTTTTGTGAAACTTGAAATTTAGTTCTTTCATAAGTTCGAACCTCGATATCTCCAAAACAAAAACTAATAGGAAAAACGTTATTTTGTATTTTTTTCTTAAAATCTAATCTCGAATACGAATTGTTATTTTTCACCTCCTGGTATAAGTCGTTGGTTCGCATTGGATATGTGGACAGGGCGAGGTACTTCGGCTGTCTGACAACAGGCAGCGCTGAACTTACTTCTACGCTCGGTCTGGATAATTTCTGTGATATGGCGATGTGGTTCTTTTTGTGAATGTGTCTGAAGATATCCTTTCTCCTGCAGGGGCGTACCGATGAGCCTGTAGAAAGGCGAAATACGTATCTGCGTCTCTGGGGACGTTCGGACACGTTCACACAAAAAAAAATATTAACAGTGAACCTGTATTTGTGTTCTTCACACCAGATTTTTAATAATATTTTATATTATTAAAAATACCTTTGTATAATATTTAAATATTTAAAAAGTATTTCATCCACCTGATGAAGCCATTGTATGGCGAAACAATATTGTAGTGTATTTATAATAAAAGAATTTTTGAAACTAGAAGCTTAATTACTTATTTCTTAGCGTTAATATTTAAATATTAACATCAATACTAATGCATGCTATGTTGATGCGAATGTCCAGTGTTGGCACATATCGTTCTGTCACATTTTACGTGTGTTTGTTTACCCTTAGTTTGAATTGCGGAAAGCGTTTTGCAGCCAATGTAAGCGACTTGTTGCATCCGCGATTGCAAACTGTGAAGCAAAACGCGATAATGATGGACCATTGCTGCCTTTATCAGTGAGAGAAGTAAACTCTTATTTGTATTTTGCTATAATTTTATATTACATATTGCACTTTTTTTTTGTAGCGTGCAGCAAAAGTTTTAGGAGTAGCGTGACATCTGTCAGCAGAAGTTCCTTGGAAATACAAAGTGGACACACAATTTGCAGCCCCAAAACAAATATGTCAAAAAGAAAAAGATATACAGAAATAGTAAGATATTTGAAAAAATTGACTGTATTATAATATAATTATAGAACAACATATTACCCTAACATCTTTAAATACTATACTTGTTGAAAGGGATATTTTTATGAGTGGTAAAACATCTTTATGCAAAGTGTTGCGGAACGTTGAGTTCCATTATAAAAAGAACGATCCAAGAAGAGCGCTAGTAGAATTACCACATATTGCTCTAAAACGAGTAACTTATTTTTAAATTGTTTTTGCATTATAATACATGGTATCTTTCATTTTCTTTCAACATATATACTGATGTAACAAAAATCTCTTTTTAGTATTCTATTTATTATTAAATACGTATAAAGTTTTCACCTGTTTTTATTGTTTGATTACTTTGTAAGAGAATTAATAAATTCGGTTATTTATAAATTATAACCTAAATATAGTAAGTAAGTTTGACATAAGTGTATAATATCCTAACCTAAAATGTAAACAAATCGACTTTGTCAATGGATTTTGCAAATGATTTCGCAACATTGTTTTGACATCATTTATGACGTGGACGTCTTCGAATCGTGAACGGCATCTATAGTCTACTTACAATAACAGACGAAGCACATCATAATGGCGTCACATTGCGTCGCTAAGTTTTGTTTGTAGTTTTTCATTGATGCCGCTTCTAACCAAGTACCCCATCGTATAAGAATTGGTTGCGGCGGCTCGGGTATATCAGGACACAGCGAATGAAATAGCCGAATCCGTTTCGGAGATTTAAGAAAAACCGCTTTCGTTTGTCCTATCAGTTGATCCACATCAGGATAAGTTGTACGTATAGTGTTCGTTACAAGGTGTAAAGCGTGAAGCAAACATGTGACATGCAGCAGGTTTGGTTGAATCGTTTTGAGTAAGTTTGCCGTGGAACACATAACCTTGGCAGCATCGGTCACTAACATTAACACTTGCTTCGGTAAAATCTCAAATTTGTGTAGTGTTTCTATTAATACATCATATATCGCTCTGGCAGTACACCCTTGCATTCGTTTACAGGTTAGTAAATAAGGAGGAGAAGGTCCTTGCGGAGTCAGCGTCCGTACTAGAATGGCTAGGATGGACTGTTTTTTAATATATGTAGTTTCGTCTATTGTTAACCACAGGAATTTTTTTTTACCGTATTTTTCGTACAATTTACAATTCTCTCACGCACTGACGGTACGTAATTCCGTAGCGTACTTCTTGCTGGTAATTTCCACATAGGATTGTATTTCTTTCAAAACTGACGAAACATTGGGTGTTCCACTTTCTGCATTGGTATATTGGTCGCAATTAACATCATTGATAAATCACACACAAATTTATTATATGATCTGCGTCCACTATTATTCGATTTATGTTTGTCACTATTTATATGTCTTTGGCACTGACTTGCTTCCAAGTTAATAAAGTTGTTTCACAAACTAAACATTTCACTACGGTACCGTCATATATTAAATCGGGAAACCGATGTAAAAATTTATTTACTACGTTAGCATGCAACCGAGTCGATGCATTGTTTCTACGCAATCCCGACATTTTCAACACGATTGTGTTAACAATGTATCGCTTACAACGTCTCAACGGCAACTGAACTGATCGTCGTACGCCTCTACTCGATCCCTCCACATCACGCTACTGTTCGGGCACATAGTCTGCCGTCTTTACTCATTACTGTCACATTGAGTAACATTACTTAAGCCATTGAAATATACTTTTTATCCTGTTCAATTTTGAAAATGATATACTTAAATGAGATTTAACGTGCGCAAATTACCCCTTAAATTGAAAGTTGGCATATGGTCATACTCTTACTGAAGTTGCTCAGGAATGTAATATATGCGAGCGAATTGATATATGCATTTATAAAAAATGGAGACACGATGGCACGTTAAAAAGAAAAATAGGATCAGGACCTGAAAAAATTTCAGCCTTTATACAAGATGCGGCTAAAGATAAGATCCTTCCAACAGACCGTAAAAATTAATAAAACTTTAGGAATCATTAAAGGACCTCAAAGGAACTAATTTACCATATAAACTAAAGGTTGCAAACGTACCCTTATGTCAAATAAAAAAAAAAAACTAACCTTACATTTTGTATGTTTTTTATACGTCCAGAACACGTCAAATACAGGATTATCGTGTAAATTGTGTGTGCTACTGTTCAAATAAAATATCGCTTTAAACTATTTATGTTATACCAATCTTCGTTTTGTTTAAAGAATCTCGTAAAACGATGTTAAATATTGTTATTTTTAGGGTCCATTTTCGCATAAAAATTGACATTGTCATAACGTTTGCAAATCCAGGCTGCCAACTTAAACATTCACAAATAAATATTACTGTTATGATATCTACCTATATCAATTAATTTTTTCTCTACGTCAATTGTAAAAAAACCTAGGGCCAGAGGCCACGAGTGAACCAAAGCGACGCCATGAACAGTAAACCTGCTTCCAAAACGCCCAAACAGAGGGGGGGGCAGTGACTTGCGATCCCTATTATTTTCAATTTTTTTTTAATTTAAAATAATTTACATATATTCATTGACGTTTGGAAAAATTTACTTGAAATGGATACATAAAAATATTAATAGTAAAACTTTATGTGTTTAAGTTGGCAGTCTGGAATTGCAAACGTTTATGATAATGTCAATTTTTATGCGAAAATGGACCTTAAAAATAACAATATTTAACATCGTTTTACGAGATCATTTAAACAAAACGAAGATTGGTATAGCATAAATAGTTTAAAGCGATATTTTATTTGAACAGTAGCACACACAATTTACACGATAATCCTGTATTTGACGTGTGCTGGACGTATAAAAAATATACAAAATGTAAAGTTAGTTTTTTTTTTTTTTTTAACTGAGGGTACGTTTGCAACCTTTTGTTTATATGGTAAATTAGTTCCTTTGAGCTCCTTTAATGATTCCTTAAGTTTTATTAATTTTAATGCATTATTATGTAATATTTTAAGGATAAATCGATTCGAAAATGCTGTAAATTTGAAAATGTTAACAAATTATCCGGGATCTTCCAGAACAGATCGTCTCCGTTTGAAAGAATGTAAAAACATAAAGAAGCTAGCGTGGTATTTGCACCGGAATTTATAGCAAAAAATATAGACTTTTGGAATCGTGTATTTTTTCGGATGAGGAAACCTTTCAGTTGGATTATACCACAATATCAGGAGAATAAGGGTATATAGACCGCGTAACGCCAGATACGAGGAACAATATATTCATCATATAAGAACTAGTGTCCGCTTTTCAATAAATGTGTGGACATGTATTAGCTTCGTTGGACGTGGTACTATATGTCGAATACAAAACAGACTTAGCGGGGAGGTATATGTAAATATTATTCAAAGTCTTATGTTACCAGATGCAAGAAACACGTACGAAAACTTCATATTCGAACAGGATAACTGTTCAGCGCATACTTGCCTAGCTTCTAAAAACTGTTTTCGTGAGAGTCTTGTGAAGTTGCTACTCTGGCCAGCAAATATTCCGGGTCTTAATCCTATCGAAAAATTTTGGGGTCTCATGACAAATAAAATGTATAACAGTAATTTTATTGCCAATAATGAAGAAGAACTATGACAAAAAATTATTGAATGTTGGGCAGCTTTAGATGAGGGGTTTATACAAAACCTAATCGCATCTATGAAGGAGCTAATTTAAAAAAATGAGAGCAAAATAAAATATAATGGTTTGAAAGTTGTTGCGTGTGAAATATTTTATTAGGTTTATTTATTACATTCTACTAAGAGTTTATGTCATAATTGTCATAAATGTGTTTCAAGCGTATCATTAGTTTTATAATAATTTGTATATGGCTTGTAGTAAGTTATAAATAAAATATTTGTCTTGCTAAATAGATCCATATCGAAGATAATATACATTGTCATTTTACATCTCGATAACCTTCAAAACTTAAAAACTGATTCACAACGTGTTAATTTTGTTAAAATTTTGTCAAACGTCAAAATGATTGGTCAAATTTTTTGACCGTCAATTTACAACGTGTGAAGGGTAGACAACATTATAGTTATATCTTAAATGCAGTAATAACTAATAACTTAGAGCTGAGGATGTTTGCGGTATAACCATGGTTATATCATGTAACCATAGTAAATTACTATGGTTACATGATATAACCATGGTTATACCGCAAACATCCGAATAACAGAACTCGTAGGTTATCAATTTTAGCTCTTAAGGATATCACTTCTGATTATACTGATTATAACGTGCATAGTCTGTTATCGTAAACCGATCATAAGCATTTTTTTTATATAAATTTTACCAAACAAATAAAATAATTATCTTTATGAAAATGTAAATTATAGCCTAATTTGTATTTTTACAAATAATTTTCGTTACAGTTTATCACTGAAAAACAATTAATCAAAAGTGACTTACTCCGTTTTTTTCTCTCCTTTATATTGTCACATCAAACGCATTGAAAGATGACAAAACTCACGAGTACTCCGGTATAGGTAATCAATTACGCATCTACTGGCGCACACTTGAACAAAAAAGCACGAGAAAACTACAAACGTCATAAGCATCTGTCAAATAGTGATATATTCTTTCAGCAATAATAAGTAGTTACGGGCGAAAAAACTTTTTATTCTCTTTTTGCGAGGATGCTGCGCGTTCATATACCCTAAAATTATAAAAAGCGTACGATAAATATGTGAGGCTGTTGGCCTCTACCACCATCGCACGTAAAGGTCGAATTCGTACGTTATATTACCACAGCTGGCGTTTCCTAAAACTAAAATGATACATTATAATTGTGACTGGCAGATTTTACCCCAGTTTTTTGCATCCGTAATTATAGTTTAGGTATTAAGCACAATGTGAATGTAAGCAGTTTCTTTTTATTTTCTATACACACAAAAATGTATTTTCTATAATTCGCTGATATCCCAATATACATATATTACAGATGTATATTAATACATATACACCGTGGAAGCGAAGCAGCTAAACACCGGTACGACACAGATACGGATCTCCATCAGCGTATATTGCATTAAGAAATAGCCAGACATAAAGTTAAGAAATCATGATAGCAGATATGCAATAAAAGTAGAATGACATTTTAATTTCATTAATTTAGAAGGCAGAATTACTTACAGAGAATGATTAAAATCGAAATTAAGGATTAAATATTTTAACGTTTAATATTTTTCTTACATGTAATAGCAGAAAATGGGAAACTAACTAGTAAATATTACAGCTAAATTTGTTTGACACAATAAACTATATATATATATATATATATATATATATATATATATATATATATATATATATATATATATATATATAAAAGTAGATTAAATTAGTATGTATATATTTAAAGCAATCTTACATGTTTCGACACATAGTGTCTTCTTCAAAAAAATTAACAATATTAAAAATTAAAAATATATTTTTAATTTCTTCGAAAAACCCATTGCCAATTCTCTAGTATTTATGGGTTAACTGTTAATTTATCATTTTTTATTAGAATATTAGTGTAATCCTTTGTCAACTTGTGTTGTACGCATATTTGTACTGATATTCCCAGGTTTGTTAGCTCGTTAAATGTTTTTTGTATTATTTAACATAGACAAACTTATGGTGATGGGTTATAACGAGCCATCGAAAAAATTCATAATTGGAGTAGACTGTGAAATTGGGTTGGTACTTTAGCCACTTCCACATAATGACACATTACTTGATGCTTGACAGTTTCATTTGGTTTCATTGTAAAAAAAAGGTTATGGCATTGAAATGATACTACAACAAAAAAGAATACAAACAATTTATTTAATATCGAAATCATAATCAAAATTTACATATAACTACAGAAGTTGTTGAAAATGTTGTCCATTTACATCTAAACACAAACCAACCAACTTAATAAGAGTTTTGAAAAATTTGACATAAACTTATAGTTTCAATGTCAAATAATAAATGTCATTATGTGGAAGTGGCTAAAGTACCAACCCAATTTCACAGTCTACTCCAATTATGAATTTTTTCGATGGCTCGTTATATGTTTAGTTGTGCAGTTTTTCCACACAGGAGTCCCTTTTTGTAGGCTAGCACTTTATTTTGCATACCTTATATCTAATATCTATTTCAATAAGTTGGCTATTTAAGGTCTGGTTTAACTTCAAAATGTATATATTTAAAACAATCGTACTTGTTTCGGCATATGATGCCTTTTTCAAAGAAATTTGAAATATAAATGACAGTATATTAATGGTGTGACATTAATATACTGTCATTTATAACTATTTCAAATTTCTTTGAAAACGGCATCATATGCCAAAACATGTAAGATTGTTTTAAATATAAACATTTTGAAGTAAGACCTTAAATCGCCAACTAATTGAATCAACTATATATATATATATATATATATATATATATATATATATATATATATTGTATTCCCTTGACAAAGGCGTATTGCCGAAACATGTAGAGTTGTTTTAAATATATATACTTTGAAGTAAACCAGACCTTTAATCGCCGACTTATTAAGTTTACCTTATATATACATATATATACATATATGAATTTTGTATTTGATATCTTGGTGTTGTTTGTTAATTAATTGTTCAATTTTAGTTTGTAGTTTATATTTGGTTTTATTGAAATGGGTGTTTGTTGTTTGTTTTGCATTTTCAAATATTTCTTGACAAGTAGTGGGGATGAATTGAAACCTGTCATTTTGCATGTGATCAATTGTTTTAGATAATTTATTGATGTTACACAAGGTTTGTGAGATGGTAATATTTTAAAAACTCAAACGTTGCTATCCGATTTTTATTTGTTTTGGAGTTATAGCGTAATTAAAAATAAACAAAATTTCATACATTGAAGTTTTTGTATTTTATTGGTATTATCGTTCTTTATAATATATTTTCAAAAATACCGCCATTCATTTCAAAACATTTTTTACATCGTCTACCAATGGCGCTGGTTGCGTTCCTGATTGCGTCAGGTTGATGTTTAATATTGTCAGCAGCATTCATAATCCGTTGAATTAGTGCATCACGAGTGTTCACTTTTACTTGATACACTTCATTTTTTAACCAGCCCCATAAACGATAATCGAGTGGCGTGAGGTCTGGAGACCTAGGAGGCCAACCAATGTGACTACCACGTCCAATCCAACTCCCTGGAAACCTTTCAGCGAAATGTTGCCTGACTGCACGAGCGTAATGTGCAGGTGATCCATCGTGCTGGTAGAAGATTTGGATTCTGATGTTTATGGGAACATCCTCTAGCAGTCCGTGCAGTTCATTTTCTAAAAAATGTAAATAGGTGTCTCCCGTGAGGCGATTCTCAAAAATGTAAGGACCAATTAAAAAACCATCGATCATACCACACCACACGTTTACCGAAAATTTATGTTGAAAGTTACTTTCGACTGTGGCGTGTGGATTTTCGTCTGACCATACATGCTGGTTATGACAATTATTAATACAGTCACGGGTGAATGTCGCTTCATCCATAAACAGTATACGCGATACAAAACGAGGATTATCATTTATCCATCGACAAAATTCCATACGTCTACGATTATCATCTCGTTGTAGGTGCTGTACTCTTTGTACATGGTACGGACGTAAGCCATGCTCGTGGAGTGTTTTTATCACCCTTGTTTGTGGAATGCCCAATGGAATACTAATACTCCGTGAGCTGGTAGTTGCGTTTTCTTCTACTACATCCAGAATATCTTCTACTTCTTGTAATTGTTGTCGACTGCCTCGTTCAGATATTATGTTTACACTGGGAAGCTTTCCGGTCGCGCACAATGTGTTGAATACACTAATAAATACAGTTTTATTAGGATGTCTGTGATGTGAAAACCGTTGACGATATTCATTAGCAGCAGCTATAGCATTCCCATCACAAAATCCATAAACAAACACCATATTAGCATATTCTAAATTAGAATAAGTGTGTGGCATTTTAGTTTGTTACACTTTAGTCGTACAAACGTCAAGGCAATGTCACAATACCCGAACACAATGTTATAATTTACTCCAAGGTATAGGGAACATTTTTTATGATGGCAGCGCCCTCACTATATCAACGATGAAGTAGAGGTAGTGACATTAGACGCATTAGGCATACAAACCACTCTACACTATTTCTCGACTGCTTTCAATGTCACTACCGCTAGTTCGGAAAACCACGAACAGGTAGCGCTTCAGCTAGGACGACTTCCCTATAATAAATTGCTACCGGGGTTTCACTGTTTTTACGAATACATACATAAACATGGTATACTAAATCTACATTTTCAATTACGCTATAACGTAACGAAAACAAATAAAAATCGGATAACAACATTTGAGTTTTTTTACATTACTTTCACCAGTAGAATACACTCCTCGAGTTTGGTCGATTCCTCACGACTCACCCTGTATATATATATATATATATATATATATATATATATATATTCTGTTTGAAAACCATTTCCATCGTGGATTAGGTTTACCAAATCATTTCTTTTCTGCTTTTATATATCGCGACATTTTAAAATAATTAATTTTGCTTGATGGGCCAAACTACACTCCACTATGGATGAAGTTGAACTACCTCTTATCGCACAACTTTAACCAACGCTCTGCTTACGAAAGAAGAAAAGCTGAACTAAGCGAGGTATTAGCACTTCCAACACAGTTCAGTTTGCTCGCTTCCAGGGTGTATAAACTCATGAAAAAAATAGTAAATATTTCCCAAGGAAGATTTAATAAATTTTTGAAGAATTCATACATAAAAATGAAAACAAAAAATGTAAATTATAAAGAAGTGGAATTTAAAATTGTTTTTTTTAAACATTACCAAACTTTTACAATATTCAGTCCACAGATAATCTACTAATTGATTTATTTAATCATTTATCTTGCTAGATATTCTGCAATTCTTTTTTTGTTCCAAACTTTATATTTACGACATCGTGATTGAATAGTCATAATCGTTATTGTAGTAAAACACCTAGATAGAAGTTATAAAATAAGTAGAGAGCATAAAAATACCTTGCAAAAAATAATGATATTACGAGGTACCTGGATGTTGGGATATTTTATTCAATTATGGAATAAAATAAATAATTCGATCAACAAGATTCCCCATTTTGGATTTGCTTTATTTGTGAGTATATAGCACAAATATTTTGACAACAAATGTCAGGTAATATAATAGGCCCCGTTGAGTTGAAAACGAGCAAAATTCTAATTAAATACCGAAACACCGCACCTCATCCGCACGATACGAAGTCCGTTTCTTATGCTCCTCTCACGGATAAATTTATGGCGGCGTCGGTATACTCGTGGTATCATTGCATGTCTTGATATCTTATTTCAAACCGCCATTAGTAAACTTGGGTACCACGCGCGCCTACAGATGAATTATTGGATACATTTCCACTAATGAACTAACTTTTGAACATCACACACAAAGAAGAAAACTGCTCGCCAAGTGTTCGATACTACAAGCGTGCAAATAAGATACCACCAATAAAAATAAAGTTGATTTACTTTATTTGAGTAGTTGTCTAAACAAGAATAATGATGTTAAAAAGATAAATAAATGATGTACAAATTATATCTTCCACTGGAATTTAGTGTCTTTCCGTTCTCTATTTTCTTTTGTTTTCTGGTCAAAAAAAAAGACTATATATTCTTTAAACCCACGTACAAAAGGGTGTAAATTAAAATACTGTCTCGAATATAGTATGTATTAACACGTATTGTTTTCTAAATATTTTTTGAATTCTTTAAAGTTTACAGTTTTCATAAGTTGCATAAAAATTATCTACATAATATTCAGTACTTATAGTGATTTCTTCTCGGATTTTTAGCTGAAACTACGCCCGTATTCGGATAAAAAATCTATAGTGGAATAGTAAAGTGTTTAAGGTTTGTCTAGATTTTTTGTTTCTACTGAAAATAACAGATTAGTTATACATATATTTAGGCGCGATCGCAGCGCTGCGGTGTAGTTGGGTTCAGTGTGAGACTGGCAGTGCTAGTGAAAAAATCTTCGGGCATTCTTTCGTGCTATTTCGATCGTTTAAAATGGCTGCTGCAATTGAAAACCTCACCAACTGTGAATTGCGTGCTGTTATCCGATTTCTGTATACATGAAAGCTGTTGAGATTAATCGTGAACTTATGATGAAGATGTTATAAGTAACAGTATGGTTATAATATTGTGCCGTATCTTTCGAGAAGGACGAACTAACGTCCATGATGAAGAACGCAGTGGAAGACTAACTGTTGTGACGAGCGAACTTGTGGATAATGTGGAAGAAACATTCGTGAAAATCGACAATTCACAATCACTTCTCTTCAAATTTCACGTACAGTTTTCTACGAGGCTGTTAGTGAACATAAAATGAAGAGAATGGGATCGGCACTAACCTTTCTGACATATTACAATGTTGAAGGTGAAGATTTCCTTAGGCATATCGTAACAGGTGATGAGGCTTGGGTCGCCTACGCTCTAACTCGCCTACGAGGAAACCTTTAAAGTGCCGTCAAACTTTCTTTTATGACAAGAAAGACGATCTTCTTGTATGTATCTTGTGTGTATGCATCGGACAAACAACACAATATTTACAAAAACGATTAAATAGACACAAATTTTCAAACAGTACTACTATTTTAGAAAAACACATAAAGCTAACCAAACACACATTTAATTTCCAACAAATCACTATTATTACATCCGAGAAAAATAAAGTCAGAAATATATTAGAAAGCATCCACATACAAAAAAATTAAAATTCCATAAACGATAGAACCAATATAAATAATCTTTCAACAATATATTTGCATATCATGTAAACCCCCTCTTAAAACTCATATCCTAGTTTTAATATGTAATATATAGTGCAATTTTTATTTCACAGAATAATATATAATGTAAGTTGATAAATCAGCATTAACATTAATTCCACTAATTTGAATTAATAAAATTACAGTTCGAAAAGGGCAGTATATGTACATACTACCGAAACTTGATTTAATGTTGTTGTAACTAGCAAGCTGCCACTCCGAAAGAAACACTTTTTTACGTTTTTACGTATTATAATAGGCCAAGAAAATTAAGAAATCCTTCCAATATCGATATATTATATATATATATATATATATATATATATATATATATATATATATATTCGCACTTTCAAAGATCTCCCAAAAATAAAAATTAAATAAAATGGGCCCATGATTCAAAGAAGAAAATATCCTACCCTTATCAATCTAGCAGAACCAATTTTGTTCCATCATAACACCAAGCAGGCACAGCAGAAATCATCCAGCGAAAATTAAACAGATTAGATTACGAAGTTCTGCTATACTCGCCCTATTTCTCCCGACCTTCCACCTACAGATTTCCATTTATTTACAGATATCCACATCAAAATTAAAAATACATAAGTGGAGGACGATGACAATAAGGGACGAGATTTTAATAAAACTGAAGTTGGCTTGAAACAATATTTGAGAGAATCTATCGATTCGAAGGGAAATCACGACCAATAAATAAATCATGTTAAAAACTCCTACATTTTGCCTAGATAAATAATTAATAGTAAAATATAAATAGCGGAAGACACATGTCGTCCGCTGTTAGAGTAACTTTTTAATTACTTATTTCATAATTTATTAAATTAGTTAAGCTGTTTACTTAGTTTTAGATTTATACAAATTTCATACAAACATTTTCCAGAATCTAATAGCTTAATATTGTTCAATCGCAACATTTATTTCACTAACGAAATTATATTCCATATTCAACGTAATTTCCAGTTAAGTTCACAGAAACAAAACTGAATTTGCGTTAAATTGTACAGAAATAAAACATACAGGAGCTGTGATATTTTCGTTTTGAAAGTATGGATTGAACAGTTTTATCAACATAAAATGTCACTTAAAATAGAAAAGTAACCTTTCATTTATCAAACGAAATCTAAAGCAAATATATCTAAATACAGTACAACGTGTTGTAGAAAAAATTACTCTAGCGAAACTATACCGTACGATTATTAAAAATTATCGTAACCGCTCTCATGTTTCTGTGACCATTTTTATCATTTATTACATATAGCATTCTAAAAATATATTACAAAATTGTCGTATTTTTTAAAGAAACTGCGTTCCTGCTAAAATAATAAATAATAATTAAGGTACTGAAAATATATATTAAACAATTTAATTTATTGAAGACACGGAGATACTTGCATGGCTCAATATATCTAAAATAGAATTGTTATATGGTAATTACGAACGAAATAAGAATGTAGTAAAATCTAAATTCTTAAATTCTGATGTACTTCGGCACTCTAAAAACGAATTTAAAAACAGGAACTACCTTATCATCGATGGATTTTTAGTATCAACCATTTATATTTTACAAGTATGCAACATATGCATATGGCCCCACTTTGTGTGATTTATCAACAGTAACTAACGTACCGTGTTAAGACTAGTTCACTCCTGTCTATTACATGCAAGAAGTACGCACCCACATCAGATATTGTGCATTAGCACACCGCCATATGAAATTTCTGCATTTCCTATGTCGTGCCGCGAAACGTTATTCCGAACGTGTTGAACAGTTGATTTATGTTTTTTACTAACTGTGAATTTACAAATAAGTCTAATATCTAAGCAGTGTGTTAATAATGTCAAAAGTTTGTGTGTTATGTATGTGGGGAAGCAACTTTTCAATAGCAAGGACATACTTTCACTAAAGTTGTAGGAGAAGCTTACGGACCTTATTTCCGAGTTAAAATAGATAAATCAAGATAAATCCTAGGCCACTCACATATGTTGTGAAACTTGTGTGGCATTGTTAATAGGTTGATTGAAAGATACAAAATGTAAAATGTGCAAAATTTAAAAAGTATTTAAAATATTTAATATAAAGCCGAAACTCCAAGGATTTATCAAATGATATATTAAATGAACGGCTAAGAAATAATTTCCACATTATTAAAATGTCCAACCGACAGAATATTAATATATGTTCTTATAAAGCGTTTCCAATAAACTTGAAACCAACTCCTGGTAGCTCAGTTGGTAGAGCGATGATCCGGCAAACCGTGGACATGGGTTCCAGTCCCACCTAGGACGAAATTTTTTCAAATAGAAATTTCGAATTATTAGCATCGTAATTGTAGACAGCAATGTTTACATTCACATTACTTCTCCAAATAACATACTAATTTAAAAAATATTTATAATACTTGATATAAAGCCGAAACTTCAAGAATGTATCAAACGATATATTAAATGAACGGCTAAGAAATAATCTCTCTCACTATATATATATATATATATATATATATATATATATATATATATATATATATATATATATATATATATATATAGTGAGAGAGATTATTTCTTAGCCGTTCATTTAATATATCGTTTGATAAATTCTTGAAGTTTCGGCTATATATATATGTATATATATATATATATGTATAAAGATAATTATTTCGTGACCTTAGTATGTTATGGTAAATTCAATTTGTTGGCGATTTAAGGTATGGTTTTACTTCAAAATGTATATATTTAAAACAATCCTACATGTTTCGGCAAATGATGCCTTTTTCAAGGAATATAAAATATAAATGACAGTATATTGTCATTTATATTTTATATTCCTTGAAAAAGGCATCATTTGCCGAAACATGTAGGATTGTTTTAAATATATACATTTTGAAGTAAAACCAGACCTTAAATCGCCAACAAATTCAATTTACTATATATATATATTTATATATATATATGGTAAATTCAATCAGTCGGCGATTAAAGGTCTGGTTTACTTCAAAGTATATATATTTGAAACAACCCTACATGTTTCGGCAATGATGCCTTTATCAAGGATATAAAATATAAAGGCATCATTGCCGAAACATGTAGGGTTGTTTTAAATATATATACCTTGAAGTAAACCAGACCTTTAATCGCCGACTGATTGAATTGACCATATCATACCAAGGTCACGAAAATATTATATATATATATATATATATATATATATATATATATATGGTAAACCTAATCAGTAGGCGATTAAAGGTCTGTATATTACTTCAAAATATATGTATTTCAAAAACTCTACATGTTTCGGCTGCGTACGCCTTTATCAAAATATGAATGAATGTCATTCATATTTTGTATTCTCTTGATAAAGGCGTACGCAGCCGAAACATGTAGAGTTTTTTAAATACATATATTTTGAAGTAATATACAGACCTTTAATCGCCTACTGATTAGGTTTACCATATATATATATAATATATGGTAAACCTAATCAGTAGGCGATTAAAGGTCTGTATATTACTTCAAAATATATGTATTTAAAAAACTCTACATGTTTCGGCTGCGTACGCCTTTATCAAGAGAATACAAAATATGAATGACATTCATTCATATTTTGATAAAGGCGTACGCAGCCGAAACATGTAGAGTTTTTGAAATACATATATTTTGAAGTAATATACAGACCTTTAATCGCCTACTGATTAGGTTTACCATATCATACCAAGGTCACGAAGTTATTATATAACCTAATCAGTAGGCGATTAAAGGTCTGTATATTACTTCAAAATATATGTATTTAAAAAACTCTACATGTTTCGGCTGTATACGCCTTTTTCAAGAGAATACAAAATATGAATGACAGGATATAAATGGTAATATAAGTAATATACAGACCTTTAATCGCCTACTGATTAGGTTTACCATATATATATATATATATATATATTGTTGTGATGCATGTTATCCATATAGAGCTGCATCTAAAATAGGAAGAATAAGACATACAAAGTGAAAAAGGGTTATAATATAATGGTTATATAAATAATATTATTAAGTCTTAGTAGTATCGAAGTGCATATGTATTTTTATAACGATCATTTCATTCTTTAAATTTCTATATACATTTTCCTTTCATTATTTAATTTTATTATATCATATTCAAATTTTCAAATATTAGCGCGAAAAACATATTCAAATCCATATGCAACTTTGTATTATATCGACACTAGTAAGACACGCCTACAAATTGACATCTCGCTAGGTTTACATTTATCATGCGCAGTATGCGATTTGTATCATTCAAATTTATCTTAACCTAACTTGGTAATTTATAATATAATTTTTAAAATCATTTAGATATTCTAAATTAATCAAATACTTTTTATATAAAATTGTTAAAAGGGTAAATCATCGAGATTATTGATATCAATAGATAGCGTGTTTGGTAATATTCAGACAAGTGCTGTCGGAGAATTCGATCCTTGAATTTGAAAAATAAATAGACGCATCTTTTTAGACCAAGCCTTAGAAATCTTGTATAAAACACAAATTTAAATTATAAATTCAGCTAAAAGTGATAAAAAGTATCCAGAATATTAATTAACACGATCGTCAAGTGAATTACTACAAGAATTTTCGGTAATAACGAACTTTCAAACAATATAGCGTCACAGACGTAGTTCCACCGAAAACGATAGAAAATCAGAAGAATTATATATAAGAATCCATTGCCGAACTTCAACAATATAGTCTAACGTACATCAACAACGATACCTGAAATTCAACAGCCAGAAACGAGCGCAGTGAGTAATTAGGCACCGAAGACGAAGTCCGAGGAAAATCTTCGATAGCGTCTGCGTAAACAGCCACCTACACCGCCATCATTTTGTGCTGCACCCGAACATTTTTGGATCACCGAGGATCTTCCCAATTCACACAGACGATCTACAAACATACATCAGCATCATTATTATAACAGGTTTTCAGATAATATTTATTTTTTTTTCAAAAATTAAATTCTTTAAACTTTTATTTTATAATCTTCTCGAATTATTTACCTAATCTACCACGTCCTGTCATGATCTTTATATTTAATTAAACAACCTATTTATATCTTAGAGATAACAATAAAAGGGTACTCACCATAAATGTAATAAGAGTATTCACATTTATATACATATTATTTATTAGTTTAACACACATAACCTCTTTTCACATTAGTAACACCTTGTTGTTTATGCGTATATGCAGTTTCGTTAATATCACATTTGTAATACGTTATATTTTTACAGTTTCCTTTAATTTAATAAACATAATATTTTTAATTTTACATGAATCTTTTATTTGTTCATATTTATTTGTAGGAGTTATTATATTAAGCGTCAACATTAATATTATTCTCTTTTTTGGAAGCAACAACCTAAAACTCACAACGAGCCCGAGATCACCCACATTTAGTAAAGTTTTATTAAATATAGTTTCTTGCTTTCCGACTAGTTGGCTATTTGAGATAAAGATAGCGCAATCTGGGGTGAGATTTTATAAATTAAGGCGCCCGACTAATCTTTTCAAATACATAATTTTATCTTACACTTTTATCTCATTAACATTTTATAATCTCACCACAGCCCAGTGAAGGGGACCGTTATCAATTGTCGCCGACAACGTGGGCCTGTTGCTTCTTGTTGATAACTCATCTACAAAGTTAAATATTGCAAATAATTGATACTTTTCAAATTGTTTCATATATTATATAGACAAAAAGGTGTAGATTATTATTGTCGTTGTGTGTACATGTTTTTCCTATTATAACAGCAGATTGTTACCTTTATTTCACTACATCGTAGACTTTGGAGGATTCTAGGACATATTAAAGGTTAGTGAAAGGGAAAATATCACCTTGTGCTTACGTTATTTTATTTAACTTTTGATTCACTAATAAAATTACGGTGTCTCGAGTATTATTATTCATATTTTAAACATAACTTTGTATTTTTCAACTATTTATTATTATCATACTTTAAAAATAAAGGATACATCTTTATATAAATTCATTAAACTTTATAAATTTAATAAATATCAAAATGGATACTCGACATAGAACCAAAGCAGTTAAGGACAGTACTGAAGAAGATAGGGTTGAACAGGGAGACATTCCCGTGGCACAAGCGTCTACAACTGAAGGGGTAAGTCCACCAGACAATGGCCAGGTAATGAACATGTTACAGGTACTAATGACACAAATGACTAATTTGAAACAAGATTTAAAACTAGAAATGAAAGACTTAAAACAAGACAATATAAATATGAACAACAAATTAGATACAAATAACGATAACCTAAAACAAGACTTAACAAACAAATTAGACACTAACAATGAAAACTTAAAACAAGAACTAACTAATATGAAAACAGACATAAGCAACATGAATAGTGATCTAACAACTAAATTAGAGATAAACATGAACAATATTAATCAAAAATTTGAAATAAATAATGCAAACATCGATAACAAATTAAGTGCTTTCAAAGTTGATTTAGAGGGTAAGATAGCAGAAATTTCTACAGCTCAGAAAAACATGGAAGAAAACGAACTTAAGTACTTAATTAAACTTGATGAAACCGTTAATCTACAGAATTTACATTGGGCTAAGCAGTTAGAGACCGCAACTACTGAAATTCAAAATAATACTAAACAGAGACTTAAAACTACAACACAAGACATACAACAAAACATAGACAAAATGATTTCTGAAAATAATAATTTGTTTAATACAAAATTGACCAATTTTAACAAATTAAATAATGATAACACAGAACAATTAAAATCATCGTTAAACCAATACAACGATCATAATAAACAAGAAATCAATATTGTCAGACAAAATTTAGATACTATAACTATAACTAATAATGAAAATTATACGACTACACAGACTAACATTAAACGATTGGAAAATAAAATAAAAGGCTATTTTACATCAACTAATTATATTAATACTAATAATAGCTCTATAAAGATAGAAAATTTACATCATTTCGACGGGGATATCACACGTGTACATCCTATGACGTATCTTAGTTGTCTTTTACGCTACTTAGAGGATATACCTGAGGAGAAGCAGAGGATGGAGGTCATACGAGTAACTTTACGTTACAGTGCACAGGAGTGGTTTCAAAGAATTGAGGACCATTGCAATTCTCTTGACCAATTTGTTACACTCTTTAAGAAGAATTATTGGGACGAAACGCAACAAAACAGAGCTAGAATAAGGTTGTTGACAGGCAAATATCGATTGGGACAAGTATCACGCGAGACATACGCTTCCCGTATCTATAACCAGTGTAAACACCTGAATGACATGGAAGAATCAATGATTGCCAGGCAGCTCCTAAATCATTTCATCTACACCGATACACAGGCTATCATATGTCAAAGAGTTACGGATATGGACTCTCTCATAGACATAATGAGACGTCTAGATGATTATTCGGAGAATAACCATCAGTCACAACACATATATCGCAATCCCAACTCTCGCAATCATCCGTCGCAAAATTCAAATAATCCGAACAATAACCCAAATAACTCACCACCGCAACGATATAATAATTTCAACAACAATAATAGAAATCAAAATTTTACAAGAGCATATAATAATAATAATAATTCTAACAATAATATGTACAATGATCGTGATACTAATAATTCAAACAATCCATCAAATAGACCTAATTACAACTACCAGCCATCCAGATACAACAGCAATAATTATTTCAATAATTACAATCGCACTACGGATCGACAAACAAATAATAACAATACAAACCATAATACTAATCAACAAGGAAGAGGATTTAATCATATCCGTAATCGTGGACGTGGTCACGTAAATAATATTAACAGACGTCATCGATCTGTATCGCCGATACGAACAAATATGGAAGAGGTATTAAAAAAAACGCCAATTTTAACAGAGGACCTCTACACCAACCCAACACAAGGCCCATCATCAGCACAAAATTAAAAACCCATGACGACTGTAACATACCTTTTAAATTTGAAAATATTACTTTCTATCAACATCCGGAAGAATTCATTACTGTAGAAGATGCAGGCAACCAAACTACCCAAATATATACTTTACCTATTGTAAAATTAAAATTCGAAAATATCTTTTTATATTGCTTAATCGATACAGGAGCGGAAATAACTTTATTAAAGGCAGAGAAAGCTACGAATATACGGGGATACGAGAAGAACATTGTAAAAACGAAAGGGACAGATATCATTGCAGCGAACGGAAAACGCATGGGGACGGTAACAAAACAATTATCAACAGAAATATTAGTCGACAAATCAAAATACATCATACATTGCTATATTATAGACAAACTACAATACGACTGTATTATAGGTATTGACAGTATTAAAAAACTCAAAATGATCTTAGATTTCGAAAATGGTATACTAAATATAGATGAGAATAAAGTTATATTTGAAAAACAATTATCAGAAGAAGAGTTAAAAGGTTATAACCTATATAAGAAGGAAGTGCTTACGAGTGAAATAAATAATATTATATTAAATAATGAACCGTGCAATAGAAGAGATTACGAGGGGAATAATGAAACAGATGGAAAAATAATAGAATTTAATAATACAAATATTGGAATAGAGAGAATGGTAGTTAGGCAAGGAACGAAGGATTGTCACGAGCGAGGAGATGTTATGGAAGTTAGAATGGATAATCAAGTAGCGAAGACAATAAATAATTATGATGATATAAAGAATTTTATAGAGAACTCTAAGATACCAGATACAACTGTCATACCCGACTTAATAGCAATTTTATACAATAATATTACTCTTATTAACAATGATGTAGTGTTTGCAAAAGGATATCAGCATCCGATTAAAATAGATAACGAAGACCCACTAATTAGTAAAAAATTACCCCATTCCGTATCATTATCAGCAGAAAGTAAGTCAGGAACTGGAACGATTAGAACAGACTGGCATTATAGAGAAGTCAAATACCTACTTTATAAATCCGATAGTTATAGTTCAAAAGAAAGACTTATCTCTACGCATATGTTTAGATGCAAGAGCATTGAACCGAAGAATTAAACCCGAATTCGAAATGCCGCAAAATATCGATGTATTATTAACAAAATGTGGTAATAAGCCCATATACAGCAAGTTAGATCTTAAGAACGCATTTTGGCTTATCAACATAGAACCAGAATCACAATTTTTACTGGTCAGCCACCGCAGAGACCTTGGACAGATCCAGAAGCCATCAACTTCAACGAACGACTTATAGAAGTAAGAGAGAAATTATTGACAAAGAAAATTAAATGGGAAAGAAAGAGGAATACCGTTGATAAGAAATATAAAACATATAATCTTAATGATAGGGTAATAGTGAAAAGATTGAGAGTAACTGATCTTAAAAATAAAATAATGGGAAAACTGCTAAAACCATATCAAGGACCTTATATTATTAATAGAATTTTAGGCAACAATACTTATGAATTAATGGAAGAAGAAACCGGGTACATAAAGGGTAGATACCATATTTCGATGTTGCAGGATTATTTAACGGAACAGTAATATACAATTGAACAAATACAGTCATTAAAATTATTAATTACATTGAAAGGTATGTTATAGCTCGCAAAATACATCAATTAAATGAATACTACAACTAAACTATTTTTATATAATTACAAATAAATATACTTAAACAAGAAACATTAATTTTGACTGGATAATTTGAATTTGGACAGCTTGAATACATAAAGAGAAGTTACAAAGAAACAATAGAATAATAGTTGATAATAAAAAAAAAAAAGGAAGAAAAGACTTTGGTATACTAATATAATGTTAAGGAAGTTCATCACACAAACAAACATTTCGTTTTTACAATTCATAAAGTTTTTATATTAAGGTGTTAACTTATTTTTCTTTCTAATTGTTTAATTCGAACGACACGTAATAAGTTTAGAAAAACAAGGTTGTTATCTTTCATTTCCTACATCATCTTCAGCGAAAAGAATGTCCTCATTTGTACATTCCGACATTTTTTCGACGGGGACATTGTTGTGATGCATGTTATCCATATAGAGCTGCATCTAAAATAGGAAGAATAAGACATACAAAGTGAAAAAGGGTTATAATATAATGGTTATATAAATAATATTATTAAGTCTTAGTAGTATCGAAGTGCATATGTATTTTTATAACGATCATTTCATTCTTTAAATTTCTATATACATTTTCCTTTCATTATTTAATTTTATTATATCATATTCAAATTTTCAAATATTAGCGCGAAAAACATATTCAAATCCATATGCAACTTTGTATTATATCGACACTAGTAAGACACGCCTACAAATTGACATCTCGCTAGGTTTACATTTATCATGCGCAGTATGCGATTTGTATCATTCAAATTTATCTTAACCTAACTTGGTAATTTATAATATAATTTTTAAAATCATTTAGATATTCTAAATTAATCAAATACTTTTTATATAAAATTGTTAAAAGGGTAAATCATCGAGATTATTGATATCAATAGATAGCGTGTTTGGTAATATTCAGACAAGTGCTGTCGGAGAATTCGATCCTTGAATTTGAAAAATAAATAGACGCATCTTTTTAGACCAAGCCTTAGAAATCTTGTATAAAACACAAATTTAAATTATAAATTCAGCTAAAAGTGATAAAAAGTATCCAGAATATTAATTAACACGATCGTCAAGTGAATTACTACAAGAATTTTCGGTAATAACGAACTTTCAAACAATATAGCGTCACAGACGTAGTTCCACCGAAAACGATAGAAAATCAGAAGAATTATATATAAGAATCCATTGCCGAACTTCAACAATATAGTCTAACGTACATCAACAACGATACCTGAAATTCAACAGCCAGAAACGAGCGCAGTGAGTAATTAGGCACCGAAGACGAAGTCCGAGGAAAATCTTCGATAGCGTCTGCGTAAACAGCCACCTACACCGCCATCATTTTGTGCTGCACCCGAACATTTTTGGATCACCGAGGATCTTCCCAATTCACACAGACGATCTACAAACATACATCAGCATCATTATTATAACAGGTTTTCAGATAATATTTATTTTTTTTTCAAAAATTAAATTCTTTAAACTTTTATTTTATAATCTTCTCGAATTATTTACCTAATCTACCACGTCCTGTCATGATCTTTATATTTAATTAAACAACCTATTTATATCTTAGAGATAACAATAAAAGGGTACTCACCATAAATGTAATAAGAGTATTCACATTTATATACATATTATTTATTAGTTTAACACACATAACCTCTTTTCACATTAGTAACACCTTGTTGTTTATGCGTATATGCAGTTTCGTTAATATCACATTTGTAATACGTTATATTTTTACAGTTTCCTTTAATTTAATAAACATAATATTTTTAATTTTACATGAATCTTTTATTTGTTCATATTTATTTGTAGGAGTTATTATATTAAGCGTCAACATTAATATTATTCTCTTTTTTGGAAGCAACAACCTAAAACTCACAACGAGCCCGAGATCACCCACATTTAGTAAAGTTTTATTAAATATAGTTTCTTGCTTTCCGACTAGTTGGCTATTTGAGATAAAGATAGCGCAATCTGGGGTGAGATTTTATAAATTAAGGCGCCCGACTAATCTTTTCAAATACATAATTTTATCTTACACTTTTATCTCATTAACATTTTATAATCTCACCACAGCCCAGTGAAGGGGGCCGTTATCAATATATATATATATATATATATATCAATTGATAAATTCTTGGAGTTTTTCGGCTTTTATATAAAATATTTACAAATATCAAATTAGTATATAATTGGTGAGGATAGGTGAGGATGTAAACATTGCTGTCTACAAATTACAAAGCAAATCATACGAAATTTTTAATTGAAAAATATTGTCTACGTTGGGACTTGAACCCGAGTCTACGGTTGGCCGGACCGTTGCTTTACCACTTAAGCCACGATAGACCTTGGTTCAAGATATTTAGAAATGCATATATAAAATAACAGTGTTAATGATTCAGATGTCAGTTATTGAATGTAGATGTCAAGTTTTGAAAACAGAAGTCAGTTTTGAAAGCTGATGTCAGTTTTGATAGCAGATGTCAGTTATTGAAAGCAAATGTCAGTTAATGAAAGCAGATATCTGTTTTGAAAGCAGATGTCTGTTATGAAAGCAAATGACAATTTTGAAAGCAGATCTCTGTTATTGAAAGCAGATGTCAGTATTTTGAAAGCAGATGTCAGTTATTGAATGGAGATGTCAAGTTTTGAAAACAGAAGTCAGTTTTGAAAGCTGATGTCAGTTTTGATAGCAGATGTCAGTGATTGAAAGCAAATGTCAGTTAATGAAAGCAGACATCTAGTATTGTAAACAATTATTCTGATGGAGACGATAATAAAAGTCGAAACGTTTATTTAACCAATTTTGGATGTCTGTTGGTCTAAATCAATAAGTATAATATAATATTGTAATTAATTATATTTAAGTTTGATAAAAATAAAAGAAAAAGTTCAAGAGCAAATATAAAATAGAAATAAAACTAATATGTAGTTATAATCTTCATTTTATTAAATATTATTGTAAAACGCAAATGTTTCGCCAACAAAGTGGCCTCGCCAGGTACGTACTAAACCAAGTTCCAAACTAACATCAGTCTATATAAATAAAAGCTGAAATCTAAGATTTGTTAAATATTGTTCTGAAACAAAATTACTTCCAATTTAATAATTCAATATACACTTGGAGTGACGGTATCATAATGGGTAACTTTTTCAGTCCATTGCTATCAGAAACCTTGATGAACCACTTAGAATCCACCATTTTTAAAATAGCATTATTTTTTCGAACTATTAAAAAATTAGAGTTTGACATTTACCATAAAGAATCGCTTACACACAAAACTATACATAATTCATCAACGCAGCCCATACAACAAAAATCAGCAGGCTGCCACAGTTTCTTATTGATTAATTAATTATCCAATATCCGAAGAAAGTATGAAAAAAAACTAAATCTCAAGTAATCAAACAAATAACATCAATAACGGCTACACAGATACTCAAATTGAAAATACGCTCACAAAAGAAGTATTTTAAAAAACATCTCTATGATATATCCTGTAATAAGGATAATCAAAATTCAAAATTTAGATTACAAACATACAACTGGCCAAGCAAATGAAGATATTTCAATATTTTTGAAAAGCTTAATATAAACATGGTTTTAAAAACAAATAATAATTTATTCAAATACATCAAAACAATAATGATAGAATAAATAAAAATAGAAATCAGAAGTCTAGTCTATAAGTTGGATGCGGTAAGATACATCTTGGTCAAACAAGAAGATCATTTGAAAAACGTGTTACTGAACATTGTTTTTCAGTTAAAATAAAAAAGATTTCACTTTTACAAATCTTTTAATAGAGGAAAACCACACATCCAATAATGATATTCAAATTATACATTTAGAAAATAAAGGCACCGAGCCAAATTGATAAATTAAAACAATCACAAATTTTAATTAGCGATTAGTTGGATTTAAATAACTTACCTTTGTTAAATTTATTCATTTAAAGCCGCCGTTCAGACAATAATAAAACTGCACATTTAGTTTATTAAACATTTTTGTCAGTAAACATGTTTCCCAATAGTATAACAGTAAGGTCTGACCAGCTGGGTCACGGATTTTTAGTGAAATATTTGTGTAAATTTTCACATTTTAAAGACACTATAAAATAGTATTAAACTTTTTGTATTTATGTATACCGATGTTAGTTTGTAACTTGGTTTAGTATGTACCTGACGAAGCCAAACAATTGTCATTTTATGTTCACATATTAATAAAGAGAAAATTTTAACTAATAATTTTATTTGTATTTTAAATTATGGATTTTCATTAAGTAAAAACGGAATCAATTAACCAACATTATTAACCTAAAATTAATTTCACATACAACATTAAACTAATAAATAGTTTTTAAAACTCTTTCACGATACTAGAAGTAGAATCATATTTTTTTTCTTATGAAACAACCCAACCCAACCTATAAATACGGAAAAGAAAATTTAACCTCCATTACCCTTCATCTATAATTAACAGAGTCTTTCTGCGGTCTCTGGATATCATAATCAAAAGCGCCAAAACGGTATATGTCCATAAATAAATTGAATATGAATAATAAGCATGCGGTACTTCAGCAGTTAGAATGTCAACTGGACGCGGTTTTGTGGCTACACTACACCGTCAACCGCTAGCCCTGTTAGTAAATTAACATTAGAGGGGAATTTCCCTGTAAACGGCCCAAACGGCCTCAAAACAATCTGTATCCAAAGCAATATATAGATACAAACAAGGCGCACACACACACACTCTAGATGTATTTACTCTAGAACCCATACAGTACACACATTTACATACGTATACGCAAACGACTGCAACTGCAATTCTACATGCTTTGGTGTATGTGGGACACGTTGCAGTTAATTGCAAAACCCCAGGACTATATGGCATAGTAAATATACCTTCGGTTTACAAATTGTAAGTATTGGTGCATTGTAGTAGCCATATCAACATGGACCCGAGCCTTTCAATTAACCGCCTGTTTATACTGAAATAATTTAATTATAAGTTCCCCTTTTAGTTAGCAATTACCATGTGTAATTTTCATGTGTAATTAACTAAAATAGTTTAATAAGTAGTATTGTGGAAGTAGACCTCTTATAGATGTAATACAGCAATTGCAATGAAATTATTTTGAAGGTTCTTATTTTATCCTGTCCAAGAGTAAAGCAGTATATGTACATGTATTCACGAGTAATTAAGTACAAGAATTTTAATTCATATGAAGTATTTTTGAATAAGGTAGAAATAGCAAAAGAATTCCCTTCATTATTATGCTTGTTCATTTTCTCTATAAACAACTAGATATCTTATTATACTGACTTGAATTTTCGATAAGTTGACTGGTTACTTAATCGTTTCGAGATGTATAAAGACGAATTTTATAATAATAGCTTGCTAATCAATAAATAACATTACTTATTTCTTACAAAATTTCTTGAAGATTTCATACTTTTAAGTAAAAGTCTTTTCAAGATAAAAACAAAAATTTTTTGCTTATTATTTTTCGATGCAATCGCCATCGACTTCAATATATTTCCATACTATTTCACCAACTTCTTCATGCTGCCTTTAAAAAATACTGGCGCCAGTAAATAATTCTGCAATGCAAGTCATTATTTAAGAAAAAACAAGAAAGCCCTTAGGTCCTGAACCATGGTTTTAAACTGAATTTCTCGAAGAAATCATACGAAACTGCCCGATTTGTATGTAGTATATAATCAACCACTGTTATGCAAAAGTAAAATCCCATTGGAATTATTCTTGAATTTTTTAATGTTCTTCAATTTTTTACGGCTCTAACTTTACACTCGGCAAAGTCACTAATTTACCTTGCCTAAAAAAGCGTCATATTTTTTAAAATTATACAAACTTACAAACTAATTATTACTTTGTAATTGACTCACACACATCAACACATTTTCGACTGCACAGGTCTGCAACCAAAAAACTGCATACCGTTTCTTATAGATTTTTACTCACTAATACAGGAAAAATACTCCAAAAATTCCGTCTCGTCAGGATTTCTTGCAAAGCTTGCGTTTGTAGTTTCATTTAAAGTGAAACGCCCGTTTAGCGAAAAGTGAGGAATCTTACTGGCCAAGTCGAGCATGTTTATACATTTTTGCTAGATTATTATGAACAAGTATAAAGAAGCATATTGTCAGATTTGATCATGTTCCAACATGATAAATAAGCTCAGGATCTATTGCTATATAAGCCATAGCCAGTTTAGATTTTGAATTCAAACGTGACTATCCTCGTGTCTTTACACGACTACAGTCACGTTTGAAGCCATACGTTATGGCTCCAAAAGGTTGTTCTATTACTCGTGGTGAATATACTGTTAAAAGTCAACAAAAGAACATAGTGATTTCGTGAATAAAATGTATTTTGCTTACTTCAAGTTGAAACTTAGGGATCAAGACAAAACCTAGGTTCATAAGGTGTGCAGAAGATCTTCGTTTATGGTTTAAGAGTAAAAAAACTCTCGTTTCTTTTTGGCATTCCTATGATGTGGCATGAACAGCAAAATCACACTATCGACTCCTATTTCTGTTCGGTAGATGCGAAAGGTTTCAATACAAAAAGTTAAAGGATAATATCTTATCCAAACCTTAAGTCATCTATTCGTCCCGTGTCTCATAGCTCTGAAATATCAGTTTTACACCCGCCTCCCAGTTTGGATCTTATCGTGAGTGATTTTGAGGACGAAACCACATTACCTCTCCAGGACGAATCTAGATCAATTTTTTTTTGCCGATGAGGGATCCCATAAGAAGAAGAAAAGGTTTTATAGGCAAAAAGAATGAACACGGAATGTTAAGTACATTTCATGAAGAAATCTGTTTAATTATAAGAAATATCGTTTAGTTCAATGTAATAAAATGGTGGTTTTTCATTAGTGTTGTGTTTTTCTTAGGTAAACACCTTGTATTTTGCAAAAAGCTGTACATGATGGAAGGAAATAGAGATCATTTTTAGATTCAGCAGACTAGAAAGGATAGCGTGTACCAAAAACATCCCATGCAGATAAAAAAAATATTTTTTGCGTGAATGAATATTCTGGAATATATTTTAATATTTTTGATTTCCTTGATTTTCCGTCATCCTTTCGGCAATCTACCATCTCATTTTTCAATTTTACTGTTGCTTTTTTTTAAGTTTTCTGAGGTCTAATGATAACATCTGCCAATTTTTCAATTACTTTTCTCGTATTTTCAGGAAAGTAGTTTATCTGACAACGTAAAAATAAAATTTGGCTCAAACATATTTTAATTTTTTAATAACTTTTTGCTCAAAATTAATTGCGTAACAAAAATGCGATTACAAATTTAGCTTGTTTATTTTATTTATTACTTGCATATATATTTTATTTATTTAGACAGAAAATTACAACAATAGTAATAATAATAATATTGCTATTAATAATTTATTAAGAGTAGAGGCATGTTAATACAGTTTCCACAAGTTGCGGTTGTGTCCGTCAGATGAAAACCCCTAGCTAAGTTTTACATTTGTTACCAGAGCGGTGGTTGTTTTGGCGTTCGTGATGTTGACATTAGTCAATTAGCGGCGCTGGATGTTCTTCTACGCTCTGGTTTAAAAACTTTTGTAATGTAGTAAAGGTGCTGTTCATGGTGAAAGTATCTCTTCAGCAGCATGTACTGATGATTTTATAATAAGATGAGACACGCGTCTGTATGTCTGGAAATACACTTTCACACAAATATGAACTCGTATTTGTGTTCTTTGCACCCGAATTGTGTTAATAACTACAAAAGAAAAAGTCTAGTATACAACAAAACTAAATAAAATAACACTAATTTTATGGATTCTAAGAAGATACACTTTCTCTAATTCAATACTTTACGTAATTTTCACTCAACAATGTAAGTTTCACTAGGGTGAAAACCAATGTGAATTAGTTTCATTACTTTCTTATAACACAAGTACTATTCATATCTTACCAATAATTTTAACAATTTGGAAAGTTGTAATTTATTTCGTTGAGTTGAGTTAATAAATTAGAAAAATTAATTAATAAAATTAATTAAAATGTTAAATACAATTATTACAATTGTCAGAAGATCGACATCAAATTCATTTCATGCCTTTTGGCTTTCTTTTCATGAAAAATCGAAAATGTGTAAGGTTTTAATTTGCTCTTCCTTGACTGATGTTCCTCTAATTTATTTCATTTCAATTGTATCAGTCCTGAAGATGGCTATAACAGAAATGAACCCGAAGAGTTATGCAAGGTAAGCTTATACATTTGCATACAAATAGCTAAGCATCCTAATCTTATGTTATTTTCATTTGTATATTCTCTCGAGTAGTCTGCGAATGTATAATCTAATAAGAACGGTGTTGACGTTTCGACAAAATTGCATTCACCTTTTTCAACATTTCTTCATATCGCATTGCAACGTAGAATTCTAAGTTTTGAAAAAGATGAAAGACATCTTTACCCACAAGTACATCCGAAATATAACCAAAAGACTGAGCCGCTCTTCTTATATGTGCCGCTTTCAGCAATAGAACGCGATGAATGTACGTAAGAAAAGAAGAGGAGGAAAGTTTTGGCATACCTTAAGTTAAATGTAAAAACTACTTTAGCTTTAAAGTAACTTTGAATTATTTCCATAAAAATATAAAATTGTTCGTCATTGTTCTACGAATTATTAAAAATTTGGTGTATACCATATGCTTATAGGGTCAGTGCCAGAAAGTTTTGCCCGGCTTTTGTGTCTATGAAAAATCAGGCAGAAAATTGATTCATCTTCTAAAAATCTATAAGGCCCTTGATGACTCATGGCATACATAATATTAAGACAGTCCCATAACATATTGCACTGATCTTTAGTGAATATAGCTCGCAAGCGTGAAAAAGAACAGTGTAATATTTTGAAAATTTTTAGTGAAAACAGTTGTCAAACTTATGTAATCCCTGCATGTCAGTATGACGTTTTGCCAAGTTCATCTATAGTCTAGCAGATTAAGAAGATACAAGTATAAAGACATAGAAAGCGAATATCACCGAAACGAACAATAAACCAAACAAATACTACAATATGAAAGACGATATTGCTGTATAAACTGTTGCAAATTATTGCCATCTTATTCTTGGTGACGAGTCATACTTTAATACGAATTTGCTACATTGTCGGAGTTACAATTTTACAACACGTATAAATAATGAAAGTATTTACGATTTACAAACAATGCCAAAATCCGTGGGCAAGTTTGGTCGCAAATTGTATTAACACAGAAATTTACAGCAACGAATATTTACGAAGAAGCCTTTTACCTTTAAGAAGAAATCACCAGAAACAAGTACTCTTTTGGCTAAAACTGGCAAAGTCATACGCTCGAAAATAACTCTTGATGACTACTATGGCTTCATGAAAATGCTATAGAATTCTTACAAAAAGAGATGAATCCACCGATTGTACCAGAAATTCCACCCCGTTGAACGATTTAAAAAAAAAATGGAGGAAGGAAGGCAAACCAGCGACTTCATTGAAAAACTTTTCAAGTTTTTGGCCAAAATTGCAGCAGTAAGGTATTCAAAGAGATATTGCAAAAACTAATCAAAGCTTTCAGTTTAAAAAAATATTTAATGAAAAATAATTTAAAAACATACTTATTCTTACATATTATTTTCATTAATAACACAGCCCAACAGAATGATTTTTTTTTGTATTGATACCGGAAAAGTAAGTCTTTTTCGTAGCAGCTCTAGTTTTCTGGAAAAGACAATAATAATTAATGTATGACAGCTTTAGAAGCCAAATATAAAACGTCCTACCTAAAATTATAAATACCCATTCTACCAATATGAAAGAGGAATATTAGACAATATCACTAATACTGAAAAAAATTAAGTATAAAAAATATCAGTGGGTGATTTGTGTTGATCTAACAATAGTAAACTTCCTCCTTGAACCGCAAAGCAGGTATATAAAATATTCCTGCTTTTTACGCCTTTGAGACAACAGATCTAAGGATCAACACTGAGCTAACAGAAAATTGCCTTTAGTTCACGGAAAACGAAACGAAAAACAACAAACTTTTGGTTTCGAGAGAGAAAATAATATTTTCACCCTTGCATATCAAGCTGGGGCTTCTGAAGCAATTTGTGAAGGCTTTAAATCGAGATGGATTTTGTTTTGACTACTCGACACATAAATTTTCTGAGATAGCACATATTGAAAGTCATTAGATAAGTCAGCTTATTAAACATTCACAATTTACCATATCGATGAACGAGATTGAATCTAATGCTTGGTGTTCATTTGTTCAAGTAGTTCAAAAGTTTATTGGGAATCATAAGACAGAGAATTACATAGAATTAACTGAAAATATCCTTTCCAACTTTAATGTTATTGGTTATAAAATGAACATAAAAGTTAGTATGTCCACAAAAAATTATATCGGTGAGTAAAAAACCTAGGTGGTTTTAGTGAAGAACAGGGAAGAAAGATTCCATCGAGTCATCAAAAATAGAGAAGATCGAAATCAAGAAAGATAGGCTAGGCACATGATAGTCATTACTGTTGGAGTGTTCGACGAGACTGTCCCGGAAAGCTCCATACCAGAAAGTCGTACAAAAGAAAATGTTTAAGTGACAAACGCTGAATACGTATTTATCTGTGAAATGAGTCCCTTACTTTGTATTTGTTTTAAAAGTGCCAGCTGGAAAATAATAATCGAAAAAACTAGATCTATAGACCAAATCTGACCGTAAAAACCGTTCACAACTTGCTGGCACAATCCTTATTCTATACAGGGCGCGCCAATAGTGTGTTGACAGACTTTGGCGTGAAAACTAACAAAGATAGGAAAGTGAAATTTTCTGTACGTATATAGTATATCACAGCGGATACTGTAAAATTATTTACAAATATACAGGTGTCACAAATTCCCGCGCCCACTTTCAGATTTTTCTGTTTAAATGAATTGCTAGAAATTATTTCGATAGCCACATAAATTACCTTTGCAGTGATGTATGGTTATATGCACTTCCGACAACTCGTTTCGGTTATATTGGAATTTTTATTTAATTTAATTTAATACTGGTATAATGTAAAAAAATATACAGGGTGTTAAATAGGTTGTTCCACATTTATCGAAATTAAAACCCTTCTCTCTCGATTTTTTTAATGGAACCTATATTTTTCTATATTTTCAGCAAATTCCCTTTAAAATTACCTTCTAACTTGTCCATTATGCACTGTTTTCCTTTTTTTGTTTTTTTTAATTCTTATTAATATGTTTTGCATTTTTTGCAATAGTTGGTCAAGATATGAATTTTAATTGATATCTTCATTCAATAAAATCGCTCAAGAATTGTTAATTTCTAATGTAAGTACATTTTTATAGTTTACTTTATATGGCTAATCTGTAAATACTGTATTAGGTCTGATGAAGAAACAAATACAGTTTGAAAACTTTACGTAGCAATAAATCGTTTTATTTAATACATTCATCCAAATTCTCTTTTTATTAACAGAGAATCATATACATATAAGAGTAAATTTGATCCAACATTTTACACTCAAAGGAATTTACCTATATATATATATATATATATATATATATATATATATATATATATATATATATATATATATATGGTAAATTAATCAGTCGGCGATTAAAGGTCTGGTTTACTTCAAAGTATATACAGTGTGGTCATAAAGTTTGGAACCAAGCTTATAACCGCATTATTTTACATTTTTAGGAAAAACGCTCGGACAGGTAAATTTTCTTTTTTAAAACGCCATCTTTTGACATACAATTTTTTTCTATGACGTCATTGGATTTCGAGTGATGACGTTATCAACACTTTCTTTAAATGGCAACCATATTATTTTTTTCTCGTTTTTGGTAGATCTTTATATCCACCAAATAGTGATATAAAACAATTGGTATGTTGCATCACAATTTTTTTGAAAAAATGATATAAATTTAGAAAAAAAAAAACAAAATTACAATTAAATTAAAAAAAATACATCTGAACTTAAATTTATTGTAACAATTAACGTAAATTTTCAAAATTTTTTTATATTTTATATCCTTGATAAAGGGGGGTTGTATTGAATATACAGTGTGTCATAAAGTTTGGAACCAAGCTTATAACCGCATTATTGCCAATTTTATTATTTTTAACTCTACATTTTTTACCCCAGGAGAAGCGACAAAGTGTCGCGAAATATAGGGTAATTTAATAAAGGAGTTTTTTAATTGACCGCTTACCCGAATTTTAATTAATTTTTGATAATATATCACCGTCGATAATTTCTTTTCAATTTCTTTCAATATGGCAATACTGATATGTGTGTCCCTTATAGACTAAAAAACTTACGCGCGGTTTTTTGCAAAATGATCCGTGTTGTTCGGAGAAGGTTTGAAGCGATAGAAATTCTCGATCGGACCAATACAAACAAAGTTAGGGGCCTAATAATATAATATCAATAGTAGCAATACTAGTATTTAAATGTAGATGGTGTGACGAGACAGTACCACTCACATTGAAGTTCACGAGGTAAGAAATGCTGTCGTGCATGCGTGAAGTAAGCTCGAGTGCTGTCGTTTTGACAATTGGATTTATTTACATTCTTACTTTTATAAAGTAAGAGTTAAATTTTGTGAAGTTCCATAATATGTAAATATCCAATTTTAACTAAATACAATAATTGATATCAAGCTTTCAATTGTGTTCATTTAATTTATATATGTATATATATATATATATATATATATATATATACATACTGAACTTTAGCAATAGCAAAGCATTGCCGGGTTCAGCTAGTACTGAACAAAATAAAGGTAAGGCGCCTAGTTAATATTATGCAAATATTGCTAAACGTCCTAATTTCAATATGTATGCTAAAATACAAATAACACAACTAATCAAATTTCATAATCGACATACAAAAATCTAAATAGATTTTTTGTGTATTCTAGATCGATAAACATTTAATTTTTATTATATAATTTAGTTTCATAATACTATGTATTTTTTTTTAATTTAAAACGTTCTAATATCGAAATGACAAACATGTTCAAAACACTAACATGTGAATGAAAGTACTTTTTCTTATTGCTTAATATATTTATATTACTTTCACTAGAATATTAAAATGAATTTCTTAATCGAATTTAAATATTTAAAAGAGTTTTAATGTTCAATGCATGATATTTAAAAAATGGTGTATAATTATTCGTTAACATACATATTTCATTCAAAAACAAGAAAAATCCTTAACCACAAAATATATTAATAAATTCTATATACATGTTTCGACAACTAAGTTGCAATCTTCATTGGAACTAGCTAAAATGAAAATAGTGCTAAAGGTAGCGTCTTTGGTTAAGGTAAAACCTTTGAAGGTATGCTCTTCACCAAATCGCCAGTAGTCATTATGCTACTTGCAGCTTGTTCTGCTGAAGATGGCAACTTAGTTGTCGAAATACGTGTATAGAATTTATTAATATATTTTGTGGTTAGGGTTTTTTCTTGTTTCTGTCTGTTTCAGATTTCAGTTACAGCACAGCCACCATCTATTTCGGATCACGTATTCCATTATCAAAACACATCACATAACTAACGCAAATACTAATGTTCGATATGCTACTATACAAGGTGTGTATAAATTGGCGGACCCACTACACGTGGCGACATTCTTGGTCAAACTTTGAGTTAAAAGTCATAAAACATTGAACACGCATGTGCTAGTTATAATCTTCGGAACATTTTTACACGTCGTCATGTGAACCTTACATTTTAAATTTAAAAAAGAAACAAACGAAATAAAATTGGTTTCTTAGATTACATATTTATTACGAAAATATTACAAAGTTTTAAAAATTTTTGATAATATTGACTAATTTTTGTACATCTTGATAGAAATCAATGTAATTATTACCTACATAATTGTTCGAATTGAAATCCATCAGAAAACTAAACAAAATTATACAAATAAACACGAAAAATAAGCAAGTCGAATGAAATAGGTAGATTACATAAGTGTCAAAATTTGACAGTAGTAATGTATTTGACTAGAACAACATTAGGCTGCCTAATTATTGTTTTACAACGTTGTCAGATGTGTTTTTCGTTAAAATAAGTTAATAAACAAATATTAAAACCAAACTTTAAAATCAAAAAGAAAACTTTAACGAAAGCATACTAACAACAATTCTTCTTTCTTCTAAATTGTAGCTCTTTCTGTCAACAAATATCGAGTAATAATGCTTATTTCAAGACTTAAAATCCGAACTTTAGGAACCTCGTGCAAAGATATGGAGCATGGTACAACATTTTCGTATTAGGATTTTGGACTCCGAATTTAACGAAGAACATCGCCGCGTGTAGTGGGTCCGCCAATTTATACACACCTTGTATTTTTACTTGACTATACATAGCAATAATACACCTACAATCGTCATTATGTATACTAAATTCTACTAATAATGAAAATTCAACACTGTATACTGGGAAAAATATATAATATATATTACTACAATTGCAATTTGCGATACTCCAAGCAATAGTTACTAGTCAGGTGTAATATATAATGCCTACAACATTAAAATGGTTTCTTAAAGTGGTTGTTTGTACAACACAATTGTGGTAAAACGATATAATAATATATAGTTGTGGTAAAATGAGTTGGTAATATCCAAAATACTACTATGTAAATAACAATAGAAAAGGAATTATTTTATTACTACAGCATTTTATTAGATACTTAAAAAAAATACTAAATGTTTTAATTTTAATAATTTTTGTCGTTAGCGTTACAGCATACATACATTTAAATCATTTATTTACTTGTTCTAGATAAATAAAATTTGTTTTCATATGAGAGCGGTGAATGCAATCATTTTTTATCTCTCATGAACACTAAAAAAGAAGATATTTTATCGAGATATGGAAAAGATGTTATATACTTAATCCGCAACAACCTCCTGAAATTAATTTGACAATATAGTAAAATTCTTTTTCTTTTTGAATAAAAACACAATTTTTCCATTTTTCCATTCCATTTTTCTGTTTCTTATGTTTTACTATTCTAGCAATGCAACTAACAAAAATCGTTAATACGAATTAACTAAAATCTACCCACACAAAAACATAAAATATGCAGACAGATATTCCATTTCTGTAAACTAAATACAAAACAAACTTGAACTATAATTGCAATCTATAAGTTTAAACCGATTATTTAAAACTTAACTATTAAATAGTTATTTGCACACTGAGTATGAAAAGCTATATTTAACCGTTTGAAAGATAAAATTAACGAAAATTAGAATCTCTGAAGCGTCAAAGACCTTTTACGTTCAAAGAACATATGATTTCTTCTTCGCTTTCAGCGAAAATTCACCCAGAAATGCGAATTAGTCTGCTAAGTGATAAAACGTTGCTTTATATGCCGATGGCGTAGAAACTACATATGATGTGTTTTATAAATGCACAAAATAAGACGCTTACTTTAGAATTACAGTAAAAATCTAAAATTTAATTTTCTCCGTTTTTAATACTAAAATGGTATCTACGAGTATAAAGTAACATGATGTGGTTTGATAAGCAATTGTATTTATTTTATGCATTATATACTTAATAACTTAAAAATTAATTGATGTTAAGCAGTAACCGCATAGTCAATTTATCACAAATCTTGTTGTAGAGAGTTTCATTTAAGTTCGAAGTTTTATCAAGTATTCGAACATCTTCTATATAGTAACCCCCCTAGTCGTACAAGGCCTTAAGTCTCCGCAAAATAGTATGGTTTTATAGCAAAAAAATCGATTGTAATGAATTTAACTAAAATCACTTAGTTCCTTATTAGAAACTCGAATAGAACGCAGCACCATTAATCACGCGAGATCACATCGCTCTCAGACTGTTGCCTAAATATATTCCATCGATCTTTGTTTACTATTAATTTATTGACAAGTGACAAATTATCTTAAGTATGGATAAAGTTAACGGTTACCTCAGGAGTTTTCTAAACATCAAACTGGGCATCCGTTTCATTTAATGTTTACATTGACGATCTTCCGTAAACACGAATACAAAAAATCTAATTTGGTCCTAAAAATGTCTTAATACTTGATACTCCAAATAATTTAAATATTATTTAACTACTTTAGAAACAAAACACATATAAAAACATAAGTAGCACCAAAGGTTTAGGCAGATACATATTTTTACATAAAAACGGCAATGAAAGTATAAGCTCTGATAAGCGATCAAATTCAAAATCATCTTTCGACAGTTTTATTTATCTTAAATATGAATAATCAATAATCCAATTTATCCAGTTACTAAATAACTATTAGTATTAAAGATTTTAGAATTTAATTAATTAAGCAAAAATTAGATTTATATATTCGATATAGCTATAATAGATATAAGTGAAAACATTTATATTTTGTTTGATATTTTGTTCTTCTATAAATTAAAAAAAATTGATTAACGCAATAGCAAATTTGGGATGTCACTATAGTTTCAATCATAATTCCCACTAAACAAATTATTTATTTTATTAAACAAGCATGCTATATTTTTCAAATTAATTTAAATTATAAGTTTTCCTATTGTCCGAATTAATGTAATTATCGTCGTCAATAAAATAAAGTAGCCAGAAATAAAGTCAGAACAAATATTTACACAAGCAAAAGATTCTAACAAGTGTGAAGTTGTTATTGATTGTACCAAGCCCCCGTATCTCAGCATGCTTTGAACAGTAACCTAGCGGTCGGGCGTATGGTTTCTCAAGTTGAATGACAAGAAAAAGGATAATATAAAATCCAATCTATTATTAAACATAGCTTATGATTGTAGCGCCACAGGTGATTTTTTTTATTGTACGATAATCAGAACCGAAGAAAAGAGATAGAATGTAAAACATGAATCAGCGCTTGTTTGAGTGAATTGTAATTAATTCGCTGATCCGATATGCAATAAAGTTGCCTTTTTTTCTATTTAATTAGACTAAAAATAAATCATTTAAATAACTCAAATAACTTAATTCGAACTTGTCTTTATGTGCCTACATTCCTTGCCAAGAATAAATTAATACCTCCCAGATTAAACGAGGTTTGAATATTGTCAATTGGATTGCTTTTAAATTACTTTTAATTTCGAATTCTAATCGAAGACAATGTGTAATTTTTTATGGAGATAAAATTATTATGCTTAATAATATGTATAAGTAATTTTGTTTTTAAAGACTTTACATAATCGTTCTTAGCAATAGAATTTTATGATAATTTATTACGCCTAGCTATTTGAAAAATATATATCAAAAAAGTTTTCTCTTGCTATAATAAGATACTTGCTATAAATTATTAAAAGGGATCGCCTTTATACGTATGTCGAAAATTCGTGCAGAACAAATCACGCTTCACGATCAATAATTTTTAAAACAAAGGACTATGCAGCACCTAATAATTACAATATTTTATTGTTATCTATCTTGAAATAATATTATATATTTTGTAAAACATTCTTTCATTTTACAAAAACAAGAAGAGAGTAGATTAAGAAAATGAATCTATGTGTAACTAACAAGTATATGCCTTGCAAAAATTAATATTTAATTATTAAATTAATCTATTATTAAAATACGTATATATTTGTGAATAATTAAATCTAAAAGAAATAACACATTGTGATATAAATAAATACTTATTATTATTTATACATTACAAACGTGTGTATCTCCACGGCTAACCCAATTTCTTTAAGGCACCATAGTTTGGTTGATAAGAAATCTACCATTAGCAACTAGCTATACAAGGCTTCTCTGGAAAGTAAGTACCGTTTTGGAAAAAAACATTTTACTCAAAACAAAATTCATTTCTACATGGAAGAGCATTTCTTAAATTATTTTTCAACATGGCGGCCATTATTATCCAGTCATAGCGCATTTGTCATAGCGGAAAACCAATTTTTCTATACTCTCTTCATAGAAAGAGCCAGTGAAGATAGCCACTGCAAAACACCATCTTTTACGTTGTAAAACAGTTTTTTAAATTTGTGGAAACTCATCACTAAGCATTCTTATTGTGAACCATCTGTTTTCACGAATTTTCTCATTCACTTTTTCAACCAAACCATCATTGACAACAAAAGGCCACCCACTCCGTGTTTCGTCATGAACATAGGTTCGTCCAACACTGAATAACAGATGGAATACTATGAAAGTGGGTTAGACACTTTCATAGTATTCCATCTGTCATTACATTTTCACCATAAATCTCTACAAGTTGATGAATTTCAGTTGGCTTAGTATTCCACCTGTACATGTGGAACTGAGAAACAAAAGAAAATCAATTTCTGAGAAATAGAGGGAAAAAAGAAAACAGGGTAATATAATATACCGCATGTGTCAAAAATCATTAGGCATAGGGAATACGTATGACTACATACGATGTATATGTATATGGAAAAGCCGATCCAATGCCGTCGAAGACCGCGACGGCCGGCAACGATTGTCTCCGATTGTTTCGTAAATACAAGTTAGCAGTAATCATTTGACCATCGACATAGGTACTTGTAATGCGTTCTAAAATAACATTTACGAATTGCAAGGGATTTGCTTTTCTTATTTCTTACAGTAGATGCAGGAAATTTTTAAGCCGCGATGCGTCGCATAAACAAAAGCGTAATTCTAATAAAATTATAGAATAATCCTAATAAAATAAATAAAAAAGGATTCTAAAAATTATAATAAACTATACAAGAGGTTCAAAAATTCCTCCTTGCACAGCAAGACATTGTCCTAGGCGGTCGTAGAAATTAGCTCCTACATTTGCTAACATGTCGGCAGTTAATGAATTCGCAGCCTCAGTTATTTTTTCTCTCAAGGCAACTAGATTTTCTGCTCTACCAGCTTCATGAGTATAAACAATATTTTTTAGATATCCCCACAAAAATAAATCATTTAGAGATAGATCAGGAGATCGCGGGGGCCATTTAATGTTTCCTGTTCCAGTAATATGACGGTCAGGAAAAGTATTTCCTAGAAATTCCTTTACCCTCACTGCATTATGTGCTGGACAGCCATCACGTTGAAACCAAACGATTTCCTGATTTATTCCAATGTTTTGAATGGCGGGAGTATTTGATTTTTCAGTAATTCGAGATATTTCTCGACATTTAATATACCATCAATAAAATAGGGGCCTATAGAATGCTCACCTAAAGTACCTGCCCAAACGTTTAGTTTTTAAGATAGTGAGTGCGATTTGCAAAATGCCGGTGTTGATTTTCCGAAGCCCAATATCGAAGAACAGAGGGATTGTGCTTTCCGTGTAATGGAAAAGTTGAATAATCGGTGAAGAGAATATTTTTAACGAAATTTTCATCTCGATGTATCTTTTCCATAACGTATTGACAAAACTCCATTCTCCGGAAATTGTCCTCGGGAAATATTTCTTGAGTTTTCGAATATTTGAAACATTTTAAACCATTACGTTTCCAAATACGTGAAATAGTTGTGTTACTTGTATCCAATTCCTCGGCAGCACTTCTAGTAGATCTCGTGTTATCAATTTCCACAATACTATAAATTAATACATCCCGCCGTTTTCTTTCCTCAATTTTTTGTGGTGATACCTCTCTTGCTTTGCATTTCGTACAGTTATTGAGACAGAAACAAGTTTCAAATTTATTTATAATATTATAAATTGTTTGTCTGCAAGGTACAGAACGGTCTGCAAAAGTCAGCGCAAACAAATTCATGCACTTTATTGCAGACTTGCCAGCATAAAACCATTTTACTAACTGAAGCTTTCAGTGGGTGTATAAAGAGCTATTATACATTAATTTTATTGTACGCTTTCAAACTGTAACACGGCCGCAGCTAGACTGAATGCAAAATTTGCAGTCAATCGGTATCGGAGACAATAGTCAGTCGTCGCGGTCTTCGCTGGCATTGGACTGGCTTTCTCATGTACGTATACATTGTATGTACTCATACGTTGATTCTCTATGCCTAATGATATTTAACACATACGGTATAGAATCAAATGTTCAGAAGTAATCTGTAGATTCTAATATAAACAAAAGTTGAACAAGAAAAGCTAAAATGGTTAGAGTATATGATTAGGATGAGAAAAAACTATTTAGGAATTGTATCAAATAGAGAACCAGAGAGACCAGTAAAGCTAATATATGAAGCCAAAGTCCAGTATAAAAGGAAAAGAGGAAGATCGCGACAAGTATGGGAGGATGTCAATGGAAATAGCATCCAGAACAGGGGAAAGAGCTGGAAAGAGTCAAAATCACTAACCGAACATTATGGAAAAATTTTGTGCATAATTTATATTAGACTGTACTTACCCGATACCCTTTAGGGTAAAAGGGTTTGTGATATATATATATATATATATATATATATATATATATATATATATCAAATAAAGAAGGAAGGTAAAAATTAGTTCCAAATAAGACGATTAACTAAAGATAGAGAGAGGCCGGAGGAAAAAATATATGGTTTCGTTTAGTAGTAAAATTCCTTTATTCAAATTGATTTAAATCTAATTTTATTGTCCTAAATCCATATCGAAAATAACAATATCTTTTTATGCTAATTTCCACTATTATCAAACATATTCTTTAAACTTTCTTACTGGAATAAAAATTTAGTGAAGTCGAGCATGTTCAAGCGGGAAGCAAACATAATATTACTTTCTACATCAGGTTATATTACAGATTCAATACAAACAACGAAGAAAAGCGCGGGGCTAGTAAATTAAGTGAAGCTAAAAGTTTACTAAAAATTAGATTGTCGTAAATTTTTAATTAATTTTCTAATTATGTGACAGCGCAAACATATAAATAAATAACTCATAAGTCATAAAAAAGATTATTTACTACAAATGCATAAGCAGATTTCCAAGAGTGATTTGACTGGGGTGATTTTTAAAAGCTGACAACACTTTTGCCATGATTAGTGTATTGCTGACTTCAGCTATGTTATACTGACAGCAGACACAAAAATGTCGATTACTATATGTGCCAGATATTAACAGAGCACGGACAGTTTTGCATGTATGCAAAGGGAATAGGAAAAATAGAGAGCGACATGTGTGGCTACTGTGTAGAATAAAACTTGCCAGAGTATAGTTTTTTCTCCTGCATTAGATGGAGAGCAGAGAGACGGCCGGCTTTCTCAAAATTGGGAGGAAAACTAACGGTGACCAACTTCACGGCGGTTGTCATTCGAGACAAAGTGGCCTGAGACATTGTGAAGGAACTAGCGAGATCAATATTAAAAACAAAGGAAGCAGAAAGAATTGGTAAACTCCAAACTCCAGAAGACCAGAAAATCAAGAGCAACATTCCTTATTCTAATCCTCGAATACCACGAGGGAGGAGAGAGGTGGAGAAAAGAAAGGCACTAGCGAAAAAGAAAGACAGCCCCATCACTCGAGAAGTATGTCTGATTGACGGTCCCGAGGTGATAAAAATAGGGCAGTTCAGACGGGCCACTTGTTTCGATTACGACCGACTACGCCTGAAAGCTATGTTTTAGAAACCTACCGTCAAAATTTCGCCAAATCTGTGTGATAAGTTCTTATAATAGCTTAAAGTAAACTATTTGATGTCTTTGTATTAATATGAAGAAAAAATGATTTCGTGTTTTAATTAACAAGTTTTTGACGCAAAAAAGTACATTATATAAATTGAAAAAAATTACATAAACATTATGATCAATCAGCTCCTTCCCCAAGGAATGATTTTTAAGTGTTTCGTTTATGCACAAGATGCGGAAGGTCTGGAGCCTGCATTTACAATAACTTCTCCAGAAATTATTAATAAAGTCCATACCTACCATCGTAAAGAGCGACCGCGGAATAAAAGTGTAAGAAATAGCTAATACCCTAAACATCTCAACCAATGGTAACCAACATTTAAATATGAAAAAACTAAGTCCGAGATGGATGCCGCCAACAAATGACTGAAATCCAAGTTATTTTTTCGTCGACATATCATCGCAGATTAAAGTATTAAACATGAATATATTGCTAGACTTCAGAGAAAACAACGCAGTTAAAACAATGATTGTTCTGAAGAAGGCAAACCGTTTAACTAAACCAATAAGATTATGGCTATGATTCTTTGATATTCCACAGGCGTAATATTTATTAACTGTCTACAGAAGGAAAATACAGTAACTGACCAATATTATGCTGATATACTGACACGTTTCGATGCCGAACTGAAGAAAAATTACCGTATTTATTCAGAAAAAAAATTTGTTCCATCAAGATAACATGCCCTCTTATTCATTAGCTATGGCAACCGCTAAATTTGTCGATTTATGATACTAATTACTGCCTCATGCACCATATTTATCAGATCTGTTTCCGAGTATTTTTTCTTGTTCCCAAACTTAGAAAAATGGAAAGATAAATAAACTTCGTGAAAAGATATTTGGGACAAATGAGGACGTGATAGGCACAACGATTACCAATTTTGAGAAGTTTCAAAATATTATTTTGTAGACGGCTTAAAAAAATAAAAGATCGCCTTATATTATTATAATAGCAACGCTTATATTTAAGGAAAAATCCATAATAAAATTATACTATCCGGGTCGTTCGCTGCATCGTATTCACAATGTGTTCGAAAATAATATTGCAAAATGACAATTTTGAGAAATTTGGTTGCTTCTCACCCCAACAGCACAAAAGCCTAGAAATAATAATTTAAATAATTTTAATGAACCGGGTAATTTACTCATCTGTGTTTCTCTAGAAAATAATCTGAACCAAACCAGCAAACAAATCGCACATCAATTTGAATTTTCAACAGGTCTGTACGTACGGTTTTAAAAACAAATATGCATCGTAAATACAAAATTAGAAAAATGCAGGAAATATTTCCCAAAAACCATTACAAACGTATGTAATTTTATCATATAATGAAAGAAAAATACGAGTGAAGTAAAAGTCTCATTAAAAAAGTTCTATTTACTGATGAGTCGACATTTTCTTGCCGCAAATACTGATTACTGATTGTTGGTAGTGATCGTATTTGCTGCTTATATCATAGCAAGATATCCGCGTTCGATTTATCAAGCATATGTTATTATTTAAGGCTACTCAGATTGTATATAAATACTACATACAACGGATGCTTCCAAAGTTCTTGAAATTTAGCTTTAATTTTTTTATTTTGTCAATTTTCATCAATATTACAACATAGTTTTTCAACATAATCGCCATTTAATTGAATAAATTTATCCCAACGATAAATTATTTTTTTTAAGCCGTCCACAAAGAACTTTTTCGATGTCACCTAAATCCACCTATTTATAGCACGTTTTACGTCAGTTAAACTCTCAAAACGAACACCCCGCAAAGGTTTTTTCTAATCTGGGCATAGATGAAAATCACTCGGTACGGGATTCGGTGAATAAGATGGATACGGAAGCAATTCTCATCGTAAATCGTTCAAAACATTCTTAATTTTTCTTGCGGTGTGCGAGCTTGCATTATCCTGTTGCAATAACGGATGCTTATGCTACTTCCCAGGTCGTTTTCTGATAAGTGTCTGCGGCAGTAGTCCGGATAATAAGTTCGAATAATATTCTGCGTTAATTGAAGTACCTTTCGCCAGATAATCCATAAAAATAATCCCTTCACAATCCCAGAATACAGTAAGAACAGACGGTACTGCACACGCCTTAAATGGAGGTCCTTCTTTGGGTTTACGCCAATCTTTGGATTGACTTTTGGTCTCAGGATTGAAATAAGAAATCCACGTTTCGTCAGTGATTATTATCTGTTTTCAAAATTTATCACCGTAACTGGCTAACAACTCTTGAAGTTGATGGCAAGTATCAGACCTATTGAGTTTCTGTTCCGGTCCCAACAGCCTTAGCACTCAGCGGGCAGAAACTTTGCTTACGCCCAAACAATCATGTAAGATCTCATGAACTTGTCATGCACCTATTCCTAGGCGTACACTAATTTGAGAAATAGTTATTAGTCTGTCCTCAGTGGGTTCTCCACGGCAGTAATGTTTCTTTCATTTACCGAGGTGCTCGGGCAACTATACTGCTTGGATCGTCTTTTAATGATGTTTTACCACTTTTAAAACGATCAATCCACCAAAATACAGTACTTTTAGATTCTGCAGGCTCACCAAATACTCTTTGCAATGTTTATTATATCTGCATAAACATGTCAAGACTTATCTATTACCAATTGCATTGCCTATAAGTTTTGCGTAATTTAATTAGAGCTCAATTCCCAGAACTTTGGAAACATCCCTCGTATTTTGAAGATAAAACAGGAGTTTAAAATCAATCTACGTATTATTGAGTTTTTGAACTCTTATATTATAAAATTTAAACTTTGTAGAATTAATGGAATATATCAAATTAAACATAACATAAAATTTAATTTAACAATTATTCATTATGCCTCAACTTTAAACGAATTTGCATACATTTCACTTTCTAATAATATTTACAGTTATTTTTTAAAAAGAAAAAATATAATTTATTATTCTGATTAAAAAAACATCTGCCACCACAATGATAACAATAATAATAAAAAGTGCGGTTGCATTAATATAACCTCATATCGGCGAACCTCATTTTATACATGAAAAAGAAATACTATTGCATTTTCCAAGTGTAATGAACCAAATCATATTGTACGGTTCCGTGGTTGAATAGAAAAGAAATTTTGAGAGCCATTGTACCCAAAAGAGGGCCACATAATCGGATATATGTGGCCGAACAATGAGACGCTACTGTATCTGTCTCTCTGTACATGATGGCGTATTTCATAATAATCAGACCCCACTCCTTATTTATGTTAGTTTCTTTTTCTTTTTTATAATAACAAGGGGAACCATTAAATTCACATAAATTCGTTAATATTGCTAACAGCGCTGTTTAGTGGATATTATTAGTTGCCTATAATACACAAAAACTCCGATTTCTACTCCAATCTGGTAGCATACTTTAATTACAATAAAATGTATAAATGAAACTAAATAAGAAAATATGAATTTAGAATTGCAAATAAAAAACAGTTTCATGTTAATTTTCTAGAAAATAAAAAATGTAAAACATTCAATTTCATTTGAAAAAAACTGAAGATATTCTAAAGATATATTAATTTTCAATAAAATGTCAACAAAAGCGCAGATCTCCTTCAAAGGTTTTAGCCAAAAGTAGATTTTTAGATATTAACGGACTAGACTACATACATACATTTGTAATTTCAAAATAAAGCACTGACGTATACGACTTTCATCTTCGCTCATTTTTAAGAAGATATTTATTCGTCCGTGTTTAAGCCGTCCCAAATACAAAATTAAAGTACAACAAAAAAAACCATTCAATTAGTAAATGAATTATTAGCGAACGCCGCACAATTACATACATGAAATCTGCAGAAAATATGCAAATAATTATTTGTTATACTCTAACAAGCACGGACACCCGTTTTTGCACGTGGGCGAGATTAAAACTTTCTTCGAAAACCAGACAACGGTTACTAACGATTTTAAAATGTTTCAATACAACCAAAATAATAATTGGTGAAATATAAAAAGCTTAAAACAATTGCAAAAGAATAGACCGCATCCTATGAATAACGTATTGATTTTAATTTCAATTTTCATAATCGTTATATACGAGGGTGAATCAAATTTAAACCGGACTTTTATTTTCATACAAAGCTAACTGAACGAAGCTGACAATCGAGCAGGGTTCTTGTAGCCGGGAAAATAGGGGGGAGGGTTGAAGCAGCTCCGCGCACGTGCTGGCATTTAGGTTCGCCAGTACAGCCATGTCTGAACAAGAGGTTTCACTGGCGATTGCGCAACGCACTATTATCAAGTTTCTGACGAAAGAGGGTACCAAGCCCAGCGAAATTCTGGCTAGACTGACTACACAGTTTGGTGACACAATTTTGTCACGTACTCAAATGTATGACTAGGTTACAAAATTCAAGGATGGCCATGAAACTGTAGGAAATGAGAGGCACAATAGGATCCCAGGACAGTTATGACTGACGACAACATTCGAGAGATTCGTAATCTCATTGAAGGTAATCGGCACCTTACGATTGATGAAATCGCTAGTGAAGCACAAATAAATCACGGTAGTGCGTATTCCATTATTACTGAGCATCTGGTTTTCCGTAAAATTTATTCAAGATGGGTTCCAAGGCTTTTGACAAATGATCAAAAAAGCAGATTCGAAGAGACACTTGTCAAAGACTCCTGAATCGATTTCAATAAGAAACAAACAATTTTCTGCATAAAATAGTGAGATGTGATAAAACATGGATATACTATACACCCGAATCCAAAATGGCGAATTTGGAGTGACGGAGAAATGGAGAGCCTCACCATGTGAAAGCAAAAACACGCTTATCACCTAAGAAAGTTCTGGCAACTTCTTTTTCAATTGGAAAGGTGTTTTTCTAATTAATTTCTTACATGAACGTCGGACCGTAAACGCTACCTATTACTGCCTATTGCTACTGCATGACAACGCAATACCTCACACAGCCGCACCAACTCGAGCTAAAACGAACCAAATCCGCTGGGAAATTCTAGAACATCCTCATTAAAGCAGCCCACATCTATCCCCATACGAGTTTCATTTGTTTGGGCCACTGAAGGAAGCACTAGGTGGACACCATTTTCAGAGCGATCAAGAAGTAGAGGAGTTTGTGCGCAATTGGTTGGTGACACGGTCTCACACTTTTTACGAAGACGGAACCTATAAGCGCCCCAAACGCTGGGAATAATGTGTAAATGTTGAAGGAGACTATGTAGAAAAATGATAAACTTGTTTTGTAATTTTATTTTGACCTAATACATTACTAAAAACAAACTCCGGTTTAATCGGTATATCACGAATGGTGCGCTCGACGTTGGTTTCCAAGGCTGCAATAGTTGTTGGTCTGTTCGCGTAGACCAATGACTTCAAATAGCCCCACGAACAATAGTCCAGGGGCCTCAAATCACATGATCTAGGATCACCGAACACTTCCTTCAATAAATCGAAGATTTCGCAAGTAGTATAGGCGCCATCCTGCTTAATTCCCGTTGTTCGTTCTATTCGATTACCATGTTTTTACCGACAAAATTGAATTAAATATTTTAAACTAAACTTTATTTCGAAATGATTTTTGTCTTGAAAGCTATCTTAAATTTAAAAGTTTTAATGACATCCCTGTTCGTAATTTAAAAAAGTCGAGAAGTTGGACATCACCGACCTGTAATGAATTAAGTAATACTGCATAAGAATTTGCTAAATGGTCAGCACATTGTTTTCAGCACAACGCTTATTGTATTTTTTTATCTTAGAAGGAGTCCTGCTATTGTCACGAGTTGGTATTACAATTCAACTAGGAGGTAACTTATAAATGTACGAGTTTTGACAAGCCCATTTTAGTCAATTTAGAAGTTACCGAAATGTGAAAAAACACAATAAATTGTTCTTACAACTTATTCACCATCCCCTACAAAGTACTCTCCTTCTGTACGAATACATCGATCCCAGCGACTTGTCTATGACTGGAAGCAGTGCTGAAGATCTGCGCGTGTTAACGTATTCAACACTGCCTGCGATTCGGTCTGGATCTCTTCACTCAATCGTCTCAAAATGGCACCCCTTAAGCTTCAGCTTCAACTTCGGAAACAGGAAGAAGTCACAAAGGGCAAGGTCTGGAGAATATGGAGGGCGGGGCAGTACTACCGTCTTCGTTGAGATTAGCAACTGATGCACAACAAGTGCCTTGTGGGTTGGTGCATTGTCATGGTGTAGGAGCCACGAATTGCTGAACCAATTGATAGGCCATTTGCGTCAAATGTTTTCTCTTAATCGTCAAAGGCTTTATGCATGATGGCACCAGCGACAAAGAAGCAACTCAACATCGACTTGACGTTGCTTCGAACTTGCTGTGCTTTCTTTGGTCGTGGTGACGATGGCATCTTCCTGCGGCGACTGCTGCTCTGTTTCGGGATCATACCCGTACACCTATGACTCGGCGCCAGTAATTATTCTGGTACTGAAATTCGCATTCCTTTCGGCAGTTCCATTTAGCTCTGTGCACACATGAACACGGTGCCATTTTTGTTTAATACTGAGTAACCTTGGCACAAACTTGGAAGCAATAGGCCGTATATTGAGTTCCGCATGTGTTGAGATCGCCAAATAAAAGTGTAGGAGATACCTATATTTTGCAACAACATTTAAATATGAAAATCTTATCGCAAGATGGGTGACTTACCGTACAGCAAATGCGAATGCGTCTTACGATTTCAAATGACTGTAAGGATAAGCTCAGCCTAGATCTAAAATATTTTTTTAGTCTATATGTCACCGTAGATGAAACCTAGATACATCATTATACTTCAGATTTCTTGTGATGATTTTGCTCTGAACCTTGGCTTTTCAGACAATAAAATTGGGGCCGGAATTTTTTGGGATTCCAGGAAAAGCAGCCTTTCTCCAAGTTTAAAAATATTCATTGATAGCAACGACCACTTCTTTGTGTCGAGGCAAATTTTGACGAACAAGAAGTCGGACGGAGTCAAATTAGGAGAATATTATGAATGATAAACCTATCCGACATCGCACAATTCTGTCATCTCGATAGTCAGTTTCTGGGACGAAGCATTAGTTCAATGAATGAATACTTTTTGTGGGCCAATTTTGACCGCCTTTGTTTCAACAATTTCTTCACACGCTCCAATAATGTAGCTAGTATATTATCATTTCCTGATACAAATAGCTACAAAATAGTAGAAAAAAATCAGTATCTATAAAATTAATCACGGAAATTTATCCCGACATGCAGCAATTCTTAAATATCTTGTGCGCCTTCATAATCTCCCAAGCTTTAATATAGCAATCCTAGTGATACGTTTATTGGAAAAGATTGTTCAGCAACCTCTTCCAATAAACGTACCACAACAAAATCCATTCCAGCATTATCAAAAGTACCGAAGGAATCATCAAGCATGGACGTTGCAGTATTAAAATTGCATTGAAAAACAAACGATTACGTTCATGCTGTATCACAATAATACCGACATCAACAGCAACAACTTGCAGCAACCTTTCGTTCAGTGTCTATGTGGTGTCTATACGTCAGATATTGCTCAAAGTTCTCTTGGACACAGACTGTTATCGAAAATTAACTTTTTACATTCATGTCTTTATTTTTATTTTTTAATGCAGGCTCCCCGAGACTTACGATGTTACAAGGAGTGAGCACAGCGCTATTTGGATAAAATTGCAATGAATAACTATTCTGTTTTTACAAAACGGTAATTTCATAAATAAAGAAAAAATACAATTTTTCGATTACGATAGATACCATGGCATAGATAGATGGCATGAAAAGAGCTTCGCAATCGGGCGCCCCCCTGGAATCGTCTGAAAATGGATAACCACGATCAGAGGGCCAATCCTTTCACTATCGGATCACCGGACACGGAAAGTAAGTAGGTAAGTATGGCGAAATACAGGAATAAATTTCAAAATCTATTTTGCGATCGCAATGAATGATAATTATGAAACCCAATACAGTATCGAAATGAGCTTCATTTCGATACGCTTTTTTCACTTTTCAATGTCTACGTTGTTCGAATACAGAAATATCTTATTGCCATTTGATTTAAGTACATTTGACAGAAATGGTATACGTAGAAATGAAAAATGCTACACAAACAACGTATATTGAAGTGGAGTACAAAATATATTAGTGTCTATGTCATTCATGTTTATATTTTGAAATAAAATATCGAGTAATGTTAACGAAAATTAACAAATAATATTTCGCGGATAGCAACATTTAAATTTGCAAATGTCAAGTATCAATGTAACCAACTTTATATAAAAACAAAACTCTCAGCTTTCAAATTAAATAATTTCAAATTATTAATGTAATAAATGCATAGTATGAAAAACTCATTTTATAGGTCTTTTGTCGCACTTGTTCTTTAGAAAACTCGCCGCTATCGCGAATCGTTTTTTAAACTGAACTAGTGCGACAAAATGCTGCCTTATGAAATTTATGTTTTAATATACTATAGTATAAGTTCTACAATTGTTAATACAAAAGTATGGTTACGTTGATCTTTATGTAACAACTTGTTTAACAAGGATTATAACTTTAAAATGACCCCATCTAAAAATCCGAGGCCGATTAAAAACTTATTTGGTTAGGAATTTCGTCATAAAAATAGAATTTGAGTTTAGGTACTTGTGATTTCTTTGAAACTAATGTAGACCAACTTTATTATAGGTTGTTTGCATACCTTGCATTATATTAACATTTATTGCTTTTTTGAATTGAACGTAGGGATATTTGCATTGATGTTATAAAAATAATTACGTAAATTCTATCTTTGAAATTCGTAAATTATCTCTTTTATTTAAAATTCTCAGTTTATAATAACATAACATACGTTGGATTAACTCAAATAGTATTTCGCGGACCAGAAGTATGGTTAGGTTATATCATGTACACTTGATAACACACATGTATTAAATATATTACTGCAAGATTTTTATAAAATATTCTACAACATATTTATTATTTGATTAAAAATATTATATTACGAATAAATAAGTATTTCTTATATTTTTAAGGTTTGGTATATTTCTTATACAAATACAAACTATAAATTATGATAATTATTTAGAGCAGAAAGGATAAAATTACACCGTACAAATTTAATTAGTAATAATCAATATCTTTTAGTAAAATAAACACGAACATAAAATATGAATAACTTCTTCACCTATAAATGCATCTAATGATTAGTTAACACGGTAATCGATTGGAACAAACGTATAGTAGATACATAATATTGATTATTAAATTGTCGTGCTTGGTTGATTATTCTTACGAAGAATATTTATATATATATATATATATATATATATATATATATATATATGTTTATATTTACCTGTATAGATATATATACAAACATACATACATGCAGACACGTTCATAAGAACTAGCAGACACCCGCTAAACTGTTAAATTCTCATAGACTTTAAGTTTAATTGGCTTTATAATGTTGTTACAATTAAGTGTGGTGTGAAAATATAATTCGATATAATAGATAGTTTCCTACGATGCACTTATTTGTATAGTTATGCTGCTCAGTCTTTTTAGTTAAGAGTACATAGGCTGTATACAACTAATTAATTATAATGTCAAAAGACAAAGAAATTTTTTTTCTTTCTTCTTTAACATCATATGTAAGTAAGAGATCCGATTTCATTAAAAAAAAGTCAGTTAGATACCTCTACGTACATGTGTATCATTAGTATTAGCAACAGTACGTATAAATAAATTAATGAAAAATATTCACTCATTATCTTTAATAACTCATTTAATTAATAGCAGGTTGTATTAAATTCTTTTAATTGTAGTATTCTGAGTATAAATGGCGACTTCAGTCTTGAGACGCATAATTAAAACTTTTTTAATACAAATTTCATTCATACGAGATACATACTGTCCCCAATGTACTAATATTGAATGTATTTTCAATTCACATACAATAGATGATGCTCAACTTGATAGAAGTGTTAATATACGTTTGTTTCTGTATCTTTGATAAAACCATGTTGATTTCCATGAATTAGAGATTTAACATGTACAAATAAATTCATTACATCGTTTTCTAAACTTTAACGAAGTTCAAAATTACAGCTTCAGGTAATAAATCTGAACAGAGTTTTTATTACCTGACTTGACTATTGGTGGTCTTTTGACTTCTTTCAAATATCTGGAAATATATTGTTCTCTAATGTAGTATTAAGAGGCCGTTCACATCATTAATGTCGTCAATGCTTTGTTGTCAATTGTATTTGTCACTTACAGATTATGTTCAACAAATGTCATTTCTTCCATCAAATGTAACCTAATAGTATGATAGATGACATAACCTAAATGTCAAAATAATTTTTGTAAATCTCGCAATCTGTCAATGAGTTGTTTGCAAGCAGACAACATAAATCTGGTATAAACTCGATTAGTATTTTAGTATTTATACCAAGTGGGTATTTTCATAATTGCAATTTGTAAGACTGAAGTTTCTCTCAATGACGCGAACGCATTCTTATCGTGAAAATCCTATACATTTTACAGTCACTTATAATTCAAGGTAATATTTACCGAAACATGTAAGAGATTATTTTAAATATATACATATTAAAGTAAAAGAGACCTTAAGCCGAATATCTAAATCTACTATATATATATATATATATATATATATATATATATATATATATATATATATATATATGTATATATATATATATATATATTTTCGTGACCTTGGTATGATAAGGTAAACTTAATAAGTCGGCGATTAAAGGTCTGGTTTATTACTTCAAAGTATATATATTTAAAACAACCCTATATCCTTGATAAAGTCATCATTGACGAAACATGTAGGGTTGTTTTAAATATATATACTTTGAAGTAATAAACCAGATCTTTAATCGCCGACTTATATATATATATTAATCAGTTTAAAACGTTGTCGCCGTCTTCTGATGCCCAATCTCCATTGGTCCCTGCCTTCCCATAAGTTTTCTCCAAACCTCTTACTTTTATCTCCTTGTCGATTCCTTCCCTCCAAGTTCTTCTAGGTCTCCCTCTGCTGCCCTTTCATTGTGGAGTCAATTCCATCACTTGTTTTGGAAGCTATTCACCTGCCATGCGTTGTACATATGCATACCATTGAAAGCGTTTCGTTCTTATGTCGCCTACTATGATTAACTCCCATGATTTCTTTTATCCTCTCTCATTTCGAACTCTGTCCCTTCTAGGTCTACCTGCAGCTCTTCTTCAGAAGCCCATTTCTGTTACCAGCAAAGCAAATTTCAATACTTGCTGAAAATCTTTCTTTTTGATTTTTAAAAGATTTCTACTAGACTACTGGTCAACTATCTACTTTAGGTATCTAACGGAGAAAGTTATCTTCTAGATAACTATAAGAGAAACACAAACGGGTTTCTTCACTTCTAGATGGACTTTACCAACAAAATAAATTTGTCTAAAGGCAAAAGTTCTTGATAAATATAATCCTTTAGATATTTCGTTGCGCGCGCATGTTCCTAATTTAAGAAAGGTTAGGTTAAGTGTCTTCATTTTATTGATATGCCTTTAACAGATCGTTTAAATCTGTGTTGATTAGTGCTTGTTAATATTTATGAGATCAGGTAAAATTATTCCTTCACTATAGACCTATTAATGGTAGATATATTCAATCAAATATCAACTTAATTATATGGTAGAATTGGTCGATGTAGAATTTTATTCAGGTTTCTTTTTAAAAAAATAAACGATAATGATTTTATTTCAACAAATAGAGAAGATAAACTAATTTATATAAATAGAGAAGATAAAATAATTTTAGCAACAGATTTGTGAATCCAATTAATTAAATTACTGACTCCGATAGCTTTTTACAAACAACTTGCTGTATTGCAAAAAGAATGTCAACAGTAATAGCATTTTTACAAAAACTTCTAAAATGTAAAAAATGAACGTGAAATTCAAGAAAGCCAAAAAGGATTTTAAAGAGCAGCAAATTTGCAATAATCACGGGATTGTACGCTTATTATTAGAGCAGACCAATTCCGTGCGCGCCATGTGCGCCGATGGGAGGATGATTGTATTGGGTTGTTTTTTATTTGTATTGTGTTTTTTTAAATCCTCTGTCGTGCACACAATCACTGATTTCATACATTTTCCATTTTATTTATAGGTACATACAACGCTGCTATAATATGTACTATTCTTATTTTTCGTGTGTTTATGCATATTACTTTAATAGCAGAAAACCAAATTTATATTTAATTTTTGCTCTTTTAATTATTTCTGATAGAATAAATGTCTCTACTTCTATACTTATATCGGTAACAAGCGCATGTTGCGTCCCTATTCTATCGCATATTCTAATATATTACGAATTACACTCCCATACCGGCGCTCATGGCGCGCACGGAAATTCGTCTGCTCTACTTATTATAATATAAACGTACATATGTTTTCAATATATTTATCACCAACATATTTTTTTTATTGTTACAGGAGAAGATCAGGTAGAGTTATCTCTTAATAGAAAAGGTTTTTTTCTCTATAAATATACAGGCAGTGACAGTGCTTATCTATTTCAAAATTATTTACAAATCTGCTTTAAATTAGCCAATACAGGCAGAGGAAAGATATAACTTTTTTCACATTAGGACTCGAAATATTGTAGAACAGTTAATTTGTTTTGTTTCGTAGCATTTCCGTTTTTATTATTATTATTATTATACTGGAGGTTCTTGAAATAAAAAGACATCGCATGAAAAATAGAAAAATTTAATTACATAGAATATGATACTAAAATATTTTGCCTCTCATATGCGAGAAGAAAAATACAAAGATATTTAAAAAAATTTTGGCACGCCACTGTGCAATCATCTATATCAGAGACGATATCTTAAAGCTAACGCGCTCAATAAGAAAAAGAATAGTTGCGTTATTGTCTGTCTCGCTTTAAGTTTCGTCTAGTTGTTGATCGTTACGTACGTTCGATACGATACTTCTTCAGTTAAAGATAGATTGTTACCAAATAGGACGTTAAACGCCCGTAGAGCTCGTTCTTTTAATATATCATTTTAAAAAATTTACACAAATTTTTAACGCCTGACTTTCGTACCAACTTATCAAACTCTTACCATAACAAAACTTATACACAATATTACTTTCTAGCGTTTTTATCAACATAAAGATTACAGCGTGTAAATACAATAGCGGCATTCTGAATCCTTATATTTCTTACTTCTCGTAACAAGAAAGAAACATTCACGTAATACACACGAAATGATGTCATTTCTAAAAGTCCACAAATTATTTTTAAAATGGGTTTGTAAATTCATGTAATACACATCTTAATTGTAATTCACTTGAATGTATAAACAGCCGGATTTTGTACGAGGTTATTGACCTTAGCACACAATTATTATAACATCGACAGTTGTTACCTATGTAAACATACGCTGTAGCGTATGTGTGTATTTATTTTTAAATCATAGGCGAAACATGATATTATTATATAATTTTAAGGGGGTTTTTAATTTTGAGTTTCGCGTTGTAATTGACTCATATTTGACTAATAAATTCATATTCTATACAATTACATCTTACCATTTTTCTTGTTGTCTTTTTTTTCAAGGACCCTGTATATAGAATACTCTGATACATATTATATTATATTATATAAATATTAATAATTGGGGGTAATAAAATACTACATTGGTTTTTTTTACTTTTATTATAAAAAAAAGTAAATAAAGAGAAGCTTTTCATTATCCTTCAGATGCTCATCTATCGAGTAAGGAACTATAACTTTTGGTGAATAAATTCAGATTTATTTATATCGATAGCTACCAAGGACTTCATCTGAGGTTAAGAAAATGAGCATACATGAGCATACATTTCGTATATGCGATATTAAAATAATTGGCAAAACTATTGACTATTTCTTTTGTTTTGTTTTTTTAATTGCTGTGCTATATACCATATTTCCAAGAATTCTTTATAAGAAATTCTGTTAAACTCTTTCGTTTTGTCAACTAAAAAACACAGTTTTAAAAAGACTTAAAAAATTATTATCCTTCTTTAATATTTAATTAATATTAATTAATTTAATTAATTAATATTAATATTAATATTATTAATTTTATTCGTAGAATAAGTCTCAAATATATAAAATCATTTAAACTTAAAAAGTAACTGAGATCAATATAAATAATACAGTTTCCACAAGTTGCGATTATATCCGTCAGATGGAAACCCTTGGCTAATATGGTAAGGGTATTATTTATAACGAAGGTATCTCTACAGGTACTGATGATTCTGTAGTAAAATGAAACACGTGTTTGCATCTCTGCAAAGATACTTTCACAGAAATATGAGCTTGTATTGTATTCAGAGCGATTTTTAATAATATTTTTATATTATTAAGTTTTTCTTTTACACAAAATTTGGTGGGGTTTTACCTACTCAAGTATGTTTCAAATTACTTTGTTCTTACATTTGTTTCAAAATGCTGACTTGATATTATAGATATGTTCTCCTACTAGAATACTATATCTTAATGAGGTGATACTTCAAACAAACTATTTTGTATCTAACAATATTAAGATAGAGTTTCCATAAATTGCAATCTAGACAAGAAAAAAATCTACTAGTCTGAGTATACACACACAGAACATCTAAAATATCAATGTGTTCTCCCATCAAGGCTTATTTATAGGAATACATCATACAAGTTGACACTGAAAGTTTACATAAATAGATATTCTGGAAACAAGAAAACAAAAAAATCTTGATAAATTCTTAACGACTTTAACGATTTGCGATACTATCAACTAAAAGTAATTAAAGTCGTCATTAAACGTACCGTATCCGCAATTTAAATTAATGACGTTCATTGGATTTATATATAAAATCAAGTAATTCTAAATATTCAATCGTACTGATTAGATCCTGCATGCAAAGCAAAGGATCTGTAGAGAATCAATAAAGATCAACTGTCACATTATCGTAACCGCTAGATATATCATCTTGTTACTTTGATTAATGTTATGTCTACAACCTAGCAGGTATGTTACTAGATGTATAAATAAACGCATATGTAGCTACATGAAAATAGTTTCTTATTATTTATTAGGAAAATTGAGACAAAAAAATTGTTTTCAGAATTAGCCAATGAGAAAAATCAGTTATGTCTAAAATTTATTCTACTTACTAGTTTATTTGTCATTCCGCTAGGTGCTACTATTTTGATTATTTTTGTATTTAAAAAGTATACCACCTCAGTAATTAGTTATTTTATAATTATATTATTACTTTTATTTGTTTTATTGTTTACATATTACAAATAAAAATTATGTTAAAGGAAGAAATCAAACTAAATTTATTAAATAAGATGTGTTATATAGTCACCTACATTTTTGCGGAGTGTTTTTCTCAACAGAGTTGATCACATCTTGAGCAATTCAAAGTGCATTATTAATTTCTTCAATCTCGTTGGAGATTCTTTGTTGTAGATCATCAAGACCAGCATAGGGCGTAATTAAAATATTTTTTTAAAAATATGACCACACAGTGTTAAATCACAAGATCCAGCTAGTCATATTGCTTCTGTATTTAAATAAATGATGCAATCTCCAAAAGATTTCCTTCGAAAGGCATTACCATTATCAATATGTGCTCGTGCTCCATTCTATTGAAAGTGACCTTCTTATGGTCCATCAATATATGTGCATTTTTTTTCAAATTATACTGAAGTTTCTAATCGATATCACTTCAATGCCGAATATATGGATCTGATAATTTTCTCTAATTAACAGTTCCCCAAACTCAATTTTCTTGTAGATGCAATGAGGTCTCTACAAAAAAGTCCTGATTATATGTGCTTTATATCGTCACGTGTTGAGAATTAACAAAACCTGAGAACAGAGGTGGGATCAATATTCGTCGGTGAACATAATTTTTGCCATAGCATCATTATTATCATCATATCATTGAATTTAGCACTAAATCCCTGACAAAATTCTTGTCTTCAGAGTATGTCTGCAAGAGGTTCGCTTGTAAATGGTAAGAATATAAATGTAGAACATTTTGAATGTTAAATCTAATAGTACCGTAAGTAGTACGACTCGAAACGTTTTGTTCTGCAAGAGAATTCCAATCCGTGAGATCTTAAATCTATTCACTATAACGTTGAATAAAACCTCATTCAAAATCACACCAAAAATTGATATAAATTTAACTTAAACATGACTTATGTCAAATAAATTGTAACTTATGGCATTTACGAAAGTATAGCATTGATCTATCACAAATATACATTCCCTAGTCCATAGGACATATTTGCTATATTTGTCTTTCTCGTTTATAGTTCACTCGGAAAAAAAATTTCGTAGCTCAGTCCTTATATTACCAAAGCCACAGTTGCATAATTTATATCTGAACATATACATTTATCATTTGAACAGTTTGCTTAATTTAATGCGCATTCAGTTTATGAAAACAGCGTTTTAAATTGATTGACTTGCAAATTCCGAGAAGCAACAGTAACTTTGGTAACGGTCAAGTCATTTCCTCGATCCGACCGCAAGCCAAGAAAAATAATAAAGGCAAAAAGAATGTTTTTATGCGCCCTTGATCGCAGGAAAGAGATACGTCCGTGCACTTTTTCCTAATTTGTAAACAACCGTGCATTCGTCCGCCACATATGTATATGCAAAACATCAAAACGTTTCAGGCTGCACATTTACCGAATGTCAATCAAACCGGCATTCGGATAAGTTGATAGGGATCGCGTGTACTCGCACAGATCCTTTCGTCTGCTTTGTATAAGAGCCAAAATCCACCGTTTCGGCGCTAAACACGCGAACGCAATGCACGCAACTCCGTCATTGTGCATAAGTTTAGAAATGTATAGAATATAAGTGGATTCGTTCGATTCTACTATTAAGTACTACTAACTTCTACCACTGCGAACGAATTCACTTGAATCACTCCTCCATTTAAATTTGACTAATTGCATTATTAATTCTTCGTTTCTGATAAGATGCGAGTTCAGTTTAAACTTAGAACTTATATATATATTAATAACAAAAAGTAATGTCTCTGTTCCTTCGTTGCATTACGAATTCATTAAGATCGGTATTTTAATAAACCATTAAAATGAAAATTATTTAGAAGTGTTGAAAATAAATAGCTTGTAGCAATTGTAAATTATTGACTTCTTACTTATTACTCACTTACTTATTGACGCTCTTTTTAACATTACCATTAAACATTTTTCATGGTTAAAATTGCTTGAAATCAGTAGCATTCAGGTATCAAAATATTAAAAGAATTGCCTTAAAAAAATTGAATTAAAAACAGTAAATTATTAGAAAAAGAAGTTGATATCAACTCCTAATACATTTGGAAGTGTATAATGGACAGAATATTTTCATTTATAAATAACTGTTCATAAAAAAAGTCATTACTTAGTAAGGTGACTACCGTTGTTGATTAAATATTTTCAAATTACGTTTCAAACGTTTTCAAACTTGCGAAAATGTGTAATTTGATACATCTATATTCTAATACCCAAATAAATCTTACTAGTAATAATAATATATATATATATATATATATATATATATATATATATATATATATATCGGGTTACAACGTTTTACGTCTTCCGATTCCTAATCGCCATTCCCCTCTGTTCATCCATAGGCCCTCCTCCAGATCCGTCTCTCGAATTTCTTTATCCACTCCGCCTCTTCAACTTCTGCGCGGTCTTCCTCGTTTTCGGTTTCCTTGGGGGTTCCAGTTTAGCACTTTCTTTGGGATTCTGTGTTATGGCATTCTTTGGACGTGCCTATACCATATTAGCTGTTTGGTTATAATGTCATCTATAATGTCATGTTGTATTCCCATTTCTTGTCTAATGGTTTCATTTGGGACTCTATCTCTCCGGGATTTTCCCGCCGCTCTTCTCCAGAAGTCCATTTCTGTGGCTTTTATCTTTCTTTTTGTTTTTTCTTTTATCGGCCACACCTCCGAGCTATATGTTAATATACTTTTCACGATGGAGTTGTAAATCCTTTTTTTATTTTCTTTTGTAATGGTCTTGTCCCACAGAATACTGTTCAGCATGGAAGTAGCTCTTCTTCCCTGTATATTTCTGTCTGATATTGCCTCATCTAGTGTCCCATCCTTGGATATTTTCATTCCTAGGTATTTGTATATATTGCAATGTTTGATGATCTGTCCCGTTGCTAGGTGTAGGTCTTCTTGCTGTCCGCCTATGCACATATATTATGTTTTTGCTATGTTAACATCCAGGCCCCATTTTCCGTATTCTTCGACGAGCTAGTAATAATAATAAAATTGTAATAATAATAATAATTCATGCAGCATCTACCAACAGCTTAACGCCAATTACAGAGGGCATTGGCTGGCTATGAGTATTATTACGCCCGCCCATGCGGAGCGATTTAATATACTTAGCTGTCGGCATTCACCTTAAACGAGGAGGAATACCACGCAAACCACACTAAACCATTTAGACTATCGAGCGATATAATCTTATAAAATTAATATGAAGAAGGTGCTACATCATACGAATAAGACCACCATTCAATTCTCCCCGAACAATAAATTTTCACAGCTAACTTGCCTGTGTTCTATACCACCAGAAATTTTAAATGAACAGGACATAATTTACAAATAAACTATTTGCAATGTTCCAAGAATAGATGTCTAAATACAATGTGTTTCAGAAAGACCTTCATCTCAGTAGGTACTGAGTAGCTAGTACTTGCAATTATTATAAGCCAGTTGTCTTTTATTTATAACTATTTATCTAATGTCATTTTGTGACTAGCAATATAATTTTTCCTTACAAATATTTGTTTTTAGTTAAGAAACAAATACAACTACTAAATAATGTCACATTGCAAGAAAATGTTTTTATTGTTGAAGCATATTTCCGAAGTGCACAATTTCTTAAGGGAGAAAAGCAATAATAGTTTCACTTGCAGTTATCTAATAGAGTTGTGCTTTACGTTATCAAATTCACCTAGTCGTGGAGAAGTTTCAGACTACAGGATCTGTGTTAAAAGGCAAAAGTTCTGGTAGACCACGTGCACAGCAACACGTAGAAAACCTTGTTGGAGAAAACCCACATACATCAGTTCGTCGTTTACCAGTTCAAGCGAACGTATCTTCTAGTCCTAGTTCATAGAATTTTGAAAAGTCGTTTACATATGTATATCGGTTGTTCAACAGATCTTACCTAGAGATCACGCTAGTGGGGTTAATTATTATTCTTTCAAGAAAATTTAAATAATGGCGAAATTCGTGATCTAAGTTTTTTTTTACTGATTAAGCATGCTTTTATTTAAGCAGGTTTGTGAACCAAATTACAGAACATGGTCTATAAATAATCCAAACAATCACATCGAAGTTCCTTTACATCTTGTTAAAGTTCGAGTATGGTTAGCTGTATATCGTCGTATAATAGTAGGACCAATATTTCTTCGCAATAACATTAATAGCCAACGATACCGAGAACAGCTATTAACACCATTTTTAACTCAAATTCAACAGAACGAATTCAATGGGAATTACTTCCAGCAAGAGAAGGCTACTGCACATACAACTCGTAAAAATTTTGCGTTTTCAGAACATTACTTCCATCATCGAGTTATAAGTAGAGGTGTTTAGCCAGCGCGGTCACCAGACCTTACTCCGTTAGATTTGTCTATTTTCGGATTGCTAAAAAATGAAGTACATAAGACAAGAATTAATAACTTAAACTTTATGAATACAATTACAATTAAATGTAATGAAATAACACCAAATGTATTCCAGAATATTTTTGACAACTTGAAACGTCGTATTGCATTATGCATTCGACAGAATGGTGACCATTTGGAACACCTATTATAAATTATAATAATTCAAATTTTTACAAATTAGTTATTTATCTTAGTTGTTTGATTAATAGTCCATCTTTAAAGTTATCTTATTAAATAAATTAATAATCTAATTGTACTTGTTATTGATTTCATCACCATATCCCTCGACGATAAATTTTCACAGTGACAGGTAGATAATCTTTATACCATTTAATCTATATCTGCTTTTCAAGAATGCAGAACATCATAATTTATAAGAGAAATTTATGGACCACCAATGTATTTTTTTTGAAACACGATGTATTTATCCTTTTTATGGTCACTGTGGATCAGTAATCAGTATAAATAATTGTGTTTATCTGCGCAGACATTTTAACAAATATTTTTTACACATGTTTCCATACCAATAATATTTTTATCGTAGTTTCATGATATTTAGTTCTTTTAACAACATCCTTACCGAAAAATTTCTATATATTTTGTACGAATAAAATTCGCTTAATTTGGCGATATTATAAATTAATCCATTGGAAAGTTTACCCACGGAAGCCATTTTCCATATTATGCTAAACTCCCTAAAACTTCCATTTACCCAACATCCTCAAACAACCCGCCATGCTTTTCTCTGTTAACAACGAAACCAGTTTCTAAAAATTATGTATCTATGGCTTACGTTTTTACCATGAGGTTTTTCAATGAATGCAACGATAGTTCGCCTAGTACATTATTGACCAAACTTCAGAACAAATGTAAATCACCTATAAATTAGATTAACCGGTGCGTAGAATCATTTTATTCTTTAAAAGATTTGAGATAAATATATCTCCAAATGTAAATTATATAAAACGTCTAATCAAATGATATATTTACAAACTGATTTAATTTTCAAATGTATACTAGACAAAATTAAGTTTATGGTTCTAAATTTATATGTAAATAATCTGAATCTCGAATTTTAGATTTCAATTGATAATGTACAATATATGGTCAATACTGTATAAAAATTGGTATTTTTTTAATTCAATATTATTAACTCATACGCTAATTAAATATTTTCTAAAAAACCGCATGAAATTAACAAAATGTCATTTTTTTTTATATAAAACAGAGATTCGAGACTATATGGCCTAGAACATGAAAGTAAAACTGAATTACTAATATATATATATATATATATATATATATATATATATATATATATATATATATATATATATATATATATATGACCAACACATTATTTTCCAGTACAAGACAAAAAAATAAGGTATTAGTACATGAGTTATATGTTAATCAAGTCTCACTGTTTATATATGCAATAATAACAAAAATGATAATCATAATACAAATAACCGACAAAATTGGAAACAGAAACTAATCAACAAAGCAAAGACATAAAAATGTTCAGTAACTTGAAAGGATCATAACTAGGGACCGGACACGAGAGGGCGAAATTACGATAGACCTTATAAATAGTTTATAACATCACTAAGTACAACACGCATTTATTGAATAGCACTATTTATTCGGTTAACCACACATCTGTTTTTTGTCGTTGAATCGTGACGCAATTACTTCAATATTACAGATAAATTCATTTCTTCATGGGCGTAGATAGAAGCGGGAGGAGTTTTTATAATTTATTTTATTTATTAGTTTATATTTCGTAAGATAAATAAAGTACGGTGAATTAGTTGCTTTTTTTTCATTGTTCTAACTGTTAGTTACATAATTACATACGTTTAATACGATACCGTTTCATCGAATCTACTTCTCACAATTATTTTAACGTAAGTGTCCACTGAATTTCGTTAAGTTTCAATAACATACGCTTCCATTTTTAATTTTCATTTATTTAGATCTAGAACATTGTTTAAGTTACTTTTTCAGATATGATATGAAACAACGTCGAGAATGGCATCCTGAAACAATGGCGAGTTGGATTAAGGGTCAAACTGATTCTATGTCTATGTGATTCCGAAATTAATTGCAAAGTCTGTAAAATACAGATAAAAAGTTCCAAAAAATCGCACGTGAAACGTCACTTAGCCTTGAAAACACATACACAGAAATTAGACCTGTTGGAATCTGGCAATTTTAACGAAGAACTCTGTGAAACTTTTATTTTTTTATAGAACGCATTAAAAACCATCTTTCAAATCAGTACCTATGGATAAGTGCCGACGAAACTATTGATATATTAGGACACTGTATGGTAAATGCTGTAGCTCGTGTACTACATCCACATATTCCATATAACGCATATGTAATAGCAACAAAATTTATAAATACAGCTGATGCGGAAACAGAAGCTAAAACCATTTACGAGAATAGGCAACAAATGCTTCATTCGAAGAAAAAATACTTTTATTGGTCAGTGACAGTGCTGTATATATGTTAAAAACAAGCAGACTATTAATGGAAATATATCTTAATATGCTGCATATTACTTGTGTAGCACATGCTCTCCACCACAGAATCTGTAAATATATCAGAGACACCTTTTCGGAAGTTAATAGACTTGTACCCGCTTTTAAAAAAGTTTTCAGAAAAGCACCATTGAGAGTAGTTCTTTACAGGGAAGAACTTCCATCTTTGGCATTGCCTGCCTCTCCAGTAATAACTAGATGGGGAACATGGTTGGAAACTACTAGTTTTTATGCACAAAATTTCGAGTTTCAAAACTTCGTTACATGTTTAAATGACGATAATCGAAGTATTTCTGAGTGCAAGGAACTAATACAAATTCCAAATTTAAAAATTTAACACTGCAAGTTTTCCAAAACTAATCACTTATTTTGAAAATTAATATCTCAAATTAAATGATGGATTAACCACATAAATTATGTCTATTAATAATTTGAAAAATAGTAGACACAGTTTTTAATAGAAATCCAAATTTAATAACATTGCGGCAATTGTGTATGATGCCAATGCCTCAAAATCTAACTGATAAATACGCTGAAAATACACCTACAACGAGTTTAGATGTACAAATGACGTTTTCTATCTACAAGGATGTATGTACATATTTCATTCCAAGAGAACAAATTTTACAAAAGAGAACCTTGAGAAAGTATTGCTAATATATGCAATATGTAATAATACGCCTTTACCCAACTATGAACAAATAAAAATGTATTTCGTATTTTATAGATCACCACCCGTTTGTTTTTTTATAAACAAAATTTAAAACTCTTTTCATAACTAATACACTGAAATGTCAGCAATATATTTCATTAAATTTGTTACATATTGTAAAAGTAATTTGGAAAGTAATTTAAAAAAAGTAAGTAAATTATCTTAGAGTGACATGATAAGAATTTAAGAAGAGAAAATTTTGTTAGACCAGAAATATAAAAGCAATCGTTATTATCGTGAATATTGTAGAACAAACTACTATAATAAAAATTCGTTTGAAAGGTAAAGAGGATTCAAATAAATGTAGCACAATATTGAATTTTATCATTCTCGCTTCTGTACTTCATAAAACAGATATTGAATTATGCAAACGTATTTATGCTAGATCTTACTAGTGACTAAATACAGAGTTTTAAGGCTTGTAGATTAGCAATCAAAAAATAAAATACTAAATTATTTTCCTTGGCAGTGTTATCATAATAATCAGTTTCTATGCACGTTTTTCTGATTTCTGTTTTTTCGACTAGCAACTTTGTTTTCTAAAGTTTATTTATTATAAACTCTTCTCTCTTCTCATCACTTCTGTAATTTTTTACGTTTCTTCTTGAATATCTTACATGTACTAGATGTTATAGCTTATAGAACACCTTCTAAATGACTCTCCTTTTGTCTTCTGCATTTCTCTTTATCCAATACATAACAATACTTGCTTGGTATTCTAGATTGCACCACAATATTTCCGATAATGCATTATATAAGTAAATGATATACTCAATTTCATCAGTCTCTAAGGTTTATGTTCGAAATATTATTGACCTATTGAACTATGATGGTAAAAGTACGAATAAATAGTTTTTTCTCAGAAGACACAGTCTGCTGTCATATAATCAATCAACTATCATTCATTAATGTATTTTCAAAAACTTTTAATGAGAACTTGAAGTTCAAAACTCTTGTGAATATCGGGTGGTAATTAAACACTTCGTTTTAAAAGCTTTAAAATCAACTGAAGTGAAAAATAGGACAAAATTAATTCTTGGTAATGATGCTCCTTTATTCTCAGCAAGAACACAGAAGTGATGATGTGATCGTCACAACAAGATGCAGGAACTTATGGATATTGTAAAATGAAGATTTAGGTGTCAAAGAGCTGTCAACTAGATGAATGCCACAATTGCTAATCATCGACCGAAAACTTAACACTATAAACATTTTTCCCTCATTTCATAACTGTTAATGAACTTGAATCCACCACTATGCACCTAGGGAAAACGAACAATCTAGAATTCCAAAGAAGGTAAATACAGTTCCATCGGCTAAGAAGTTGATGGCTGCTATTTTTAGGATACGCGTGGTATAGAACGCGTCATAGCATGATGCTTATGGATATCGTAAAATGAAGATTTAAGTGTGAAAAAGCTCTCAACCAGATGAATACCACAATCGCTAAACATCGACCGAAAACGTAACATTATAAACATTTTTCAAAGTAATTCCTCTGACTTTTTGCCTCACTTCATAACTGTTAATCAGAGCTGAATCCACCACTATGCACCCAGGAAAAACTAACAATCTAGAATTCCGAAGAAGGCGAAAACAGTTCCATCGGCTAAGAAGCTAATGGCTACTATTTTTAGAATACGCGTGGTATAGAACTCGCCGAATATCTTGAGAAAGCAAGAACAATAAGATTATTTTTCAATATTACTGGACAAGTTAGACATCACATTTAATAACCAATTCTGTTTCATCACGACAATGCAACTCATTTACCGTTAATTTCAAAGCAAAAATGTTAGAAATTGCTCGCATATTCACTTTACTAACTGTACTTAATCTCCAGTGAGGCTTTCTTGTCTCAAAATTTGAAAAGTGCCTACTTTAAAATCTGGCTAATATTTACTTCGAAAAACAAAATTAAGATTTCACTCCATCATCGTATACGATGGATAAAAGATCTATTGTACCTGAACCAACTTGATTCTCTTGTAATTGCCCGTTGACTGATATTTTTATAGCTTTGATATTATTTTTTATCTCATTTGCCATGCTAAGTAAAGTATCAATCGCAAATTCCTAAATTTTTCCTAATTACATTTTGTAAATTTAGTTAATGTACCTTACTTCCAGTCATCCAGAATTTTCATCTATTCATAGTTCGCATAGAAACATATAAAACACGTGTATTGACAGACTTAAATAAACTTTTTGTATAGTTTGTACAAGTGTTTCAACGGAGTTATTGCATCTTTATTAGAAGAAGGAAAATAAATTCTTAAATTTGAGGAGGTTATTTACACTTACAAACTATCATAAGGATTTATTAAAGTATTTATATATTAAGGCCCGGTCTTTCCACTTCTGGTTAAAGTTCTGATTAAGTAACCATTGGTTAAATAAAAAATCTGACGGTTAACGAAAATGGGTTTTTCCAATGTATTTTAACCATTGGTTTGTAAATCGGGAGAAGCGTCAAATTTATTTGTGTTGACAATGTTCTTAGAAAAAGATAGAGAGTGTTTCGAAGAAGGACGACGATACAATAACTTCCGGCAATACAATCGGTTTTCAATATAACCTATACAGTTTTAAGAGAGTTAGCACCCGTACTCTTCTGTTGTAGTTGTTGTTTTAATTCTATACCATAATGGATCCAAATAGTAAAAAAAGAGAAAGGAGCATCAATTTTAGCATAGCCGAAGTAGCACAGTTAATTTCACTGGTGATAGAAAAAAGATATATTATATAAAACAAAGAAAGCAACGCAGTAAGTTGGAAAGAAAAAGAAGAAGCATGGGAGGCTATAACTCATAAATTTAATGCAAATTCAGGTTAGTATGGAATAATTTAAAGTTTGAAAGCTTTAGTATTATCTTTGATATAATATTTAGGTGTAAATCCCAGATGTGCAAAAGTACTTCGACTGAAATATGACAACATTAAGAGAAATTTAAAAAAGAAGACAAGTGATGAAAAGAAGGAATTGTACATAACTGGTGGAGATCCTCCACTTCCAGTTAACTTCACTGAGCCAGAAGAACAGCTATTTTCAATAATATATACCCAAATAGATGGTTTAGAAAGTAAAGGTGATTGTGATTCTTTATTCATTGATACATGTAAATTTTCAATAAAACTGCTACTATATACTTCTATAGGTATATAAAATGTCATAACGGGAAAACTATTCAACATATAGGAGCATGTATTAGGTATTACAAGAGAAAACATGAAATACATTTTATCTTCGTGGCTATGACATTTATAATATAACTTATTAGTTTATATTATTTTGGCATAATGATCTAATGCATAATAATATTTCAGAACATGAATTAATCACCAATGTAGGTTTGATAGATCCTGAAGCAGAAGGAGCGACTCAATTTACAGAGTATTCGAATAATGCTACTTATATAACGTCAACTTCTTCCACAAGTAATGCAAAATCATGGAATTTAAAAGACAAAAAATCCAATTCTCTATGCATAAAAAAATTAGAAACCACGGAGAAGATTAGCTCCTTAGCAGAAAAAAAGATGGCTCTAATAGGGATACAAATGGATTTGGCCAAAACCGAAAGCCAAATTAAGGAATATGAGTTAAAAAGAGCAGATGCTCTTCTTAAAGAAGCAGAGGTTCGTCTTAAAGAAGCTGAACGAGAATCAGAGCGAAAGGAAGAAGAGCATAAACTTCGGTTAAAAATGTTAGAAGTAGAACTAAGACGAAAATTAAATTAGTACTATTTTATTTATATAATAAAAATATATACCTATCACATGGCTTTTATTTTGTAATGTCACTATATAGCTGAGTGTTATTTTAAAATTAATTGCAAAGTATTTCCATTTAATAATATTGTAGGAAAGTGCTTGTATTGTAGATTAATGAAACAACAAAAATTGAATTCAATAAAATATATTAACCTAGTACAAGGGAAAAAGCTAATGAATAATGTAAAATTTGTCTAATATAGCTACACTAATCTTTCAAAATAGGCTATTAGTTCCTGTTGTACATTATTGTTAATTCTACATGGATTTTGATTATTTTCATCTTCAATATTATATTGATTATCATCATTTTCAATAACTTCTTGTTCATTTTGCCTTCTGGCTATATTATGCAGAATAGCTGTAGCGAATATTATTTCTTGTGCTAAAGGTATTTTGCACCGTAATCCCACTGTTAGGATTGGAAACCTTCGCTTCCATATTCCAATAATTCTCTCAATAATTGTCCGTGTTCGAATTTGGCTTTCATTATATAGATGTTCAGCAGGATTTCTAGGGCCACCAAGAGGTGTCATTATATAGTTGCGTAATGGATATCCACTATCACCTAATAAAATACTTGTTCTGAAATCTTGATTTTCAAAACGAGCACGTAGTCTGCTATTATCAAAAATATGGCTATCATGGGCTTATCCTGGCCAACGAACAACAATATCATCTATGAGATATTTAGCATTACCCAGTACCTGTACATTCAATGAAAAATACCCTTTTCGATTTCGAAATATTTCTGCATTTTGACCTCCTAAAAAATATATATATAGACAAGACATATAATAACAAATTACACTATTTATCTACCGGGAGACTGAATTCGTATTTGGGTACCATCTATTGCTCCTAGAACTCGTGGAAACCTTGCAATATTATAAAAATCTTGATGTGTTAAATTAACTTCTTCAAGAGTTTGTGGTAATTTTACAAAGGTGTCTCTTAAAGAAATTATAGCTCTAGTCACTTTTGGTATAATTTTACCTGAAGTGCTTTTAGATATTCCTTCTAAATCTGCAACAGTTACGTAAAAGTTTCCTGTGGCATAAAAACGAAGGGCCAAAAGTAACTGTTGTAATGGTGTTACTGCCTTGTTTCTATAATATGATAATTTTAGAAAAGAAAAATATGAAATTTCTATTTATTGCTTTTACCTGTTTGTTCTGTGCACTAACATGTGTTCTATGTTTTGCAAAATTTGCTGAACAGAATTCTTGCTAAGTCGAAATCTACTTAAAAATTCAGGATCACTCCACTTATTCATGTCATCTGTGCGTTCTCGAACAACATAAGGTCTTAAATTATTTACATATTGGATTAATTCTTCGTCGCTGTCTTCGGATTCTACGTCGAAATTTACTTCAATATCCATTTTATATAAGATATTAACATCTAATTTGGTTATGTTTACATTATATTATTTCAAAAAGTCTGTCATATAATTTATTCGGACGTCTTCGCTTACACTTCGAGTACTTTCGGGTACCGGTTATCATTTATTGGGAACTATTTTCGTCTACTAACTTTAGTGCCGGTTAGAGGCACTTTAACTGGGGTTATTGTTAATCGTACGTGGAAAGACTCAAATCTTACAGTTACCGTTAACGGGTACATTTAAGATTTAACCAGAGGTGGAAAGACCAGGCCTAAAATGATTTAGTTTCTTTACTAAATATTTAGTTATAGAAAATATCTTTATATTCAAGATTGCCTACAAATACTTGTGACCGAATGTATTTATTAAATTAAGTTAAATTTTGTATTATTATGAAAAGTTGTAAATTAGTTCAATTAATCGTAATTTTAATTACAACATTTTAAATATCACTAATACTTTTATTTAAACATACAAATTCAAGCAATGAATATATGTTTTTAATACTATCTTCATAACAATGAAACATCTATACAATAAATTAAATTGTTTTCCCAAATAAAAAAGAAAAGAGGCGGACAGTTCAAAGTTGGCATCATGAATCGTCTACCCTTGGAACACTACTTTACATAAGGTTTGTTCACATAATGCGCTCAAGTTCAACGCTTTTGGAATCCTTTCTTCGAAGTTAGCATTGGTATAATCCTTTTGTTTTTACTGTTTCGCCTTATCATATGAAACGTTTCTCTTTATACCTTCGGCGACGCCAAGATTGAATAATAGTGGCAATGGTGTTATCGTTAAAAAATAATCCGAAAAGAATACGCACTGAATATACATATACACATGTACAGTACGATATGCTGTAGGTTCTTAAGTTCTTCTACAGAACATGACACAGCACACAGTCAGAGTAACACATCTCCTCCCCTAAAATGAAACTCCATTATCTAATGCCATAGCGTTTAACATTTAGTAGCGTATCAGGCAATGGGTGAATCTGGCGCGCTCTGTAATTATTACTTCATCCAGTCAGCAGACTATCAGATGTACAACAGATACATATACCTACTTCATGATGATGTGATTCGATCATTCCAACTTGAATGAATACTCATCGCCTTCACATGACCCTTTCATTGTGTTCATTATCGATTATTACTCTTTATACAGATTCTTTTTATTTCAGTTCTTTGATATCATCAACTAACATTTATGGGCTGTATTATATTTTGTCATTTTAAATCATTTCAGAAAAATATACTAAATCTATAAAATTTTTTAAAAATTGTACATATATGTATAGTACTACATTTTAATAATGATAATTGAATAAAAATATAAAACATAGAACTTATTTTTTATGTATAACAATTGGTATTTACAAGGTAAGCGCCATATTTTCTTAGCCTGCCTTTAAGGTTTATAAATTTTATAATTTTATTTTTTAATATAATTGCCAATCCAATTCATTTATTACGATTAATTAATAATTCTATGTCCACGTAAAATTAGTCGCAAGTTTTCTCCTCAAAATGGCATTACGGCAGCTTGCACCTTAATATCATCATGAAAACGACATCCCTTAGAAGCTTAGAATGGTTTCATTTCTTTAAAGCCATATTCGCGAATTGGAGCTAATGACACTGCAGCAGTATGAACATGCGTAATTCCTTTCGATAATTTTCGCGACGTTTTCACAAATATTGTTTCTTAATTAATGCAACAAACAAGAATAGTATGTACTGTTGACGGGTTTGCTAAAATCTTAAAAAGTTAATCAGAAAAATACCCGCACAAACCCAAAATATTATGATCATAGCCTTTCTCGTTAAAAGAACTACTTTTGAATTAATGCGAAGAGGCTCATCTAGTCGCCGTCACCCCATCGACTCATTTTTGAACAGAAGATTATAATACAGAACCATTCTGTATCATATCTTCTGTGACAATGAACTCCAAAATTGGTTTCAGGTCATCTACACACATGTTTAAAACCGAATGCGTACATTCAACACGATATTGATGTTGACGTTAAGGAGCAGAAAGAAGTCATAGTACCTATCTTGCACTAACCTTATTCATGCCCAATCAGTCATGCAGAATTAGACGAACACTTGTTTCAGACATTGCTGATAATTCCTTCAGTTCCAAACGGCAATCTTTTAATACCAATTCTTCAATAAATGAAAATGAGATGTTACCACTTCAATTGAGCGACCAGGACGCATATTATTTTCAAGGGATTCTTGCCCAAAACGAAACATTTGGCTCTCTTAGCTTAGGCTTAGCGAGACAATTGTAACGCAGCACACTTTGAACACGTTTGAACATATATACGCCTGTCAGGCCAAGAACATATGGCACTTACCTTACCCGAAATTATAATCTAGAATAAAATTATACATTCAAAATAAATAAAATGCAAACGCAATACTCTTATGAGCGGCTTGTATTAAATATAATTGCGTTTAATACATCCAAACTAACAACGATAATAACAACGAAATAAACAGGATTTGATATATAGTGATTTTAATGAACCCAATTTTTAATAATAAGTGTATCGATCAATCCTTATTTCAGTATACGGAAATTCTCCACTTGCATAGACTCTTATATTCAAAAAAATCTCGTACACCGTTTAAATCAAGTAAACATTTCTTATTAGTTTTTTTATCGTTTAAAAACGGGCTTACTGTCATTTAGACAAAAGTTATTATGAAGGTTGTGTTTTTTTTTTACATAATTTTATTTGAATATTACATTAATATTTAGTCATGGCACCGTTTGCATTTAAAACAGCATTGAATTACGTGGCATAGACTGCACTAAATTCCTACACAATTCGTTGTGATTTTCATATAAATCTTCTTAAGCCTGATGAATAATTTCCCATAACTCATTTGCGTTTTGGGCTTCGAAATGTCTTTTATAAATGCCTTTTACTAATAAATAAACCCCAAAGATTTTATATTGGGTTAACATCAGTGAACAGGACCTGTTGATAAACAAAATAGTTATCAGGATAAATTTGAGACACAGAAGAAAGCATTACGTTTTCTAATATATTAATTCATACGCTAAAATACACCTGGACCATGAACACACATCCAAGCCCACACGTTCACCGATAAGCGACCAGAAGTATTGATGGATTTACATATCGCTCCTCAAATCTACAATTTCTTGATTTACAAATCCCGCATTCTTTCATCATTTCACGATTTAAACAATTTTTCATCCGAAAAAACAACTTGTTGCCAAAAGGATCGATAAATGTAATTGAGACAAAAAATTATTCGCCCATGTTTTTGTGTAGCTATTAATTTTTTTTTTGCGCTAGCTGAATTTCTAAGTTCCAACTCTTTAATTCTACGTGATACCGTTGACTGGGATCCAGAAAAAAAGAAATTCATTTTCGACCAGAGCCTATTTTCCTTCGGGTAGAATGTTCCTGTTCCCATCCTTTAATTCTTAAAATTATGCTCTTATTGCAATGGAAATGAAGTGCAACACCTCTAATTGACCAACCTTCTTCAGCTTTTGCTATAATAATTTTTCTTGTTCGGAAACTTTTGGTATTTGCATTTTTGATTATCTTAATTGTCACGGTATGATGTTTGTAAACGTCAGATAAATACTAAACTAAATGAGAAAAAAATAGATGTACGCGATTTTTTTGAAAAGAAGGGTACATATAAATAACATACAATTTAAATTAATTGCAATTATTATTAATTATATATACATATATATATAAATATATATATATATATATATATATATATATATATATATATATACATATATAATATTAATATAATATTAATTATTATTATTAATGGCAATTAACATACAAAATCAAAAGTATATTACAGAAACGTATTTTCATTATTTTAAATAAAAATTTTTATTTCAGACATGTAGAAATTAGTCTCAGAATCTGCGGATACCATGTTCTTTTTAAAACGCCAGCTGCATTTTCTACTAGAAAATTTCCATAGTATGACAATAAATTTTCTTCTTATTTCTTTTATGTCGGGAATTATACACCATTAAAGATTTTTTATCTTTCTCAACGTTTTCTGAATTGGTTTTTCATATTTTCAAAACTATAAAGGTTTAATTTCTTTTTTCTTTGTTCTTATGTTACTGAATTATGAATCAAAAGACGTAACTTGTGAACGTTATTATGACGGATTAAGAATACTAAAATGCAGAGAAAAACAAATTAGATAAATTTACGGTAAAACAATATGCAATCCAGTGTTTCATAAAATAATAAGATAAATATATAAATTCGAGGCACTTGAAAATATGGGAAGGCAACTCCGAAAACAATAAAAAATAGAAAAATCTTCAATGATAGATTAGAGATTTTAATACAAGTGTGACATTATTTCTTTTACTTTGGCTTAATTTTCTTTTCCATTTTTTTTATTTAGGCTTTCTCCATACGATGTATAATTAAAAAAAAGTATAATGCCCGCTACCACATTAATATGAGTATCCTAAATATGTATTTCGACAATTAAATTGTCATCTTCAGTAGGTAAAAATATCAGTGTCGAACATTGGGCCACAGTAAAGCCAATACACTTTACAACATATACACTGAGTTTTAAGAAATTTTACAAGGACAAGTTACTTACAACTCAGTGTATACGTGCACTGGATCCCTGGGCATAAAGTCCACAGGTCTAATAAGAAGGCGGACAAATTGGCTCGACAAGCCTCGTCTACGGTCTTCCTTTATCATTGCAAAAACAACTATTAAAACAGCCATGAAGGAGTGAGGTGAATGTTGATCTAGGGAAAGTAGAATAACGCCACAGATCAAAGGCAGGCAAAAACAGTTCTTTAGAGAGTATTGTCAGAAAGTCTGCAAATGTAATAGTAGGCCTATTAATGGGGCATTGTAAACTCAACAAACATATAAATAATATTGGCTTGACAGAAGAAACAGTATGTAGATTCTGTCAAGAGGAAGAGAAAGCCGCGGTTCATGTACTATGCCAATCTAAAGTTTTAACAAGAACGCGGTTCCTATAAATGAGCGATCCATATGCTAAAGCGGAACTATATATAAAAGAACCGCTCTCTAAGCTGCTAAGCTTAATTAAAAAAGCAGGGCTAGATGAAGTACTGTAACAAAATATGACGACCACAATAGTTCTGGAAAGGTCGCAGTGAATGCGGCTTTAGAGCCACTTCAACTAATCTATCTATCTATCTGTAACATACCTCTAGAACACGATTCCAAATTTATCAAAATTTGGAATTACGTGGTATCTTCGCCTCAATTATAAATTCTGTACCATTTATTACAATGTATTTATATTTAAATAATTATGATGTTTTATACTTGATTATTTTTTAATAATTTTATTAACCAATCGTTTAGCAGTATTTGCGGACACGTGTTTAATTCTGTGCAATCACAATATTATTATAGTGAGAATAATCTTAGTACATTATTCTCCCGAGAGTATTTTCTAGTATTTTGTTTCTGTTTGTTGACAACGTATTTTCCAGTTTTGACACCTGTCACCAGTATTATTGCAAATTGGAAGCAATGAACCATAAGCGATTTAGTTCATCATCAGTGGAAGATATAAACGCACAGATTAAAGAAAATTCGTGCAAAAATACTATGGTTAGTAATAATTCAATATGAAAACAATTCCAATCATTTTGCGACGAACGGGGTTACAAATTAAAAGGAAATACACCAGTCAGAAAACTGCCAAACATTTTGAAAGACTGGGGATTTAATATGAAAAGGTGCAATGGAGAAGATTACAAAGAAGCCGTTATTAAAACAATGTGGAATAAAACCGCCAAATTAATGCAAGAGTTGTACTACAACGAATTTAGTAGAAAATTAGACCCCTTTAAAGATATCGAATTTAAATCTGCGAGAGAAGCCAGAAATACAAAACGTAAGATATTACAACAGGTGCCAGAAAAAAGGAAGCAAAGGAAATAATAATACGCTACGACGAGGAGACACCCTTCGGCTTGCAAAAATGCTTTTATCACATTGATTCATATGAGCTAGCATGGCGTGGGGGAGAAGGTTGTCAATGTTTAGAGCATTATTTTCAAGAAGAAACAGACAATGCTGGTTTGGCCACTGGAAGAGTAGAGTATAATCCGGTTTTCTCTAAAACAGCGCAAGGTGGGGCACAAAAGTTGACTGATAGTAAATGGTTAATTCCAAATACTGAAAAGCCTGATGCGTGCCCTGTCCGATTGCTCAAGAAATTGCTAAGCAAGAGGAACGAACATATAAAAACTGACAGACTTTTTTTAACAGTAAACATTACTTGGGATAAACCGTCTTCTTCAGGATGGTACAAAAATATGCCGTTGGGGGTGAACATAATGTCGAAGTGGATGAAATAATCGGCGGACATGATTGGGCTGGACACTAAAAAAATAAAAATTACGAACCATTCTTCAAGGTCAAGTGCAGTGTCTCATCTAGCGAAAGCAGGTGTTAACGAGCAGGAAATAATAAAAATTACGGGCCACAGCTCATCTAGTTCATTGAAACCGTACCTGCAGTTGAATAATGAACATCATTCAAGTTTGATTAATAACCTAAGAGACAAGGGAGAAGTTATAACTTTTAACACAATAGAACAGAAGAATGTTGCAAAATCCACCACTCACGGACAAAACATTTACAATAATTGTGTATTTCACATACAAACTTTTAACACTAATTAATTTTGTAAATGTACAGAAATAATATTAAAAAGTTGTATTTTTATGCTGTACTTTTTATTTAAACATTAAAAAATAATCTTTCGAATACCACTCTAGAGTGAGAAATAATTAGAAAATAATTCTCCAGTCTTTCTCAAACTTGTTACCATTCGGGAATAGCCACTCGAGCCCTACGGGCTCTCGTGTCTATTCCCTAGCAACAAGTTTTCGAAAATCTGTCGAATTATTTTCAATATATTCTCACTCTCTTGTGATATTACTATTGAAAATATTTTATTGACAACCGATTAATTGAAGAGTTATCAACTTATCAATTATAACATAGGTAGAATTAATGTTTACTGATTGATCATTATATTATTGCAGTATGAACCAAATTAGTGCTGCAAAGTCAAATTAAAGTCTCCCTTTTTTAATAAATTATGAATAAAGAAACATAAATTGTCAGAATTAATATTCGTACTTGTATTTTTGATTCGGAAATATGTTAAATTTACATAATTTATTAATGAAAATATTATATATATAAATGTTTAGATATCTTTAGATAAATCTTTTTATTTCAAAATGAAACTAGAATAATATAAATTCATTATGTTGAACGGTCAAATCCAGAACATAATTACTTAGTTAAAACTAGAAGTAATTTTAGATTATAATCAACTGGAATTTATGGAACGAATTAATTGATGAAAAGGAGAATTTCCCAGAAGTGCAAGAAATAATCGTAAGGCATTATTTACAATGAAACCTACCTTCTACAGTTAAATTGTTTGAATAAGGATAATAGAATAACAGTTTACTTGGACGTTGGTCCAAGTAAACTGGAGTTAAACTTTATTAGATCATGCAACTTGAACATGTAACTATCAAAAGGCAATCATAAACTGATTCTGCAAACTAAGCTAAACTCTTAATGAACTTTCAAATGTGTTTAAATTTTCAAAATTTCGCAAGCAGATTCAGAAAAGAAAAGGCGAGATTCGTTGACATTAGATTATTAAGTTATATTTATTACATATATAATTTTGACATTACCGTATTATTATTATTATTATTATTATTTCGCATGAGAAGCGAAATCGAAAGTTAGATATTAGTGTATAAATCACTTTTATGACAAAAAAGGATCATAAAACTAATTTATACACTAATATCTAAATCCGTCAACCAGTCCAGTGTTGCAGCAGTTGCCTTGCTCAGCTGATGAATGCCACCAAGGAAATATCTTCTGGGGCAGTAGTTTACTATGTGGGCCATAGTTTCTTCTACATTTCTGCAATCGCAGTATCGCAGAGGCTAGCATCTACTAGTTTCCATTTGTACAGCATGGAGTTGTACTTTCCGTGGCCTGTACGAAACCTATTTAATTGAGACCATTGCCTAAGCGGGAGGGTAACGCCCTGCAGAAGTTAACTTTAGAACCTCAAGAATTAGAAATTAAATCTCTGTTTCTCAATTCGCGGTGTTTTTCGAGAAGAGCCATCCAGCAATCAGTAACATTGATGGGATGCTGCCCAAATTATCGTGTGTGTGGGAAGATGAATGTTGTTGATAATCTTAGCCTATTCATTCTGTGCTGCAGCGAGACGTCTGATATCCGCCGGTGCAATGTTAGAAAGAATCGTTAACCAGAGACTAGAAGTAGATCAAACACTACCAGTGGCAATCCTCATTGCATCGTTAAGTTGAGTATCTATTAGCTTGGTGTTAAAACTTTGATACCAAACAAGAGCACAGTATTCAGCAAGAGAGTAAGCCAGTGCAATAACTGCCGTTCGCAAGGTCTCCCCATTCGCTCCCTATGAATTGCTAGCAAGTTTATGTAATTTATTATTTCAGACCTTCACCTTTTGACCAGTTTTGTAGAGGTGTTCCTTGAATGTCAGAGACCATATTAACGTTACGCTCAGATATTTAGAATTTGGGTTGTTTTTGACCCGATTATCACCAAATTCAACATTCAGCTCTCTATTAGCTTCCTTGTTACACAAATGAAAGGCACGTGATTAGGGTTTTAAATGCGCTGATTGCAAGCGCCATTTCTTATAATATTCGTCTAAAATTTGCAGATCTTTAGCATATAGAAATTTTCTTGATTTTGTGGGGGAGAGATCATTATTGCGGAGCACATATGAGATATTCAAATGTACTCGGCGTTTTACATTCGAAATGATAATTTTGTGATGTTTTTTATTAAGGGTACTTTGATTAGCTATTGGTTGCGTTTCCTATTAAGGGTAGATTTGTTTTTTTCGCCGAATTTGGTGAGGCACCCAATTTTTTAGTAGAGATAACTGGCATAGTGACACTTTTAGATTACACCAACTGTAGCCATTATTATTTGTTGATTTATAGTTTTGTTTTTTAATTCTGTTGATGGGTGTAAGTGTGGATTACCTCCTTGTGGTAGACCCTGGGCATCGTTGAGCTAATTCAACTGCAAAAAATCTACACACATAGAGAAGCGATAATTGACGATATTAACAATTTTATTACCGTGTTAATCAAGACACTTCCGGTAAGTAATAAAAAAGGAAATTATTTTATTATTCTGTGCCACTCTGTGTCGCGAAAATTAATATGTATTATTTTGAGCATTTTGCACAACCATGGAAGACAAATTTCATATACTTGTGTCTTTGTCGGGCACAATTATTAAAGGCAAATCATATAATGACATTTAGTAAATTAATTGAGTCAAATATTTATGACGCATTGATCACCTTTGATGAACCCTACTCTATTAATTGTTTCAAAGCGAAAGAAGTTAGATTTTCTATCTCCAAAAATGATTGATTACTCATCTTTTTTATATTATTTTTTTTTATAAACTGGTAGCAGTAAAACTTAAAAATTATATTTACTTACAAAATAAACTATTTTGGAATCTATACTTTACAAAAGTTAGTACTTCGAATATATTAATTTATTTAAATGATTTGGTCCAATCATTCAAAATACATATCTTAAATATACATACATACTTCGATTAGTTTTCCTCTAAATTTATACTAAATCGTTTAAGAATTTAAAAATTTTTCAATAATTGCATGATATAGTAATAAGAATAATAACAAATATTCAAAATTAATTTGCCAAAATACGATACTGTAGTATTATCTTTAATTTTAAACCTGGAAATTTCAAGGGTCGTCGAGCAATTCTCTTAACGGTTTCGATAAGGTCGCGAGCCGTCATCTTAGACGGCTGGCAGTCGCACTATCGAACCGACAGTAACACCGCTCTAACGCGGAATGGAATCGTAACTAAATACAAGGCTCTTGTACAGACAAAACAGAAACACAGACGGCATCAGGAAATAGAAACCGAATGGAGTACGCATGCCGTTTGCGAGTGAGATGGACCATTCAACAGACAGAGAAATGTAATTCGGATAGACGACGACGTGGTAGTCCCCAGGGATATGATCATTGCCAGACGGTTTGGCTAGAATTGACTCAACGCAACCTGTGGATTCCAAATAAATTTACTGCCACGACTTGCTGGGTTCGTCACTTCACGTCCCAAGAAAACGGAAAGCAGACAATGATTCTGGTTTCCGTGTTTCCTTCCGTTCTGACATCCTTAAATGGGACAATCGGAGAATCAAGCAGAATATAATTTCAATGCTTTATACAGAAAATTTGTTTTGTTATTGTAAACCTATATTTCTGTTGCACAATTTATTAATTTAGTCTGGAGGAAAGTATATATTAAATGCAAACAGATATTTTGATTCCAAGAAATATTTCACGCTCATAGTTTCATTATGTATCCTACATTTCCATTATTTTAGTATTTTTGGAATACTGAAAAATATTTATTACAACTTCTGCGATACTAAGTATAAATATATAAATAATATTAATTAGATTAATGTGGCGTATGTTTAAAAACCAGCAAAATTGATGCTAAACTCACATGATAAAAGATCTAGATTGTCAGTTGAACAATTTATACTCAAATTAATTAAGAAAATAAATATTTTTTTGTAGCGTAACCAGCATAACTAACTCATTTTTTAAAATGTACAATGAAATTGGTCGTCCATACTAGTTTACGGACTAAGCAAGCTAGTATGGAAGACTATTGATGATTGTACAGTACAACATAATTTGTGAAAAACGCTCTGCATATAGAACCGAAACATAAACATAAATTAAATATTGTTTTAATTACCCGGCGGTCATTCCCAAGAAACACTTCTTTTTATCTGGTATTATAACCACGGCCAAGAAATTCCTTCTAATATCATATCTACTATCAATTGTATTTTGAAATAAAACTAGACAATAAGTATAACGTAGTACAGTATAATATAACGCCTGAATGCATGGGAATGTTATGCAACCAACATCGCTCGATTATATGTTTCGACAAAAGTCAAAATCGAAAACAAAATATCATTTTAAATATTTTAGCATTTGAATTCACCTAATTTAAATATATATATATGTATATATATATATATATATATATATATATATATATATATATATATATATTTAGTGTTTATAAGAATTTTATTTTTCTTATTTATTTTATTGGTCGTATCTTAATATTAAAAATAATAGACTTTTTATTGGTTTAGCGACCTTTTATTGAATTTTGATGTTTTATTCTATATTTTTAATATATATATATATATATATATATATATATATATATATAGTAAATTCAATCAGTCGGCGGTTAAAGGTCTGGTTTACTTCAAAGTATTTAAGTATTTAAAACAACCCTACATGTTTCGGCAATGATGCCTTTATCAAGGATATAAAATATAAAATTTTTATATTTTATATCCTTGATAAAGGCATCATTGCCGAAACATGTGGGGTTGTTTTAAATATATATACTTTGAAGTAAACCAGACCTTTAATCGCCGACTGATTGAATTTACCATATCATACCAAGGTCACGAAAATATTATATTTATATATATATATATATATATATATATATATATATACATATATATATATATATATATATATATATATATATATATATATATATGTATATGCTAAATTCAATAAATAAATAATTCACGAAATAATTATATATAAGATTAAAAAATAGAAATTTTGAACTAGTGTAAAGCTGGAAACAATTTAAAGAAAGTGCGGGATCTGTTTTCTATCAAATATCTTGACAGGCCCATACCATCTATCGGAAAAGTTCAGGCGATTACTAGGAAATTTGATTCTAATGGCTGCATAATAAATACACACAGAAAGAAAATTAAAACCCCCCACATTCTTTCAGAAGATCTAAATTTTAAATGTGTTATGTTACATTGAAGAATGCCTCATAACACCATTAAGTAAAATAGCACAACAATTTAATATTTCGAAGACGCCTGTATTTAAAATTCTCAAACAGTACAAATACAAATCTTACAAGTTTTCTACTCGTAATTACCAACAATTATTTCATGAAGATAGAATAAGACGTGTCGATTTTCGCGAAACACTATTTAATTTATTAAATGAAAATCATAATATATTGAAGAAAATACTTTTCACTGATGAAGCGTCTTTTCTTCGAACACGGATTGTTCCTCGATTTGAAAATTTAGCCATTGAAGGTTCCTCGTTTCAAATGGATTGAGCCCCAATTCATTCAACTGCAGCAATTACAAATTTTCTAAATTCAAGTCTTCCTGATCGATGGATAGGGAGGTTTGGTCCGATGGTTTGGCCAGCCCGATCGTCAGATTTATCGCCAAATTACTTTTCTTTAGAGATACCTTAAATCTAAAATTTATGATAACGTAATTTTCATAACATTGAAGATTTAAAAGCAAGCATAAGTACAGCCTGCGACGAATTACGAACCAAACCGGATTTTCTAACAGTCTGCAGGAATTTCATAATCGACTCGCATACTTATGGAATCTGAAGGTGTATATTTAGAACATTTATGAAAAAGTTAAAGAATATATAAAAACAAACTTTTTTTCAATTTACCAAAAAATTCATTTTAATATTGTTTGTGCAAGTTAAATATTAAATAAATTATTTTCACAGTTTGTTGACACTAACAATTAAAATGCCTTATTACGACAAGTGATGACACTCGCATTGTTGGTTGCATAACGTTCCCATGCATTGATACGTTTATTTTAAAACTGAACATAGGTGTATTCATGTGTTATGTTAAATGATATAAAAAACTAACGGTATATACCTATAACTATAGAAAATTTCTTGAGCGTACTAATATAAATTCACTAATATTTGGGTTATCGATCTGTTTATATTAAAACTCAAATGTTCTTTCTGAATATTTCGTCATTTATTAATGACTTCATCAGGAGAAGAGCTAAAGTTAAGCGTTGAGAGTGTTATTAATTAATTTACACATAATTGTCACTAGCAACTCACAAATAAAACATGAACATTAGATGTTTAAACAGTTTACAATTTTAGTTGTTTAAAAATGTAATGTTCATGTTTTACTCGTGAGTTGCTAGTGACAATTATATATAAATTAATTAATAATACTGCCAACGCTTAACTCTAGCTCTTCTCCTCATGAAGTCATTCATAAATGACGAAATATTGATGGAAATCTAACACATGATAAATTACACTATTACTCGACGCCGGTACATAGGAAAATGAAACTTCCATACTAAGACGAGAGACTCAAAATTGCCATTTGCAAGTTAGAACTTCTAACGTTGTTGAAGACCTTATATATCAAACCGCTCTCATATATATGTATATATATATATATATATATATATATATATATATATATATATACATATATATATATATATATATATATATATATATATGTGTGTGTGTGTGTGTTTTCTTTTAGGTTTCCGCGGGTAGTAGTATGTGTTGTAACTGGATTCCGGGTTTTCTTCCGCGTTTCCACTGTTTGGTCTTCCTAAAACGAGTAACCAGAAGCAGAAGCAGACAGTAATCGCAAACCTAAAGATGGCAACTATGATTTTGCCGAAACGTCGTCCAGAAACCAGCACCGGTCTTTACGAAGACTAAACAGTGGACACGCGGAAGAAAACCCGGAATCCAGTTACAACACACACACATATATATATATATATATATATATATATATATATATATGATAAACCTAATCAGTAGGCGATTAAAGGTCTGTATATTACTTCAAAATATATGTATTTAAAAAACTCTACATGTTTCGGCAGTACGCCTTTATCAAGAGAATACAAAATATAAAAATTTTTATATTAAATTCTAAATTCTGTTTTACGAAATTCGTTGTATAACACAGATAGCGCTATTGTTGAATTTTTTTACTAGAGAAAATTCCAGAATTATCGGTATGTATTTTAATTTGCCTTATATGGAGAAAAACATTATTGTTTGTGCGCGATATTCGGGATTTATTAATTAATAAATCTTCTTCAGACTCATTCCAATTAAAGGAAGCCCAAATATAAATTCTGTACAGTTACATTTACATATAAATTTCCTCTAATTGTAATAGATCTGACGAAGATGTAAATTAATAGAACTGAAACATCCTAAAAATCGTATCCATCTAAACTAAATTACTATAATTCCGGAATTTTTTTTAATTGTCGATCATTATCGAAACATAAATGTTACTCCATGTATCCTACCACGTTTTCTAACTTCAGTCACCTTTCACATCCCTTTAGTTTTAACTCCTCTAACATTTTTGTTTTAATAATGATCGACAATAAGTTTCTGTGGATCAATGTAAATATCACCTTCAACTGCAAATGTGACAACATTTAAGAACTTGTAGGAGTAAAAATTCTAATTTTTTCTACAGAATTTGCGATTACTTCAAAATATGTATGACAAGATAGTTTCACATGGTTATAATGAAAAAGTAATTTTAGAATTTAAATTAATTAATTCTATTTTTATATATTCTACAGTAATCTACAGAAATATGTGTAGTTAATAGTTACTATAACAAATATGAATAGTATTAAAAATAATATATCCAAATTAGTCTTAAAATTTCGTTACTTTCGTTCCGCTCAGTTATTTTTTAGCTATTATTTCTATTATTAAAACTAAACTGAATTCCATTTAAAAGCGGTAAGGCAGAAGATCTTGTAGCTCGTTAAAATACAGTTATATCTAAACAAAGCAAAATATCAACAAGCATCTAAATTAAGTTAAATTTGAGAACCAAATTATAACAAAATAAGAACGTGGATGACAAGGTGTTAAAACTAATTGTGTTTGTTATTAGAGCATTTCTCTTTCTACCTGATCGTCGTTTGTCTGATAAACACGTTCACACGCAAATAAGATCACACCAACTTACGGAAAAAACAATTTTAAATCCAACGAATAAGCGAGGTGTGTAATTACGTTTAAGTTTTAATTACAAATGCAAAAAATATATAAAATGATTAAAGATAAATTACTGTTTAATTGTGTCTCTTCGCCAAGAATATTTCGTACTTTATAGCTACACAATCGGAGTTAATTTGATCCTAATCGTTTTTAAGAAGAAATAATTTCCGACATTTTTTTTTCAAGCCAATTAATCAGCTGAGAGTTGTATATACATTACAATAACACTAAAATTTTTGTATTGAAAATACAAAGCAAAATATTTTAACAAAGTCTGCAAAATGAAGCAGACTTTGCAACATTAGCACATGAAATAAAAATTTCGCAATAATTAACTTGACTCAGTAAAAACTTATTTTAATTAATTCTTGTTTGATTCATAAAAAATAATAAACACACTTAACTACTAAGCTACTAATGATCAAATGTATTCTGAATTTCAAGACCATGTTCAAATCTTACACCATACACTTCGCGAAAAGTAAAAATTGGAAAGACGTATACGCTTGCTAGAAAAATTGAAAACTAAAGAAATTAGTTTGGCAAGAAACATACTTTTCAGGGCTTTCCTTGGCTGTAACCAAGCTGCCGAAACGTTGGAACGAGGCGTAATAAGAAAACAACATTAGGTTAGTTTCTAAAAGGGTTGCTTGTAAAATGCAGTTGCGTTTAAACGGTATAATAAATTTGTGGTAAAATATCACTAAATAATGGCAAAAAAAGATACTATACGGCGTAAGAATCGTTAGAAGAATTGGTGACGTACAAAATATTACTATGTATAAATAACAATATTCCTTTTTTTTCTTTATGTTTCTTTTAGCTTTCAATGTGGAGGGATCGAACGCAGCAAACCGCAGTATCATTTTTTTACTGGTCACCCATCCAGTAACTGACCACGCGATGGTCATTGACTATGTCAATTGCAGGACCGTTACCTTAACTACACCACCGTACTGTCGACACTAAGTTGTCCCATAGCGTAAGAATTTACTGCCGGAAATTACGCAACTATAATATTATTACAGTTATATCATCCCTGATTTGTCAATTCGCCTAGAAATTGTTAGAGTTTATAGGTAATGTACAAAATAGTATTTACTTGATATAATAATAAAAAATGAATAATTTTATTATTACAGCATTGTATTAGGTACGTACTTATAACAAACTATACTAATTGTTTCAAATTTAAAAATCTCTGACAAGGATCGAATACAAATTAATCTTCATACAATCAAAAATGGTTTACATTACTTTTACGATGGTCAAATTTGATATTCACATTTCCTTATTCTTGTATATTGTGTTGTATATTACCAAAGCACGTTAACTTGCAATTGGTTTTAGTACTTTTATTTTAGTTGGATTTAATACTCGTTTTTGTTTACTGAACTGCAGTTGTAGTCTATATTTCTAAAATACATTCACTACAAATATTTTGTTCTCTGTACATTTTTCTCAGTGTAGCACTCCAGCGGCAACAATTTTATGCCTCGAGTAATATCTACGAGTATGTTCGCCAAAAATAATGCAAAAGATCTTTTCCTAACCTTATTGATTCCTAGTTTATTTACTTTTTCTAAATTTAGATATAAACTGAACTTTTAAACATAATTAAATATATAAATGAATAATTAAATTATGAAAGTAATGAAGCAATTGCATGCTACTAAGCTAACCAGTCATTAACATATTCTGATTCTAAAAGTGGCAAAAGAGTGAAAAACAAAAATTAATGAAACTGAGTAAACATGAATGATCAGATAATACAATACGTCAATATAGGTAAGTAAGTATCTTTGTTTAACAATTGACTGCAGGTTTCGTTGGAAAGCGCATCCTTAGATAGAGAAAAGGGCTAGAAGAATGTACTAGTTATTAGAATTGCATTGTCAGTACGTATATAATAAGCTGTATCTGCATAAACAAACTAGGAATCTAGTTTGGACGTATGAAATACAGCTCTAAGGTTATATCAAAGTAATACAAATTTTTCAGAACAAAGTACTCAGGAAGATAGTGAAAGAACCCTAATATATTACAAATGAAGACCTCCATAAAAACCTATCGAATGGTGGAATCTATAGACAACAAAATCATGAAATTTTTCAAGGAGTCACGGGGAAAATTCAGAACATGAATATATTGAAGCTATTCAGCATTTAAAGTACATACTTAACAGGGAAACTCGAGAAGAAGAAGCCTTATGAGTTGGTCTAAATTTCGAAAGCAGTATTAATATGTCAAGGGGAATTAAAATTGTGATTTTCATGACAGCAATAATTGTTTCTTTTTTCATATTGCAGGAATATAATTCAGTTTCTCGTTAGTTTTAAAATTAGCTAATCAAATCGTAAAATATTAAATTACAAAGCCATCACAAAAGTTATAAAATCGAAGACGTGGCATAGTATTATTATATATCATTATAGCATTACAATCATTGTTTATTCATTAATTAGTTAATAATTTTATATACTTTCAATCAGAAAAGTTTATTCCAATATCAACAGATTTCGAAAATAATTACTTAGATATTTAAGACATCATAATCTAGTTTATGTTTTGAAGTTGTCTAATTAATCTTATTTTTTGTACCTGATATATGAAGATTCTTAAATCAATATATTGCCCATATTGGTTACAATGTATCAGAACAATGGCTCGCAAGGATCAATAACATAAAACATGATGCGGAGAAGAGAAGAATAACGGCGAAGACCGTGGTAGCTAAATCATGTAAAATAAATATTGCTGACAGTTACACCTCGCCATTAAAAAGAGGATTGGTTTTTAGAGAGGAGGCTACAGAAAATCACATAGTTATTTATACGCGACCCGCGCAGGGGTCAGGATTGACAGCTACGTAATGTTTTCTTTTTCACTACAATGATGCACCGTCCGCGAAAAAAATGCATTTTTACGACTGCCCAGACATGCATATTTGTTTGAGAAGTTGCCATAAATCATCGGAAAAACAAAGTTATTAAATTGTGAAGAGTTGTTTGTTGTCAATACATTTTATTATATTTCGAATGTTTGAGAATAAGCTATAACTCAACAACTAGTATTAATAATATAGAATCTATTACAAGCCCATATTGCTTAAACGGCAATGTAATTAAGACTTTTATGTAAAGAAAAGAGAAATTCTGAAATATTCATTTGATGCTTCATATACGTTTTAAGGAGTTATATTAATATTTTATATCGTGCAATCACAAAAAGTGCCTCTGGCATTGATTTCGTTGCGAAGTCAAACGGTATGTCTTAATTCAGCATCTGTCGTGTGTCATTGCATTTAGCTGTCATTCGCGCATTTCTTTTATTGTGTTTTTCCTCGTTTGTGTACATCAAATATTAATAATATTTTGAATTTAATATCCAAAGATTACTGCTCAAAACGATAAGTTCCGCAAAAGTGTAAATTTTTGTGTGACTTTGTTTCATGACATACAGAAAATAAGGCACTGGATGACCTAAAAACGAACAGAGAAAGCTATTGAAATATACAACAAATCATTGATAATGAACCATAAACCCAATACATTCCTTAGCACAACAAGCTCAACTTTCCATTAGAACTCGTCATACAGCTGTGAAAAAAGATCTGCATCCTCGCTCATAAAAAATAGCATCTGTCAAGAACTTCTGCCAATTGATCTACCTCTAAAGCTCCGTTATTGTGAATGGTTCATTAATACTTTGGACAATGGTGATATTTTATAGAGAATTTTTTTTCAGATGAATCGTAGTTTCATGTATCCGGATACAGTAATTCAAAAAACATGTCTACATCTTTATTTATCTATTTATTATTCTTTACATTTGCAAAAATTTTGGAGTTTGGACAGTTATGAGAAATATGAATGCGAAGATGTACCCTGAAAAAACTTTGAAATCGTTTACAACTGAACTGCATGATGCCGAACTTCGATTAGAATGATGCATCACCTCATTGTAAACGTGTACAACTTGACAGAATTTCTGAGTACTTTAATGCCCAAATAATAAATAGAAATTTGCCCATTCACTGGCCAACAAGATCATGCGACTTCTTGTGTACTTACTTAAGAATAACATTTTTAAAACACCTATGGAGAATTTAAATGAACTCGGGAGAAGAGTTATTGAACAAAATAAAATATTCGATCTAGAGTCAGAACATGTCTCAATGGAGAATTTTTTAGGACAAGTCAATTTCAACATCTTTTAAGAATAAATTTGTACAAAAAAAGCATTTCAATGTATATTTGCAAAGTGTTTATAAAATGGTGAGAAGTATCTACTATTTTAAACAAGAAAATGGTATTTAGATTTAATAATATTTTCTTCAACATTCATTATATTTCATATAACCTTTTCACCAGCACCGATTTGAAAGTTGCCTATAGGCCAGTCAGTATACGTTGACAAAACTTAATTCAACGTGTTTTCAATTCGCAAAAATTAAAAACCAAACTTAAATTTTAATTTAGGTAATTATTTGCTAATTTATTACGCATATAAACAAAAGTGACAACTACTTGACAAGAATAAAATTTTGAAATTGAATTAAAACATTCATGAAAATTTCATGGACACCCTGAGGCAGTTTTTTTTTACGTACGATATCATAAACAGCATTCAAATAAATCTAATTTCAGGTCTAACATAGTATCTTAAATTATTTAACTTGATGTGATAGGTTATGTTTTACTAATGTCATTTAATGATGTTTGGATTTTAACATAATTTAGATTAGGACCATCAATCACTTATAAATAAAATTTACAGACTATTTAAATCCAACGCCAACTAGAACACGAATATATTTTAACGCACGATATAATAAAAAAAACATTACGTTGTTTGAGAAATTTTCAGACATAATATTAAGTTATTAACATTCTCGTCTTAACTTCCTGACTTGACCAGCATCATGCACATGCTAACAAGTTACCGTTCTTTCGTTTCGAAAATAAAATAGCTACGGTATTACGAGAATATGTGTCCGTTATATATGTAATAGGGCAAAGCTGTCAAATAGTCGATCCACTTATTTAATAAAAAAAAATTAAGGCAACTTTAATAGTAAATATAACTTTCAAAAATAAAAATATTTATGTTTAGTCTGCGCTTGAAAAAAAAATTATTTTAAAGCTAAAAACAATATGTTGAAAATTAGAAGCAGAACACGAGTCACCAATTAATTACTACCAATCTATAATCAACGGAGAAGTAATACCAAATAATAAACTTCTTAAGTTAATGTTTCAAATTCTTGAGTTTCAGACTCTAAAATAAGTACGATTTTTTGTAAGCTTATCTTGACAGGTCGTGGTGATTATAAATAAACCAAGATGAACTTGAATGAATTAAAATCCCATAAGCTGGGAACTCTAGAAAAATAAAGGCAAAGTCCGTTCGCACCTTAGAAAACAGTATAGCACTAGCACTTATGAGAATACCGTACAAAATAGCCGCGGTTTATCAGAGAAAACATTTGAATAAAATATTAACGCAAATTCCATATAATAATCTTGCGCAATTTGATTTAATTCCAAAATGTTCTTTAATGTTTATAATTGGCATTTGACTGATATTGTTATGCATATACCTTTGAGTTATAATACAAATACTATATTATTATTATGATTATACAGAAATCTCTGAATATTAAGGATATATTTCTTAAAGAGCTAACTTGTTATCAGATTCTAATATGTATCTATGTATTTATTTAATTTTAACCGTATAGAAGCTAACTGTACCTACATTAAAGTTTTGTTTAATACTTAACCGAGTTTAACAGATTCATTCATAATAAAGTAAAGAAAGCAAAAAAGAAGTAATTAGATGCCAGGTCTAGATTATACGGTGAATAACTCATTATTTCAATGTTTTGGGCATTGAAATATTTAGTCTTCGAGCATCATTGTTATCGTAATCCAAGGTGATCGATCCTTTTTCGTCTGGGTGATTGTCGCGGACACATTGGAGAACTTGAAGTAAACAAACTATAGTATCGATTCTACGATGGTCCTTCATCAGATAAAATATATAGAACATTTTTATTACTTACAAAATCGAAATTTTAGCAAAAGGGGATTAACGGGCGATTATAAATGATTGATTTTTTTTCTTAAGCTAGCAACAATTCTGCAACTTTATGCTGATATGCCTGATTTTTAAATTTAAAGTAAAAATCAAGCAAGCAAATAAATAAAACAATTTGTTGTTTTTACTTTCAAATATGGTCTTTACTGTCGAGCAATTTTGAAAGCGGTTGGCAAAATAAAAATTATAATTGAATATATTTCAAGTAGTTAACCTATAATTATTTATCGAATCTTTCCAGAAGGACAAAGTGAATTGAATATAGTTACTTTTCACAACACAATGTTAGAATAATCAGACCTTTTTTTTAAGCACTGGTAATGTGGCTAAAGGTAAATCTACTGGTCGTCCAATGTTACACCCGATATTTTGTAAAATGTGAATGAAATTTTTGAAAGACATCCTCATGTTTCTGTACGTCGTCTATTCCAACTAGTATGTAGGCTCTAATGGACAATTAATCTATTCTTTTAATCTTTCCTATGCCCATTCTTGAACTTTCCTGTGAGTTCTTTCGTAAGAACCTAAAGAAACAGTTTTACACCCACAAACATTTTCAATTGTCCATCAAACTCATCCACCCGTTTTTTTACAACGAATCCAATTTAATCGAAGTATCATTGCACCTCGTTAAAATTAGTGTTAGGGTGGAAATTTCAAGGCAACAAATTATTAGGCTAATATTCTTTTAAGAAACAATTAATGCTTAGTCGACTAGATTTTCTTATACGAAACCATTATTATAGTCATTCATAAATCAGTTACATATCATAAAATTAACTTATGGTTATTTCTAATAGGATTCTGTCACGCCAGATACCACTATGAATTAGTTACAGCAATTTTTCACTGGCCGTTTTATAAGTGTAGTTTTATCGGCAAATAAATTGTCTGATTCGTCTTTGGATTTTTTTTCATTCTCTTATTTAAAAGACGTAATGTTCGGCAATTCAATAAACGATTTGACAAAACAATAATTATGGTACGCAATCGACGAAACAATTACAAATTCTGAATTCACGACGATTTCGGTGTTGTTTAACGGTAGAAGGCGAACATTTTCAGCATTTTCTTTATATATAAATATAAATTATTTTCTTTGTACATAATTGTATTTTTTGTAATTTAGGTGGTAAAATCTGTTTCAATTGTCATGTTTTATAGATCTCTTATGTATATAAAATATATTTAACTTTATTGTTACCAGGGTGGAACGAGTATTCGATAATAATATATGAGATATTAATACGAGGGACCCAACCAATCTTCTTTCAGGGGCCAAACGTCACACATTGCTAAATCATGTGAGTATGGGGGGTTATCACTACTTTTGTATTTTTTCCAGACAAAAACTGGAGAGTTAAAACTGCCGTATGGGACGATGAATTATCATAGTGAAGCATAATTCCCTTGTCTGGAGCTCTTCTCAACACTTCAGGCAAATATTTTTCAGTGTACCACTTAGCTGTAACTGCCTTTTGTCCATCCAGCTTAATTGCATTTACTAAGTCCATACTTCTGAAGAATACCGCAACATAACCTTTTTCATAGCTCGCTGCTTCTTAGTCATTGTACGAGTTTCCTCACTTTCGTAAATCCATACACGGTTCTCTTGGCGGGTAGGAAGGTCGAAAAAGGTAATACAAGTTTCGTCACCTGTCATTATTTTGGAAAAAAATTGGTGCCCGCCATTATTTAAGAAATTTAAAGTCAGTAAGGTGATGCTGCACAAAACGATTTGCACCTTTTTTTAAATGCAGATGATCGTGTATGATGGTTTATCAGCTGAGGATCCAATCTTGAATTTATGCTCTATTACTGTATAAGTGACTTTATTGTCCACTTCAATTATTATTATTAAACACTTAAACCTCTTTTAAAATCATAATAAATTATGATTCGAAAGTGCTCTCTGGTTAATTCCATTTTCTTTTATTTGTTAAAAAATAAGTATCTGAGTTATAACGGACGTAATTTCAACAACAAAACATCAAATGATAGATAAAGAATTGCTCTAAATAAACGCTGTATAATTGTTTTTCACAGTCTACTAGATTTTCTTATGCGCAATAAATTCAGCTTATCCCTCGTACATTACTCCAAAATTAATTTAAATAAAATTTGATTACGCAATATATATTTTACTAAATATATATAAAAAATTGAATTTTTCTAGTATCACTGTTATTGTAAGTCATCAAATTAGAATCAAAAGTACTGAAATTTTTACAAATCTTAAATTTCTTAAGTATTGCTATCATTATTATAGTCAACATGTCAGTTAAATCGGATTCACTATACTACTGCTTGTATGACGGCGCCGCTCGTGATGACGTATTTGGGAGTGCAAGTACAATGATGCGAGTGCATCGTGTGTTTTCGGTGTTTACTAAGAAAACGTTACAGTTAGTACATGAGAATACACGAAGCACTCACATCATTGTACTTGCACTCCCAAATACGTCATCACGAGCCGCGCCTTTATAATGTATGATCATATATAAATTATTAATTCCTGTATATTATCTTCAATTTCATCTACTTGACTCATTTCTTCCTCAACTAAAATATATAATACAATATATATAGTAAATAAGAATATTAATTAAGCATATAACTCTTTTTTACATGATTAACAAAATTAGTCCATTGTTTTCATAAAACATGATCATCTATTAAATAAATTAAAATTAAAGTATATAAGCCACTTATAAAAAATGGTATTGTTCATTCTAGTAAAATATTTTATTTTAGCCTGTACCATTCTATCGAATTAAACATGCAATGGTACGAAGGTAACTTGAAGATTGTGTGACCAAACCTCACTCCGATGCCTTCAACTTACTTTGTGTTTATCAATAAACTTCCCCTGTTCTCCCCTTTCTAACAAGAATATCCTCATTGCTCTAATGTAACATAAACAATAATTCATTATATTAAATACATTTGAAGAAGATGATAATACTCTCGATATAATTCTAAAAATTACTGTTTTTACAGTAAGATGATGCTATAAGTAATAAAATGTAAGAAGTCAAAAATAAACACAACAAATAATGACAACTAGACACAAGATAGTAAATGATACAGCTAATTTCACCCTTCCCAAATTGTTTCACAAAATCCGACAACATAATGAGAGTTATATACGTTAATTCTATAATATAATTAGAAAGAGATATAAATAGTGCCAAAAGGGCCTGTACTGTTTTTCAAAGTCGCGAACAGGCTAATTGTCTAACTTAGGAGCTTTTGTCATCCCAAATGTTACGAATATTATTATATGCACAAGTAATTTCCTAAATAGAAATAAAACTGTCAATAGTTTAATCTTGTAATTTTGAATTATTGATAATCTCCTAATTACTTTCACAAAACTAAAACAACTTCAGTAACCAAGAATACAAAGAGTGAATATTCTGTATAATAATTATAATTAATATATTATGCGCAGTTATCTTCTTCACTTGGACTATATTTATTTGCAAATCCTTTTCTAGATAAACTTAATTTTTGCATTTAAAAGTAAATATTATTCAATTATGTTAGCAAATATGTAACTTCTCGTTGCTTAAATACCTATCTATTCGTGTCTTCTTTTCTGTTACGCAAAGTAACTGATTGAAGTACGCCACATCCGTATTAATTTATTTCGTTGCCAGACTTGCGCTCGAATTAGATTCGAACCCAACACGATATTTTATTTATTGTAAATGATAAAAAAATAACTTAAATATATGTATATTGAAACTATATTGAAATTATAGTTGCTATAGCGTGTAGAGTGAATTAAGAAATAGGTTATTCGTGTGATACATCTGAAGAATAGCTACAATTTCTTTCTTCCATCGAAAGAGTTACACTAAAATTTACGTAAGACTTATGATCTTATGTAGATACAATGAAGTTCAGTGAATTTATTGGAGAGAGATTCACCAATATCCAAATTCGATAACTTTGTTCACAAAGCTATTTAGTCAAAAATGAACGTGCTAGGAAAAGATTTTAGCTGTTTTCAATTTTCCTTTCGAATCTACCACCTATGCAAAACATAAATTTTTCATTTTTGGGCGAAATAAAATTAATGTAAACACAAAATATAATGTCTTTTAGGCTAGCTTAATTCAATAGCAAAAATAATAAATCCTTAAAAAAATTAAGCTTCAGACTCTCGTAGCTTAAGCTTCGTTTTAAATTTTTGAATTTCAAATAATCATAGCTACAGTGCTCCAATTACGTCAATCCGTTGCAACAAATAACGAATGTCTTCAATATTGTTAAATGACACTACATATTCTGATACACTATACACTAACACTATAAAGATGAAAATATCGATTTAAATACATTCCTAATCTGCCCTCAAAGATCACCCCTTTCGAAATATTTTTCAAGTTTTGTCTTACACAAATCTCATTTATAAAACGATACGATTTTATGGCAACGAGATTATTTACAATAAATACTTAAATTACTCTACATCATCTTTTTTATGACAGAATTTGTTGAGTCTGTTTGTTGATGATTCATTTATTTTCTCTACACATCTACTTTTTGATAGATAACATCGTGCTAATATATAAAGCTAAGTACAGTAAAACCTCTAATTATGGACACCTCCGACAATCGGACACCTCTAAAAAATGGACATTTTTTGTGGTACGAAATTTTATAATGGGTTTTCTTAACAATAGTCACTCCTAATATTGGACCCTCCATAAATCGGACGCGGACACCTTTATTTCACCGAAGCAATAAAACATCTGTAAATATATCTCTTAATTAAGGACAGACAAGACGGGCGGCGCCGAATAAAATTTTGCAATTATGTATGTATGTATGTACTTTTATTGCTGCACATGTGGAAGTATATCTACTCGGGTTTTTCCCATAATACAAAGGAACGATGGTTTACCACTGGCCTACTCGTCAGGTGATAAGTGGAGTGATATTTTGAATCACTTTGAACCAGCCTTTGATAGTGTCAACATGGATTCTAGTAAAAGAAAGCGATTAACAATCCAAGATAAAATTGATATTATTGCGGTTAGTGAACAGCAAAGCTTAAGTGTCCGAAAGCTCGCGGAAAAGTTTGGTGTCGGAAAGTCGCAAATTAGTGATATAGTGAAAAACAAAAATGAAATAAAAGAACTTTTCGAGAAAAATGGAAACCTAGCTTAAAAAAGGAAGTTTCCAAAAACTAGTGGTTTAGCAATCGACGGAGCAGTGTTCAACTGGTTCTGTAAGGTGCGAAACAAAAATATTCCCATGTCAGGACCCCTACTCAAAGAAAAGGCGCTGGAAGTAGCACAAAGTTTACAACTCACCGAATTCAAAGCGTCTAATGGTTGGTTGGAGAAATTTTGTCAAAGACATAAAATATCATTTAAAAGTGTGTGTGGTGAATCTGCCTATGTAAACATGCAAAATGTAGACGATTAGAAAGTCAAGTTGCAATCAATATGCAAAGATTACTCTACGAAAGATATTTTTAATGCTGATGAAACCGGTTTATTTTTCCGCGCCCTTTCGACAAAAGCATTTGCGTTAAGAAGTAATAAATGTGCCGGAGGAAAATCTGCAAAAGAACGACTAACTATATTATTGTGTTCAAATATGGAGGGTGATAAGGAAAGGCCGTTAGTCATCGGTAAAAGTAAGAAACCTAGATGTTTTAAAGGAGCTCATGTGGATAAGTTGCCGAAAGGATGGATATCTAACAAAAAAGCGTGGATGACTTTGGATATTATGTCAGCTTGGTTAAAGAACTTCGATAACAAGATGAAGAAAGAAAAAAAGCATGTAATTTTGTTTCTTGATAATGCCACTTCTCATCCGAAGATTTCATTCGAAAATGTAAAATTGGTTTTCCTGCCTCCAAATACTACCTCGCATTGTCAACCTATGGACCAGGCTGTGATTCAAAACTTTAAGGTAATTTACCGGAGCATGCTTGTAAAAAGGCTTTTGGCGTTAATGGATACTGAAAATTCACTAGAAATAGTAGAAAAAAACATTACGGTAGTCACTGCATTAATATGGATATCAGCTGCTTGGAAAAAACTCTCGCCTGTGACCGTAAGAAACTGTTTTCAAAAATGCGGATTCAATCAAAGTGACAGTGATCTAAGTGCAGAGTGCGATATAGAAGATAATATACCATTAGCATTTTTATTTCCCAATTTTAACATCACTAATTTAGATTTAAGCACATACCCATTAATTGATAATGAGTTATTTACTGAAAATCCTAATGTTTCCATTATAGATTGTATCGATGAAATTACTTATATCAGTGATGAAATGGAAAATGAGATTGAAGAGGAATTTGTAACTAGTATATCAAATATTTCAGAAGCCCATCAAAAATTAAAAGATCTTGAGAACTATTTCTTAAGGACTAACAGTTTTAACATTGCTAACAATATTCCTCAAGCTCTTCTTGAATGTGAATCTGAGATATTTAAACATAAAATGAAAAAAGCAAGACAAACAACAATTAATGTTTATTTCAAGTAAAATCTAGCATAAAATATGAATGTATGTATGTGTATTAAGTAATGTAAATTTTTTTCGACTTTCGTCTTATTATGTGTGATTAAATTGATATGAGAATGAATATTTTTTTTCGTTTTTTTTTTCACCTCCACATTTTGGACACCTCCATATATTGGACATTTTAGGATTCCCCATCAGTGTCCATTATAAGGAGGTTATACTGTATACAATAAAATACACAGCCTCATAAGTTATTATAGCCAATTTTTTCTAAATGAAATAGCCATTGTCACAGCTTATCACCCTCTCTTTCATTTTTAAAAGATAACTGGTAAATGCTATTTTATTAATTTTATTTTAAAATTGAAAACTAAAATAATAGTTTTTGAACAAATCATTAAATGAAGGAATTAAAAATTTATTGTTAGATGAAAATTAAATGAATAAATGAAAATCTAAATTCTTCACAATTTATTTATCTGTGATCTCTCCTCGAAGTTAACCCGATGCTTTACTTCTCACTTATTGAAAGTAGATTTAGAATCTTACAGACTTTCTCTATTATAAGAGAGATTCAGTTCATGTGTATAGCTTTTCGGTAGCTCTGAAAAGACAGAGCTTTGTCCAGAAAACATTAACTAAGTTTTCTGAAGGTCACTTTTAATTTGAATAACGAGTTAGGAACATGAACTAGCAATTCAAACAGAATCAGTTAGCACCTAAGAATACAAATACCTCGTGTTTTAATAGTATTCGAACCAGCCATGCTAGATCTAAACTAATTTTATATAAATTGGGAATTGCTCATAAACCTAAATACGAGGTAACAAATTGAGAAAACATCATAGACCATATAACACACGACTGCTCAGTTAAGAAATTTGAAGGAAGCTGAATGCTATTTGAGCAGCAATCGACCGCTCAATTTTATTGTCTACGGATTCTTTATCAAAGTAGAAAATTGTTTGCGCTGTACACATTTAATCCGTCTTTCTATCATTTGTTTATGATTACAATTCTGTAATAATATCTAATAATTTTACTTGTAAACATCTAATAACAGGACAAAGAAATCAATAAATAAGGTTGAAACATCTACATATATTAAAACTGATCCAAATAAACGATGAGTCTAAGAAAATATATCTCTTATTCTAATTACTAGAAAATAGTATACCATTTTTTAAAAAAAATAGTAAAATAATTGTACAATAATTATTCGTTATTCCAAGCATTCAAGACGGCCGAAAGATAAGTGTAGTTTACATTAATTATTGTACGCCGCTATCCAACTATTAAATTTATAACATACACGATACATCAGATTTGGCTAAAATATTTTTCTTGTCACAGAACAATAAAATGTGTTACATAGTCGGTTACTTTATTGTGGAACTTCAAACTTGAAATTCAGTGCCATCATGAAGCAAATTGTATAAGGGTTTTATGTCATTTTGATGCCTGCGCTTCTCCAAGCCATCGAACTGATACGTATCCAGTAAAACAATATGGCTAAAGCCCTGTTGTGAATAAGAAAGAAAATACAAGTGGTTTAAGGATTTTTGCCGAACAGACTCCAATAAAATAGAATAGCAGCATCAATAGAGGAATAGAATATTTTTCGAATTCCGTATAATAAATCCCAGAGTTTTTAATAAAGAGGAAACTATATACAGAATATGCTCACAAAACGATAATTTAGCATCAAATGTTATACCTAAACTTTAATAGAAGTGCAATGGTTTAAATGTAAATCGTTGTAACAATAGTGAAATATAGTGAGGATTGCTCTTTTGAGTATAGGTTAGAACATTGCATTTGCACATATTCATCTTATCAGCAATACACCAGTTATTAAGGACATCAATTTGTTTCTGAAGGAAGACACAATCTCTCTCGCCGACAATTCTTTGGTTTCTTCAAAGCGCAAAGAGTAATTTATGGCATTCGAGTACCTCACAAGTTATTTATACATATTCAAGAGAACTCAACGGACCAAGGATACGTCCCTAAGACACTCCAAAGTACCTAGGTAAAGAGCATTTATGTCAGATAACCATTGTAATATATATTTAATACAATGAGGTTAATACTGGGGTAAACCCAACTTAACTTACTTAAGGCAAGTTTAAGCAAGTACATATTTTGTATTCTACCTACATGATCGAAAGCTTCTGAGAAGTTAATAAGATGGTATCATCTTGATCATTGTTATCTAGACACTTCTGACAAGTTAGAATACACAAATCTATAACAGTTGATCGCTTATTCACAAAGCCAAATAAGACTTGTCAAAATTGCGGAAATATATAGTAATAACTAATAAAGATCATACTATAAAAAAATCAATTAAAATACGCAAACTATAAATAAAATGGGCGAACGACTCACAAATTAAAAAAAAAAGATGGTAATAACTAACATTCGACAAAAAAAGAAAAAAAAACGGAAATATAATTGCCCAATATAGTTCATTTAAAATATATATTATTAAAAGAATGGAAAATGGAGAAGAAGGTCATATTAAGAAGTAAACAATGTATGCAAATAAGAAATCTTTGCTGTCACACATCAATCGGTAACTGGATATCGAAAAATATAAAAAAAGATAAATAAAGAAAAACAATATGTTGTTCTAACTATACACTTGTTACATAAGATAAAACTAAAATGAGGTTGTAAAAAGAATACCTTGAACTATGTAAATGTATGCATTACATTTTTCAATCGCTTATCTGGCTTATCATATATTTGTAGAGGAAAGAACGTATAGGGTTGAATAAAGACGTACGATATATAGGTACGAGACATAGATATGCAATCTACACTGATATAAATACATATATAGGATACACAGTAGAGGGCCAATTATTATGCAGTCCTTGCACACATGAATAACTAGCGAAAATAGTAATAACAAAAGGTCCCATATTTCTTTCACTAATAACGTGCCTTAAAGAACCTTCCTCATTCAAGACGACCATGCTTTTTTTTTAATGGTTGGTGACAGTGCACGTAATCTGTCACAAACGTATAATTTTGATTATGTCATGTAAATGTGTGTAATACTTAGTAATTAAGTTTTCGAAAAAAATATTTATTAAAATAGTCTAATAATACTAAAGCAGATGTTAGAAATGTTGACCATTATTTTGAAGATAAACTTGAACTCTAGGCTTCATGCTTTCAAAGCCGTTTATTAGGATGCCTTGGGTTATGTCAACACAAATATTCACAATAGCATTACGAAGCTCTTCGATTGTGCGATGTCTGGTCTTGAAAATGGTATTCTTTAAATATGGAAAAATAAAATAATCTAAAATTGCCAAATTTGGAGATCTTGGAGGAAAACTAATAATTCTTGTATCGAAAAATTGTGAAATTTGTGCGCTGGTGAATTATCTTTCTGGAAATATCCTTCCGTAAGTTCATAATCATGAAGTACATTAATAAACGGCTCTAATAATTCATTTCGATATCTTTCAGCAGTTATGATGGTTTGATTAAAAATATAGGCCCAATAATTCATCAGGCAATACTGTGTTCTCGTAACAAAATCTACCTGTTTGAATTCCGAGACTGATTGAATTTTATATGAAAACAACTTTAAATAATTTTTTAAAATAGTGCGACATGCTCCCACTGACAAATAAACTTGTGATAATTTTGCGATTGATATTTTGAGTGAGTTGTCCATTCAACGTCGAATATCCTCTATGCAATTTGCTTTTCGTTTTTTAGGTGCTCCACCGCCAAGTTTACTAATTATTGTCCCTGTTTCACCAAATTTAATAACACAAGCTTGAATATGTTTTTGCAGTTGTGCGTAAGTACCTGACAGATTAGGATACTGTAGCCGAAAATCCTGTAAGCACTGATTAGGGGAATAAACCCAATCTCCATTTTCTAATTTTTGGCCAGTTCTATAGTAACTTTGAATAGTAAATATTTTATGTTGTAACCCTTAACATTATAATAAAATAATTAAACAAATATAAGCGTTTATAGTTTGAATTTATGTATGACAACTAGTTTTCTAAAGCTTCGCATGTGCACCAATCTTTGATTACTTAATTACTTAAAAAGCAGCCTACTATAAAGAGGAAAGTTTTTGAAGGCAGGGTTACTTAAAAACACGCCTTCGTATTTAAGAACAAAACCTACACAAAAAATGGGCTTAGAGAGCAATCTGTATGAAGCCCAACATAATATAGAATAGAACCAAATCTTTCTAGATCCAATTTATAATTATATGCTCGGTTAAAAGAAAATTAAGATAACCCTACATAAAAATATATTGACCGATTAAGTACTATAAGGCGACATATTGATAATCACGAATTTTTATTTTATCATTTTTAAATAATCATATCCCTTCAATACTGTTACTTAGCTTTTCATATCTGTGTGCGGAAGAAAACAATTTTTATTCTCAATACGCAGCCTTCTTCAGTTTCACTAAACTGGTTCATTACCAGAAATGTTTAAACTTAAAGGATCATGAAGACTCGGCCTTAATGGATACATGATCTTACCTGCCCTTATAAATGAAAGGCACATAGAAAACTTAGAACCCAAGAAAATTTTTTTCGTAGTTTTATGCTTGCACAAAATGCGAGTCTCTTTTTAGATATTGAAGATACGTAGGTAATTTTTTTCTTAAAAAAGGAGATTTTCTTTCAGTTAAGGGTAAACATATATTGATATTATAAAGAGACAATGACGCATATTTGCGTAAGCTAAGAAAATAGTAGCAGCTATAAAAGCACCACGCTGTACGCAATAGAATGACAAAGTACGTGCTTAGTTAATAAGAAGTTTCCACTTGTGGCGAATGGACGAGGTTGACATTACGGTATAAAGTAATTTTACGAAACAATGTGGACGTTCGTCCTCCGACAAAAAAAGCCCCATTCAAAACTCTCCTAACAAAAATATAATATAAACTTGCTCGAACTCTGATTGCCTTTGCGAAAATAAATGAATTATTAAAAATATGCTCATGTAGAGCGTACCGAAGTGTGGTTTACAGTCGACCGGGATAAACAAACTACATTGTACGAGTAAAATGTGTTACCAGTATATAACAGACTCACTAGCATATGTCTGTGCAACTCTCTCAGAAAACATTGGCGCCTTTTTTAATTACAGGAAAACTGGAACATTTTCCCCAGACGTGCATTTTTACCGAGCTCATCTCATTTCACGAATATAAGAATTAACGGCGAATTTATTAAATAATTTAAAATTTCCGGACACAATATCATTTATTATCAACTTTTCACGTCGTGCAGTTCAGTGAATGGAAAAATAACTTTACAAATCGTATATTAAGCAACATTTTGCTTTTTAATTTAAAGATTAAAATCAAGGAACACTATAGTTTTTGCCGCATTTCAACCTGTACAATAAGCAACGCAGACTAATATTTCTGCCAAAATAAGGCTAATATAAAAAATAGATATATTGTTACAAAGTACATATTATATGCTAATACGTCAATATTTAATATAGCATCCAGTCTCTATTATTTTTAGGAATGGCCTCATAGCGATTTCCCATACTTGCGACTATTTTTTCCGCATAATTCGTTGGTAATGTGCCTTATTACTTTTATATTACAACATAATTGGGAAATTTCATGCATAGTCTATCCATATTTCGAAGGACTTGACCTATTGGGATTTAAAAAGATTATGGGTCATTATCTGCTACCTCGTACCGCAGGTGCCGAGAAAACTTGCTGATGAGGTAATGAACGATATTACGAGAAATTAGATATCCTTAGTAGAGAAGTAATTACGTTTCGTTAAATGTAATCCACTGTTTACAATTTAAACCTTATTATTAAAAAGTAAGCAGTTCTAATTTATACCTGTTTAACTATATTATTATAAATATTATTTAATGGGTTTTTAAATATTAACATACCTTTGACAAAATGAACTAATAAAAATCAAGATATATAAGAATGTAATAAATAATAAATTGTAGTTGAAAGACAGTTGTCGTGCAGTGCAGACGTTTAGATTTGTGAAAGAAAAATATGTGGAGATACCGATGAAGATTCAATAAATAATGTATTTGCGGGTAGTATGCGATAGAAAACGATGTTTATTTAAAAAATAATGCAAAAAATCATTGGAGTACTGAAACACAGCAGATAATCCTGAATGTATACAATACATTGAAGAGTAAAAATTATGGGACTAAAACAGAGACAATTGTTAGAACATCGAAATTAATGGGAATGTGTTACGGGACAGTTCAAAAAATCATTCAAAATGATTTATTTAAAAAAAACAAGGAATAACAAGGGACAATTGAGAAAATTTAGTATGCGCGATTTGGATATTGTTAGAAGAGAAATGTACAATATACTATAAATGAAATGAAGTTCCTACATTGCGAAGTTTATGCAACTTCTTGAAAGAAAACAATAAATTGCAGTGTTGTATCACTACGTTGTCGCGCGTTATGAAGGAAAACGGCTTTAAACTTGGGATTGTTAATAAGCGACGAACAATTACGAAATCGCAAAAATTTTAGCTACTACGGGATGCATTTCTGACGAAAATAAAGAAATTTAGAGAAGAGAAACGTTTCATTTGCTACTTGGAAGAAACATGGTACGACAGCAATGATACTACAAAGAAAGGTTCGGATGATGGTTCGAGAATGTGTTAATATTCCTGCTTCAATAGGGGAAAAAAATAATTATTGCGCATGCGTGATCTGTAGACGACTGGGTTGGTCATGAAGATATGACAAGTTCCTTGTTTGAAGAGTGTTTCGTAAATAAGTTACTACCGTCTTCTTGTAGGATCTAATCTACATTAACGCACTTGTATCAATCTTAGAAGTCCTATTTTGTTAAAATTTTACCATTCGTCCCGCGTTTTAAATGCCGGTAAACAGTATACAATGTTCCGAAACACCGCGTGTTAAAGCAACCCCAAACATGAATCTTCACAGAGTATTTTACAATGCGCTGTATAATATATATATATATATATATATATATATATATATATAGGTATATATATATATATATATATATATATATATATATACATCGTTTGCTGCTGAAATTGCCATTTAGGGCCTTTACGGTGTTCACACAAAAGCATTAATTCGAAACGTTTTGCATATGCAGTACTCATTTCAACGAAAGCTGTTACCTACATCACATACCACAAATAATCAAACTAAAACTGACCAGACGCATTAGGGAGGAAATATTTCTACCTACTTCCTCAATCCCACCTTTCCATTATTTACTTTCATGGGATATTTGCCCGCGTTTCTTATTACATAGACTTTATACATCGAGAAAAATGTATCGTATAGATTACAACAATTGTAATATGCCATACTATAAACGATAGTTACAGCTACCTAGCTGTAATAAAAAATACAAATTATCGTGGCTTCTTAATGTGGTTGCTTGTATAGGTTTAGATCAATTTAAATTATAAATCCCTATTAGATATATATTGAACATAATGTATCGTATTATACAATGATAGTGCGTTACCCGTTTGCAAACTTGACTATAAAATTTGTTAGTAATGTACAATATATCGTATGGAACTGGGGTGAGAGAACGGCCGGGAGGTAAACGATACCCCACCAGTACACTAGATAAGAGAGAAGGGACGATTATAGCGCCAGGCGTGTCTGTGCCCAGTCTGATCAAATACGTTGACGATAGATGTGCAGAGTAATTATAAAGTGTGTTTTTTATAGAGGTATAGAACTTTGAAATGGAATAAAACAAAGATGAATTTTTTAAATTGACATGAAATTTACTTTATTCGAAAGATAATCTTCTGGCATTATAATTTAAATATGACTTTTGGCATATGACAGCCACGGCTGGCTCGGACGTAGTCTAATCCAGGAAGTCCCATTTTCGATTACTTTTTCCAACATTTGTGGCCGTATATCGGCAATAACGCGGCGAATGTTGTCCTCCAAGTGGTCAATCGTTTGGGGCTTATCGGCGTAGACTAGCGACTTCACATATCCCCACAGAAAATAGTCTAGCGGCGTTAAATCGCACGATCTTGGAGGCCAATTCACGGGTCCGAAACGTGAAACTATGCGGTTACTAAACGTTTCCTTCAATAAATCAATTGTGGCATGAGCTGTGTGACATGTTGCGCCGTCTTGTTGAAACCACAGCTCCTGCACATCATGATTGTTCAATTGATGAACGAAACAGTCAGTAATCATGGCTCTATAGCGGTCACCATTGACTGTAACGTTCTGACCAGCATCGTTTTTAAAGAAGTACAGACCAATGATTCCACCAGCTCATAAAGCACACCAAACGGTCAGTTTTTCTGGATGTAACGGTGTCTCAACATACACTAGAGGATTACCATCACTCCAAATACGGCAGTTTTGTTTATTGACGTATCCATTCAAACAAAAGTGAGCTTCATCGCTAAACAAAATTCGCTTATGAAAATCGGGATCAACGGCAATCTTGCTTTGGGTCCATTCACCGAATCTACGCCTTGCTAGGTGATCGTGTGTCTTCAATTCTTGCACGAGTTGGATTTTGTAAGCACGCAAACCAAGATCTTTCCGCAAAATCTTCAATAAAGTGGATGGACACATAATCCAATTCCTGTGCACGCTGGCGGATAGACTGATTCGGGTCCTTCTCTACGCTACGCTCTACAGCAGCAATGACTTCTTCTGTACGCACTGTACGACGTCTCTGTGGATGCGTATTATCATTTAGAGTAAACGTGGTGCGAAAACGTTCCATAGTTAATCGAATTAATTGCTCTGATGGACGATTATGTTGACCGTAAAATGGACGTAGTGCGCGATACGTATTTCGAACAGAACCATGATTTTCAAAATAAATTTGCACAATTTGGAAGCGTTGTTCAGGCGTCACTCTATTCATGTTGAAATGCCAAACCAAACTAAACATAAATCACTTAACGGCTGACAAAATGGCCGCCAGCTAAAAAAGTGTTGCCAAGTTAAAGTTTTATACCTCTATAAAAAACACCCGTTACATAGAACATCGATTGTAATGGCAAAGTATATACAACCAGAAAAAAATTATTTAACTCATATGTTTATTCTTTATCATACCTTCGAATTGCGTTTTCATTTTGTTACGTTAGCAAACTTTTTATTTTTTTCGATGTAACGGTTGTGCATCAGTACTTTTTCAGCATTTTATTTAGTTACGTTAGTCTCCTTGATGTAGCGTTTGTACATCACCGGAATATAATCGATCACAGATTTCGCTATTTATAAATACACATATTTTTCTTTCGTTTTGGTGGAATTACGTGTTTGTTTTCTATGAACATTTTCATTTTTTTTTATTGTATAGCATTTGTGAATTTTTATCATTATTATCTGCGGTGCAAGACCACTCATCTTTGAAATACGTTGCGTATACACATACACAATACATATGTGTATACCACACCTACATCTGACCTATCCTTATGCTGACCTATGCTTATACAATCAAATACTACACTATACGTTCAATAAACATATCGGAGAAGTAAAGCGGCGGGGACGCGTTTTGCGCAGCAGTGTCGTTTTCTTACCTCGTTTACACACGGTATAGTACCTTAGGCCTATCTGAATTAAGTAGTTATAACAAACAATACTAAGTGTTTCGATTTTAATAATCTTCTTCGACCAAAATCAAACGCACATTGTCCTTCGTACAACAAAAAATAGTTTATGTTACTTTTGCAATAATCAAGTATATATACATGTTTCTCTATTTGCTTGCTAATTGTGTTGTATATTGCCACAACATGTTAACTTCGAAAGTATTGATTTATTTTCAATTGTTTGTAATTATGTTCACATTAAACATTTGAAAAATCAAAACTAAACAATAAAAAAATTGTTTTTTATACTTTTACTCTGCTAAATAGAATATTCGTTTTTGTTTACTGAACTAGAATTGTAGTATGTATTTCTACAATACATTAATTTCAAATCTTTATTTTCTATTCAACTACATGTTTCTTAGTGTACCTAAACAATAAATTATATAACGTTTATTGATATCTTCCGCCAGGTTTTGTTTAAAAAGCTTTTACATAGGTTTAGATAAATTTAAATCATAAATCCTTTTTAGATATAGACCTGTGTGTACATTTAACTATGACTTGCATAAATAAAATAAATTCATTCTTCACAGAAATATGTCCAAATCTCTAAAAGAGAAGATCAACTATTTTTAGATAAAATGCGTAATAAATTTTATATACTCATCTTGTTTATGTATGTACTTCTATAAAATAATTTTGTAATGCTTTTTAAAAAAAATTCTTCTCAGTAAAGTCAATTTCCAGAATCTAGTCACAATTTTCAAACCATGCCTCCTATGTTATCGTAAAGAATAAAATTATATTAACAAACTACTGCAAGAAATTTATTATATACACTCGTGAACTTAAAATGTTGAAATCCGTTTAAAACAATTGAATATAAAAATAATAATATCTATAATTATTAGCTTTTTTTAAATAGAGGCTTCGTTCGTATTTTAACAAGAAATTTCGATTTGGCAACAAACTTGAAACCTATTTCAACCGAAGTTATTTTTGTAAATTTAATTAATGTGTGGACGAAAGACAATTTTTTTAGAATTCTCAAATAAAGGCTAATAAGCGATAATGCAGGATTAACGATGGTTGGAAATATCAACACATTTAGAAATTAAGGCCAAAAAGTTAAAAAAAAATTAAATTTCGAGAGCAGAGCTGTATATTAATGAGGCAGAAGAGGGGCAGGTATAATAAAATATTAAACTTAGATAAATATGATATGATTTTAGCAAGAAATAAAGGAATTACTACCTATTTTAAAAATTAAAGTTATTAAATAATTTTCTTCTATAGAAAACAATTGTGACGGTGACGACACATGATCAATTTGACATTTGTAAAATCTACGCCTAAAAGTTAAAAAATGTACTGTAGATGACAAAAGTCACCTAACAATATATTGATAATATCTGGTATATTTTATTATCTATTAATGTTATATTTTTAAGCTTTAATTTCAATTTTATTTATTCATTCTTTTATCCATGTACGAGGAGTGTTCTAAACTACGTGGCCTAACATAGAGATTGCGCGAATTTGCAGGACTCTTCTTTACCATTCTGTAGAATCATCATTTAATAGGTTAAATATGACAGTACAGTGCGATCTGTCAATTAGTCTGCTTTTGACATTACGCCAAAGTGAACGTCTCGTGCGATTTTGTAATAATGGGAAAAACTGAGTTAAGAGCAGTGATAAAATGCTTTCATTTGAAAAGCTTAACACCAACCGAAATCAAAGCAGAGCTGGATTCAACACTATTAGAATCTGCCCCTTCATTTTCAATGGCTAAAAACTGGGTTACCAAATTTAAGCGTGGGCGCGTGAGCACAAATAGCGTGAGCACAAATAGTGAACCCCGTAGTGGACGTCTAAAAACTGTTACTGCTAGATATGATTGCCGACCGTATCGTGTTAGATGACTGTCGAATAAAAGTGTAGGTATCTCAAATGGCACTGTACACATAATTTTAACTGAAGAATTGGAAACTGAAAAAATTCGGCGCGTTGGGTGCCGCGGTTAATCACACCGAAGCAAAAACTGAATTGTTTGAGTGTTTCTCGCGACCTTTTGGTACATTTTCGCCGCATTCATAAGGACTTTGTACGCCATTTCATTACCATCGATGAAATCTGACTCCACTATTACACTCCAGAAACCAAAGAACAATCCAAGCAATGGACAAAAAAAGATTCTCCGCCACCAAAGAAGGCAAAAACGGTTTTGTCACCAGGAAAGGTGATGGCAACTATTTTTTTGGATTCTCGTGGAATTATCTTGGTTGACTACTTAGAAAAGTGGAAAACCATAAATAGGGAATATTACGCCAATTTGTTGCAACAATTAAGCGACAAAATCAAAGAGAAACGGCGTCATTTGGCAAAGATGAAAGTATACTTTTCCATTAGGATAACGCACCTGACCACAAGTCTGCTATTGCAATGACAACAAATCATGAATTGAGATTTTAATTAGTACCTCATTCGCCCTATTCCCCAGATTTGACATTCAGCGATTAACATCTCTTTCCAAACCTGGAAAATGGCTCGGCAGTAAGAGATTTTCGCATAATTGCGATGAAATCGCTGCTGTAAATAGCTATTTCGAGGACTTGGATTCATCACCTGCAATGAAGACATTACTAATTTGGAATATCATTGGAATAAGTGTGTTGAGCGAGCAGGAGACTATATCAAAAAATAAAATGTTTTTTGTCAAAAAAACTGACGATTTCTTTGATAGGCCACGTAGTTTCCGAACCACCCTCGTATTTACAAACGATTTAGTTAGAAATATCGGAATTTTGGCTTTTATTTTATTTTCTTAACCAATTTGGACATTATTTATAGTCTAGGTTTTCAATTATTGAAAAAAATAAGCTGAATGTTTAAAGAACGATAGGATTTTATTAAATGATACGCATACATCTAATTCTGTAACCTATTTATATATACCTATATATATATATATATATATATATATATATATATATATATATATATATGTTAATTTATAAAGATAATTATTTTTTGACCTTTGTATATTATAGTAGATTTAGTTAGTCGGCGATTAAGGTCTATTTTACATTGATATGTATATATTTAAAATAATTTAAATGTTTCGGCAATTACTGCCTTTTTCAAAGAATTTTAAATTATAAATGACAGTATATTAATGACATATTTATATGTGTAAAGTTGTCATGGATAAAATTACTTTATTAAAAAATACATTCAACTTGCATGTATTTTTGAATAATGTAATTTTATCCATGTTAATGTCCATTAATTACTGTCATTTATAATTTAAAATTCTTTGAAAATGGCAGTAATTTCCGAAACATATAAGATTATTTATAAATATATACATATTAAAGTAAAACAGACCTTAAAAATATGAGTTGATTCCAGTTTCTGCTCTGAACCCTCTTATATTGTTGATTTAAATCACAGTTACGAAACAGAATTAGGTCACATCACAATATCTTTAAGCTAGTGTGGTTTCAGAAGTTATCAAGACGTTAAAGGCAAAAAGACCACACATCAACCTATGATCAAAATAATGTTACTTTATTACTACACCACCAAATTCATACCTAAACAATAAGTAGTTACATAGATATATTATGAATGTTTGTCCAAAAGCATAAATAGTAATGTGAAAATAGTTTCATCATTCTTCACTTAGAAAAATAACATAAACCTTACTTTACTGCTCGTGAACACATTGAAAACTTGAAAAAATTATCTTTACTGTAAATACATTTATTACATATGAAAAAACACATCACTTAGAATTCTAACAAATTAAAAAATGAATTTAAGTTTGTTGATATTTTAATTTGTATTCAATTTTACTCTAAAAATTACCTTTCTTTGTTTATTTTTAATTGCGACGGTGTTCTTATTTAATAAAAATAATACAATAACCAATACTCCTGTGTTTATTCTTTTTTAAATAATTACATGATGATAGTCACATACATGAAATTTAATTTTGAAATTGAATTTTTGGAGGTAACAATATACTTAATTTTCTTTTCAATCATCTCTGAAGAGTTGTTAATAAAGTGTAAAATGAACCTTTCCAAATATAAAATAGTTTTACTAAAAATTACATTATACTGCATACTACACGAGCGAATTTTTATGAAAATTGTATATAGCTATAGTTATACAAGTTAGTAAAAAGTAAATTTAGGAATATGTTGTTCTTCATGCGAAAAAAAAAATTTTGACCACCTAATAAAAAATAATTACATATAAAACACTAAGTTTATTTTCATAGCACGAACGTTGATAAAAGGACAAAGAAGTTAAGATTGCTGACAGATTCAAGAACGGATCATGATGCAAAGAACGCATACACCAACGTCTAAATACACATCTAAAAATGTTGCTGTAATAAATTTAGTATTTAATATCAAAATTCCTTCCTATTCAAACTATGATATAAAAATAATAAAAAGAAACTTTGTTATCAAAAATATAGGACAATATAATAACATAAAAGAGTAATAGGTAATATTACCAAGTAAAAAACTATATATTATAATTTAAAAAACAAGGTAACAAAATAAATAAAAAATAAATCCAAAATTAAATAAATTTAAGTTGTTATAAGAACGGATTCAAATATAAATTATTAGGTTACAACTGAAACTCTATAAAATATCTTTTATATTAGTTCTAAATGTCTAGATTCCAAAAATTTATTTAGGGACGAAATCTATTCTTGGAACTGAAAGGAATAGAAAATTTCATTACAGAGAAGCCTGATTAAAAATTGATGTAACTCAAATAAGTACGTGCAGTATACATTCCTCAAATCTTAAAAAAACATACTTATGAAACCTTTTTATAATTTCTTTTCATTAAATAGTATTGTGTGTGAAACACCAAACTATAAAAGTCTATAGCTATTAGAATTGATAAAAATAAACATTCTACAATCTCCTACAAGCTCGAATAATGAAATATTTAGAGGAAAACGCTGAAACAGATATGTTTGGCGAAGAGCAACCAAGAGTCAATAATACTTAGACCAGTGACATTATTCTCCCTTACTTACGTTCATTCACGGAATAATTAAACATTATTTTATTATCACAGTATTACAAAGACACTTTATTTGAGGAGCAATCAAACAAAACCGGTTAAATCCATTTTATACGAAAAATAAACTAAGTATGTACTATTAGTAGCAGCGGTCAGATAAATTCATTGGTGAACCCAGAATCAAATAAAACGCTATATTTCCTGTTGAAACTAAGGTTCAAAACCTAACCAATCAAGCAAAACTGGATAAATCCAAAGAAAATAATTTTAAATTTACATTTCAACCAAAACTAGATAAATCCGTTTCTAAAGATATTATGACTGCAGTGTTATAAGTCCCTAATGAAGATGACATCTACATGGCACTTTGAAAAAAGCCAGTATCTGTCAGTATTTGTTAGAACGAAACACCACAATTTACTCAAGAAAGGAAAAGCGATTCCAATGGAGTTAGAAGAAATTGACTTAGCTCGTAATCTTCCACATAAAAAATAAAAACTATTCGTCACCTAATGGAACAACAAATTGGTGCTAAATGGGAGGAAGACAAAAATTTGGGATGGTACAAAAATATACTGTCTGAAGTTGGTGATGAGCCCGAAGATAGTGACAACGAATAATCTGACCGACCGTCTTGAAGATGACCTTAGCGTACATATTTAAAAATCAAATCAAATTTCATAACCAAAAATTAATGTTTTGGTGTTTTAGAATGTAAAATATTTATTTGCTATATTTTTCAACTGGAATGTTAGGAAACATTAATAAAATGTTTTCTTAATTTTTTAATTGCATCTAGTAAGTAGTAGTATCCAGTAAATACCAATTTTTTCAAACAAAACTAGGTATATCCACTTCTAATCAAGCAAAACACGATAAATCCATTTTATTTTTGTTAATTATCCTGGGGTGAGTGGAAAAAAATATTAAAATTTGTAGTTTGATGTGTAGTGACAAAGCTCTATAGAATAGACAAGTTACTTTTTGTTTAAATATATGAGTTTCTTAAATAAACGTTTTTCATTCATATCTCGAAACTGTTTATAATGGATTTAACCGGTTTTGCCTGATTGCTCCACATTTAGAATAAGTAACCATGTTACTACGTTTATCAAATAAGAAATAGATCAGAAACAAAAGCACTCATGGAAAATTCGAGGAAAAGAAAGAATGAATATTTGAGTAAATGATTAGAATGGTAAACTAAAAGAGTGTGTAAAGCAAGAATAAATGAAGGAAATAGATAAACCATGCAAAACATGGAACAACAAAGTTACGGTTGTCCTAAGAAAAGGCAAGACATGATAAGTAAAACTTAACTGGTCAAAGATAGAAAAAAGTGGGGGCAATTTACTAAAAGATAACAACAATCAACTCGACACTTCACGAGAACAGGGGTAAGATTAGGTAAGTAAATAAGTCCAATTTATCAAATCAATTGTATACTTTTAACGTTGCATTAGTCGTTTATTATATCAAGATTTCTTTGCAATATAATTCAATTAGAAGAAAAAGTAATTTTAATCAGCACCATAAGGTGCTCCTCTTGTTTAAGTAGACAAAGATTAAATAGTAATGGTCGTAAATTAGAACCCTGTGGTGCTTCCAAAATAAGACATGGGATAGTGAAAATAAAATTAGAGAAAGAGTAAATATTTAGTGGTCCTAAATTAGAGGCCTATGGGAATCCCAAAGTAAAACATGGAAAAGTAAAAATAAAATTGCAGATATGCAATTATTCCAAATTTTTCAAAATTCTAAATATGTAATGCGATTTATCACATATAGGTACCGATACTGGTTTAAAGTAACATTTACCAAATATTTCTTTTATAAAGATATTCACATTAAATTTATTTTGACATCTATCATAACGCATGTGTTTACGTGCAGTCTCATTCACTTGCAGATAGATTTCTGTAGCAAAATAAAGAATTTAATAGCTATTTATTACTAAATTTACTGTTAATTCGTCTTGTTATTTTCCATAGTAAAAGACAAACTAAAATTATTTTTATTTTATCTCCAAACATATACCTAACTTTAGAAATTTGTCAAAACAATATGTAAAGCTTTTCATTGGACACTATTTGCGTATAATTTTTGATTAAGTCATCACAATTATTATGTTGCATCCTCTTGTACCTCGACGAAATAGTTAAGTAACTGCATATCAAAATATTCTTAAAATATTTTTGTTAAATAAAAGGCTATTGAAAGTGGTTATATACATCTAGTAGATGTATGTATTTAAAGATATATAAAACTCTACATCGACGAACAGGTCAAACAATATACCTATATTTCGCATACGCACAAACAGGTAGGTATACATGTGGCCAGGTAGTTTCGATTTACCCAAAGAGATTCGATTCTCGATATTCGTAGCTCGTTTATTACACATTTTCACGCAAACTCATTCTCAATTAAAAGGTTCCATCTGCAAAAGAGCATTAAATATTGAATTGATTCTTGATAACCAGTGTAACGTTATATAGGGTTATATACACGCATAAACGCCTGGCGCGATATGAAATTGTACGTTATAGGAATATTCGAATTGGGAGGGTTGCACAAACTGCAGCGTACCACTTCAATTTCCCCTTGTTTTATTACGTTTATAATTATTTGAATTGTAAGTGGCCGTAGGGTAAGTTGTCCCAGTTAGTATTTATGTAATGCATCTATCATATGCAATTGCTTGTTTTATTGCATGCCGAGGCACGCACTGTATTAACAAAGGGGGAAATCTCAAAATGTATTTCTGTAGAACATATATATGTATACCGGAAAAGTATTTAGACGATTCCATTAGAATTTCAATAACTCTTCGAAAACCAACCGATTCTAAACAAGAGAGTTTCTTGCTCATCAAAAATAGAAGTGGTTGGTGCACCTTTTTCAAAAGTTTATAAGTCTTAGGAAAATATTGCTTGCAATTGTTGTATAAGATATAATTTAAAGAAATGATGTAAGTTAAACTTTGATAAACATTACTATAATTACTTGGAATTGTCTTCGCCTGTTGGGTTTTGAATGCATGGATTTGAATATGGACTCACAATCCAGTGAATTTAATCGCAAAATAACTTAACTACTAGCCATGTAAATAAGATCTATTTAATTCTACTAAAACTGCTTTTTTGAAGTATATGAACATTACCTATAGATTTTAATGCGAATTAGAATGTTTGTTTATTTTATTATTAGTGGTTTATTATTGTCGACAAATTTTAGGATTTAGGTGTCCTGTAGATAATGTCTAAAAGGTCCAAATATTAAAAAAAAACATGTAATTAATATCTGGACGGTGTTTCCTCCAAATAAAACAATTTTGTTGATATAAAACTGTAGATTACTGTATTCTATTGTGTGTAAATGCTATATAAATATTATTTTTCTATTTATTTAATGATATTCAAAACTACAGTATGATTTTGTAAAAAAAAAAATACAAATTTGCAGCAACAATTCTGTGTGTAAACAAACTAGATATATTAATCACTGCAATAATTTCTACATTTTAGAAATATTTTTCATGTATAAAGTTCGATAACAATTTTAATAAATTTGAAAGGGATTCAATCGGTTATTAAACTGAATTAAATGTTCAAGGTCTATAAAAATATAGATTATCTATTCAAACATAAACTTTCAACAAAGATTCACTAGAATTTTAATTGGTTACCTCTTTGGCTAATTTTTAATTATATTTGTTAGTCATATCTTCAATGTAGCTTTGAATATGTACCTAGTGGTCATTTTTTATTGTAAATTAATAAAAATTTGCTGGCTCAATAAATAAAAATTTTCTTTATAAATTATTATATATAAGTACCTACGTAAAGTACAGGTAGGTCCTCCGTAAATGACTAAATTCTTCTGGTCATTGATTAGTCAAATATTAGGAATAATTAATTGTTTACTTTTGTGGATATGATTGGTTTGGATTTTCTTATTTTATTCAATTAGAAACAAGAAAATAATTATTTCTAAGATCGAAACAACGAAAAATCAAATCAAGCCAAGGATTAATAATTTAATGGCGAAATAAAGGCAATAAAGTTAAAATATAACCAAATATAAACACGTACAAACTGTTTTCACATAAGTGCTTAAAATTATTTCATTTAGGTATAAAATTTTATCGAATGATTTTAAATAATTCATATTAAATAATACTTCAGAAATCAATAGTTATAAACCCATCTAACTTCTTCTGTTAGTGCACTAATAGTTAAAAAAATATAATTATAATGTAAGCAATTTAAAAATTAAAAACCAAAGATACATGATGATACTCAATCCATTCTTAAGTGAGTCTCACAATACAAAGTAAAACTCATTGCTGAGCAAAATTTATATAAATCTACAATACAACAACAATAAGAAAATTGAGAAATACTCTTAAATTACCTTATTAGTGAGATAAATATTTGAAAATATGGTATTAAACTGCACATGCGTATGGTTAACTACACAACAGCAAGATATAATAAAAGACACTTCTTTAAATGTTTTAAATCTATTGTATGAAAATAACATAAGTTTCTGCGAGTATCAGATTGAGTATCACTGTTCTAATCGGCGTCCTTACATAAATCTTTTTTATTAAGGCATTTAGCATATTCTAATCTTGAAAGTTAAATACTTATAGCCATTTACTGGAAATTTATTAAATTATCAGAAAATATTAGGATATTTATTTTAGTAAAATAAAAATGTTTGATTAAAAGGGGATATGATATGTATATAAGTCAGTGAATTCTAGTGGTTCTTAACAGTTATTTTGAATATCTTCTAAATAAACTTAACGTTATCTATAGTTTGTACATTTCTGAAATTTATTTTTTGCCACAAAGATTTCGTTAAATATAATAAGAACAGAACTTACAGGTAGTTTATTGGATTCAAATCAAACACGTACCTGGCCGTTGTGCAATCTTTGTAGAGCGTGTCAAAGTCTTTGCATGAGAGCAGTTTACAACGGTTAACACCGGGTTGAATTGCGCCAAGTCCTCGCAATATTCTAACTTGTTCCACGTTGCACACCAAAGGTACAATGTCCAAGCGTTTCAACTTCGTGTAAACTGTGTGTAGGCCGCCGACCAGGTGCTTAAGGAAGAGCTCGAAGGCTTGGGGCAGACACAACATTGTATCACCAGCTATGATAAAAGCTGCGACCTTCTGTCCACGGTAGTCGACCAATTTACATTCATTGGCCGTTGGATCCGATGTAGATATGGGTGGAGGGCTGTTATATGATCTAGGTGGTCCATGATGAGCCATTAAATCCAATGGACTGTGCAAAACACCCAAACTATTAAGAAGTCCGAGACCCGGTGGATGCAAATGTCCAAGGCCCATACTTCTAACTAAACCGGCGTTTGAAACTGGCGGTGGGCTTAACGGATGACCCATGGACATTGGTGGGCCGAGAGGACTTGCCTGCCTGGGACTGTGCACCTGGTTGTGATTATTTGATGTTGGATTGTTGTTGTTGTTTACCGGTGATGAAGGTGGTTTCACTGCCACTGCCGGTGAACCTGATGACGCGTGACTACTATGATCACTGTCCATTCCCGATGTGTCCATCATACCGCGCGAAAAACGTATAATACTTTATAGTTTTAGAAACACTCTATAGGATACAACATTCAGACACTATTACACATAACCTGTAAAACAGTCAAATTGGAAGTCAGCAATACAACGAACGCAAAACGTCGTCGATTCTGTTGTGAGTGTATGTGTGTGCCGATTGTATGTTTGTCTGAAACGCGGGCGGGGCAGTGCGCACTCACCAACCAACCTACGAACACGACCGATATACTCGCTGGTTACAAATGTAATAAATAAAAACATTTGGAAAAACTCTTGGAAGTGCCCGTGGGCGGGCTCTGTTTCGTCACGCACTGGACTCTCGCGATTCGTCGCCACGAGAACGATGAACGAAACGGTTGGCTCCCCACTACGTAGGAGCGAGCCAGTGCCCGCCTCAAGCTACCGAAAGAAGTTTGTTTCTTTGTAGAATCGAGGGCGGATGCAGAGAACTTGAAATATGAGCTGTGACGTATTGATAAAGAATGTCACCGTCCTGTCGTGCTGGAATCAATACAAGAGAGGTGTACTGCCCAACTTTTATTTCATACTTGCTTTTATGTATGTATATGTATGTCATTTAGCATTATTTAGTTTCGAAGATTTGCCTGGAATTTTTTAATATTCTCTATGCTGGCAGTACTAACATTGTATTTTATTTCGGTGGAAAATTTTATTTAGAAAAACGCATTTAACCACTATGGTCTCATATTACAAATAATTTTTAATTACATTTCTATAATAAAAAAATAATGGTGAAATTTAATTTTCGATAGTGTTTATTTAATGGAGTTTAATTGAAATACATAGGTATCTGAATATATATTTTTTACTTCACGCCGAAGTTGTTCAAGTTTCCCTTTCTTATTATCGTTAGCTCTTACATTATATTAAGCTGGTGAAATTATGATCCAGCTTATAGTGTGTGTGTAATATACTTACGATCTGTTAATTTCCTCTTATAATATTAAAATATGCTGCAGTAGGTAAATAGATACATTTTTTTATTTATTTTAAAATTTATAATATATATTACATTTTAGTGCATTTAACTTTGCTTACTTAACCATGTTTTATATATTATACATATTTACAAGGTTACTGTGTAATAAATATCTACATACTGCGCCAACGTATTTTGTATTTAATTTAATTACATAATAGTCAATGTTAAAATATTATTTTCTTTGTTTTACGTTTTAGAAATCTAAACATTTACAAATGAATACTTAGATATTTTAAAATATACTATTAATTTATTCTTTCCGCTTCATTAGTAGTAAATACTTATATTCTTAAAGTGAATAAGCCTTATCAAATTAATTTAATTTTTTTTAAACGAATGATAAAGTAACTCCTGGTTGAACTACAAAAGCAATAGGCAAAGACTCGAAAGAATTTAAATAAAAAATACAGTAATAATTGCAAACTAGTAATAATATGGATGTTTTCTATAATTTATAATTTTATATTAGTGGAAAATTGTTTATGCATTTTGTTGTTTTTTCTTTATTGTTCGAATAAAAAAAAGTTAATTTTTTTCGTTACTAAGTTTTGTAAATTCAACGATATAAATTATAATATAATTAATATTTCAGAAAAATATGTTTAAATTAACAAAATACTAATGTAAGAAAAATGTAATGTCAGGTCCTAAATTTGATACGTTTTAACCGTCTAATCTTTGTTAACAAGAATAAAACGACCAATACTTTACAAAAAATTTTAGTTCGCCATATACAATCACAGTTGTTAAATTTACCAAATGTTTTTAATTTGACTTAACTTGAACTTCTCTGAATGTATCACTCGTCTCGTCTTATTCTCGTCTCTTTTTACCATGTCTGCATCTTCTTTGCTAGTGCTTCAATGATATTCCTATCTTATTTTTTAGGTTGTCTTCCTCTTCTATTGTTTCCTATTATTCTAGCTTCAAATAAAATGTCCGGATCATCCCAGTTTTTTTGTCGATTGTTGTTATGAGTAATTTTTTTACAAATTTCCTCTAATTTTGCCTTTTATATTTTATTTATCTTTTTAAGACTATAGACTTTTTGAAGGTATCTAATTTCTGCTGTCTATATTGTCCTCTTGTGACTTTTGCTCAACAACTTTTTTTATCGGCTTCCTGTTTTCTAGACTTTTTAATATGTTACCTGTAGTTTGTCTAAATTTACCTAGAGTATCTAGGTAAACTTCTATACTGTTTGCCCCATTTGTCCCATTTTTCTAGATTCAATTTCGGTTTTTCATCTGATTTTTCCATAATAACTATACCGCCTGCAAATAGGTAGAGTGCGCTCTGCTATTTCCAAAAGTACGCGTTGCTTTTAAGAGTACGCAAGGTCTGTAAATTTGTTATAAATATGTTAATGTTATTATTCACTTTTACAATAGTCACATATAAATGTATTGAAAACTTCCTAAGCAGTGCATTCATCATGAAACCATTGTCTACAAGATGAGCACTGAATTAAATCAATTAGCTGAAGAGTCCGAATAGGTTTCATTGCAAGCTGGACAGATACCTGCATCTTCAATTAAGTTTACCTACTATACATTTTTTTGTAGTTTTTAAACATGATTTCTTTGCTTTTTGTTTTTCTGAAGGTAAATGAATTTTTCTTTTCACAGCTTCTTTTGCATTCTTAGTTGCTTCAGTTTCAACAAAAATTTTCGTGAAAGGCGATCTAGTCAAAATTTCAGACTTCTTTCCGTTTCTCTTTCGTTTATTGTAATTTTAAGCATTTTGGTAGAGAGCATGCTTCATTGACAAAATAATTAGATGTGTTGACTAGCTAGATATCTTCCTTCGAACTTGGGAGTTCATTTTCTTTGTCATCCTCAGAGATTTTCCTGAAGTTCTTTATGAATTGTCTCGTCGATAATAATCTCAACTTCCAAGTTATCTAATAATCGTCTAATCTGTTCTGCTAAGTCTTCTTAGATTTCCATTTGTAAATACTATCTTAAAACGCCCTAGACTAGTAAGAACACTCCTTTCTAAAGTCGTTTACGTAAAGTTGATTCAGTCATCCTATGTTCTCTTGAAATTGATCTTTTAGAATGACCATTATCAATTTTTATGCGAATCTTCTCTAGCATAGATGTAGTAAAACGAAGTTTACGATCGCTAATCCTTTTATAAGGTGCCATCTGGAAAAACCAAAATGTATTTTTATACGTACCTACCTACTTACCTAAATAGATTATTTATTTTAAAATTGTAAGTATATTTTGCTGTGGCGTACAAGAGTTGGTTATTGAGCACTCTTGGGTTGACTAGTAGTGCGCACTCTTTGGTTTTATGTAGTACTTAACAAAAAGTATTATTTTCCATGACGCTATAGTGACTGAATACTAATATTTATTCGAGTCCACCCCACATGTATACCGCCCAATCTCGCAACATAATCTTAAACTATTTATTTACACAACATGCAAAGTACATAAAATTTATAGTATCGACGGCGAAAATTAAAAACGATGTATAGCACTAATATCTTACGCCTCATTAGATCATCATTTTACTGGTACTTACCTTTTTGCACTAGACGTTTCTTCTTACTAAAGTTCAATCGACTAGTACTCACTGTTTAAAAAATAACCACATACTGCGAACTCTTACCAGATGCGTACTTTTGCTCGACCGTACCCTATCTACAAGTCTCTGCATTTACAGGGTTCATCATACCATCGTACTTGATATTTTTTACTTGTTTTTATTTTTGTATTTATTTTACCTGTGACCTGTAACTTTCTTCTTGTCCCATACCTTCTGCTGTGATGAATGATTTGGATATTCTATTATTAGTTCTTATTTGGTTTGAAATTATTTTATACATACTTTTTGTTACAAATATTTGAACTTTGTTTATGTTTTTCTTTTCCAAACTGTTCCATAAAGCTTTTCATTGCGTAAATTCAAAAGTATATATTCTTTTAAAAGCTATGACAGTGGTTCCGAAATCTGCGGTAGGTAATTATTTTTGCATAATTATTATATAATTAATGCAACTTCTGTTACTAACACTATTGTTTATTCTAATTGTTATAGAAACCACTACAATTTTTTTTTGTCTAGGTACCCAGAGAAAAAAGGAAAATGTACAATGACCAATTGTAGACTTTTGACTCCATGTACGTTTGCATAACAAACATAACTTTAATTTAACATGGAATAGTTCATTCAACATTCATGTAAACGCTTTTCAAACAATGTGTAGTGAATAATCTATTTTTGAGAGAATTCTCGGTAAATAAGCGAGGAATATTCAATCGCGTCTCATCAAACTTTTAACTTTCGGGGTGTTCATAAATTTAGGATAATTAAATTAAAAGTAAAATAGTAACTTAAATGATACCAAAACTGTATTTAATTTTCTTGTTGTGATATAGGTATGTGATATACGTGGACTTTAACAAAATTATTTGACAATTTTTAGAAGTTATATAGCGCAACCACTAAAATATATTGGCTATAGTAAAGCAATAGAACTTATTAATAGAACTTATTATTATCTAAGAAAATCCATTGACCTTATTATTACGAAAAAATTATTGAAAGAGAACAATAAAGTACAGATATGTAGGTAGGTATATCTTCCGCGTTGAAACCAAAATATTTTGAATAAAATTTCAAAATTTCAATGAAGCTGTAACAAATTTTAATTCTTAGCTATATGCCAGTCCTCTTTCTCGTACTTATTTCAAAAATATTTCTTTTCTCGTAATATCAGACAAATCTTCCAATATTTATTTAAACTATAATCTCTTCTAACACTAGCTAATCTTTGATATAAGTTCACTGACGTTATTGTTTATGTATACAGTGCATTCGTAAAGTAGCGGATAAATTCAATGAAAATTAAAAGGGAAGTTTTTCAAAAAAACCCTCTGACCCGTTGATTTTTATTTTTAGTCTAGTTTTCTTACGTGAAACTGACATATACAAGGTATCTCCAAAAATCGATATAACGTATTTTTTTCTTCATATAAACACAATTTTTATTACAGAGTTAGAAAGGGCAGATTTTTTTACATACGGCAAGGTAATTTTGGATGATGTTTACATACAGAGATTTTGAAGTAATATTAAACATTGAAAACATAACCATCTAAATAAAATGTTCGAATTGAGCACCGTTAACAATTAGACAATAGCCAAGGCAATTAAGTAGGTAATTGTTTTTGAACGTTGTCGATGACATGCGCGGTAATGTTTCTAATTTCTTGTCGTATTCGTGCTTTTAAATCTTCTAAATTCGCTGGTCGAGTCACGTAAACTTTACTTTTTAAGTATCCCTACAAGGAATAGTCGACAGGAGATAAATCTGGCGATCTAGGTGGTCATTGTATTGTCCATCTCCTACCTATCCAATGATTTGAAAAAACTTCATCCAACTAAGCGCGAACAGGTAAACCGAAGTGCGGAGGCGCTCCAAGTTTAGAGATTTAAAAGCACGAATACGCCAAGAAATTATAAACATTGCCGCAAATTAAAAATAAAAATCGACGAGTCCGAGGGTTTTTTTTTAAAAACTTCCCTTTTCATTTTTATTGAATTTATCCGTTACTTAACGAATGCACTTGTATACACATACGCATTGTAAGAACATACCTTTTATAGCTCAAAATTTTTCAGAGGTACTGAACATGATTTAAACCGGATGGACAAGCTTGTAGTTTTAATAGTTTATTATTTTTCTTAGACTCGAGCTTTTATAGTATTTTTATAATAAGAGAGCAGTTTCGTCTTAACAAGTAATATCAGTTCTGAAAACTTAAATGCTTCAATTTACTAATGTAGTACATATATGTAACTTCTCCAACATTTTACGAAATTTGTTTTATTACTGTTACCTATTCCGCACAATGTGTCACGTATGATCATCATATGATATCCGCCTGTGATCTGTCAGTCGCCTTTATACATATATTAATATTGGTCACTTTATTTTTCTCGTATTATCGCCTCTCACAACAAAATATTGCAAAATATTAGTTTCTATTTTAAAAAGGACGTCTCTAAACGAGCATTTATGGAATTGTTTCATATTGTTTTGAAGTGGATAACGTTTTTGCAACAATACATGTATGTAAACAAAACAAGTAGGTAGCAAAAGGCATTAATTGCTTAAAAAGTAATTAACACAAGCATATATATCATTGACTTTTGTTTTGTAGATACATAGTTGTACATGCTGGTAATAGTAATGGTTTCATTCCTGAAGCAGAAGTAATATGTATTCGCAACAAATAATAAGAGTATGGATTACTGCAGTGATATGAATCGAGAAAATGTTGTATAATGGTTTGAAAATCAGCTACTTGAACATTTAGAAAGCCCTTAAGTTATTATTATGGATAATGCAAGCTATCATACTACAATAATAAATAAATCTCCAACTTCATTTTCGACAAAATACCAAATTCAGAAATGGTTAACCAACAATAACATCAACTTTGACAATACAACTTTAAAAACACAGTTACTGGAGTTCGTTAGACTGTTAGTACATAAAATAATTACTAAATGAAGTTCAAATAGATTATAGTTTTTATTTAAAGGTATAAACCATCAACTATTTATGAAGCCGATGAATTATCAGAGCAATATGGCCACACAGTTCATTTTCTTCCTCCACTTCATTGTATTTCTAACCTTATAGAATTAATTTTGCGGATTGCAAAAAGATATTACTCTAATAATATAGGTAAATATGGTAAGACGAATGAAGGCTGTAAAAGGTTGTGCAAGAAGCACTAAGTCAAGTAACTGCTGAAGCGTGAGCTAACTGTGTGACACCACACTGAAGCTGCGATTTAAAAAATAGTGGGACAGAGAAGTAGGATTTCATCAAAATGATATCAAACCTTTCATAGTTAGTTTAGAAGAAGTGGAAGATGATATTTTAATCTATAAGTTATGACTGCATTTTTACCTTTTGTTCGAATGAAAATATTTGTGAAATGAAGAAATGAAGAGCCAATATATGACAGTGTTTTGATTTTAATATTTATTTGACTTTATATTACACCATATATAATACCTAATACTATGTGATTGGCAAGTACTTCAAGTACAACACCTTTATTCATTACCTGTGCCTAAAAGAAACTCGTGAGTGTAATGTGATAAAACTAAAAAATCTAAAACCTTTATATGTATTCTGTTCTTTAGTTTAACGCATGTACATACTGCTATATCTAAATTATTAATATTAACTGTAATAAACTATTTCCATTCCTTCCGTTTTCTATTCTAAAACATTGATATTATATTTATAAATTTTTCAAAATAAAAGTAGTAATACAATTGCAATTATTAATTAACATAAACCAAGTATAGAGTGATAAATATACAATATTAACATTCTCAACAGTTTAAGATATAATCTAAATGGCATTTGTAAGAAAAAAGGATTTTTGAAGTTTTTAACTGATCTCGTAACATAACGTATAACCAAAATGGCAATTATTTGCAAGATTTTAAACTTGTCAACGTTGTGTGACGCACATTGGTGACGCAACTGCGTTCTTATCGTAAAAACACTATATACGTTTTATATTATAAACAACAGCAGTGAAATATTTATAAAAACCGTTTCTAAAAGTTCTATATAAGCTTTCAAATAACTTTTATTAAAAGTAAAATATGTTAAACATGAAACCTGGAATTGTATGATTTGTAACATTGATAAAATTTCCATTTACACAAGAAAATTAGAAACGATAACATCTTTATTATGGAAAATATTAGATAATACTATAAAAACTACTACTTAAACATTTGTTTTCAAATATGAGATAACTGTTGTCGTTTGTAAAACGATTCTTGCTGCGTTGTTTGTACAATTCTTATGGAAGTTGCTACCATTTTCTTCGGATTACAATAAATATATTTAGCGAAGCAAAGTCTAATCATGTATCTAATTAAACCATCTATACCTACTTTGCAAAAAAAAAACTTTTGAGTTAGAAAATTGTCTGGTAAGCTATTAAATATTTTCAAATTACATCTCGTTTTAATAATCTAGATAACTATTTCTATTAATTTTTATTAATACACCTATTTCTTTAAAAATAATAGGCAACCACGGGTATATAATTAGCACATCCATGTGTAACTTTAAAAAATACATTATATTTGCTTCTTTTGGAAATTAAAAATAATAAACGCCATCGAATTGTTTTCATTATTTGTGCGAGTTTTGTCAACATCTAATCCAATACATTCTAAACAAATCGCTGAAAAGTATCAATAAAAAAAACTGTATTAATTTTTAAAGTAAACTGCAACAAATGTTTCTAATAAAGTTGTTTCTTTCTGATATTTAGAGAGAAGCTTATGAACGTACTTGCAAAATATATACAATTTAAACCTATAGTTACTTTAATTAATGCCTAGGTAAATAATTTCAGATATTAATTTCTTTATTGACATAAAGAAATTTTTGTTTTCCTTTAATATTTACTTTAATATTTCTAATACGTTTTTATCTTTCCGAACTAAGCAACTTTAAATTTTAATACAATTTCCATTTTACCTTTTTAAAATCACGTAATCTTTGATTTTATATTTTATATTTATATCAAAATGAACAAAATCACATATATAGCCCTTCAAATAAAATTTATTATATAACAAGAAAGAGCTCCAAAAATTATCCAAAGATTATTTTGCATCACGTTACCTGAGCGTTACCGTGGCAGTCGTTCATACTGCTGCTCGAGCGAATTAATATTTGAATGCCCATAACATTAAAATAATGGATCATTCGCCCTATAATCCAGACCTGACACCTAATTATTAATTTTTGTTTCCACGTGTAAAGGCTAAGTTACGGAGTTTACGTTTTACATCAGACGAAAGAAGTAGTTGACACTTTTACAATTGAAATAAATTACATTACACTATGATCGTTAACTATTTTGCTAAGTCTCTTTGAAGAAAAATTATGAATTACTATAATTTACTGTAACGAAAAAACATTATTTTAATCCTATATCGCGTTCTGTTCCCGTTTGGGAACACCATGCATCAAAAATTCGTCAAGACTTATTTTTGGAGTGTGTAATGCACACGATTCCCATTTGGAAACCTAGCTACCTAAGCTACCCAACTATCTATAAGTGGCAGAACCTTCTTTTGCCTAAAATTACTTGAACAGGTGATAATTGTCAAGTGACAACTCGCTACGTCTAGGCCCGCTTGGGCGTGTCATAATATAACTTCATAAAACCAAACACAGCTCTACCCAAAGGTTACATCTTATAACTTGTATGGGGGCCAAAAATTATATTTTCGTTATTTTCGCCGATGTCAACAGCTGCGCTGCTGATATGGCTGTCGTCTTTTTTTTGTTTTAATCTTAGATAGTCACATAAGATGATACGACTTTAAGCAATGAATTTAACATGGACATTCTAAAACTCTCGAAATTGTAAAAATAACTATGCATTAGACCAGTCTGATAAATTTGCATCTTCAATTACACCAACTGGACAACCTTTTAATATATGGGTTTTAAAATTAACTCTAAGGAATATTATTATCTTTGGCAAATATGATTTCCAAATATGTATATTAATAACCGCAATTAACGTAATATTTTGACTTCTTTAGCCGCTAGTCACCTGCTCTATAATTTTAGGTGTGGACAATTCTTATCCCCGTTTCATCACAGTTCCATGTGCTATTTGGCGATTCTGGCTAAGCTTGTGGCTTCATGTTTTTGAAGTACTAGATGAAAATGTCTCTTCAAGAATTGTCTTAACTATTTTTTACCCGCAGTAATCCGTAAAACATAATTTTTTTTTCCTTTGACAGTATATATTGATAATCTAAGCGTAATGTAGACAAGCCCTTACAATCGCCTCTTTTCTTCCTTAGAAAGAACTTGCTTTGTTATAATTTGCTATATATTAAGATTCAGTAACTCGCATTTTCTTAATATATCAACATGACTAATTAACACCGGCATTTGATAAATTATAGCGTTTTGCCACTTCTCATACCATTTATACTTTTTTTTGCAGCTGACTTTCTGTACCGTTTTGTCCCAACTAACTACGTGGAATTCTTTGCAACAAAATATCTAAAAGAAGTTAAGTTCTAGATAACGTGTTACTAAATCATATCTAAATAGATGGAATAAATAAGAATATAATCAAAAAATAAATTCGTAGATGTTTGTTTGTACGTTAAGTCTGTCCGAGATACAAAACGTGAACGTGGCCCGAGGTACAACATCTATCATAAACTGATGTTTGTTATTTCAAAAATGTGTAGGACTTTAGGACTTCCAAGATAAACACACACACACACACACAAATATATATATATATATATATATATATATATATATATATGATAATTTTGATGTTCTCGCGGTTGTATGATGAAATGATGGTTTCTCGGGTTCTTGGCCGCGTGTGAGATGTGTCCTTAGAAGGATTGTTGTCTCGACGTTTCGACGGGATCGCACTCGTCATTTTCTAGAGTTGTTCTTTCACTTGACGCTGAAGAGTAACTAAGTAACTACTCTAGTAACTACTAACTCTAGCAGTTACTCTTCAGCGTCAAGTGAAAGAACAACTCTAGAAAATGACGAGTGCGATCCCGTCGAAACGTCGAGACAACAATCCTTCTAAGGACACATCTCACACGCGGCCAAGAACCCGAGAAACCATCATTTCATATATATATATATATATATATATTTAGTGTTAATAAGAATTAAAATTTTTTTTTTTATTTATTTTATTGGCCGTGTGCATAATATTAAAATAATAAGCTTTTTTTTGGTTTAGCGACCTTTATTGAATTTCAATATATATAACTGGATTATCCGAAAAACTAAACAATATAGTTAAACCATTTAATTTTAAAATAGCACATCAAAGCGGAAAAAATCTAAAATTCCTACACACAAAACTAAAAGACTCAACACCAACACTTAAACAATCACATACAATATATAACATACCCTGCAAAGACTGTGACAAAGTATACATAGGCCAAACAAAACAGTTACTACAGGAAAGATTAAAAGGACACAAATACGAAAAAAATCAGACAGCTTTAAAAAACACCAGATAACATTAAAACACAATTTTGATTTTGAAAATACAAAAATAATAACCAAGCAAAAAAATACAAAGGCTAGGGAGGTATTAGAAATTATTCATATTTTCAAAAATAACAAAACAATCAACGACCGTAACGAGATTGATGGACTTTCAAAACTGTATTATCCGCTCATTAAACAATAGAAGACAACCCCACCCACACAAAAAAACAAAAAGATTTTTTTTTTCCCATTGTAAACATACTGTATTTTCCCAAACACATGGCCTTACCAAACCAATTTTAAAACGAAACAATAAAAAAATTTCATTTCTAAAACAAGACATTTAGTTACACTTAAGATTCCGAGATACGCGGTCGGACCCTGTAGTGAAGGGTCGACATGTTTCCGACCATGCATATTGCACTGGGCATGTGCTTTAACACGAAATAAATTGGTGAGTTTGTATCCTTTAAATTTTAAATTTTAATTTTCTTTACTCTAATCATTATTTTAATTTTAATTCATTCATATAATGTAAATATAATTCTTACCTTTCGTTGTATTTTTTTTTAGTTCTAATCACTTGAAAAAGACTTAATTATATACAAAAAAGTCGAAACGTCGTTAGTTAAATAAATTGAAATTCAATAAAGGTCGCTAAACCAAAAAAAGCTTATTATTTTAATATATATATATATATATATATATATATATATATATATATATATAGTAAATTCAATCAATTGGCGATTAAAGGTCTGGCTTTACTTCAAAGTATATATATTTAAAACAACCCTACATGTTTCGGCAATGATGCCTTTATCAAGGATATAAAATATAAATATTTATATTTTATATCCTTGATAAAGGCAAGTTTCGTCCTATAAGGTGACACTATTTAATAAGTGACATCTTACGGACGAAAGAGACTATGTCGGAAGGCGACCTTTCGGTCGAACAGCTCAGCTGTTACAGGAAACGAAAAAATACGTATGTCGGCGTAGTCCATTAACAACGAGCCAGATGGAGGTAAATATACAAAAAGGTTGTGTTTATGTATGACAATACGTTACGCACGTATAAAGCATTTGTTACAATATGAAACAGACATGTAAATAATTTACATATCTGTATCTGTACACATGGATAATACACCTCGTATTTTCAGCATTTACTTCTGCTTAATACATATGTTTCTGCCATCTAGGCGTCATCAGTCAAGCTAGTGAAGCAATGTATACAAATTGATACAAATCTGTTAAACAACTGATTTGTATCTGTATTTATATTTTACTGAAATCGCCCACAAAGATAAAACAAGTTTCGTCCTATAAGGTGACATTATTTAATAAGTGACATCTTACGGACGAAAGAGACTATGTCGGAAGGCGACCTTTCGTTCGAACAGCTATGTTGTTTTAGGAAACGAAAAAATACGTATGTCGGTGTAGTCCATTAACAACGAGCCAGATGGCGGTAAATATACAAAAAGGTTGTGTTTATGTATGACAATACGTTATGCACGTATAAAGCATTTGTTACAATATGAAACACACATGTAAATAATTTACATATCTGTAACTGTACACATGGACAATACACCTCGAATTTTCAGCATTTACTTTTGCTTAATACAAATGTTTCTGCCATCTAGGCGTCATCAGTCAAGCTAGTGAAGCAATGTATACAAATTGATACAAATCTGTTAAACAACTGATTTGTATCTGTATTTATATTTTACTGAAATCGCCCACAAAGATAAAGCAAGTTTCATGCTATAAGGTGACACTATTTAATAAGTGACATCTTACGGACGATAGAGACTATGTCGGAAGGCGACCTTCCGACATAGTCTCTTTCGTCCGTAAGATGTCACTTATTAAATAGTGTCATGTCTGTTTCGTATTGTAACAAATGCTTTATACGTGCATAACGTATTGTCATACATAAACACAACCTTTTTGTATATTTACCGCCATCTGGCTCGTTGTTAATGGACTACACCGACATACGTATTTTTTCGTTTCCTGTAACAGCATAGCTGTTCGAACGAAAGGTCGCCTTCCGACATAGTCTCTTTCGTCCGTAAGATGTCACTTATTAAATAGTGTCACCTTATAGGACGAAACTTGCTTTATCTTTCCGGGCGATTTCAGTAAAATATAAATACAGATACAAATCAGTTGTTTAACAGATTTGTATCAATTTGTATACATTGCTTCACTAGCTTGACTGATGACGCCTAGATGGCAGAAACATATGTATTAAGCAGAAGTAAATGCTGAAAATACGAGGTGTATTGTCCATGCGTACAGTTACAGATATGTAAATTATTTACATGTCTGTTTCATATTGTAACAAATGCTTTATACGTGCATAACGTATTGTCATACATAAACACAACCTTTTTGTATAAATAAATGTTATTTATTAAATATTTTCTTTACAGAACATTGAACGAAGCAAATAGTATTTACAAGAAATTTGACTTACGAAACGTAATATAATAATAACAGTGATCTACAATATATTATTAATTCAACGTAACTGCCAGGAGGCCATGATAATAATCGTTGACTAATCAGATTATAATTTGTAGTACCTATCTCGTAGTTCGAATTTCAATTATTGCTATAGTGTTAACGATACAGCAAGGAATTTACTTCGTTCGGTGTTATGGGCTCGGCGAAATTGCAATACGAGAAGTGGTGCGGAAGTTTAACAAAAGATTTCCCAAGATAAATCGTACACGTATGACTGCTATGCGGGTATTTCTTACAATTGGCAGCGTTCTTAATGTAAAGAAAGAAATATGACGAAGACGCAGAAGAAGAACATCCCAGACTATCATTGAGGAAACGTTCATGTAATCTTAATATTAGTAAATTAGAATTGCAAAGAATTTGTAAATCCAACAGGGTCACGCCACACAAACCAGCATTTGTGCATACAATGGAAGAAGGTAATACAGACCGTAGATTATTATTTTGTCTTACAATCGGGGAAAAATTTATTGAAGAACGTAAATTTTTATAAAAACATAGTATTGTCAATAGTTGCGATGCTGATATGGCTGTCGTGATTATCTAAGGTTTAAATTATTTGATTTTGAACAGCTAGTTTAATATGGTTTTTAGAACGTTCTAAAATTTTTGAAAATAACTCTGCATTAGACTAGTTTGAACTAGTTTTTACTAGAAATTGTGTTATTTTCTATCAAAATTGTCGCAACTGATCTAAAGAAAATCCAAGCTTTTGGATCAATTGTAGAAAACAGAATTACCAGTAAATGTGTTGTGTGCCGTTTCTTATTGTTTTGACATTATTAGATCTTTCTTCATAGAAGAGGCACTGTTAAGTCTGAATGTTATTACCTACAGCTACTTGATAGATTCAAGGAGGAGTTCTTATGTGATTTGCCGCTAACAGAAAAACGAGCGTTTTATTTCCAGCAAGACGGATGCTCTGCATATTCGACAACACGCGTAACTGAATGGATAAATTTAGTGTTTGGAGAAAAGTGGATAGCTAGAACTGGTCCGATTGCGTGATCTCCAAGATCACCCGACCTCACAAAATTATATTTTTGTTTGTGGGGTCGCCTCAAACAATTGGTTTGCTCTCAACCAATACAGTAGAGAAATACTAAAAGAAAGGATAAGAAGCACCGTACATCAAATACATATCGAAGAATTTCGGAATAGTTTCAAACAATTCAGACATAGCATAAAAGGGTGTGCAAAAAATGGCGACAGTTTTGTTGAATAAATAATTTATTGTAGACCCAATATTATTATTGCATTTCGCGAGTTAAATTTATTGTTAAATACTATTTCCATAGGACAATGTTCTACAAATTGTTTAATAAATTTAATTTATTTTGTTAAATCTTTAAAAATAATGGTTTAATCACAGTATGTAGATCTTACTGAAATTTTGTTTAAGCCCATAATTTCTCGTTGTGAATAACTTTTCTATAGTAGAATTTTGCTGTATCATCAAGAAATAGAGCACTTTCCCTGAAAAGAAAATAATTTTTTCTTCTCTGTCCAAAAATTTAAAATATTCTTTTCAAATCAAGCAGGTCTTAATTCCAAAATCTTAAACTAAAACTCAAAAATTTTTAGTCTATTGCACCTGTTGTAACATCAATCCTGGGACACGCGGTATATATTTACATTTATAACACGAAAAAGTAATATCCGTTACAGTAGCTGACAAAAATTAATTATTGGCTTAATAGAGTGCAGATAGCACGATTTAATTGTGAATATTACTTATTTTGACTGGCACTAAAACAAAAGCACGCTGTCACTAGCTTTTCTTCTATAAGTTTTAAAATAAATTGTGTTAAATGCCATCTATTAAGAGATAGCTGTATGATATATCACAATGTTAGCCTCGGTAAAAGAAAATTCAAATATAATTGAATAATCCGAGTTATAGACCGCGCTGAGATACAACACCTTCCCCTCTTCCTTTCCTAGGCTCAACAGAAAGAGAACAGCTTTGTATGGTTGGACGATTTTTAGTAGTTCACAGATATTCAGGAAATTTGATTTACGCAATACGACAATACGACAATCTATCAAAATGTAACTCTGAGTAAGTTTTTCTAAGAAAAATTGACCTGCGTTTTCCGTTTTTTTTACACTTTAGCTTAGTTCCTTCAAAATTATAAATCTAAAATCTAAGCTTTTAAATGTATTTGTTAAAATTTTAAATAATAGCACACACAAAAGTACTTCTTATGCACTGTTTCGTCACTTATCGATTGAAAATGTTATCTTTCACGACGATACATAAAATAAATTGATGGTCACTAGGTCAGTGGAATGAAGCAACCCTCCAAGAATATCGTAAATATGACCGTACCGTATCACCCTCCGAGAATTTTTGCTGGTCTACCGATCTAGAACTAAGGGATGTTCACCCCAAACATACGCACTCCATCTCTTTCTCTCTTAGCGATACTTTTACGTGAAAGATGCCTCGAAAAGAAAAGAAACACACTGCATGCACCCTTTAATTTTTTGTTCTTGTAACGTAATCGTAGAATTATAACTTCTTAATATGACAAGGAGAAGACACAATGTTGGAAATTATCATTTTCAACTAAATATTCCGTATATGTATTTCGCAAAGGTTTAACTTGTACTGGCGTTAAAAAGTTTTGTAAAATAACATATCGTTCTCAAACTTAGGGCTAAATCAGTAACAATAATAACAAAGATAAGTTGTTAATTCGTGATATATTCAATATATCCTAATACCTCAACCTGAAAAATGTTTAATAGTTGTTTGCCAAATAAGCAACATGTTAATATTATACTATATTGAGGATATTTCACTATTTGACCCAATCTCAATTTTTTTTAAATTTAATTAGTTTATATATATATATACATGTATATGTATATATATATATATTGAGGTGATTCATGCCCTGGTATATAATGAGGCCTTAGAACAGAGATACAGAACTGATTTTTAAATTGTTAATTTTAAAATATAAGTTATATATTGAACTGTATTTTTGCCATGTCTAATCAATAAAGTTAATTCCGCGTTTTTAATTACTCAAATTTGAATCTTTTATTTATTTAATTCATTGTAGTCATTTACTGAAGTCATGCACATTTACATTATCATTTCACCGAAGACTTTTTAACTTAATTGATTGGAAATATTTATGACATTATTTATGACATTTTTTATGACAATTAACTGTACCTAATTTGTATTGCATTAGGCGGGAATGATTCCCTTGTAATCAAGTATTTAGCGCAAAACTGAACTTTCAAAACACAATTTTGAATACAGTAAGATTAGAATAATGAGTAATGTAAAATATTAAAACGATTAGCCATAGTAATTTAGTCTTTTTAATTTAAAAAGTACGAGATTAAATAAATACTAACAAGCATTACGAATAAGATGCCTGGGGATGATTGAAAACAATAGAGAGTCAGGGGAGAAAAATAATAAGTTTGACAACGTGTGGATATTATAAGAGTGTTCTACCTATTATTGGTAAAAAAATAAGAAAATAAATTAGTAAACCTTACCAAAACATATCCTACGTATTACTCACCAACCAGATATCGGTTTACGAAGTTTTCACATCCGAAGACCTGCCTGATCATTTGAAAACGAAAATTCCAATTTTCCAAAGGACGCCCAAACCCAGCCTAGAATATTACCTGCTTGTTTGTTCCAACTGCACCTGTATTCCTGCCTCTAGACACGAATAACCATTGACCATCCAGAATTTACCGCTACAGAAATCTGAGTATTCATTTATTTACATCTCCTACAATTTTAACCATTCTTAATTTACAATTTGAAAACTAATCGTTAATATTATTATGTACGAATACCTATAATGTTAGAATTTAATCTATATATTACATAAGTCAAGAATACAGTTCCCTTAAGTTTTTGAATTAGTTTTAGATAGATTATATACCAATATTAGCATTCAATTTAATCACGTGACTGCTATAATGTTAATTTGTTTGTATATCATGTATCAACTTACCTTCATAAATTGTTATGCTCATTAAATCTGTCATTTTTACATTTCACCTCCTAGTTTTATTCTTTAAAATATATAAGTTTGTCACTTGGTAAAAAACAATTTTAAAAATAATAAACACGTATTCTATCAATTCACCGAACTCGCATTGTCTTTGTATAAGCACCATAAAACTTAAGCTAGCCGGAGTCTCTTATTAAGATACAAGTAAAATAATTAACAATACCAATAGCACTTGAGGGAAGCCGATTAAAGTTAAGTATTAATTATTTATTTTGTCTTTGTTGAAATCTAGAGATTTTTCCTGTCTTTCACTAATACTTACGTCATTTATTGGGCATATTTATTACCACTTTGTGCTATTTTAAGTTATTTTTAATTTCTAGGCAAATTCAATAATTACTTTAACGTTAATTACACGTATCATCTATAAGACCTTTCTGGGTCACTTCAATATATATATATATATATATATATAGGTTAAAATAAATTACAAGCGGTCTGTCAATTAAAAGTACATTTATTAATTATCTCTATATTTCGCAACGAGTTTGTTGCTTCTTTGGGAGATAAAAATGTAGAGTTCAAAAAATACAAGTAACGTACACGATCCATGTAGAAATTTACAAATTTTTAAATTTCTTTGAAAAAAGCATCATATTGTTTTAAATATATACATATTGAAGTAAAACCAGACCTTAAATCGCCAACTAATTGAATCTACCATATATATATATATATATATATATATATATATATATATATATATATATATTGTAAAGGCTCAGTGATGGTGGTGATATAAAATAGGCCTCTGTTCGAGTGCCAAATGTAAAAGTTCGTTGATTGTGTATATAAAATATAAGCCTCACATTGATGCGTCAAATGTTACGCTACGGTGGATAACGTTGTATATTAAAATTATAAACGTAATGTAAATAGTAATGGTAATATGAATGATAGGATTAAATTTGAATCTATTAATTGGGCGCCATAAGTATAAAATAAATATACTTAAAACAACGCTATCTTCACCATATCGAGCCAACTAGTCATCGGTTGCATGAAATCTATAAAAAATTCAATTGTATCCCAGGATCTTCGCAAGTAGAGCTGTTTAAATCTTTATGTGGTGCTTGATTAAATAATATAATAGAAATTACTCTTACAACTTAACTCTAACAAATAAAAGATTGAATAAAATTAAATATAATATGTTTATTGAAAAAAATTAAAAAAGGAAACTGTAATGTAAACAACAAAAATGGATTTAACGTTAAAAGAAATAAGTTTTATAATACTAGCACGTGTGTGAATAAAGTTCTCTAGGTTATGTGTATCTATAAATATAAACATGTACAATTTACTATGCTTAACAATAAGAAAACGAGTAAGTACTTCTTAAATTATTATTACAAGGATGGTTTAATGTTCTAAGGAATAATATGATCTGTCTGAAGGGTAAATCAATATAAATAGACTTCGAGTTATTTTATTTAAAATATCCAATTTTAATATTAATTAAAATGTAAAAACTGACGACTTTGTGATAGTATTGTTATAGTGAACCTGTATTATTTTGAAGCAATCTCGTTGATGGATGTAAGATCGGACGCTTGGTAAATCCTTGACGGTGTTCGCGGCTTGCTGGAAAGGACGCGTTCGCCAATCTCTTCGGACTTGAAATGCTTATGATGTTCGAATTTTCGTATGGCCTCGGACAAGTGTTGAATTCGAGGTTTGTTCTTTATTCTCGTTGAAGGTAGCCAATTTACGGTTAGTATACCTCTTTTATGGTTTTCACTGGTATTTAATATTTTATCGATGATAATATTTTGTTGATACTTTGAAATACGACTATGCGTAGAAATACGACGATGCGTTGAAATACGTCTATGCGTTTATGTAAGGAACGTTTTGAATTTAGGATTATACTGAATAAATTGGATTAATTACTTTTATATAAAATTTCTAAAATGCGGATCGAGAAATACGTCTGTATGCTAATTAGATTTTAAGATAAAGACGCCGATATCACTTGTTTATCCTCAAAGCCTAGTATAATTATTACAAATAGCCTCGAAGTTTCAATATTATTGACTGCTCTTACAGGCATTATTTACATATTTTAATTATTTTCTAAGATTGATAATATTTATTTATGAAGTTAGGTTATCAAATATTCTAACGCTAAATTAGTTGTTATGCGCATGCTAAATACAAGCTTGGCGGGTTAGTTTACTTTTAAATAAGTGGGCGTGTTTAACTAATATTGATACAATATATTTTTATGTAGATAAATTAGATATAGGTGATTTCGCGCTAGTATTTGAATTATGAACTTGAAGTAAAGAATATAAAAATAATTAAAGAAATAGAAATTAGTTAATTTAAAGAACACAATATTATCGTCATATTAATTTATATACATTTCGATATTAATTTAACATATTAACTTCGCCTGTTTGAACCTTCTTTATGCTGCATTTAGTAATTGAATATTTTGTATTCCCCATCATAGGTGCTGGAATATGGGTATGCTTGTCCCATAACATTATATATAAATTGTTATATAGAAATAATGCGTTTAGTTTATGCACAAGATGTAGCCCTACGATTGGGACAAACCAAATGTTATATTGAAAGGTCTTTGATAATATATGAGTGAATAAATAAATAGTGATTTTAAATTTGTTGATAAATGTATTTTTATATTTTTAATAGTTTATAATATATTAATGATACCTACCCTGTATTGTAGAGCTAATTTCATCAGAGCTTATGAGATGTCGCTGTGACTGTTTATACTTAGGTAGTTATGAATTTCAATAAAATGGTGAATTAAAACTTTTATTGTTGGGCGCCGGTTAACTCAGTATTTATTTAGTTAATTATAATATTGTTTAAAAATGTGTTGTTTGTATGTAGAACATGATCTCTATATCAGCAGGAGCCGGTGTAAATTCAAATCTTGATTTGTTTTTATAATGAAATATATAACATTCACACTGATGGTAAATCAAATATAAAATAACTCAAGTACATTGAATTAATTTAGACTGACGATAAACAAAAATGTTGCAAGTAAGTTTGTAAAAATTTAAGTTTAATAATTCTATCATAAATTATGCTTAAAACAATATTTCGGTGATCAGCTGTGTTCGCATAACACAATCACGTGACCTAATATTATCTATTATGGTGGTAAATATAATACTTATAAATATTCAATTACTTGTGTAAAAAACATTGGACAAAATAATGATGGTAACATTTATGGAAATTCTAGAAGTTATTGTTTATACGAGGCCGTTCATTTTTAGGTAAGTGTGACTTTAAATGTATAATTCTAGATTTTAACTTAATTATTGCAGTACTACAAATAGGTTATGTAGATATAAAGGAAATTGTTCGATATATAAAATTAAATGCAATAAATATTTGTAGTTCTTTGGATGAGGAAAAGGTACAGGAAATAATCTGGAATGTTTTATGGCTGGAACGCTGGTTTAAGGCTTTCGTATCAGGAGTCTTGATATGGGAAAAGGACGCCTATGGTTCTTGGAAGGATTTAGCCATAACTATCAGGTATGCTGTTCAACTTTTTGGTTTTAGAGATTATTTTCTTCTTATTTTGATATCACTTTTATGTAAGTATTTTACGATTTTACCTTTTTTATTTATATTTAAAACTTTAACTTTTTTTACTGACACGGTTTATTAACAACAACCCAAAAACGACCCTCTCTATCTATTGTTTTCTTTCCTCGGCCTTTGTATTACAAGTATTTAATTTTAGAGCTTTCCTTCGAAACTTAATTTATATCACATACATAGTTTTCACAATGAATAATATTAATTATAAAATGAAAATTAGGTTCCATTAAATGTCTATTAATTTCATATGCGCACAAGATAAAATACATGATTCCCGCGGAAAGTTAATTAAAATCAAGAAATACTATGGGCGCTAAAATAGATTTCCATATGAAATTAATATTATCAATCAAGTTAATTATTTTCGAATTAAATTAATGAAGAATTAAGAATGAAAAATGATCTAAATAAATAATAAAAAAAATTAAATTAAATTTTACAATTAATTTCGCGGTATTAACTTTTTCAATAACTTACACTATTAATGTACGGTCTTCGTTTACGAAAGCTTAATTTAAGTTTAATTTCTGACATTTTTGTTCTTTTTCTTGCAGTTTCAATTGCCAAAGTGAACCATATCAATATATATATATATATATATATATATATATATATATATATATATATACATATGTTAATAAAAACAGTATTGCGGTCAATGTATCAAACAAAACGATTTGTTGCTGCGTAACGTTTCGAAACTGTATTTGTTTCTTCATCAGACGTCATCGAAACGACGTCAAATTAAATATTATTTTAATTTCCGGGCCGCTACTCCAAAAAAATATTACTTTTATCTCGTATTATAATTACGGCCAAGGAAAATATATATATATATATATATATATGAAGCGTTGTTCTTCGCCGCGTTTGGATGAATTCGTCCTGAGAAGGACAACTTTCTTCCTGGCGTTTCGGTGACATCACTTTCACCTTTTTCAAGAGAATCTTCTCGTTGCGATGGTAACTTCAAGAGTGCGTCGATTTCCTATTCCGCTCGTATTATATTGTCCCGTCTTAGTGGGGACGCATGTCTGACTCCTCGTGATTGGTCCGTCAGTTGTTCTGTCGCTTTCGACTATTGGTCGATCGGTTTGAGTTCGGTCCGAATTAGTATGACTGGGCTGCGGCAAGTTGTTATCATTACGTCGCTTGTGTGTAATCTGCTTGTTGAGCAAGCCCGGCTTCCAGGTGTCAGGCAAACGTTGTCCGTCGTCACGATTGTTCATACAGTTTTGCCGTTTCTATAGCTTCTCTTATAATCCTGTACGTTAACCTCGTACTGCGTGCTATAGTTTTTGTACCGTCAAAGTCGATTATGGGTCCTGTATGTAGCACATGCTTAGCTAGGGATGATGTTGTTTCTTTTTTAGCTACCGCATTTCTGTGCTCTTCCCTCCGTACGCTAGTTTTCCGGTTAGTATGCCCTATGTATGTTTGTTCGCATTCATAGCACGGTATTTCGTAGACCCCTTGGTTTTATAGTTCTATCTTGTCCTTTGTATTAGGCAAAATGTCTCTTATTTTCCTGTCTGTCGTATAAATGGTGTCTATGTCGTGTCGGCGTAATATTCTACCCATTTTCTCAGCCGTACCTTTCACGTAAGGGAGAAATGCTGTCCGTGTAGATCTTTCTTTCTTTTTTGGTTGATTCTTGTTAAATCGTGTCGCTCTGTTAAAAGTATGTTGTGAATATCCGTTCGCTTGTAATATGTTTTTATTGTTCCCATTTTTTCGTTTCGATGTTCTGCGTCTGACAGAGTTTGAGATCTGTGAATTAATGTTCTTACTACGGAGTTTAACTGTGCAAACGACCGCGAAAACATTCGACGAAGTATATATATATATATATATACTCGCTTGCTTTCGGGAGAGATAGACGTGTTTGATCGGCTTCATAATTAAACCTAATATTAGGTCATTTCTGTGTGCAGGTGTTGGGTGTTTGTGTAGTTTGTTATTGTTTGTGGAAAGAAAAAAAAAAAAAAAAAAAAAAGAAAGAAAAAGGGAAAAAAGAGAACAGAAAAAGGCAGAAAAAGAAAAAACAGTGAGTGAGCCGATAAGAGATATCGTTTTCGAGCTGTGGAAGCGGGCGACCTCTTTACGCGGCGAGGTGAGACGTTGGTAAATACTAACAAAGTTGCATATACGGGGGGAGACGGAATAGTAGGAAATGGATAGTGACGATTATACTACAGATGAGTCAAGGAGAAAACGAAGTAGGGAATACGAAGAAAGAAGTTCTATTGAGAAAAGAAGTAAGAAAACCATTCGAACTCCCTAAAAAGTAGAACAAAAAGAAGAGGATAAGCTAGATAAAGTGATACAGATGATCCAAAATGTAACCATGGAAATAAGGGAGGTAAAGGCAGAATTGCAGGAAGTGAGAAGGGAACAGAGTGAAGCAATGCATGAAATAATGAAGTTGCAAAAAGAGAATGATAACATAAAAAAGGATAATTTAAATTAAAAAAGGAAAATGAAGAAATTAGAAATGATATGGAAAAGGTCAGTCTAAGGGTAAGGAGACTAGAGAAGGAAAAAAAGAGTAATAATATTGTAGTAACTGGGTTAAAAGTAGATGTAAGCGAGGAAAACACATTAAGTGAAACCATGAGAAATTTTTTAGAAGATGAAGTAAAGGTGAAAGTTGATGTTAAGTCAGCCCACAAATTAGGTCCGAAAACCTGCCTGGTGGAGCTGGGAAATTAACGAAATAAAAAAGAGGTTATGCAAAATAAGAAAAATCTAAAAGAAAAAAGGGACGGAAGAGTATATATTAATAATGATTTGACACTGGAAGAGAGAATTGCAGCTAAGGCCTTAAGAGAGGTAGCCAAAGAAGAAAGAAAAAATGGAAAGAAAGTAAAAATAGGTTATGAGAAGATAAGTATAGACGACAGGTGGTTTAAGTGGAACAATAGTGCAGGAGTATTGGAGGAGCTATCTAGAACATTTAGCCAGAGATCTCCTGAAGACGTGAGAGAAGACAAAGAAAGGGAAAAAATCCGGGTAATCGCAAAGACCCGGACACAAAAAAACTACTAAAGGAAGAGGAACAAGCTGAAGATATAACGACTCATGCTACGGAAATGGTAAACGAGACGGAAGAACGGGATGGGAAAATTGTGACAAAACATAAACAGAAAAATTTGGTAAGCAACAACAAAAGAGAAAATAAGCCAAAACGTACAACATATAAAAAATACAAAATTGGCCAATGGAACGTATTAACGCTTTATCAAGAAGGCAAATTCGAGCAGGTGATAAGAGAAGTGCAGCGATACAAACTGGATCTTCTCGGAATTAGCGAGGTGAGATGGACGGGAAACAATAAAATTACCACATCCGACAAGCACACGTTTATATACTCAGGGATGAAAGAAGGCGAACCACACCAATATGGAGTAGGAATATTATTAAGCCCACATCTCCAACAAAACCTAATAGAATGGAATCCCATAAATGAACGAATAATTACTGCAAGAATAATCCTAAATGGACATCATGTCACCATAGTTCAATGTTATGCGCCAACAGAAACAACAGAACAAGAAGAAAAAGAACGTTTTTATGACACATTAAATAATACGTTAACAAATATCAATAAAAAGGACATACTCTTATTAATGGGTGATTTCAACGCTAAAGTGGGAAACCACACAGAAAACTTTGAAGAAACCATCGGAGTACATGGGATAGGGAAAAGAAATGGAAATGGTGAACTACTACTAGAATTATGCGGCAACTTCGAGCTACAGATAGGTGGTACAATGTTCGAACATAAAACATGCCATAAAATAACGTGGGTATCGCCGGATAGAAAAACTGAGAATCAGATCGACCACATCTGTATAAAGCAAGAATGGAGTAAAGCGCTGCTAGATGTCAGAAACCGTAGAGGGTCAGACCATCACTTAGTCGTGGCCAGAATCAAACTGGATGTTGGTAATTATAAAAACAAGGGGAAAAGAATTAGCAAATATACAAAAAGACAAAGACTATTGGACCCACATAAGTTAGACGAAGGTGCAAAAAAGGAAATAATACAGAAAATAGAAAATTTATCTCAAAACATAGACCACACTCTAGAGATAGAAGATATGTGGCAAAAAATTGAAACGTTGTATACTGTGAGCTGTAAACAAACGTCAAAAACCACAAGAGACAGCAAGGAATGGATGAGCAATGAATCATGGACTAGAATTGAGGAAAGAAGGAGAATTAAAGAGAAAATGTTAAGAATCAGAGATGAAACAAAAAAAAGGAAAATACAAGAAGAGTATACAAGATGTAGCAAAACGATAAGAAGAAGTATAAGAAATGATAGAAAGAGACACATAGAACAACTGGCAAATGAAGCACAGACTGCAGCGGACAAAATGGACAGTAGAGAACTATACAAAAGGATAAATCAGCTAGCAGGAAACAGGAAAAAGACTAGGGAATTACCTTTAAAAGATAAGGACGGAGACAACTTATACAACAAGCAACAACAACTAAAAAGATGGCAAGAATACTTCGAAGAGATAATGAATATCAATGGGACCAAATTACAGCTATTGCAGGAAGAAATCGTGCAGGAACTGCCCGTCAACACCGATGTTCCTTCAAGAGAGGAAGTGATAAATGCATTGCAAAAAATGAAAAATGGAAAATCGGCAGGAAATGATATGATAACAGCTGACATCTTGAAGATCGATGTAAATGCAACTACAAAAATATTGCTACCCCTTATCCAGAAAATTTGGAATGAAGAAAAATTCCCTAAAGACTGGAAAGAAGGATTGATTATAAAAGTACCCAAAAAAACGACCTGCGACATTGCGAAAGTTGGAGAGGTATCAGCATGTTGAATGTCACATTTAAAGTCTTCTGCCGCATACTGTTAAATAGAATCAACGACTCTCTTGACTATACCATCAGAAAAGAACAAAACGGATTCCGACGTGGACGCTCCTGTGTAGACAACATTAACACAATTAGAATGATAATAGAAGAATCACTCGAATACGAATCACCACTCCAGTTGTTATTTATAGACTACGAACGAGCATTTGACTCGGTAAATCGGGAAAATATATGGATAGCACTCAAGAATAAAGGTCTTCCTCAAAAAATAATCCAACTGATTAGGGAAGGATACACAGGATATCAATGTCGAGTACTCCATGAGGGAGAGCTGTCACAACCTTTCGTCGCTAGTACGGGTGTTAAACAGGGCTGCATACTCTCACCGCTGCTTTTTTTGATAATGTTGGACACGGTACTCTACGCAACAACAAATAACAAGAAGAGAGGAATACGTTGGGGGCTGACGGAAGTTTTGGAGGACATCGAATACGCAGATGATGTATGCCTTTTTTCATCGAACATTAGGAACATGCAGAGTAAAACTAATGACCTTGTTGCGGAATCAAAAAAGAATGGCCTTAGCATAAATAAAAATAAAACTAAAATGTTGAAAATTAACACCAAAGATACAACAAACATAGAAGTCGAAGGCACACAGATAGAAGTAGTGGAGGAATTCACTTACCTTGGCAGTGTTGTCTCGAGCAATGGAGGAACATTATCTGATATAGAGCGAAGAATAGACAAGGCACGGAAAGTTTTTGCAAGTATGAGAAAAATATGGCGCTCTAAAAGTTTGTGCTTATCATCAAAAATCAAAGTGTACAACTCAACAGTGAAACCAGTTCTCCTCTATGGCTCAGACACCTGGATGGTTACCTCAACAATCAAGAGGAAACTCCAGTCTTTTATAAACAGATGCCTTAGAAATATACTAGGAATATGGTGGCCGGAAAGAATATCAAATGCTGAACTATGGCATAGAACAGAACAAAACGACATAAATGAAGACATTAAGAGAAGGAAATATAAATGGCTTGGTCATACATTAAGAAAGCCAGTTGATACACCAGCTCACACAGTCCTACTTTGGAAGCCACAAGGAAAGAGAGCGAGAGGCAGACCACGCACCACCTGGAGGAGAACAGTTATGGAAGAGACTAACAAGTCCATCCCACAACTGAGGAGCATTGCCCAGGACCGAATAAAATGGAAAAAATACATAGAGACATTATAAGTGCACATACTTGCTATACGAGTATGTAATGTATAATTACCCTACGTCCCGAAAGGGAATAATGAGTTTAATAATAATATATATAATATCTTCGTGACCTTGGTATGATAAGGTAAACTTAATAAGTCGGCGATTAAAGGTCTGGTTTACTTCAGAGTATATATATTTAAAACAATGTTTTAAATATATATACTCTGAAGTAAACCAGACCTTTAATCGCCGACTTATTAAGTTTACCTTATATATATATATATATATATATATTGTGATGAGTCATCCGACAATATCACACGTTGCGCACAGTCTAGAAAGATATCGAAGCGGAAAGATCGAGAACAACACGAGAGAAGTACGGGAATAGTACTAGAATATGCAACGGCCGATATATAAGCCGTCGAGAAAATAGTTAGGGGTCATTCAACGAGTAATCGCGACCTAGTTAAATAGTGTGAAATAAATATACATAAATGTGAATACAAATAAATGTTATTATGGGTATAGTTTTGAAGATTGTTATTTAATGTATTCAGTTTTTATTGCTAATATAATGTGTTTAAATTACCGTTAGTTTTATTTAAGAACCCCGCAGAAAACAATTTACAACCAGAAAGACAATAACCTAACAGTATATATATATATATATATATATATATATATATATATATATATATATATATATAGTAGTGTAAGCAACGAACATTCAAATTTTAGATACACAACTTATTACAATATATATGTTGTGTTTATATTAATACCAATTGATAAAACGTAAAACGTAAAAATTTTATATTCTTGTTAAAAAGAATATGAATGAAGTATGATCTTTACAGTTAATAAGTGCTGTTATACTTTTGAAATTTGCTATATGTTGTCAATTTAGTTTAGTATTATGGCATATAATAATGCAATATTTCTACTTACTTAACGTATTTTTTTATATTATACTAATCTTATCTCGGTGTTATTTAATTAAGTTCTGTGCCCTGACTTTTTCAAAAACAATAAGTATTTGAAGATTTGCTATTGATTCTGTTTATCTATTATATGAGTATGAAATACATGTTATGATGTTACATATATATATATATATATATATATATATATATATATATATATATATATTAAGGTTAAGCCCATATCTACTTTTAAATCTTTGATAATGTAAAATCGATGCACAGTATAATCAAATATGTCCTTTCTAGTAATAGCTTCTACACAACATTCAGTTGCCTGTTCGTTATTCCCCATCAGCAATTGTGTAGTACAGATTTGATTGAACATGCATGCACACAAATATATACATCCCATTATGAGCTTCGATTCGATCAAAATTATTAAGTGTGTTTGAGAGTGCAGTTGTGCTGTTATGTGTATGCAGTGTTATGCATAAAGCGCATCGTCGGCATTATATCTGCACCGTGAGAACAATGGGTGACCGATGGTCAGATAGACGCTCGCAATTATCTCCTACAATATTCCTAAAAATATTAATTCGGTGTGATGCCGGTGCAACGCCATGATTATAACATGCCAAACAAACAAACCTAACCTCATACCAGCCCTATCCGACGAATGAAAAGCATTATCGATTTATAGTGTGTTTTCGCATTAATGTCATCCAATCGACACATCGCGATGACACGAAAATTGCAATTATAAAATTTGTAAAACTGTAGGACGCAATTAATTTCTCGTTGACACGTTTTGTGTTTATGAAAGATTACGAGAGTACACGAAATGTTTTTAACGCGAAGGTACATTTAATATCGCAAAATGATATTTTATTGGTGTTCAATAGATTTTAATATGAAATTTATGGAGCTATATTATGGCATTTTGTTTTTGTAATAACACTATCTTATTTAGAAAGTCTAATGCTATCAAGGCTTTGTTAATATTGTAAAAGTTTGTCTTTTCGGGTTCTTAAATAAAACTAACAATAACTTTAGACACACACACTATATTAATAATAAAACGTATAACAAGCTAAAACTAACTATTACCAATAAGCACATTTATGTATTTAGATTTATGTATCTATATTTATGAGTACTGCGTAACTGCGCGACGCTCTAGGATTCAATGTCGCCATCCCTTCTTCGACAGCTTTTATATCGTGGTGAATACTCTTCGAGAGCGTTCTCGTAGGCCTCGAGAAAACACCAGAGGAATGACGCGTGACGCGTTATTGGATGAGTCATCACATTGCCCCCTTCTTAAAGATGAAGTTTCGTCCCGAAACATGTCATACTTTGGTTCCCTCAAACGATGGCGAAATCGACAGGTAGGGCCCTTGTTACATTCTGACGTAATATCGAAATAACAGTCCACAGTCTTATCTTGCGTGGATGTACAGGAATATTCAAGCCGGTAGCTGCATACCAGAATTTCCGTACCAGTATGTTGGAATATTACTTCTAACATGCTCCTTACAATTCTCCAGTCCAGGCGGTCTAATCCACAACCCAATTTTGGAACTGCTAATTTCAAAATGTCTTGTTGTAACATCTGTTCTCGTAAGTAGACCAGGGCCTCCCATAAGGCACGATAGGTTGGCTTCAGGTTTGACAGTTCTTTTGTGACCAAATAAAATATGGGCTGTTCTTCATTTGTTATTTGGAGACTCTTCCCAATTGCTGGTCCCTGATGCCTTAATCTTTCGATTCTGCCAAATCTCTCTTTAAATTCCCTGGCACTTCCTTTGGCCATTCGCAGATCTCGGGCTACGCAATGAGCAAGCTCGTAGTCTGGCGATACCGTAAACAAATCTTGCTGTTTCTCGATGGTTACCCCAAATCGAGCTTTTCTCGAAGCAGAATACTCTTGCATAAAGTCTTCGAAGGTTAGTTCATGGTATTGGCTATCCAATCGGCGCATGTCAGCGGTTTCTTCATTATTGTCTCCAGAGTATGGGGCTAATTGATTAAAATGTACGACTCTTGGCTTAGCCCTCTTCTCGGCGTTGATGTCATAGCTCTTCTTCATTCTGTCACTAGCATCTTGGATATTATGTCTGACTTGTTCATGGATATTATCTAGTCGTCGTCTGAGCGTGCTGACATAATCTTCGCAGGCAAGATCTTCACCAGGCTTGCTTCCAAACTTTAAATCACAGGGCAATCGGAGTTCCCTCCCGAATAGCACGTTTGCTGGTGATTGGCCAGTTGTCTCTTGAACGGAGGCCCTACACGCCATTAAAAATAATGGTAAATGTTCGTCCGAATCTCTCTGGTGTTCGGAGACCACTTTGGATAAGTGTCTGATCATGGTCTTGTTCATTCGTTCTACCATCCCATCTGATTGTGGATGCAAGGGAGTTGTTCTCGTCTTCCGTATGCCCAAAAGTCCACACAACTTTTCGAATAGACTAGACTCAAAATTCCGCCCTTGATCGGAATGAAGTTCCAAGGGTACACCAAAACGGCTGACTAACTCCTTCACAATCACGTCTGCTACAGTTCCAGCTTCTTGATTTGGTAGAGCATATGCTTCAACCCATTTGGTAAAGTAATCCATGACCACTATTATGTATTTATTTCCTTTGTCGCTTTCTGGAAAAGAACCGACGGCGTCTATGGCGATCCTTTCAAATGGGCTTCCTACATTGTATTGCCGCATGGGTGCACGTCGACGCCTCTGGGGACCATTGCTTCCGGCGCAATTAGCACACTTTCGGCACCATTCTTTCACATCTCGTGAACAATTCACCCAGTAAAATCTCTGGCGCACCTTCTCCAGTGTTTTATGGACTCCAAAATGTCCCCCAGAAGCACCATTATGGAGTTTTCGCAATACCTCTGGTATTCTTTTCTTGGGAACCACCATTTACATCTTTCGCTCGCTTCCATTGTGATTTTCGACCTCACGTCTCAGGAGATCGTCTTCTATGGTTAAGGAATCCCATTGTGCCCAGTATGACTTCAATTCTCGTGAATGGGGAGCAATTTCTTGCCAGGTCGGTCTTTGCCCATTTCTCTTCCAAGCCCTGAGGACTGCAAGATCCGGATCAGCTTCTTGATCTGCGCGCAAATTGTCAGGTTGCCATTGATCATCAACCACGGTGGTTTGAAGAGCGTTGGCCGACTTGTCTTCGATTCTGTTGCAATATCGACAGTCTTCTGGACAGGGCCTTCTGGAAAGGGCATCTGCATTTTGATGTTTGAGGCCTGCTCTGTGTTCAATGACTAAGTCATACTCCTGTAGCCTCTCAATCCATCTAGCTACTTGACCCTCTGGATTCTTAAATTGCAAGAGCCACTTTAAGGCGGCATGATCAGTGCGGATCAGGAACTTCTGCCCATACAGGTACTTGTAAAAGTGCTCAATGGTCTTAACTACTGCCAATAGTTCTCTCCTGGTTACGCAGTAGTTCCCCTCAGGTTTGGACAGGGTCTTGCTGAAGTATCCAATGACCTTTTCTTGTCCACCTTGGATTTGAGAGAGCACGCCACCAATCCCGACGTTACTGGCATCCGTATCCAGAACAAACCTCCCAGATGGCAGTGGATAGTTTAAAACGGGTGCACTGATCAACGTACCTTTTAACAACTCGAAGGCCGCTTGACATTCGTTGTTCCAAATGAATGCTCGATTTTCTGTTAGGCAAGTAAGTGTTTTTGCAATGTTGGAGAATCCAGAAACGTAGCGTCGATAATATGTGCATAATCCCAAAAAGCTTCTTAGCTGATATTTGTCTTTGGGTATCGGCCATTTTTCCACAGCTTTTACTTTTTCTGGATTCACAGCAACTCCTTTTCTGGAAACCACATGTCCAAGGTAATTTACCTCCTTGCGGAAAAGGTGACACTTCTTTGGACTTAATCTCAGGTTGGCATCTCTCAACCTCTGGAATACTACTTCCAAATTTTTCATGTGATCTTCAAAGGTCTTCCCTACCACAATGGCATCATCGAGATATACCAGGCAGGTATTCCCTCAGTACAGTGTCCACGAGTCGCTCAGAAGTAGCTGGGGCGTCACACAGTCCAAATGGCATGACTGTAAATTGCCAGACTCCTGTACCTAAACTGAAGGCAGTCTTCTCTTTGTCATTGGGATCCATTCCCACTTGCCAATAACCGCTCTTTAAGTCGAGAGTGGAGAACCATTTTGCTTCTGCCAAGGTGTCTAGCGTATCGTCTATTCTTGGGAGAGGATAGCTGTCCTTTTTGGTCACACTATTTAAACGACGATAGTCCACACAGAATCTGGTAGATCCATCCTTCTTCCTGACAAGGACCACTGGTGAAGCCCATGGACTATTCGATGGTTCAATTACTCCTTGGCCTTCCATATCTTGTATAATATGCTCGGCTTCCTCACGTTTTGCCAGTGGTAACCTTCTTGGTCCTTGTCGAATTGGACTTGCATCGCCGGTATTTATTTTGTGCATCACAATATTGGTTTTACCTTTCGTACCAGTCTCAGTTTGAAAGACGTCTTCATATTGTTTGATTAGGTCCTTAACTTGACTTTGTTCCTTCTTGCTCAATCCTTGACAGGCGGAGTCGATTATCTTGGACAATTTCTCAGGAACCTGCACGAATCCATTCTTCTTCGCCTCCATGCGATGAACGACGGCTGACACTGGCGAACACCACCCCAGAATAGTACCCTTCTTCAATGAAACAGGGTAATGGTTCACATTCATTACCCTTATCGGTACAGTCTTCTGAGTCTTAACCAACATTTTGGCAACTACTATTCCTCGGCCCACCTCGTCATCATCAGCCTTTGGTTCCAACATTGTAACATTTCCGTCCAAATAATCACCTTCCATACACGCCGTCAAAAATGTCTCACTTCTTGCATCCAGAACAACATTCTCTGCAGTAATTACTTGTACATTCCCACAATATTTCCCATGAAGAAACAATTCCTCATTATTTATTTTTAAAGTGCCTTCTTTCATGTTTAACTGGAAGCCGTAGGTGTTAATGATCTAATCCCAAGATTATTTGTTCTTCTATGTCGGCTACGAGAACACGATGTCGGATTGATGTTGGTCCTCTGATAAAGTTGACATCTACTTCACCTGCCACAGAAGCTGCTTCTCCTGTTGCTGTCCTAAGTCTCCATTTGCTAGAAAATAACTTTTTATTTCTGAGAATTAAATCGGGTCGTAAGATGGTTTTCGTCGATCCAGTATCTAGCAAGCAAGCATAGGTCTTTCTTTCCATAACAGCGTCCACATACAGGCCGTTAGTTTGATGTTGCAGGGATGCGACTTGGCCAGGCGTCCTTGGGGCTTCCTGATGCTGGATCTAAGATTGCCCCTGCTCATCGACCCGCTTTAGTTTTCCTGCTGCTCAGACGATGCTTTCTTGGCCACCTTACCATATTTACTCCGAACGTGACCAATCTCTCCACAATTCTAGCATCGCAGTACTCTTTTATTTGATTTGATCTGGTTTAGAACTCTACTAACCATCTGCTCCATGAACTCCTCATTTTCCTGCTTGTCAACAGTGCAGACACGAGCATGGTTCCGAGAGGCTTGCTTTGCAGTCTCAAACTCAAGCGCGTGCGTCAAAGCATCGATCAAGGTTTTCAGTCTTGCCAACCTTAATGCTTGCTGCGTATCAATATCCCGGAGACCATCTATGAACGTCTGGACCGCTAGGTGTTCCATGAAATTATCTAGCGCCATCGGATATGCAAGTCGAATTAAACGAGCAATATCTGCCTCAAATTCCTGAAGATTCTCGCCTGTCTTCTGTGATCGATTCTTCAGTTGGGTGTGGTATACTTGCTCCAAATGCGCATGGCCATATCTCATCTCCAAGCGTTTAATGAGTTGAGAATAATCTTTACGTTCCTCAGGAGGCAATGTCTGCAAAATATCACTAGCATCACCCCTCAATGCTATGACTAAAGCAGTCGCCTTCTCGACAGAAGACCATGCGTTTGCTTCTGCGGCCGCTTCGAATTGAGTCAGGTAAGTTGCCCATGACGTCTTTCCATCAAAGGTTGGTGGCTTGATTCTGGTCTTTGAAATAGCCACACGTTCTTCTTTTATTTCGATGGGCCGCGGTATGACTTCTTCGTTGACCTGCTTGGGATCAGAATGACCCGTGGTAGCGGGTAATTTCTTATCAATCATTATTGCCTCTAAAAGTCTAGAATGTTCTCCAATTTTCTCTTCTACAGCTATGAGAACCTCTTCTTTTAACGATTCTGATTTTTCCGCTAATCGCTGTTGTAGAACTTTCTCCACTTGTTCCAGACTTTTTTCGAAGTTTCTAGAATTTTCTAGTAATTTCTTTTCCAGATTTTTCTCGAGGATTCTATGGGTTTCTAGGTTTCTTTGTGCCATTTGTTGCATTTGTATTTGCGCATTCTCTATTAATCGTTGTTCCATATTTTTCGCGCTATCCAGATTCTTCTGTTCCATTTGTTCTAGAGTTTTTGCTAAGTTTCCAGAAGTTTCCAGGTTCTTCTGCTCCATTTGATACATTTGAGTTTGTTAATCTATTAGACGCTGTTCCATATTTTTCGCACTATCCAGATTCTTCTGTTCCATTTGTTCTAGAGTTTTTGCTAAGTTTCCAGAAGTTTCCAGGTTCTTCTGCTCCATTTGTTGCATTTGAGTTTGTGAATCTATTAGACGCTGCTCCAAGGTTTGTGAATTGTCTATCAGTAGTTGTTCCATTTTCATCAACAGCGAATTCACGTCAGCATCTCCGCCTGGAACTTGAAAGACATAATTCTCTGGATCCTCGCCTTCTTGGATCAACACATTGCGAAGCCGTTGCTGGAGGATTGATTTTTTGCCAGTTGTATCCTCATCCCTCTCTTCTAATTCTCGTTTCAAATCGGTCACTTTTAATTCCGTCAGTTTCATTCTGTTGGCCATCACGATATTTAAATTAACGTCTTTCCGCACTATATATTTATTTAAACGAATACTTAATTAACACTTAATTGTCTACTTAGTTTATTATTTATAAAATCACACACCTGCACCACTGTAAAAGTTTGTCTTTTCGGGTTCTTAAATAAAACTAACAATAACTTTAGACACACACACTATATTAATAATAAAACGTATAACAAGATAAAACTAACTATTAACAATAAGCACATTTATGTATTTAGATTTATGTATCTATATTTATGTGTACTGCGCGACGCTCTAGGATTCAATGTCGCCATCCCTTCTTCGACAGCTTTTATATCGTGGTGAATACTCTTCGAAAGCGTTCTCGTAGGCCTCGAGAAAACACCAGAGGAATGACGCGTGACGCGTTATTGGATGAGTCATCACAATATATTATTTGGACCCGGTCTCTAAAATTAAAAACATAGAAATTATAATAAATAAATAACAGGATGTTTCGTATCTTTGCACATTGTTAATAGCATTTTTTTATATTCGATATTAAATAATCAAAACTGCTTAAACATGCAGGTCAGTCTTTCGAAATTAAGTGTGTAGTTTTGGAAAGAATTATAGTATTTTATATTCTAGTGGTTGAAAATAAGATAACAGTGGCATTTTACAGATTATTGCAGCATCTGTTGTTAACAATTGTAAAAGTGTCTTGAGACATTCTGGTAAAATAGGAAAAGTGATCATTCACTTCCATTCGAGAGGAAAATCTGCTACACAAATCGCAAAAGATGTTAATTTATCAGTAGAAAATGTTATTAAAATTAATAAAACTACTGATTCTGTTGTCCAAAATCAGGGAAATCAAAATGAGCCACGCGGTGACTTTGAACATTCTGCCTGTCATCCACTTATAATTTTCTAATTCACAGGCTGTTTGTTACAGAAATAAGAAAAAAAAAATTTTTGGACAAGAGAGCATAGAACTTAATCTCGAACAATTGAACTTAATTTTGTGAAATGGTGAAGCGAGATTTAAGGTTTGCATTAATGATAGTCAACGCCAAGTCATAAGAATCAAACAGGAAATATTTCAAAATAACTGCTTCAAAAAGAAAGTTAGGTTTACAGCCACAGTTTACAGTTTTGTACTATAACGATCTGGGTTCGAAGGGTGAGAAACTAGACTTTGTAGAAGGAATAATGAACATTGATAATGTGATGTGAGTCATGCGATGACGTCCACGCCGTCCACGTCAGCACTACCTAGAACAAATTAGAAGAATATTGTTATATAAATCAATACTGATATATATATATATATATATATATATATATATAGAATGATAATGTTTTTTTGGGGGAGGGAATCCAGCAAAATTAAACTCTATTACTTAAGTCAGTTCTTTATTTTTTTATTCCAATATTTCGCACCGAATTCGTATGCTTCATTAGGGGTCAAAATGTGAACTGTTTTTTTGGGGAGAAATTACTCGTCTTAATATTTATAATGTTTTCAACATTCTAAATTTATACTAGTAATATCAACGGCGTACACATTATTTATTCCGAAATTTATTATATATATATATATATATATATATATATATATATATATAACATAACGGCTAAGAAATTATCTAAAGACTTATATATATATATATATATATATATATATATATATATATATATATATATATAAATATAATATTTTCGTGACCTTGGTATGATATGGTAAACTTAATAAGTCGGCGATTAAAGGTCTGGTCTATTACTTCAAAGTATATATATTTAAAACCCTACATGTTTCGGCAATGATGCCTTTGTCAAGGATATAAAAAATATAAATCTTGATTTATATTTTTTATATCCTTGACAAAGGCATCATTGCCGAAACATGTAGGGTTTTAAATATATATACTTTGAAGTAATAAACCAGACCTTTAATCGCCGACTTATTAAGTTTACCATATATATATATATATATATATATATATATATCAGTATTTATTTATATAACAATATTACTTGGACTCTGGACTTGTGAAATAAATACTGTTATTAGTTCCTAAGTGTTTTTAGTGTATATTTATTATTAATAGATGTAGTATTTATAATTACCGTTAGTTTTATTTACAAAAAACTCGAAAGACAAGTTTATCACCAGTAGTGCTCAGGTGTGGAATTAATTAATAAAAAACAGACTAAGTGGACAATTGAGTGTTAATTAAATATTTGTTTAAATAAATATATAGTGCGGAAAAACGCAATGACGAATAAAGTGAAAGACTGATTTAAAAGTGGCTGGCCTGAAACGAGAATTAGAAAAGAGGGATGTGGATACAGAAAGGCAATGTCTTCGAGATGTATTGACCAAAGAAGGCGAGGATCCAGAGAATTATTTCTTCCAATTTCCAAGAGGGGATACTGGCGTGGATACGTTGTCAATAAAAATGGAAGAACGACTAATAGATAATGCGCAAACTTAAATGATACAAATGAAGATGAAGACTCTGGACAGTGCGAAAACTTTGGAACAACGACTAATAGAGAATTCACACACCCAAACGAAACAAATGGAACAGAAAATAATAGATGAGCACACTCAAATGCAAAATTTGGAAAAACAACTTACCATGAAGGCAATCGCGTTTGGCTGTACAATCCACAACTTCAAAAGAATTGGGAGGGCCCATACGAGGTGTTGAAACGCATAAGTCGAACACATCATACAAAACCAAGAGTGGTGCATTTTAATCGGTTAGCCCGAAAACTCTGGAGACAATAACGACGAAGTCACTGACTTGCGCCAACTGGATAGCTACAACGAAAAACCAACCTCGAAGACTTCATGGAATATTCTGGTTTCAAAAAAGCTCGATTTAGGGTGACCATCGAGAAACAGCACGATTTATTTACTGTATCGTCAGACTACGTGTTCGCTCATTGCGTAGCCCAAGATCTGCGAATGTCTAAAGGAATTCCCAAGGAATTCAAAGAGAGATTCGGCAGAATCGAAGAATTTAGGCAACTAGAATTAAGGGACATATAAATATGACAAATAAATATGACCTATACATAGTAGGTAGTAGTACTCGCTTGCTTTCGGGAGAGATAGACGTGTTTGATCGGCTTCATAATTAAACCTAATATTAGGTCATTTCTGTGTGCAGGTGTTGGGTGTTTGTGTAGTTTGTTATTGTTTGTGGAAAAAAAAAAAAAAAAAAAAAAAAAAAAAAAAAAAAAAAAAAGGGAAAAAGGGAAAAAAGAGAACAGAAAAAGGCAGAAAAGAAAAAGCGGGCGACCTCTTTACGCGGCGAGGTGAGACGTTGGTAAATACTAACAAAGTTGCATATACGGGGGGGAGACGGAATAGTAGGAAATGGATAGTGACGATTATAGTCAGATGAGTCAAGGAGAAAACGAAGTAGGGAATACGAAGAAGGAAGTTCTATTGAGAAAAGAAGTAAGAAAACCATTCGAACTCCCCAAAAAGTAGAACAAAAAGAAGAGGATAAGCTAGATAAAGTGATACAGATGATCCAAAATGTAACCATGGAAATAAGGGAGGTAAAGGCAGAATTGCAGGAAGTGAGAAGGGAACAGAGTGAAGCAATGCAGGAAATAATGAAGTTGCAAAAAGAGAATGATAACATAAAAAAGGATAATGTAAAATTAAAAAAGGAAAATGAAAAAATTAGAAATGATATGGAAAAGGTCAGTCTAAGGGTAAGGAGATTAGAGAAGGAAAAAAAGAGTGATAATATTGTAGTAACTGGGTTAAAAGTAGATGTAAGCGAGGAAAACACATTAAGTGAAACCTTTAGAAGATGAAGTAAAGGTGAAAGTTGATGTTAAGTCAGCCCACAAATTAGGTCCGAAAACCTGCCTGGTGGAGCTGGGAAATTATCGAAATAAAGAAGAGGTTATGCAAAATAAGAAAAATCTAAAAGAAAAAAGGGACGGAAGCGTATATATTAATAATGATTTGACACTGGAAGAGAGAATTGCAGCTAAGGCCTTAAGAGAGGTAGCCAAAGAAGAAAGAAAAAATGGAAAGAAAGTAAAAATAGGTTATGAGAAGATAAGTATAGACGACAGGTGGTTTAAGTGGAACAATAGTGCAGGAGTATTGGAGGAGCTATCTAGAACATTTAGCCAGAGATCTCCTGAAGACGTGAGAGAAGACAAAGAAAGGGAAAAAATCCGGGTAATCGCAAAGACCCGGACACAAAAAAACTACTAAATGAAGAGGAACAAGCTGAAGATATAACGACTCATGCTACGGAAATGGTAAACGAGACGGAAGAACGGGATGGGAAAATTGTGACAAAACATAAACAGAAAAATTTGGTAAGCAACAACAAAAGAGAAAACAAGCCAAAACGTACAACATATAAAAAATACAAAATTGGCCAATGGAACGTATTAACGCTTTATCAAGAAGGCAAATTCGAGCAGGTGATAAGAGAAGTGCAGCGATACAAACTGGATCTTCTCGGAATTAGCGAGGTGAGATGGACGGGAAACAATAAAATTACCACATCCGACAAGCACACGTTTATATACTCAGGGATGAAAGAAAGCGAACCACACCAATATGGAGTAGGAATATTATTAAGCCCCCATCTCCAACAAAACCTAATAGAATGGAATCCCATAAATGAACGAATAATTACTGCAAGAATAATCCTAAATGGACATCATGTCACCATAGTTCAATGTTATGCGCCAACAGAAACAACAGAACAAGAAGAAAAAGAACGTTTTTATGACACATTAAATAATACGTTAACAAAAATCAATAAAAAGGACATACTCTTATTAATGGGTGATTTCAACGCTAAAGTGGGAAACCGCACAGAAAACTTTGAAGAAACCATCGGAGTACATGGGATAGGGAAAAGAAATGGAAATGGTGAACTACTACTAGAATTATGCGGCAACTTCGAACTACAGATAGGTGGTACAATGTTCGAACATAAAACATGCCATAAAATAACGTGGGTATCGCCGGATAGAAAAACTGAGAATCAGATCGACCACATCTGTATAAAGCAAGAATGGAGTAAAGCGCTGCTAGATGTCAGAAACCGAAGAGGGGCAGATATAGGGTCAGACCATCACTTACTCGTAGCCAGAATCAAACTGGATGTTGGTAATTATAAAAACAAGGGGAAAAGAATTAGCAAATATACAAAAAGACAAAGACTATTGGACCCACATAAGTTAGACGAAGGTGCAAAAAAGGAAATAATACAGAAAATAGAAAATTTATCTCAAAACATAGACCACACTCTAGAGATAGAAGATATGTGCCAAAAAATGTTCCTTCAAGAGAGGAAGTGATAAATGCATTGCAAAAAATGAAAAATGGAAAATCGGCAGGAAATGATATGATAACAGCTGACATCTTGAAGATCGATGTAAATGCAACTACAAAAATATTGCTAAAGACTAAAAATTCCCTAAAGACTGGAAAGAAGGATTGATTATAAAAGTACCCAAAAAAAAACGACCTGCGACATTGCGAAAGTTGGAGAGGTATGAGCATGTTGAATGTCACATTTAAAGTCTTCTACCGCATACTGTTAAAGAGAATCAACGACTCTCTTGACTGTACCATCAGAAAAGAACAAAACGGATTCCGACGTGGATGCTCCTGTGTAGACAACATTAACACAATTAGAATGATAATAGAAGAATCACTCGAATACGAATCACCACTCCAGTTGTTATTTATAGACTACGAACGAGCATTTGACTCGGTAAATCGGGAAAATATATGGATAGCACTCAAGAATAAAGGTCTTCCTCAAAAAATAATCCAACTGATTAGGGAAGGATACACAGGATATCAATGTCGAGTACTCCATGAGGGAGAGCTGTCACAACCTTTCGTCGCTGGTACGGGTGTTAAACAGGGCTGCATACTCTCACCGCTGCTTTTTTTGATAATGTTGGACACGGTACTCTACGCAACAACAAATAACAAGAAGAGAGGAATACGATGGGGGCTGACGGAAGTTTTGGAGGACATCGAATACGCAGATGATGTATGCCTTTTTTCATCGAACATTAGGAACATGCAGAGTAAAACTAATGACCTTGTTGCGGAATCAAAAAAGAATGGCCTTAGCATAAATAAAAATAAAACTAAAATGTTGAAAATTAACACCAAAGATACAACAAACATAGAAGTCGAAGGCACACAGATAGAAGTAGTGGAGGAATTCACTTACCTTGGCAGTGTTGTCTCGAGCAATGGAGGAACATTATCTGATATACAGCGAAGAATAGACAAGGCACGGAAAGTTTTTGCAAGTATGAGAAAAATATGGCACTCTAAAAGTTTGTGCTTATCATCAAAAATCAAAGTGTACAACTCAACAGTGAAACCAGTTCTCCTCTATGGCTCAGAGACCTGGATGGTTACCTCAACAATCAAGAGAAAACTCCAGTCTTTTATGAACAGATGCCTTAGAAATATACTAGGAATATGGTAGCCGGAAAGAATATCAAATGCTGAACTATGGCATAGAACAGAACAAAACGACATAAATGAAGACATTAAGAGAAGGAAATATAAATGGCTTGGTCATACATTAAGAAAGCCAGTTGATACACCAGCTCACACAGTCCTACTTTGGAAGCCACAAGGAAAGAGAGCGAGAGGCAGACCACGCACCACCTGGAGGAGAACAGTTATGGAAGAGACTAACAAGTCCATCCCACAACTGAGGAGCATTGCCCAGGACCAAATAAAATGGAAAGAATACATAGAGACATTATAAGTGCACATACTTGCTATACGAGTATGTAATGTATAATTACCCTACGTCCCGAAAGGGAATAATGGGTTTAATAATAATACATAGTAGCCTTCGTTTCAACATATTGCTATGTAGTTTGCTTTTAAAATGGGCTCTATTATCAAACGTGAATTTAATCGTAACACACGCATATATAATGTTAGTCTCTTTTGTGTATTGTTCTCAGATTTTGTTTCATTAAACGGTTTTTCTTGCAACTAGGCCTAGCTTCCAGTGTAAAAGGGCAAGAAACAAGACGCCAAGATATCGAGTTTAATACATTTATTATTCATACCTTGTAATAAATATATTAATACTGGACATACTGAACACTATTAATTATTTATTTATTTTAAAAGAAAACATAACATATAAATCATTGTGTATGATCAAAATTTATACACATAAATAACTTTGAAGGTCTTTGTTAGATTTTATAAATCTTGCAACCACGCTTGTGTATTATCTCAGCTCTGGGAGCTTATATTCTACAATTACCAAGATATGACGCAACGTGTTTTATTTAATTTTACAAAATGATGAAACTCTTGGATTTAAAATTCTCCCATTAAAGAAAAATGTGCCTCTACCACATGATATATCTATCTTCGCACTATAAGTTTTATTTCAATTCTTGAATAATGAATCTTTAATCACAAATTAAAAACCCAGATATCATTAGATGCTCGTGAGACCTACTCCCTACAGCAATCCAAAGTGTCTGTGCTATCTGTTCTGCTTTATAACAGGAATTTTAATAAATTTAGTATTATTAATTAATCCATATACGTTTAATCTTAATAATTTATTTTCAAAATTTTACCATATTCGATATTTTATACAGCGTAATACATGTTCATCGTAAAAATAAATAAATAAAATTAGTTATAATAAAATTAATGTTTGATTCAAACAAAATAAAAATTTGATTCTCAACGCGTAGTTCAACTTAAAGTGTACGAATTACTTATCCAAACGTATCTAAAAATTTATATTACCTACGATTTTGAAAAATAAATTGTGACCGTTGCTTTTCAAAGATTTTGAAGAAGAAATTCTCTTCTTGAATGCGATTGTCTTTACATATCCCTCGTGACGCCAACACTTTTTCCAGGCGTAAAACTGTCTTCTTTCGCCCTTTTTTCAAAGTTATGTTTTATATTTCAAACTTCTGTTCCCTCGTTAATTTTTAAATGTTTTATTGGATGTAAAAGCCAATCTGAGTCATCCTATCATGTAAACGTCATATCATGTATTTTTGGAAGGTTTCCTTAAATCACATAAAATATTATATTTTTAACGAACATGTTCAATCTTTATCTTATTCATAAATATCGCACGTCCTCTCATTCTTTTAGACGACCAAGTTAATACTTATATTTAAATCGAATAACCTCTGTATTTCTAATGCACTATCCTGCTACTTCTATCGTTCGACATCATGTATTTTATGCTACATAACCTCCGAATACAAAACAGAATTTGACGTGTATATTGTTTACATCGTCTTGAAATGGATAAACGACCTTTTAATAAACAACAAATACTATATAAAACTTTTATTTACACTTTATAAAGTCTTCCGAGGTCTTATCAATATCATTGATCCTCCATTAATTAACTACACCTGTTTTAAATGGACATTGAATATGATATTTGGTGTTTTGTTGCGGTGGGTACAAGAAAATAGCATTTCAAGACACATATTGCACGATGTTACGTTTATTGTAAAGTGTTTATTGTCTTTTCAGGTTGTGCGTTATATACCTTAGATTATTGGAATATAGGCACGTTTTATTTGGTTTCGTAAAAAAATGCACTATTTAAATTTAAACGTATCTCTAGGATACAAAATGAAAAATGATTATTTTTATAGAGAGAAACGTTACGTATATTGGTCATGAAATTATGGTACCGTAAATATATCCTTTTTAAATTTGTTCTGGTGCGTAATGCGTGTTTTTAATTCTAGATTTTTATATTTCTAAAGCTAAATCGTAATATAAACGATAACCTATTGACACATTAATGTTGATTTCAAAAATTGCCATATAGCACAGATGCATTCTAAACACAATATGTTTGATTGCATTATTTACCTAATACAAAGATATAATTCAAAATTTACATACGTGAGAACATTAAATTTGTTTTATCGATAGATGTCATACAGCCCGTTTCAAATATGTTTCATTGCTGTTTCGGCTCTCATTGCATTTATTTAATTTATCTCAAAAGTGGAATACATACAACATATATGTCGTATGGAAATGAGCTGTTTATTTAACCTATAAATATAATTGTACGCAGATTCTACATTATTATATACGATGATGATTTGAAAGGAAGTAAGACTCGAAATGAAGCAAATGAGTTGCGCATTAAATTGCTTATTATTTTTAAATACGCTTTCCTTCAAATTTGACGCATTTCAATCAACGATGCTGAAGTACTTTTATACCACTTTTGTAATGACCTTTCTCAGGATTCTTAAGATAATCTCTCCTGAGGATCCCCAAAAAATCGTAGCTATTGCTTTACTTCCGATGGAAATGTGATAGATTTTTTTTAGGTAGGGCTACCATAATATGCCCACTGTTTTGATTGTTGTTTGGAATCAGGAACATAGTGATGAATCCAGATTTCATCAACCGTAACATTAATGTTTACCAAAGAATGAGTTGGACTTTATTTAACAACTTCTAATTATCCCTTGACCTTTCCATTCTTTCACATTTTCTATTACAATTCAAGATACTATCACTTTGATGTCAATGCAAATTGGATTGAGTTGTGTGGTTATAAAGAAGTTGATTTTTGTGTCAACGCATTCGACATTAAGCTCTATAATATGTTTAATAAATCAGTTCCTTTTCATAATTAGGGAAACCTTTTCACCTTGGTTTACTGCAGAAATCAAATATAATTTGAAAAGGAAGGAGTTTTATTATCGAAAGTGGAGGCGTGCTAAGCGCACTTGCTTTTATGATTAGTTCTGTCGTATCAGAAGAACGATAAATTTAAACGATAAACGATAATATTATTTCTGTATCTTATGAAGCCTAAGTAAAAAATGCGGAGCCAAAACTGTTTAGGAATTTTATAAATCACAAAAAATCAATCCCAGAATTCCTGCAATAATGCGCATTAATCCGTATTAATAATTCTAATGATATTGTTATTGCTTTCGCTAAGATATTCTCAAGTGCTTATCCACCAAATTATATCCATATTAATATGTTTTCCCTTATGATATTGTTGACGTGGGATACATATCTGAGAGTGATGTAGTATGTTAAAATTAACCAGTAATACCAATAAAACCAATAAAACGACACAGGCACAGCTGGTGATGATCAGACACCTTCATTCATTATAAGGGATTGCAGAATGATGTTAGTTAGCATTTGCTATTCATGTTATATTTAATTTATGATTTTATAATATTGGAAGTGAATTAGACTTACTCCAGTATTTAAGAGAGAAGTCATTGCTGACGTGCGTAATTACAAGCCAATAGCAATGCTTTGCAATTTTGCTAAGATTTTCTAATATATTCTGTACAATATAATATATAACAAATTCAAATCCAAACTTTTACCTTTATAACATTGCCTTGTTCTAGGAATTACTAATTTACCATGTATCTCTCATGATATATGCATTGCCATTGACAATTTAAGTCAAGTAGATGTCATTTATACAGATATATTAAAAGCTTGTGAAGATCAGTGAGGACCGTGTCATAACTTTGTATGTCAATATTTTAAAATTTTTAAATAAAGCACAAATAGTACATTTTTAGTCACATTTATTGTAGTTTTATATGTATTAAATACATAGTAGGTAGCTAATGTAACTGCAAAAGGTAAAAAATACAAGACGTCTAACGCCTCACTGTAATGACATTAGAACCTAATGCGATTTTTGTGACTGCATTTGACTTTTGACTTTTTTTGTCTGCTTGCATTTTAAACTTGGAGACGCACAGTATTGTATCCAAATGTGTATCAGTTAATCGCGAACAGTGTTTATTTTTACGGTAATTGAAAATTGAAAATGTCTGCTCACTCAAATTTGTACTTCCAAACATTGTTATAATTTGCTGAGCAAACTTTTTCAATTCCCTGTAATTCTCAGAAGGCAAACTTCCGAAGAAATCCACAAAGTTTGTGATTTTATTAAAAGCCGTTTTAAGTGTGGTATTACTTTGCAGGTCAATCGGATTTATTTGCAAATTGCTTGATACATTATCTAAAAAACTCCATTTTACGGCACATTTTTTTTTAAATCAGCGAACTGGTTTTCAAACTCAGTTTCGAGTTGTATTAACATACTTTCAACTTAAGTATTTTGCTATTGAAAATTAACCCCAGCTTATTCCACAACTTTCATGCATTTCGGAAAATGATCGACCTTTCTTTCATCAATATGCTTGATAAACAGTTTCAGCTTTATCTCAAATGACTTCACATCTGAATACTTATTTCATATAAAATTGTTTTTTCCCCTGTAAGCGTGTGTTGAGTAGGTTCAGTTCGGCAGTCAAATCAGTCAAAAAGCCAAGATATGCCAATCCACTGGTGGTTGTAAAGCGCGTGTATGACTTTCCTTTCATCTTATTCATTCATAAAGTTACAAATTTCTTTCCTAAAATCGAAAAATTGTTTGGTGTGCACATAATCAAAGACAGTTCAATACTTTTAAGATTGTTATATGGAAAATTGAAGACCGCACAGAGACGGATCACAGACCACATGCAGCCCGCTGGTTGCCGACCGCTGTGTATTTACCATAACAGCTTACCATGAAAATTGAGTGAAATTGATTTTAGCAATAACTTCATGTTGTTCATTGGCTCATATCTTTCGGATAGAATTAATTACGTACACTACAATGGTTGTCGATCGTTTGAATTTGTCCCAGCTGCTAGGATTTCTGGATGGAACCATATCCTTGACAAATCTTCCTTCGTGGCCGACGTTTCTTCCACTGTTGCAAAGGACATCTTTAGGACCTGCTGCATTGAAACTGAAAGTCTGTTAACTTGTGACACGGCTATATAGGAGCTGTTTCAGGTCACCGTAGTGTCAAGGTTATGGTTGAGTTTTCGAGATAGAAAGGTTTGCCAGGTATTGTGTAGAGAATATTTGTCGTCATAGTCGATATTATTGGGATGCTTTAGGATTTTTATTTATTTACGTATTTTACGGTTTAAATAATTGGGCAGTGCCTGATAGAATCTGGGTAAATTGAAATTTAATTGGATATCCAGTTTATGTTTAGCATGCGCAGACCCGATTACGCGCAGCGCTATAATGCAACGCTTGTGTTCGACGATACGAGTACTTACCGAAAGCTTTATCTCGCCGATATATACACTGCCATATGAGCATACAATTCTTCAAACATCAGGGGTTTCTAGATGATTACCATCCTTGTCAGATCCAGACAGTCCAAGCCAGATTAACCAAATTTCGTCAAATTTCATATGGCAGAATTAGAATGTAATACGAAACTTTTCCGAAAGATGGTGGTTGTAGTTGAGTGGCGAGGGAAGTTTTTCAAAGAAGATGTTCAAACTTTTTCTGCGAGAAAAATGACGCTCACTGTCTTTTGGTACAAGAAAGACATCCTTCTTGTAGACTTTATGCGCGATGAAGAGCTGCAGGACAGTGTTACAGCATAGCTTAATTCAAAAGATGTAGTTGATTTGTAAGAAAGTTTAAATTAATAAATATTTAATTTACCGAAATTGTGTGGTCTGCAACCTGATCGACTCTTAAACCCTCTTCCAACTGGAAGAGAGTGAAAATAATTAAGTTACTTTCAAGTTTTTCACGCTCAACTATTTCTCGCACCAATTTGTCAATTATGAGAAAATCCATCAATTCGATTGGCATAGTAGAAATCTTAGATTCATGAGTTTCAAAAACCTGAATTTCTATTTGTGATGAGATAACCAGCAAAAATAATTCGTTCAATTCTGTAAGTTGCAAGTTAAAGTGACTACAAGTTGTCAACTTACGAGTTTTGCATTAGACTTCAATCCGTGAAATTTTACTGCAAGTCGTATGTATAACGGCTTTACACAAATCACACGATATTATTATTCTCATACATAACATTTTCTTTGCAGAAACCATAATTAGCACATATAGTTTGAGAAAATAAAAGAAACTCAATAACTCAAGAGAACAAATGAGTATCAGGAGTAAATATGAATACAATTTTCGCTCCCGGTGACTAAAAAGTAAAGGAAGTAGTGAATGTTATTACAAACTTTACGGTAAGTTGAACTACTTAAATCTTACTGTATGTTAAAGTGGATTTTGAATTACGCAAGAGAAAAAAGCAGTTGTCTGAATATAATGGTAAAAATGAAAAACAAGAAACGACTAGGATAAAGAGGAATAAAAATTTAAAATGCTTTAAATAAAAAATTAACAAAAATACACAAAATCAGCGGCAATTTAAAAAGATAGGGAAGAATGTAAATTGTACTGAGGTAATAATACAAAAAAGGGATATTTATCAATACGTTTTGCACGTATTACGCCGTTGTTATATAATGAAACGGATATGCAAAATACATATCCGTAACTGTAAACAAGGACAAACACCTTCCGCCAGATGTCACTGATTAAATTGGTGTCGCCTGATAGAACGAAACTGGTTATGGCTTGGAGACGATTTTAGCGTAAATGTAGATACAGATACAGATCCGTTGTTTAACAGATCTGTATTAATTTGTATATACATTGCTTCACTAGTTCAACCGATGAGGCCTAGATGGCTGAAACATATGTATTGAACAGAAGTAAATGCTAAAAATACGAGGTGTTTGTCCTTGTTTACAGTTACGGATATGTATTTTGCATATCCGTTTCATTATATAACTGAGGTAATAAAATAAAAATTAATATTATATTATCCCAAGAAAACAAAAAAAAAAAACAGAGAAAAAGCATAAAACTTATTCAATGATTTATTCTTAAAAGTTTCTTCCCAAAGAATTCTTAGTAAATAGATACTATTAGTATAATTGTAAATTAACGCAAACAGTAATATTTTCTCACGGTTAGTTAATTTCTTCCTTTTGCGACTATCATTGGTTGTCTACACTTTTTCTTTAATTCAAGTTATAAAATTGTATTTACAGAACTTGCTTTCAAAAACTTTCCTCATAAGAGACGGCCATGCTTTTTTTAATGATTGGTGACAGTGCACGTAATCTGTCACAAACGTATAATTTTGATAATTTGGTTATGCCATGTAAATGTGTGTAATAATTAGTAATTTAGTTTTTGAAAAAATATTTATTACAATAGTTAAAATTGAAAGAAAATGCAAAAGCTAAAGCAGAAATGTTGACCATTATTTTGAAGCTATTTATTAGGATTTCTTGGTTTGTGTTCGCACAAGAATTCACAATAGCTCAGAAGCTCTTCGATTGTGCGATGTCTGGTCTTGAAAATGGTATTCTTTAAATTTGGAAAAATAAAATAGTCTAAAATTGCCAGATCTGGAGATCTTGAAGGAAAACTAATAATTCTTGTATCGAAAAATTATGAGATTTGTGCGCTGGTGAATTATCTTGCTGGAAATATCCTTCCGTAAGTTCATCATCATGAAGTACATTAATAAACGGCTCTAATAATTCATTTCGATATCTTTCAGCAGTTATGGTTTGATTAAAAAATATAGGCCCAATAATTCGTCTTCTACTAGTCAGAGGCCTATTTTTTGTGGATGTAACTAGTGTCCACAAATTCATAAGTCTTACATTAGAATTCAGTGTTTTTCCAAAAAAGACTGCTCTAAAAATTTTGTGATAACCCAGAAGACCATGTACAACAAACATTGTGATACTGAAAACGAAACTCTAGAGACAAATTATTATAATTATAATAGATTCAATATAGTAATTATTGATATTATGTTCTATACTGTATAATTATTGTAGATTATTGTAGTATACTCCAGTAGTTTTTACTCCAGTTCTTAATTGTTAATTTAAATGAGTTATTTTATTTTATTTAATTTTTTCAAGGGGTGTCAATTGATTTTAATGTGGCGCTTTTTCGTGGGTAAAGGTGGCGCTTTCGTTTTAAAATAACTGGTAACCCTGAGCATGCGACCAGCATCATTTCCGTACTAGCTGTCGAGTGGAATTTAGTTAATTTAATATTTTGTTTTGTTAACAGGTACTTATTTCTCTTTTCACCATATTAATTATTACTTTCGTTGATACTGACTTTATATCTAGCTATTGAATTTTTTCGCTTCAAGAAAAGCAATATGTTATTAAATGTCATCGTCTTGGTAAATCAATAATACAAATTACACGTTCATTTCATACAGAATTTGAAAAACATAGTACGTTATTAATAATATTGAAAGCTATGATTGAATAGAAAAAACTTTACAAAATGAAGGCCGGCAGAAAAATTACCGTCTCAAACAATACCGTTCGTAGCGTTTAAAAAAAACGAATACCGTCTTTAAAACTTGAGAAAATCAAATGAAATATATCCAAATGACAAATAAAAGGTTTGACTTTTGTGAAGTAGTTATAGAACGTTGGAACAATTACAAAAATTTTATTAAGAATATATTATTTACTGACCAATCCAGTTTCCCTCTACATGGTCATCATAATTCTGCTATTGCGGTATTGGTCTAAGTAAGAGATATAAACGTATGATTTATGACATATACAAATGCAGTATCTGCAAGGTTAATGTTTGAACTGAACTTTTGGAGAACCATATCATTGAACCCTTTGAATATAAAATGAACTAAAACACAAAGTATGTAGTTAAACGCCACAATCCACTTAAGTTTTTAAAATAAATAGTTCATTCAATAAGAAATACATTCATTTCGAGAAACCAAAGAATGTCATAAAATACTTATATAGCTCAATGAATTTACCAACTAAGCGACTCACACTTACAATACCGCAAGAGAACGGTCTCCTGTGAATAGACCGCTCCTAGCGGATAATAGCGTAATAACTAGAGCTGAGGATGTTTGCGGTACGGCAGGACCGTATGTAGTGCATCCCCACATTTAACTATTTATCTAAATATTCTCTGAAATGATTTGCCGGATCTCATAAATTAATAGAGTGATATTTTAGTCTGCACTGGATATTGTTATTATACAAAATCATAATAGCCATTTGTATTTATGGATCATAAATAATAATACGCATGTATTTGTATTTGGTTGTGAATTCAATTTAAACTTAAAACAAATCGTAATATTTTAACGACAAGCCGTCCTTACAATACATGCATTCGAGACAAAGTGTGCAACTCTACGAATAACTTCCATAATTGATCGAAAATGGACATTTTGTAGCTGAAGTAAAGCCCCTATTCCTAGAAAATTTTATTACTGTCGTTAAGAACTATTATTATAAACAACAAAGGCCTTTTATTAGTGTTGAAGTTTTAGTTTCATTGAATTTCCATGTTGTAAGTAGTCAATTGTAAAGTGTTCATTCACAATATTCTAAAACAAGGTGTAAATTTAACTAAAATCCAGAAAAACACATTCTGATAATATATTACTAGATTAGAAGCTGTGTTTATTACTATTTATTATATTATTTTTATAACCAAATGCAATAAAAGCTACGAAAACAAAAGAAACCTCGATTTATTAAAATCTTGTCACACAGCCTTTCAAAGCCTGGCAGCACATATTTTGCATATATTTTATATATACTACCTACTATTACTACCACTTGTAGGTGAATGAAGTTAGAAGTTATAAGTTATAACTTCTAACTTCATTCACCTAGTTCAAGTAGGTAGTATATATAAAATATATGCAAAATATGTGCTGCCAGGCTTTGAAAGGCTGTGTGACAAGATTTTAATAAATCGAGGTTTCTTTTGTTTTCGTAGCTTTTATTGCATTTGGTTATAAAAATAATATAATAAATAGTAATAAACACAGCTTCTAATCTAGTAATATATTATCAGAATGTGTTTTTCTGGATTTTAGTTAAATTTACACCTTGTTTTAGAATATTGTGAATGAACACTTTACAATTGACTACTTACAACATGGAAATTCAATGAAACTAAAACTTCAACACTAATAAAAGGCCTTTGTTGTTTATAATAATAGTTCTTAACGACAGTAATAAAATTTTCTAAGAATAGGGGCTTTACTTCAGCTCCAAAATGTCCATTTTCGATCAATTATGGAAGTTATTCGTAGAGTTGCACACTTTGTCTCGAATGCATGTATTGTAAGGACGGCTTGTCGTTAAAATATTACGATTCGTTTTAAGTTTAAATTGAATTCACAACCAAATACAAATACATGCGTATTATTATTTATGATCCATAAATACAAATGGCTATTATGATTTTGTATAATAACAATATCCAGTGTATACTAAAATATCACTCTATTAATTTATGAGATCCGGCAAATCATTTCAGAGAATATTTAGATAAATAGTTATGTGTGGAGATGCACTACATACGGTCCTGCCGTACCGCAAACATCCTCAGCTCTAGTAATAACTGATAATTTTCTTTTTATTTTTATTATTTATTATTTATTTAAAAGTTGATTGTGGTGTTTAACTACTTACGGCCGTATTCACCATGCTAAAATTAACAGCCAGTTAACTAACAGTCCGATAAGCTTAGCCGCGCTGTTAGGGTTAGCTTAAATTCACCAATGTAAAATAACTGCTGGTTTATTAATTGATTGTTTAGACTAATTCCTAGCAACATCGGCGCATTTCCCCCACCATTTACGGTTGTAAACTATCTTCATATATATTAATGTCATGTCATGACGTGTATCACATGGTCAAAAACGAATAGAAAGTATTCAAGAATAGAATTCAAGTTTAATCTAATTTAAAAATGTTGAGAGAGGGAAAATCTTAAAAGTAAAAAGCTGGATACTGAAATCATAGTGATACAAAAAAGAGTTGAATTAAAAAAACTCAGTTAGAGCAGATACTAAATTTAAATAAATAATTCTTGTTTTGTATAGTATGCAATGTCATTCTTCTGTATATTATTTATAGAATTGTAATTAAATACTAATTTATAAGAGATGTGTCTTTTGTGTATATGTAAGTAATAATGTGGACAGAATAGTGTTTAAAAATACTTTATTTTTATACACTTCACAATAATTTATAATATGAGTATGAACAAGAATGTAATCATATGAAAAACAGTTTCAACAACTGCATTTGACAAGCGTAGAAAATAGAATATTGTGTAACAAGTGACAAAAGTAACATTTTTTAAACGAGAGAACAGTTTACCAAACGAGGCGAAGCCGAGTTTAGTAATATGTTCGCGAGCTTAAAAAAATTATTTCGACGAGTTAAAGACTATATTTTTTCTACGACCTCGCCTATTAACTTAAGATTTATTAACTCAAACTTAAGAAAAATATGTAAACAAATACTTTATTTTCAATTAAAAACTACGAAACTATAGATCATATTTAAATTAATTATGATTTAAACATTGATACATAGAATATGTAGACCATAAAGTCGATGGCTTCAAATTTTCCCACAATTTTGCAAAATATGCAAGCAGGACAATTTCCGAATATGAATTTACGCTATTATCAGCCCTCTATTCAATGAATTTTACATAAACTCCTCCATACCTCTTTCTAAATTTTTTTCGTAATAAGCCCGCATAGGTTTTCTCATCTTGATTTACTATTTCTGGTGGTGCATTGGGAATATCTAAATCACTTTCTGAATCAGAAATCATGATAAAGCTACAAACAGCACAAACTGACGTGATTTAAAAATGACGCGATATAGCAACAGCAGGCAACTAGACGCAGGTGAAAATTAGTAGGTAATTTTCGTCACTAGGGACGAAAGTTAACGTTATGGGATTTGCTCTCACTAGTGACGGAAATCAAATTTTTGCTGGAGTATTCGGTTACGAAAAATGTCTGTTTATAAAGGGTCGTAGAAAAAATTATATAAATATTCTTGGATATGTAGTATTTGTTATTTATAAAACGTCAGTTAATCACTAGCCGTCCGATTTTTCTCGGCTAACTAACAGAGAGATTAACAGTAGGCTAGTACCAAATTACAAACGGTGAATACCAGTTAGTGACTTAACAGTTACTTAAATTTTAACAGTGGGCAATGGTGAATACGGCCGGTAGTGCGTTAGTTCATTTTATATTGATTTTTTGCTTTAAATTTGGCATTCCCAAAAGTTCAATTTGATCCATTCTATGTAAAAAATAATAAAATAAATCGGTTGTAATTTTTTTCAGAAATGTTTTATGTATTTTGTTATAAATAGAATTCGGCTATTTTATTTCTATACAACTATGTTATTTTAGTGTTATAAAGCGACCATATTACGTTATATTATTATAGTTATAATTTAAATTGTCAAAAAATTAAGTAAATATCACGTTTTAGTTTATAATTGCAAAGAACTTGGAATTTTCGTATGCTATTACCAGCAAGATTACTTGCACATTTTATTGATGTACCTTTGCTACTGCGTATATCTAATTGTCATAAAATGAATTTACCATTCCATAGTTAAAACATTTTCAATATGTTATATAGACAGTTGCTAACCAAATTAGACGTAGGGTTTTTTTCATTTTGACCCCGTAATGTACGCTTCGTCATTTTTATTACTTTAATCTTATTGCCATTCACCCCTTTGCGGTCTCTTTGAAAACGCCTATCTAGTGAGCCATTTCTTTGTTAGAAAAGCAGTTCTGTATTCACTTCCAACGAGAAAACATCTCTTACATATACATCAATTAACATTGTTTCTTAAATACTAGCTCATTTATGTAAATAAAATAAACAAAAAAATGCATAAGTGTTTTTAATATAATATATTAAAATAATAGTTCTCACGGCTTTACAACCCGTGATTTAAAGGAAAAGTAGTGAAAAAACCCAGCGCATAAAAATCTGCAATATTCATTAAAACATTTTTTAATCAACTACCTTTTACTTCAAGCAGTTACTAAAGTGTTAAACTAAAAGTACGAGAATAAACAATAAATAAGCGCAATTTTTGCCTCGCATATGTCTTCACGATGTACTCAATTCGTTAATTTTATTAAATATTAAACTAAATAAGAAAAGAGTGTTCTATGCAATTATATTCACTTCATCAATTCACTTCACAAAATTCACAAAATTTATAATTACGATAATGCATATATGCTAAAACACATCTGTATACGTTCAGATATACATGAAGTAGAGTCAATAATTTCTATTTTTGAAAATAAAGTGTAATAATGCATTTAAGTCTTATTAGAGCAGGCAGTATCAGAATTTAATAATGAACTTCAGAGAGATCGAAAGTAAAGTTAAAGGGCGTTTCGAAATAAGCGGAAGATTAATTTCACGGTATTTTGTTTTATTTGCTGAACTAAAACTTTGACAACTGTCAAGAAGATACATCGCGATTGTCAGTCATGGAACGCTACATGAATGAACAACGGATTTTAACGTTGAAAACTTATTTTAAAATATGATGAAAGTTTAGCGCAGAGTTCGGGCAATTTTTGGTCTAAAAATGAACCGAATTGTTAATTTTCAGAAAAATTCAATCAAACAGGCTCCGCCGAGAACGAGAAATGGTTATCTTCTCGGTCTCGGTCACACCAGTCCATTGAAAATATTGTCTTAGTAACTGAAAGTCTTGGTGAGAATCCAACCACATCGATTCGCCGTCGTTACAGCAAGTGGTCATTTAGACAACCATCTTGCAGATAATTTCAGAGAAATATCTCCATCTGCATTCACAAAGTTCTATTTACTCGAATATTTCGCTGTGCTATTGACAACTGGGTGTTGGAAAATCAAGCAATGGACGTTGACTTTGTTAGAAAAATTGTCTTTAGCGATGAGCGCATTTTAAGAGAAGAGAATTCAGATATTAAGAAAGCAATACATCCACAACGAGTCACTGTTTGGTAAAGATTTTGGGCTGGTAGAGTCGTTAGCTAATACTTCTTCGAGAACGATGCCGGCAATGCAATGACAGGGAATGTTAAGTGTTAACGCAATATGACGACAAGATATGGTTTCAACACGATGAGGCAACCAGTCACACTGCGCCAGAGACAATGAAGTCGTTACATAAGAAAATCTTAGCCGTGTAGTATCACATGTTGACGACCAGAATTGGCCATCGAGATAACGCAATTTGATGCTGTGTCACTTCTTTCTGTGGTATTTTGTGAAGTCTTTGGTCTATATTAACTAACCAACCAACCACAATTTAATATTTTCCTTTGAGCTAAGGGAAAAAATTCGATGTGTCATTGTCAATACCGTAAGACAAATATTCGAGAAAATATAATCAGCAACTGGTCGAAAAGAGTCATGAGTGTGCCAGAAAAGTCATGGTGGTGGCCATTCGTTCATATTCTATTCCACGCATAATCGCCATGTGTATACTCCATATTCAAATTAAAATAGTTGCAATTTTATAGTAATTGATGTGCTTCATTGAAAAATTAAATATTCCACTCATTTTGAAACACTCTATACGTATTCGGCACATAATATTGTGGGAGTTCAAGCTAGGAAAAAATACTACGAAGACATCGCAGGATTTATGATGAAGAAGTCAAAATTATTCGGCTTATAATTAACTTGACAAATTAAATTTTGGAATTACGTCTTTGGAATATGAATCCAGTCAGGCTGCGATATAGAAGCTTTAATATTACCGATGATATGCAATCCACGTCAAAGTACTTAGGAATTATCAAAGAAGTTTAATACACCACAGTACACCATATGCCTTTATTTAGAAAATATAGGAAAAGTGGGTGTATGGATTCCACATACTCTTAATGAAAAAAGCAAAGCGAATTGTTTATCTATTGCGACACGCCTTCTTTAATTACAGAGACATGACCAGTTTCTTAAACATGTAACAACATGTGATCAATGGGTCATATACGATAATGTTCAACAGAAAAGGCAGTGGACTGACGAGCATAAATCTCCCCAATCGTCCCCAAATACGGATCTTCAGGGATGCAAAATATTGTCATCTGATTACACTGGTCAATGAATTTCATTTTTTTCTTTTTCTTTAGAAGCTAAAGACAAATTTCGCTTCTTTTATAGTTCTAACTATAGTAATAACAATTTAAAAAAGGTATATAACCCCTTACCACAATTATTAGTCGCATCCTAAATACGTATTTCGACAACTAAGTTGTCATCATCAGTAGGTAAAAACTACTAATATAAAGTCGCAACATGGGGCACAGTAAAGTAAGAAAACCGCTTCCGCACAACTACTATACACTGCATCCCCGTAAAGACTAAATTTAACATGCCAATCTAAAACTACGAGACAAACACTTGCCTCTTAAGGACAAAGGTCTAAGCATGTGTTAAATTGTCGAACAAAGGAACGGCAGACATTCATCTCTAAGGGGGCGTCACTAAATTCGATTTTAAAAACCTACGATGACCCACTATTAAACTTAAATGAAACACCTTATATTTTCACAAAACAATGGTATATTTAACTATATGTATATTTCATGTGCATTGCACACATCAGTAGTTATTATTTAAACGTATTATCTCGAGCACATGCATAGTAAAAACATCTATTTTGGTAGGGGTGTAAAAATATTTCATGCAAATGCAAATGGTTAAAAAGTATGGTCGTATATTGCAAAAACTAAACTCTATAGAAATTCCGAGAAGGACAAAATTGGGAAGGGGCGTTACATACGAAAAGACAAGACATCTGACTGTGTTATGTTATATTAAATAACAATCAAGTAACGTGAAAAGGATCTATGAATTATTAGACATTGCAGGTATACAATTTAAAAGCCAATTATAAATAGGTGACATGTCATTGTTAAGGAGTTAAGCACTATTAAAATAATGTATAGAATTCACGGTTGGCTCTAGGTGAAATATGATTAATAATTTACTAAACAAAACACCCGGTACACTTGTTCCACAAAACGCGAAACAATTTACATTTTGTGAAACAAACACACCAAGTGCTTCATTCAGCAAACCATTGTTAAGGAGGTAATTTTTGTATTTTTTCACGTGTATGGCCTCCCACATGTCTAAATTTCTGCTGTTACCCCCCCCCCCCCCACTTATGGTAATAAAAATGTGAATAGACAGCTGAACGGTATTGGATATTTATCGCTATTCAAGGAGGTATGTTTATTTTTCGCGATAAATATACTTTCATAAGCATCAAGTTCGTGGGGTTTATTAATTCCTTTGATCAACTTCAAACCTGTAATCGGTACATTGTGCAGTGTGCTCAAAGCGTGATTTGCGACATTTGATTTATCCGGTCTATTGTATTTGATATGCGATATGTGTTCTTTAAAACGGGTCATTATAGGTCGTTTAGTTTGGCCTATATATTTCAAATTACAATCCGCGCAACTAATTTCATATATACCTGATTTCGAATTGGAATTAATTCTATCTTTAGTATTCCCTAGCAGACTTTTGATGGTGTTTTCGGACCGAAAGGCTACCTGGAGACCTCTTTCTTTCACAACTTTATTAATGTTTTTCGTGACAGGGTGGTATGGTAGACATATTGTCGTGAATTTTTCTAACCAGAGAGAGAGAGAGAGAGAAATTGGTAGAATTAAGTTTTGAACTACATTTGAATAATTTGGGATTTAAATGTATTCTTGAATTTTATTTATATTTATTATGTTTGTAATTATATTTTTGACTGGCCCTGTATGTATTATATTAGATTGGTGGGCTAAATGGTGTACTATTGAATTCGATGTAGGAGATTTTCGCGGTAATTTATTAAGAGATACCAGATCTAGCAAACCAAGTGGTCATAGAGTATAAGAAATTCATTTTTATTCTCTGTTTTTGAGTAAAGTCGGGTTTTTTATTGGTTGGTGCATTTATTTTTGTGCATGTAAAGTTATTGCGATTTTTACGAGAGTTTGTGATCTCGTTTTTGATATTTTAATTAAATTATGGTATCTCTCACGTAGTTTTTTGTGTTGATTGTGCTTAGATCGATGTAAGTAAAAACACTTAATTATATTATTGCTTATATGATGATTTGCTTATGTTTGTAATTTTAGTGTATAATTTGCGATTATTTTGACATTTAAATCAGTATATGAATATTAGAGAAAATTGTCATGTTTTTTGTAATGGAGTTTTTTCTTCAAGATAAAATATTCTAGATCGTTTTAAATTCAGGTTGGTTTTTTTTTGTTTATGGGTTTGATTTTGTCATGTTTTATTGCGCATGACTGTAAGGCTGTCACGCGTATTTGATAACTTTGTAGTTGTTGACATTTGATTTTTAGGGGTTACAGTAGAGGTCAAACTTGACAAATTTCTAAAGTATTTATTAATTATATGTTTGCTCGAGAGTCACAGGGGGTTTTTCTCTTTGTGCGAGTCATATTCATAAAGAGTCTTTCCTCCTAAGCTACTGTTTAATCTGCTTTAGCTCCCTGTACATTCAGTAAAGGGATTTTTTCTTTTTTTTTCTTTTTTATTAAACTTGTAAACAAACTAGATCTGATTTTTATTAATGCTTGTCGTTTTACTTTAAATATAACCTGGCCCATATCCGCAAGGATCGACCCGAGAGAAGTGAGCTCAAGGAAATCTACGAGACTGAACAGCCGGAAGCATAAGTTGTAGTGTGAACAAAAAGATTAATAAGCAATCAAAAGCACATTCCACTGCAATATGTACTTTTTCTCTTGGTTACTTTGGGATATCAAACTCGTGGATTCGCGGATTGTATTTTTTAGTTTTGTTTTTCTAATTAATTTATTGATTATTTCTATGTCAAAACCATTGTATGTCGCAATATTTTTAATGAAATCTAGTTCTGTTTCATATCTCTCTTTTGTTAACGGAAAATTTAGGATACGACTAATAATTGTGGTAAGGGGTTATATACCTTTTTTAAATTTTTATTTAACCACAGTCTCCATTGAAAGAATTTATAGTAATAACAACAAATTTATTCTGGCACGTCAGGTTTTGGAAAAAATAAGCATTGAAAAGTAAATGAATTAATATTAATTAGGTATGTACATTATATGGAGCTGTACGGCATCGTCCTTTAAAATGTTTTTGTTTTTACTTTTCTTTTATACTGTTCTTCGGCACTTTCTCCTATCAATGTCCAACAATAATCAGCAAGCATTTCACTGTTCCACTTGCCCTTATAACGATTTTCAAAAGCAGAAACGTCTTGATGAAACCTTTCGCTGTATTCTTCACTCACGTCGCCTAGGTTCGGAGGAAAGTAATCCAGATGCGAGCGCAAAAAACGTATTTTAACGCTCATGTTACAGTCTGATTTATGGAAACTTCTAAGACGTTCACTAACAAATGCTATATAATTGTCGGATTTTCTGTTTCCTAGAAAATTATGGATCACACTTTTAAGCATTCTAAGCAACACGCTCCAAGTCCCTTCAGGTTTCTTCAAATTTTGTATCGTGTTGTAGAAGTTTAATTTGGGGTCCTACAAAAATTCCCTCTTTCAGTTTTGCATCTGAGATTTTGGGAAATTTTTGTTTAAGGTATTTGAATTCATGGCCATCTTTATCCATTGCTTTCATGAATTTTTTCATCAAACCTAATTTTATGTGTAATAACGGTAGAAGTATTTTATCAAGTTCAACTAGTGACTTACGAAGTATTTTGTCCAGAAATATACTGAGCCCTGAATGGCCAGTTTTTAACAATGTAGTGGAAGTTTCTTGATCAAAGAAAACAGCAATTCTTTGTATATCCTAATTGTAAACCGAGTATAATTGCTACAATTTTGAGGTCTGCGCTAATATTTAACATTTTGTAATTAATTATGTCTAGAAAAAAAATCATATTTTCATACGTTTCTTTTAAGTGGCCAAGAGGGATGGATGAATAAGCGTTTCCTATGTGAAGAAGGACAGCTTTCAAACTCAATTCCGAAGCATTCCGAAGATGCCAACATTAAATCGTCGACATTATTGTAGTATGAAAGACACTCGTATATATGTGCCTAAAACTAACAGTTTCCATCCATGCAGTCTAGATCTTAGTATTTCTGCTTTAGTTTTTGACGAATTCAGGCCTCGAATAAGATCATTTAATTCTAACTGATTTATTAGGTGTGGTCCGTCCTCTTCAGATCGCAAATATTCATTATCGCTGGTGACACTTGCTTCTTCTGATTCTGTAATATTATATTCTTCACTCGAAATACCTATGAGTCTTGGTACTAGTAAGGCTTCCGAGTGAGGTATTAGACGAATAGCAGAGGGCAGACTAGCATAACTAATATTTTTCTTATTTCTCTTGGTAAACACGAAAGTTTTCATGCAGCAAAAGTATCAACCAGTCGAATAGTCCATTTGTTCATGCCAAATCATAGGTCTTGCAAATGGCATAAAGCTTTTCTTTCCGTTTAACCAGCCCCTTAGAGTATCAGCGCAGCGCGCGCAGCAAATGCTGGGAGTCCATGGCTTGTCTTGATGTTCAATAGTTAAGCAGAAATAGTGAAAAAATACTTTTCTATAGGTTAATATTCCGCTTATATTGGTGGGTATTGACTTCTCCAGATACATAACAGAAACTGTTTGGATTATTTATACATTTACAGGACAGTATGAATTAAAAAGACGTTCAACTATCACGAGCCGACTTACATTAAATCCAAGGAGCATGTCATATAAGAGTGCTACATTCTATGTTCAAAATTAGACCCAGCGCGCCTCTGATGTTCATATGGTAGTACTAAATTCGTAAACAACTGCGATAGCGGTATTTTGAAATTACTATAATGTTTTCTTTGTTCTAAATATGCTCTAAATACATGTTTCGATCTTTTTTAATCTCATCAGTGCGATATATCTATAAAAATAGAAATCACAGACACGTATTTATGTGCATATAACTAAAAATTAATTCTGTTAGAAAATTAATTTAAACTCTATGTAAGAAAAACAAATATTAAAATTCAACAAATACATATATTAAAAAAAGCAATATTCTTGCAATAAAACAAGATAAACTATATAGTCATAACAATATATAAACAGAAATTCTAATAAACAGCAATATAAAATAAGGACAATTCTTCTTATGCAAAACATTAGAAAACCCTAAACTTGCCAACATAGTAAGAACCCAATTTATCTTTTACAAATGCATCAGCTGCCTAATTTTTCTCGAGTGTCGATTCAGAGATCTGTCATTAGAAGACCGACAAATGTCATCATGAAATTTCCTAATAATTGAACTCATAGATATATTTAACAACTGCTCTGGAACTAAAGTTTGATAATTGGATTTACTACAAGTGTACCATGAAAAACTAGCCTTCTGCAAAGTTACCAACATTATCTTGTAAATAAAATTTACATGGCTAAAATATTTTAACGACACAACCATCTTATCGTAAAGGGTATTAAGATATAATACCAAACTAAGAGTGGGATAAAAATTATTTGATTCACTAAATTCCTTAAACATTGTAAATATGTGATGAGGTTCTACATTAGCAGAAAATAATAAAGATTTACAAACCTCACAATCGGGCAAATTAAGCTTTTTTAGGAAGAATCCACATACATAGGTGACAGCTTGATAATTAAAATCATTCTCATCATTAATTGGAATATTTAGAGAAGAATCTTCTAATTCATTCGTATCCAATGTAACTAATCTTAGCACTTTTAGGCTTAATAAAAAACATAACTGCTTAATAACTAATAATAACTAATGCTTTGATAACTCCAAGCAGGGAAAATATTGGAATAATATCGTCATTATAAAAGTAAATTTGTATGCAAAATATTTAAATTAATTGTTACTACAACAATTAATAACAACAAAACAACAATTAATAATAATCAAACTTACCCAAAAGCTTATTCCTTCTGAAAAATAATTTGTAAACACTACGCCGTTATGACTCGCATTTTAATTGTATCTTCAGTGCCGTGCGCTGTTGACATGTCGCATACTCTTATAGTATTATAGTACATAACCATATTTATTCAATGATTTCTTAAGAATATGAGAAATGAAGACTTTTTGGTGAAAATAATGCTAAAAACCTTAAGAGTTCAGCAGAAACTTTTTTTACATCAAGAGCAGCTGGATTTTATGCCAAAGGCACCAACCAACTACTTGATAATATATAATATAATAACTATATACCGGGTGTATTATGAAAAACCTTTCGTGCTGTAACTTTTTTATTTTTAATCCGAATGTAATAAATTATACGTCGAACTAAATCGTTTTAAAAACACTGTCACGTGATCCGCTTTGAATTTTTTTTTACACTTTGTTTTTGACAGACAGCTGCAAACTGTGTTTTTTTAAATTGCACTATATTTTTTTTTCCTTATTCAAATATATTACTTTTTCTGAATATGAAACTGTAAACAACGATATCCTTGTATGAAAAAAAAACGAGAAATTGTAGTTTTTTTTTTTAGTTCGATTTATTCTGGTTTTTCTGAACACAGAGGTTTCTAAAAAGCATTTTAAATACTCTATTTCATTTTATTACCAGCAAATGTGTGTACCTTTTAAAATCACTTACATTCAATACTATATAGCCCATAAAGGATTACAAACCAATGTTATCAGTGAGCGGTGGGTCAACAACAACATTTACAGTGTTTATTTTAAAAATTTAAAAATCAAGCAGTCATATTGAACGATAAAAGTGCATTCCAAATTTTCGAAGAGAGCTGTGACATCTGTCAGTCACACTTTCATTATAACATTTTCAACGATTTATTTCTAAATTTTGTTATTGAAATTGATAATGGCGAATGTGTGGATGCGATTCAAGCATATTTTGAATGCGGAACAAATTCTGCAGCTGCTTTGCGACTTTATGGAAATCGTTTTCCTGACAGACTGCGTCCAAGTGCCGATAAGTTTGGAGGCTCGTGCGAAATTTACGAAATTTTGGATCATTCAAAAAACCGAAAATAAACGCACGTGTAATTCAAGATCAAAATTTAGAATTAAGTGTCTTGCTCTATGTGGAAGAAAACCCTAATACGTCTACGCGAGAAATTGCTCACTACATGCAGGTATCACATTCTACAGTTCAGTAAATTCTGAAGAAGCACAAGGTCTTTCCTTATAAACCACGGAAGGTGCATGCTCTCGGTGAAAACGACCCTCAACGAAGGGTTCAATTCTGCACGGTTTTCATGAATAAACTAAGGGAAGATCCAATTTTTTATCCAGGTGTGTTGTGGTCAGATGAATGCACTTTTGGGAAAAATGGTGTATTCAACAGAAATAATCATCGCCATTGGAGCACTGAAAATAACCATGTTGTGATGCAACACAATTTTCAAAATCGGTTCAGTGTAAATGTATGGTGTGGCATTTTAGGCGATAGAGTAGTAGGGCCTTTTTTTGTGGAGGGTAATCTAAACCAAGAAAAGTATAATAATTTGTTACGCAATGAATTAGGCGATTATTAAATGAGTTGCCACTTGCTGAGTTAAACAGGGTGGTGTTCTAACAGGACGGGGCCACACCCCATAATGCACGAATGAATACTGATTTTCTAAATAATTATTTTGGCGTCAGATGGATGGGCACTTACGGACCTATTCGATGGCCTGCTAGATCGCCAGATCTGAATCCACTGGATTTCTTTCTGTGGTCTTACATTCAAGATCATCTCTATTTGACTCCACCTGATACCAGAGATGATTTAGTAAGAAGGATAGTACAAGTATGTCATGAAATACCACCAAATCTTATATTAAACGCAGCAGTTGGAGTTAATAGAAGGTGTCAAATGTGTCTGGAACAAAATGGGGCCAATTTCGTACATTTGATTCATTAAAATAAATGATAGCTTGATTTCTGTAAATTTCGTAGTTTTTTTTTAATAATAATAAATTTGTCACTCAATTTAATGGAGGTGTCTTCAGGAAATAAATGTTTATTAGAATAAGTAAAAATAAAATATGTAGTACAATTAAAAAAAAAAATTACTACTGTCTGTCAAAAACGAAATGTCAATTTTTTTTTTTTAAAACAGGTTGCAATGCTTTAAAAACGATTTAGTTTGACATATCATTCATTAAAATCAGATAAAATATAAGGAAGCTATAGCCCCAAAGGTTTTTCATAATACACCCGGTATAACTATATATAATATATAATAATTATAAATGAGAAATAAAAGCAAATAATGGCGAATATATCATAGATATGAAATGAAAGTTATTTATGACTCTACCCGATACTAACAACGTATTATTACGTCTTAAATTTAAAATTACATGAAATGATACAATTCAACTAATCTACACTACTTCAAGTACTCTCATTAATATTTCATTCTTAATCGTCTAACTATTTTAACAAAATATTCAACGGACTTAATAAATTTTCTAGGGCAGAAAGAGAGACAAAGACGCCAAGCGACTTTAAATTATCAGGTGTTATATTCCTGTTTGTCATGAATGTTGGGTTGAGAGCACTAGTAGTCTCAGTATTAGTAATAACAGAGCATATAAACTCAGAACAACTTAAGGGTTATCTGAAATTCGCACGCCGACCGGAACTGTCATCTGATCGAAATGATTAATGATACAGCACGGTTATATTTGGTCCCCCTAAGTTCGCCCATCACGTCATATGTTTCATAGACCTCTATCTGTACGTATATGTGTACCACTTCACACCCTGATCTCGTATTGTCAACTATTTAACAGGAAAACGGATTAAGTCAAATATATAGATTAGTATTAACTGAAAAGAGATTACCTTCATTTGTATCCGATCGCGTACACGTATAATCAATCTTTATTAGGACCTTTCAACGGCTTTTACGAATGTATGTATATAATTAAACTTACTATGTTCCTATATAATTACTTTTGCTTTACTACACATGTTTAACAATTCAAATTACACATTCGTGCAGTATTAAAATAGTGATTTTGTTTTACCAGTTTAAATGAATTTTCTGGGTATAGATCTGAAAACCTACTCGCTTGTAAAGTAAACAAATACAGTCTCTTTCGTTCCGTAAGATGTCACTTATTAAATAGTGTCACCTTATAGAACGAAACTTGCTTTATCACTGTTGGGTGATTTCAGTAAAATGTAAATACAGATACAAATCATTTGTTTAATTGATTTGTATCAATTTGTATACATTGCTTCACTAGCTTGACTGATGACGCCTAAATGGCAGAAACATATGTATTAAGCAGAAGTAAATGCTGAAAATACGAGGTGTATTGTCCATGCGTACAGTTACAGATATGTAAATTATTTACATATCTGTTTCATATTGTAAATACAGAGTATTTACGGTCTTGTGATTTTATTTTCAAGGACTGATTAAATATCTTAAAATAAGGTCATTAACGTAAAAATATCATAACAAAAGTTGTCCATGAATCTGGACAACGTTGTTAATTAATAAGTTTTTCTGATTAAAATATTGAATTTTATTTAGGCAAGATTTCTTTATAATTCGAAATTTATACACATTATTCAGAGGGATCACGGCATTCTCAGTTATTAACGTTTATGACAGCGTCAAACATAATTTTATGGCGTGCCTTTACTTACCTTATCCAAGAAGTATTGTTCAAAGCATGGCCTACATTAACCGTTTATCTCACAATTGTGTTTTGGATCATCCTTCTTAGAAAATGTACTTGAAATATGTATTTATCATTTTTTTTACAATTATTTATTCAGATCTTTTTCTATTTGTATTTTCTTTACTTTAAGGTGTAGCCGCTATGGTCACCAAATGTTCAGGCATATCAGTTAAGCATTGTAATGTTTAAATCGAAGGTTATTGTTACAAAAGTTATGCCAGACGGACTTTCTACAATTTTCAGTACCGTCACATTTTCGAAGGTCTTTTATATAATAGTATTTCGGACACACAATTTAGCCAAGGTCGAGTCTGGGTAAAACCGTATGTACCTGACCCATTGATTTATCTATTCCATACAATGTAGAGATGTCAAGTTTATGTAAACTTATGTACCTATTCTGTTTCGACCAATCATAAGAAATAGGGTGGAGTCTTATGACTGCAATTTCTTTACCTGGCTAATATTTTAGAATTAAAAGTTTAAGTTTGATCACACGTGCCATTTCGAGCAGCTTCAAGAGTTACTAGATTAGGAAATGTAACCAAGTTTTATATGTTCTGCTTGACTTATGTAATACTGTTTTCTCGTACTTAATAATTAAAGAGTGTTATGCCTTCAACAAGTATTGTTATTATTGCGAACCACTGAGCGAGAGAAGTCCTTCTTATTCACAACTTGAATGAACAACAATTCTATTAAAACTAGTCATCACAGATTTACGCCCCGTGATTCGAAGAAGTGTCAAATCCAGCTACATACCCCCAACAAAAGTTCCATAATGAGAGAGATATTAATGTTTAAAAAATTTTGTAGTTTCCATTTTTAAGTGGTGATTAAGCATATTAAATAAAATTCTTTTTTGCGTTTTTCATGGAATCCACTGTACCAAATTATCGCCGTGTTGTTGAACGCAATGTCTCGCTCGACGTATCCATGAATTGGCATAACTTACTAGGTCCTGGTCTTGCCGTCGAATTGTCGCTGCAGCTGCCTCAACGCGGTTACGAAGATCATCTAAATCAATTATTTCATTGGTGTATGCCGTAGTCTTCATAACGCCCCATAAATAGAAATCAAGTGGGTTAAAGTCGAGTGACCGAGCAGGCCATGGAACGGGATCACCTCGACCAATTCACTTATTTTCAAACACATTATCTAAATGTTGGTGAACTAAATGATTAAAATGCGGCGGTTCGCCATCTTGACGTACATTTAAAGGGACTCCTTCCAATTGATTTTGCAAAAACAAAAAATAATCATATCCATTCAATCGATTTGGCAACACAATTGGGGACAATGAATTGTCCGTTGACCAGTCCGGCCCAAATATTTATCGAAAATCTGTGCTGAAAATGATTATATGGATTTTCAACAGCCCAGTTATGAGTATTACGATAGTTACTTATGCCGTTACGTGTAATAGTTGCTTCGTCACACGTCAATACAATGGAAGAAAAGTTTGGAATTTCAGCATGTATTTGTAGAAACCATCAGCAAAATTGTAAACATAAAGGATGATCTTCAGGTTGTAGAGCCTGTGTTTTTTGTACATGGAAAAGATACAATTGATTCTCGCGCAGTGTTCGTCAGGCAATTCGATTTGATACATTTACTTGGCGAGATATTTTCGAGTACTACTAGAAGGATCTTCTTCAACAATATTTAAGACTTCTTCTTCGGCATCTAAAATTCGTTGATGTAGGCCAGATCCACCATCCCGACCTTGACGTGTTTATAATGCACCAGTTTCTGGTGCACGGATTACTAGAGCGGTGAATTGTTGTGAAATAGGTATTAACAGTAATATCTCTCTTATTACGCAATTTTTGTTAACATATTTTTACGTTAATGACCATGCTTGAATATGTTTAATCACCCCTTGAAAATATAATCACAAGACCGTAAACAGCCTGTATATTGAAAGAAAATTATTCTTATTTTTCTCCAAAACATTCAGATTTATCGAAAATATTTTCTTCTAGAATTGTGAATATAAGTGAATATACGAGGGCGGGTTGATTAATTCGCGCTATCGTATAGAAACAAAGGAATAATTTAAATAAACAAACTTTGTTTTACTACATAAACGCCCCTTAATTCGATACATTTGGTCCATCTGTGTTTAAGCTTCTGTATTCCGTCTCAAAAGTTATTTTCCTGTTTAGACTATATGTTTTATCATATGCTTTATCATATGACTGAACATATGACCAATATGTTTATGTTTAGACTATATGACTTTTGCTATGACGAAAATAATAAGCTTATAGGCCAATCACAGCAAAATAATATGATTTTTTTCAGATAATACTGTACCTATTGGCCAAGAATTCATGTGATATTTTTAAATTTCGCGTTAATTATAAACTGAAAACGATCGTTTTGCGACAACTCACAGATAAGTACGGATTGCATCGTGGGCTCGCTCCAAGTTTAGTGCAGAAAACAATGTCGTGTGCCAACAATAAGATAATTAAAGGCTTGTATTTTAATAAAAAATAAAGAAGCAATAATTTTGCATACACATAATATGTTGTGATAATTAGATAATTAAATCAAAACTATTTTTGTATAGTGAATGGACCTAAACCACTACTTCACCGCTAATTAAGCTGTTAGAAAGACGGCCCTGTCTCTATGGCCATGAAACAAATTTTATAGCAATAAATACGCCGAGGTTAATGCTCTTACAACGATAAGTGATAAACTTACCGAAGAATTTAATATTGAGATTTCCCCAGATGAGATTAAAAAGAAAATTGCCAATTTAAGATCGCAATTCAATCATGAACTTGGCGAAAGTAAAGGAAGTGGTTCATAGTGGGACGGACACCGATGAAATGTATGAACCTTCCATTTGGTGGTTTCCCAAACTTAATTTTCTCAAATAGTTTATTAAATCTAAGAAATGTAAGAGCAATTTGGAAGCTAACTAATTTTCTGAGGTAAGTTTTGCAAGTTTTTCAAATAAAATAAATAAATGTACCAGTCAAGAGCGAAACTCCATCCCAAATGGAAAACGAAGAGGTTGTGGATAGCACCCAAGTTACCTACTCAGAGTGCAGCTCAGATTCTATATCAACTGACTACATGACTTCAAGCACTTCTACTGATAATAAAGGTGAAACTGATCTGCAAACTCCTTCCAAGAATTTGAAAGATAATACAATTACAAAGAATACAAATGAGAGCGGGTAACTGATAACTGAAGCACTGACGACATTGCAGAGAATCCAAAAAAACAACAAACAAATTCTTCAAAATAATCAGGCTTCAACGGAAAACACAAGAATCTGGCAAACATGTCGCAAAGGTGGACGATGTTGAATTGCTGAATGAAGCAAAATTCGAAATAAACAACATACTCTATAGATATAAAAAATGTATATTGAGCAAATTAAAAACGGGATCACACTTAACTTAAGCAATAAATTTTTCATAATTGAACTGCTGTACCTATGATGTACCTATAATTAGAAATTGAATTTTTCACTGCCTCCCGTGCCAGCTTAGAAAACCCTCAATATTGAAATAATGCATAAAAGTGTTACTTATTTCCGTTAGTTCATTTGCTACACGATTACCTCTCAAAGATTCCAAATCTGTTGTAAAAACTTCAATTTTCCACTACCCAGGTGTCACCACAATATTTTCTGTATTTTCTACAACTATTCCCACAATATATTTTTTTCCATGGTGTTTTTTTTTATAAAATTATGCAGGACGCAATAGGTGAGAGTGACACCTTGAACTTTGTCTACAGATAAATTTATATCTCGCTGTAAAATTTGGAATTTATTTGACGAAATTTCAAATGCATTCTCAACAACTCTACAAGCTCTGCTTAATCGGTAATTAATTACTTTCTGCTCAGTAGAAGAACGTTCCCCAAAAGACTTCATAAATCTTCTACTCAATCGAAAACTGTCATCACTTAATATCACATACGGTGTTTACTTCATGCTTTTTGGTAAAACATTATCTTCAGAAAATTTTAATAAAATATTCTCAACTGCTGGGAATAAAGCACTTTGTAAATATACTCCTCCATCGCTAACCCTCCCATCGTAGCCCACATCAACATAGATAGAATTATTCTCTGCATTCACAAGAGCCATCAATACAATACATACTAAGAATATTAAAGACTCGCCCAGTGTAATAAGTTGTAAAAAAAACTAAATCGTGCACAATAAAATATGCCCTAACAGCATTAATTGATTACTGACGTTAAATTGAGTAATAAGCAAAGAATATAACTTATTTTAAACAAATCAAATAGTTGTTACCACATAGGCAATAAGATTTTAATATTTAAATTATTAAGTCATAAATATTTAAATGGTAATAATATATATATATATATATATATATATATATGTATATATATATATATATATATATATATATATATATAAATAATTTGGTTGGTAATTTATCTAAGATCTTGAATAAATCTCACATCGAGATTCTTGGACAATTAATTTGTTAAATATAATACAAAAATTAAATGATCGACAGTCGTAAGACGGAAAAGTGATCAATGAAAATATACTATAATTTTTCTGACATGCGTTGGTCTATACCTTTCTGCAAAATGAAACTAAATTTATAAAAATTTAGAAATGATTCTTACGAGAACGACTAATAATTTACACATACAAAATCGGACATGACCCTAGTATGACACGTACAATTTTGATAACCCTGTATACGCAAAATTCTGGATATCGATTTCTTAAATTTTACTAAAAACTATACTAAAAAAATGAATGATTCTAATCTACAATACTATGTACAATATACACTAAACAGTTCGTCGTAAGGAGTTAAATTAAACTGTCTGCAGTCTTCAGGTAAAATAGTGAACAATAGTTGCTACCTTGCGATTCCAATGTGCGTGAATCGAAATGCTCACCAGACGGTTAAACTAACTATCCACCCTGTACATGAACGAACACCATGTGCTGGTAAAATTACCACGTGCTTGATAATATAACTTCTTGCTTGAGAAATACCATGTGCTTGATAAGACTAACAAAAGTAGTCTCTTCTAGAACCAGCAAACGTAACTTTTTCTGGACCCTGTTAATTTCCAGAAAGAAAAAACTAATGTAACGAAATAAAATTATATGAAAGAAATAATGCTTTTAATGTAAAAACTCACCTAATGCAAAAAAAAAGATCGAAGGGAATTGGAAACCACGGCCACGTGTATAAATATCACTTTGGAATTTTTTTTTAATTCGTCGAATCCAATGTTAAACAATACTTCAGAAATATTGTTCGAAATCAATTACAATGAGTAAAAACCGCAGAGAGAGTAAAATACAATTCCCTATGCAGTCATTACTAATTTAAATTTCCCAGCGATGCACGCTTCAGATGATTTCTACGCCCAGCAACGGTCACAATACAAAAGGGAAAAGCAAGTAGCATGCTCGATCTTATATACGAAAAGCTGCGTAGTTCGTACGAAAATTCAAAGACAGATGAAGACACTGTCGAGAAAAGTTAATG